>CM065591.1:387182010-388394510 GCA_033119425.1 Bufotes viridis
TATAGTTTGCCAGCCAGTGCTGGGACACCAGATTTAGGGGATTGCTATTTTGGCAAGTGAATTTCACCCCAGAAAAAAATAGATATTTTGGCGTAGACACTATTATAGTTTGCCAGCCAGTGCTGGGACACCAGATTTATGGTATTGCTATTTTCGCAATTTAATTTAACCCCAGAACAAAATATACCCTTTTACGGACAGATTAACACTTGGCCTACAACTGCTGGGACACCAGATTCAGTGTATTGCTATTTTGGAAATTGAATTTCACCCCAGCACAAAATATACCCTTTTACGGACAGATTAACACTTGGCCTGCAACAGCTGGAACACCAGATTCAGGGTATTGCTATTTTGGCAATTTAATTTCCACCCAGAACAAAATATATGTTTTGGCGGACACTATTATACTTTGCCAGCCACAGCTGAAACCACTGATTTATGGTATTGCTATTTTGGCAATTGAATTTCACCCCAGAACAAAATATACCCTTTTACAGACAGATTAACACTTGGCCTGCAACAGCTGGAAAACCAGATTCAGGGTATTGCTATTTTGGCAATTGAATTTCTCCTCAGAATAAATTATATCCTTTTACGGACAGATTAACACTTGGCCTGCAACAGCTGGGACACCAGATTCAGGGTATTGCTATTTTTACAATTGAATTTAAACCCCAGAACAAAATATAAGCTTTTACGGACAGACTAACCCTTGGCCTGCAACAGCTGGGACACCAGATTCAGGGTATTGCTATTTTGGCAATTGAATTTGACCCCAGAACAAAATATATCTTTTGGTGGACGCTATTATACTTTGCCAGCCACAGCTGAAACCAGTGATTTATGGTATTGCTATTTTGGCAATTGAATCTCACCCCAGAACAAAATATACCCTTTTACGGACAGATTAACACTTGGCTTGCAACAGCTGGGACACAAGATTCAGGGTATTGCTATTTTTGCAATTGAATTTCACCCCAGAACAAAATATACCCTTTTACGGACAGACTAACACTTGGCCTGCAACAGCTGGGACACCAGATTCAGGGTATTGCTATTTTGGCAATTGAATTTAACCACAGAACAAAATATACCCTTTTACGGACAGATTAACACTTGGCCTACAACAGCTGGGACACCAGATTCAGTGTATTGCTATTTTGGCAATTGAATTTCACACCAGCACAAAATATACCCTTTTACGGACAGATTAACACTTGGCCTGCAGCAGCTGGAACACCAGATTCAGCGTATTGCTATTTTGGCAATTTTATTTCACCCCAGAACAAAATATATGTTTTGGCGGACACTATTATACTTTGCCAGCCACAGCTGAAACCACTGATTTATGGTATTGCTATTTTGGCAATTGAATTTCACCCCAGAACAAAATATACCCTTTTATGGACAGATTAACATTTGGCCTGCACAGCTGGGACACCAGATTCAGGGTATTGCTATTTTGGCAGTTGAATTTCACCCCAGAACAAAATATATGTTTTGGCGGACACTATTATACTTTGCCAGCCAGTGCTGGGACACCAGATTTAGTGGATTGCTATTTTGGCAAGTGAATTTAACCCCAGAACAAAATATATGTTTTGACGGACACTATTATAGTTTGCCAGCCAGTGCTGGGACACCAGATTTAGGGGATTGCTATTTTGGCAAGTGAATTTCACCCCAGAAAAAAATTGATATTTTGGCGTAGACACTATTATAGTTTGCCAGCCAGTGCTGGGACACCAGATTTATGGTATTGCTATTTTGGCAATTTAATTTAACCCCAGAACAAAATATACCCTTTTACGGACAGATTAACACTTGGCCTACAACAGCTGGGACACCAGATTCAGTGTATTGCTATTTTGGCAATTGAATTTCACCCCAGCACAAAATATACCCTTTTACGGACAGATTAACACTTGGCCTGCAACAGCTGGAACACCAGATTCAGGGTATTGCTATTTTGGCAATTTAATTTCCACCCAGAACAAAATATATGTTTTGGCGGACACTATTATACTTTGCCAACCACAGCTGAAACCACTTATTTATGGTATTGCTATTTTGGCAATTGAATTTCACCCCAGAACAAAATATACCATTTTACAGACAGATTAACACTTGGCCTGCAACAGCTGGAAAACCAGATTCAGGGTATTGCTATTTTGGCAATTGAATTTGACCCCAGAACAAAATATATGTTTTGGCGGACACTATTATACTTTGCCAGCCACAGCTGAAACCAGTGATTTATGGTATTGCTATTTTGGCAATTGAATTTCACCCCAGAACAAAATATACCCTTTTACGGACAGATTAACACTTGGCCTGCAACAGCTGGGACACCAGATTCAGGGTATTGCTATTTTGGCAATTGAATTTCACCCCAGAACAAAATATATGTTTTGGCGGACACTATTATACTTTGCCAGCCACAGCTGGGACACCAGATTTATGGTATTGCTATTTTGGCAATTGAATTTCACCCCAGAACAAAATATACCCTTTACGGACAGATTAACACTTGGCCTGCAACAGCTGGGACACCAGATTCAGGGTATTGCTATTTTGGCAATTGAATTTCACCCCAGAACAAAATATACCCTTTTACGGACAGATTAACACTTGGCCTGCAACAGCTGGAACACCAGATTCAGGGTATTGCTATTTTGGCAATTGAATTTCACCCCAGAACAAAATATATGTTTTGGCGGACACTATTATACTTTGCCAGCCACAGCTGAAACCACTGATTTATGGTATTGCTATTTTGGCAATTGAATTTCACCCCAGAACAAAATATACCCTTTTACGGACAGATTAACACTTGGCCTGCAACAGCTGGGACACCAGATTCAGGGTATTGCTATTTTGGCAATTGAATTTCACCCCAGAACAAAATATATGTTTTGGCGGACACTATTATACTTTGCCAGCAACAGCTGAACACCAGATTCAGGGTATTGCTATTTTGGCAATTGAATTTCACCCCAGAACAAAATATACCCTTTACGGACAGATTAACACTTGGCCTGCAACAGCTGGGACACCAGATTCAGGGTATTGCTATTTTGGCAATTGAATTTCACCCCAGAACAAAATATACCGTTTTACGGACAGATTAACACTTGGCCTGCAACAGCTGGAAAACCAGATTCAGGGTATTGCTATTTTGGCAATTGAATTTAACTACAGAACAAAAGATATGTTTTGGCGGACACTATTATAGTTTGCCAGCCAGTGCTGGGACACCAGATTTAGGGGATTGCTATTTTGGCAAGTGAATTTCACACCAAAACAAAATATTCCCTTTTACGGACAGATTAACACTTGGCCTGCAACAGCTGGGACACCAGATTCAGGGTATTGCAATTTTTGGCAATTGAATTTCACCCCAGAACAAAATATACCCTTTTTCGGACAGATTAACACTTGGCCTGCAATAGCTGGAACACCAGATTCAGGGTATTGCTATTTTGGCAATTAAATTTCACCCCAGAACAAAATATATTTTTTGGCGGACACTATTATACTTTGCCAGCCACAGCTGAAACCACTGATTTATGGTATTGCTATTTTGGCAATTGAATTTCACCCCAGAACAAAATATACCCTTTTATGGACAGATTAACACTTGGCCTGCAACAGCTGGGACACCAGATTCAGGGTATTGCTATTTTGGCAATTGAATTTCACCCCAGAACAAAATATATGTTTTGGCGGACAGATTAACACTTGGCCTGCAACAGCTGGGACACCAGATTCAGGGTATTGCTATTTTGGCAATTGAATTTAACCACAGAACAAAATATACCCTTTTACGGACAGATTAACACTTGGCCTACAACAGCTGGGACACCAGATTAAGTGTATTGCTATTTTGGCAATTGAATTTCACCCCAGCACAAAATATACCCTTTTACGGACAGATTAACACTTGGCCTGCAACAGCTGGAACACCAGATTCAGGGTCTTGCTATTTTGGCAATTTAATTTCACCCCAGAACAAAATATATGTTTTGGCGGACACTATTGTACTTTGCCAGCCACAGCTGAAAACACTGATTTATCGTATTGCTATTTTGGCAATTGAATTTCACCCCAGAACAAAAAATACCCTTTTATGGACAGCTTAACATTTGGCCTGCACAGCTGGGACACCAGATTCAGGGTATTGCTATTTTGGCAGTTGAATTTCACCCCAGAACAAAATATATGTTTTGGCGGACACTATTATACTTTGCCAGCCAGTGCTGGGACACCAGATTTAGTGTATTGCTATTTTGGCAAGTGAATTTAACCCCAGAACAAAATATATGTTTTGGCGGACACTATTATAGTTTGCCAGCGAGTGCTGAGACACCAGATTTATGGAATTGCAATTTTGGCTATTGAATTTCACCACAGAACAAAATATATGTTTTGGCGGACACTATTATAGTTTGCCAGCCAGTGCTGGGACACCAGATTTAGGGGATTGCTATTTTGGCAAGTGAATTTCACCCCAGAAAAAAATATATGTTTTGGCAGACACTATTATATTTTGCCAGCCAGTGCTGGGACACCAGATTTATGGTATTGCTATTTTGGCAATTGAATTTAACCCCAGAACAAAATATACCCTTTTACGGACAGATTAACACTTGGCGTACAACAGCTGGGACTCCAGATTCAGGGTTTTGCTATTTTGGCAATTGAATTTCACCCCAGAACAAAATATACCCTTTTACGGACAGATTAACACTTGGCCTGCAACAGCTGGAAAACCAGATTCAGGGTATTGCTATTTTGGCAATTGAATTTGACCCCAGAACAAAATATATGTTTTGGCGGACACTATTATACTTTGCCAGACACAGCTGAAGCCACTGATTTATGGTATTGCTATTTTGGCAATTGAATTTCACCCCAGAACAAAATATTCCCTTTTACGGACAGATTAACACTTGGCCTGCAACAGCTGGGACACCAGATTCAGGGTATTGCTATTTTGGCAATTGAATTTAACTACAGAACAAAATATATGTTTTGGCGGACACTATTATAGTTTGCCAGCCAGTGCTGGGACACCAGATTTAGGGGATTGCTATTTTGGCAACTGAATTTCACACCAAAACAAAATATTCCCTTTTTCGGACAGATTAACACTTGGCCTGCAATAGCTGGAACACCAGATTCAGGGTATTGCTATTTTGGCAATTAAATTTCACCCCAGAACAAAATATATTTTTTGGCGGACACTATTATACTTTGCCAGCCACAGCTGAAACCATTGATTTATGGTATTGCTATTTTGGCAATTGAATTTCACCCTAGAACAAAATATACCCTTTTATGGACAGATTAACACTTGGCCTGCAACAGCTGGGACACCAGATTCAGGGTATTGCTATTTTGGCAATTGAATTTCTCCCCAGAATAAAATATACCCTTTTACGGACAGATTAACACTTGGCCTGCAACAGCTGGGACACCAGATTCAGGGTATTGCTATTTTGGCAATTGAATTTCACCCCAGAACAAAATATATGTTTTGGCGGACACTATTATACTTTGCCAGCCACAGCTGAAACCAGTGATTTATGGTATTGCTATTTTGGCAATTGAATTTCACCCCAGAACAAAATATACCCATTTACAGACAGATTAAAACTTGGCTTGCAACAGCTGGGAAACAAGATTCAGAGTATTGCTATTTTTGCAATTGAATTTCACCCCAAAACAAAAAATACCCTTTTACGGACAGATTAACACTTGGCCTGCAACAGCTGGGACACCAGATTCAGGGTATTGCTATTTTGGCAATTGAATTTAACCACAGAACAAAATATACCCTTTTACGGACAGATTAACACTTGGCCTACAACAGCTGGGACACCAGATTCAGTGTATTGCTATTTTGGCAATTGAATTTCACCCCAGCACAAAATATACCCTTTTACGGACAGATTAACACTTGGCCTGCAACAGCTGGAACACCAGATTCAGGGTATTGCTATTTTGGCAATTTAATTTCACCCCAGAACAAAATATATGTTTTGGCGGACACTATTGTACTTTGCCAGCCACAGCTGAAAACACTGATTTATCGTATTGCTATTTTGGCAATTGAATTTCACCCCAGAACAAAAAATACCCTTTTATGGACAGCTTAACATTTGGCCTGCACAGCTGGGACACCAGATTCAGGGTATTGCTATTTTGGCAGTTGAATTTCACCCCATAACAAAATATATGTTTTGGCGGACACTATTATACTTTGCCAGCCAGTCCTGAGACACCAGATTTATGGTATTGCAATTTTGGCTATTGAATTTCACCACAGAACAAAATATATGTTTTGGCGGACACTATTATAGTTTGCCAGCCAGTGATGGGACACCAGATTTAGGGGATTGCTATTTTGGCAAGTGAATTTCACCCCAGAAAAAAATAGATGTTTTGGCGTAGACACTATTATAGTTTGCCAGCCAGTGCTGGGACACCAGATTTATGGTATTGCTATTTTGGCAATTGAATTTAACCCCAGAACAAAATATACCCTTTTACGGACAGATTAACACTTGGCCTACAACAGCTGGGACACCAGATTCAGGGTTTTGCTATTTTGGCAATTGAATTTCACCCCAGAACAAAATATACCCTTTACGGACAGATTAACACTTGGCCTGCAACAGCTGGAACACCAGATTCAGGGTATTGCTATTTTGGCAATTGAATTTGACCCCAGAACAAAATATATGTTTTGGCGGACACTATTATACTTTGCCAGCCACAGCTGAAACCACTGATTTATGGTATTGCTATTTTGGCAATTGAATTTCACCCCAGAACAAAATATTCCCTTTTAAGGACAAATTAACACTTGGCCTGCAACAGCTGGGACACCAGATTCAGGGTATTGCTATTTTTGGCAATTGAATTTCACCCTAGAACAAAATATATGTTTTGGCGGACACTATTATACTTTGCCAGCCACAGCTGAAACCACTGATTTATGGTATTGCTATTTTGGCAATTGAATTTCACCCCAGAACAAAATATATGTTTTGGCGTACACTATTATACTTTGCCAGCCACAGCTGAAACCACTGATTTATGGTATTGCTATTTTGGCAATTGAATTTCACCCCAGAACAAAATATACCCTTTTACGGACAGATTAACCCTTGGCTTGCAACAGCTGGGACACCAGATTCAGGGTATTGCTATTTTGGCAATTGAATTTCTCCCCAGAATAAAATATACCCTTTTACGGACAGATTAACACTTGGACTGCAACAGCTGGGACACCAGATTCAGGGTATTGCTATTTTGGCAATTGAATTTCACCCCAGAACAAAATATATCTTTTGGTGGACGCTATTATACTTTGCCAGCCACAGCTGAAACCACTGATTTATGGTATTGCTATTTAGGCAATTGAATTTCACCCCAGAACAAAATATACCCTTTTACGGACAGATTAACACTTGGCCTGCAACAGCTGGGACACCAGATTCAGGGTTTTGCTATTTTGGCAATTGAATTTAACTACAGAACAAAATATATGTTTTGGCGGACACTATTATAGTTTGCCAGCCAGTGCTGGGACAACAGATTTAGGGGATTGCTATTTTGGCAAGTGAATTTCACTCCAAAACAAAATATTCCCTTTTACGGACTGATTAAAACTTGGCCTGCAACAGCTGGGACACCAGATTCAGGGTATTGCTATTTTTGGCAATTGAATTTCACCCCAGAACAAAATATACCCTTTTTCGGACAGATTAACACTTGGCCTGCAATAGCTGGAACACCAGATTCAGGGTATTGCTATTTTGGCAATTGAATTACACCCCAGAACAAAATATATGTTTTGGCGGACACTATTATACTTTGCCAGCCACAGCTGAAACCACTAATTTATGGTATTGCTATTTTGGCAATTGAATCTCACCCAAGAACAAAATATACCCTTTTATGGACAGATTAACACTTGGCTTGCAACAGCTGGGACACAAGATTCAGTGTATTGCTATTTTGGCAATTGAATTTAACCACAGAACAAAATATATCCTTTTACGGACAGATTAATACTTGGCCTACAACAGCTGGGACACCAAATTCAGTGTATTGCTATTTTGGCAATTGAATTTCACCCCAGAACAAAATATACCCTTTTACGGACAGATTAACACTTGGCCTGCAACAGCTGGAACACCAGATTCAGGGTATTGCTATTTTGGCAATTTAATTTCACCCCAGAACAAAATATATGTTTTGGCGGACACTATTATACTTTGCCAGCCACAGCTGAAACCACTGATTTATGGTATTGCTATTTTGGCAATTGAATTTCACCCCAGAACAAAATATACCCTTTTATGGGCAGATTAACATTTGGCCTGCAACAGCTGGGACACCAGATCCAGGGTATTGCTATTTTGGCAATTGAATTTCACCCCAGAACAAAATATAACCTTTTACGGACAGATTAACACATGGCCTGCAACATATGGGATACCAGATTCAAGGAATTGCTATATTGGCAATTGAATTTAACCCCAGAACAAAATACATGTTTTGGCGGACACTATTATACTTTACCAGCCACAGCTGAAACCAGTGATTTATGGTATTGCTATTTTGGCAATTGAATTTCACCACAGATCAAAATATACCCTTTTACGGACAGATTAACACTTGGCCTGTAACTGCTGTGACACCAGATTCAGGGTATTGCTATTTTGGCAATTGAATTTCTCCCCAGAACAAAATATACCCTTTTACGGACAGATTAACACTTGGCCTGCAACAGCTGGAACACCAGATTCAGTGTATTGCTATTTTGGCAGTTGAATTTGACCCTAGAACAAAATATATGTTTTGGCGGACACTATTATACTTTGCCAGCCAGTGCTGGGACACCAGATTTAGTGGATTGCTATTTTGGCAAGTGAATTTAACCCCAGAACAAAATATATGTTTTGGCGGACACTATTATAGTTTGCCAGCGAGTGCCGAGACACCAGATTTATGGTATTGCTATTTTGGCAATTGAATTTCACCGCAGAACAAAATATATGTTTTGGCGGACACTATTATAGCTTGCCAGCCAATGCTGGGACACCAGATTTAGGGGATTGCTATTTTGGCAAGTGAATTTCACCCCAGAAAAAAATATATGTTTTGGCGTAGACACTATTATAGTTTGCCAGCCAGTGCTGGGACACCAGATTTATGGTATTGCTATTTTGGCAATTGAATTTCACCCCAGAACAAAATATACCCTTTTACGGACTGATTAACACTTGGCCTGCAACAGCTGGGACACCAGATTCAGGGTATTGCTATTTTGGCAATTGAATTTAACTACAGAACAAAATATATGTTTTGGCGGACACTATTATACTTTGCCAGCCAGTGCTGGGACACCAGATTTAGTGGATTGCTATTTTGGCAAGTGAATTTAACCCCAGAACAAAATATATGTTTTGGCGGACACTATTATAGTTTGCCAGCGAGTGCCGAGACACCAGATTTATGGTATTGCTATTTTGGCAATTGAATTTCACCGCAGAACAAAATATATGTTTTGGCGTAGACACTATTATAGTTTGCCAGCCAGTGCTGGGACACCAGATTTATGGTATTGCTATTTTGGCAATTGAATTTCACCGCAGAACAAAATATATGTTTTGGCGTAGACACTATTATAGTTTGCCAGCCAGTGCTGGGACACCAGATTTATGGTATTGCTATTTTGGCAATTGAATTTAACCCCAGAAACAAAATATACCCTTTTACGGACAGATTAACACTTGGCCTACAACAGCTGTGACACTAGATTCAGGGTATTGCTATTTTGGCAATTGAATTTAACCCCAGAACAAAATATACCCTTTTACGGACAGATTAACACTTGGCCTGCAACAGCTGGAACACTAGATTCAGGGTATTGCTATTTTGGCAATTGAATTTCACCCCAGAACAAAATATATGTTTTGGCGGACACAATTATACTCTGCCAGCCACAGCTGAAACCGCTGATTTATGGTATTGCTATTTTGGCAATTGAATTTCACTCCAGAACAAAATATTTCCTTTTACGGACAAATTAACACTTGGCCTGCAACAGCTGGGACACCAGATTCAGGGTATTGCTATTTTGGCAATTGAATTTAACCCCAGAACAAAATATACCCTTTTACGGACAGATTAACACTTGGCCTGCAACAGCTGGAACACCAGATTCAGGGTATTGCTATTTTGGCAATTAAATTTCACTCCAGAACAAAATATATGTTTTGGCGGACACAATTATACTTTGCCAGCCACAGCTGAAACCGCTGATTTATGGTATTGCTATTTTGGCAATTGAATTTCACCCCAGAACAAAATATACCCTTTTATGGACAGATTAACACTTGGCCTGCAACAGCTGGGACACCAGATTCAGGGTATTGCTATTTTGGCAATTGAATTTCACCCCAGAACAAAATATATGTTTTGGCGGACACTATTATACTTTGCCAGCCACAGCTGAAACCAGTGATTTATGGTATTGCTATTTTGGCAATCGAATTTCACCCCAAAACCAAAAATACCCTTTTACGGACAGATTTACACTTGGCCTGCAAAAGCTGGGACACCAGATTCAGGGTATTGCTATTTTGGCAATTGAATTTAACCACAGAACAAAATATACCCTTTTACGGACAGATTAACACTTGGCCTACAACAGCTGGGACACCAGATTTAGTGGATTGCTATTTTGGCAAGTGAATTTAACCCCAGAACAAAATATATGTTTTGGCGGACACTATTATAGTTTGCCAGCGAGTGCCGAGGCACCAGATTTATGGTATTGCTATTTTGGCAATTGAATTTCACCGCAGAACAAAATATATGTTTTGGCGGACACAATTATACTTTGCCAGCCACAGCTGAAACCGCTGATTTATGGTATTGCTATTTTGGCAATTGAATTTCACCCCAGAACAAAATATACCCTTTTATGGACAGATTAACACTTGGCCTGCAACAGCTGGGACACCAGATTCAGGGTATTGCTATTTTGGCAATTGAATTTAACCCCAGAACAAAATATACCCTTTTACGAACAGATTAATACTTGGCCTGCAACAGCTGGAACACCAGATTCAGGGTATTGCTATTTTGGCAATTAAATTTCACCCCAGAACAAAATATATGTTTTGGCTGACACAATTATACTTTGCCAGCCACAGCTGAAACCGCTGATTTATGGTATTGCTATTTTGGCAATTGAATTTCACCCCAGAACAAAATATACCCTTTTATGGACAGATTAACACTTGGCCTGCAACAGCTGGGACACCAGATTCAGGGTATTGCTATTTTGGCAATTGAATTTCACCCCAGAACAAAATATATGTTTTGGCGGACACTATTATACTTTGCCAGCCACAGCTGAAACCAGTGATTTATGGTATTGCTATTTTGGCAATCGAATTTCACCCCAAAACCAAAAATACCCTTTTACGGACAGATTTACACTTGGCCTGCAACAGCTGGGACACCAGATTCAGGGTATTGCTATTTTGGCAATTGAATTTAACCACAGAACAAAATATACCCTTTTACGGAGAGATTAACACTTGGCCTACAACAGCTGGGACACCAGATTCAGTGTATTGCTATTTTGGCAATTGAATTTCACCCCAGCACAAAATATACCCTTTTACGGACAGATTAACACTTGGCCTGCAACAGCTGGAACACCAGATTCAGGGTATTGCTATTTTGGCAATTTAATTTCACCCCAGAACAAAATATATGTTTTGGCGGACACTATTATACTTTGCCAGCCACAGCCGAAAACACTGATTTATCTTATTGCTATTTTGGCAATTGAATTTCACCCCAGAACAAAAAATACCCTTTTATGGACAGCTTAACATTTGGTCTGCACAGCTGGGACACCAGATTCAGGGTATTGCTATTTTGGCAGTTGAATTTCACCCCAGAACAAAATATATGTTTTGGCGGACACTATTATACTTTG
Source organism: Bufotes viridis (assembly GCA_033119425.1). Lineage (NCBI taxonomy): Eukaryota > Metazoa > Chordata > Amphibia > Anura > Bufonidae > Bufotes > Bufotes viridis. Next base: position 387,194,048 of record CM065591.1, read on the forward strand.
CCAGCCAGTGCTGGGACACCAGATTTAGTGTATTGCTATTTTGGAAAGTGAATTTAACCCCAGAACAAAATATATGTTTTGGCGGACACTATTATAGTTTGCCAGCGAGTGCTGAGACACCAGATTTATGGTATTGCAATTTTGGCTATTGAATTTCACCACAGAACAAAATATATGTTTTGGCGGACACTATTATAGTTTGCCAGCCAGTGCTGGGACACCAGATTTAGGGGATTGCAATTTTGGCAAGTGAATTTCACCCCAGAAAAAAATATATGTTTTGGCGTAGACACTATTATAGTTTGCCAGCCAGTGCTGGGACACCAGATTTATGGTATTGCTATTTTGGCAATTGAATTTAACCCCAGAACAAAATATACCCTTTTACGGACAGATTAACACTTGCCCTACAACAGCTGGGACACCAGATTCAGGGTTTTTCTATTTTGGCAATTGAATTTCACCCCAGAACAAAATATACCCTTTACGGACAGATTAACACTTGGCCTGCAACAGCTGGAACACCAGATTCAGGGTATTGCTATTTTGGCAATTGAGTTTGACCCCAGAACAAAATATATGTTTTGGCGGACACTATTATACTTTGCCAGCTTCAGCTGAAACCACTGATTTATGGTATTGCTATTTTGGCAATTGAATTTAACCCGAGAACAAAATATACCCTTTTACGGACAGATTAACACATGGCCTGCAACAGCTGGGACACCAGATTCAGGGTATTGCTATTTTGGCAATTGAATTTCACCCCAGAACAAAATATACCCTTTTACGGACAGATTAACACTTGGCCTGCAACAGCTGGGACACCAGATTCAGGGTATTGCTCTTTTGGCAATTGAATTTCACCCCAGAACAAAATATACCCTTTTATGGGCAGATTAACATTTGGCCTGCAACAGCTGGGACACCAGATTCAGGGTATTGCTATTTTGGCAATTGAATTTCACCCCAGAACAAAATATAACCTTTTACGGACAGATTAACACATGGCCTGCAACATATGGGATACCAGATTCAAGGAATTGCTATATTGGCAATTGAATTTAACCCCAGAACAAAATACATGTTTTGGCGGACACTATTATACTTTGCCAGCCACAGCTGAAACCAGTGATTTATGGTATTGCTATTTTGGCAATTGAATTTCTCCCCAGAACAAAATATACCCTTTTACGGACAGATTAACACTTGGCCTGCAACAGATGGAACACCAGATTCATGGTATTGCTATTTTGGCAGTTGAATTTCACCCCAGAACAAAATATATGTTTTGGCGGACACTATTATACTTTGCCAGCAAGTGCTGGGACACCAGATTTAGTGGATTGCTATTTTGGCAAGTGAATTTAACCCCAGAACAAAATATATGTTTTGGCGGACACTATTATAGTTTGCCAGCGAGTGCCGAGACACCAGATTTATGGTATTGCTATTTTGGCAATTGAATTTCACCGCAGAACAAAATATATGTTTTGGCGGACACTATTATAGCTTGCCAGCCAGTGCTGGGACACCAGATTTAAGGGATTGCTATTTTGGCAAGTGAATTTCACCCCAGAAAAAAATATATGTTTTGGCGTAGACACTATTATAATTTGCCAGCCAGTGCTGGGACACCAGATTTATGGTATTGCTATTTTGGCAATTGAATTTAACCCCAGAACAAAATATACCCTTTTACGGACAGATTAACACTTGGCCTACAACAGCTGGGACACTAGATTCAGGGTATAGCTATTTTGGCAATTGAATTTCACCCCAAAACAAAATATACCCTTTTACGGACAGATTAACACTTGGCCTGCAACAGCTAGAACACTAGATTCAGGGTATTGCTATTTTGGCAATTGAATTTCACCCCAGAACAAAATATATGTTTTGGCAGACACAATTATACTCTGCCAGCCACAGCTGAAACCGCTGATTTATGGTATTGCTATTTTGGCAATTGAATTTCACCCCAGAACAAAATATTTCCTTTTACGGACAAATTAACACTTGGCCTGCAACAGCTGGGACACCAGATTCATGGTATTGCTATTTTGGCAATTGAATTTAACCCCAGAACAAAATATACCTTTTTACGGACAGATTAACACTTGGCCTGCAACAGCTGGAACACCAGATTAAGGGTATTGCTATTTTGGCAATTGAATTTCACCCCAGAACAAAATATTTCCTTTTACGGACAAATTAACACTTGGCCTTCAACAGCTGGGACACCAGATTCAGGGTATTGCTATTTTGGCAATTGAATTTCACCCCAGAACAAAATATAACCTTTTACGGACAGATTAACACATGGCCTGCAACATCTGGGATACCAGATTCAAGGAATTGCTATATTGGCAATTGAATTTAACCCCAGAACAAAATACATGTTTTGGCGGACACTATTATACTTTGCCAGCCACAGCTGAAACCAGTGATTTATGGTATTGCTATTTTGGCAATTGAATTTCACTCCAGATCAAAATATACCCTTTTACGGACAGATTAACACTTGGCCTGCAACAGCTGGGACACCAGATTCAGGGTATTGCTATTTTGGCAATTGAATTTCTCCCCAGAACAAAATATACCCTTTTACGGACAGATTAACACTTGGCCTGCAACAGCTGGAACACCAGATTCAGGGTATTGCTATTTTGGCAGTTGAATTTCACCCCAGAACAAAATATATGTTTTGGAGGACACTATTGTACTTTGCCAGCCAGTGCTGGGACTCCAGATTTAGTGGATTGCTATTTTGGCAAGAGAATTTAACCCCAGAACAAAATATATGTTTTGGCGGACACTATTATAGTTTGCCAGCGAGTGCCGAGACACCAGATTTATGGTATTGCTATTTTGGCAATTGAATTTCACCGCAGAACAAAATATATGTTTTGGCGGACACTATTATAGCTTGCCAGCCAGTGCTGGGACACCAGATTTAGGGGATTGCTATTTTGGCAAGTGAATTTCACCCCAGAAAAAAATATATGTTTTGGCGTAGACACTATTATAGTTTGCCAGCCAGTGCTGGGACACCAGATTTATGGTATTGCTATTTTGGCAATTGAATTTAACCCCAGAACAAAATAAACCTTTTTACGGACAGATTAACACTTGGCCTGCAACAGCTGGAACACTAGATTCAGGGTATTGCTATTTTGGCAATTGAATTTCACCCCTGAACAAATTATATGTTTTGGCGGACACAATTATACTCTGCCAGCCACAGCTGAAACCGCTGATTTATGGTATTGCTATTTTGGCAGTTGAATTTCACCCCAGAACAAAATATATGTTTTGGCGGAAACTATTATACTTTGCCATCCAGTGTTGGGACACCAGATTTAGTGGATTGCTATTTTGGCAAATGAATTTAACCCCAGAACAAATTATATGTTTTGGCGGACACTATTTTAGTTTGCCAGCGAGTGCTGAGACACCAGATTTATGGTATTGCAATTTTGGCAATTGAATATCACCACCGAACAAAATATATGTTTTGGCGGACACTATTATACTTTGCCAGCCACAGCTGAAACCACTGATTTATGGTATTGCTATTTTGACAATTGAATTTAACCCGAGAACAAAATATACTCTTTTACCGACAGATTAACACCTGGCCTGCAACAGCTGGAACACCAGATTCAGGGTATTGCTATTTTGGCAATTGAATTTCACCCCAGAACAAAATATATGTTTTGGCGGACACAATTATACTCTGCCAGCCACAGCTGAAACCGCTGATTTATGGTATTGCTATTTTGGCAATTGAATTTCACCCCAGAACAAAATATTTCCTTTTACGGACAAATTAACACTTGGCCTGCAACAGCTGGGACACCAGATTCAGGGTATTGCTATTTTGGCAATTGAATTTAACCCCAGAACAAAATATACCCTTTTACGGACAGATTAACACTTGGCCTGCAACAGCTGGAACACCAGATTCAGGGTATTGCTATTTTGGTAATTAAATTTCACCCCAGAACAAAATATATGTTTTGGCGGACACAATTATACTTTGCCAGCCACAGCTGAAACCGCTAATTTATGGTATTGCTATTTTGGCAATTGAATTTCACCCCAGAACAAAATATTTCCTTTTACGGACAAATTAACACTTGGCCTTCAACAGCTGGGACACCAGATTCAGGGTATTGCTATTTTGGCAATTGAATTTCACCCAAGAACAAAATATATGTTTTGGCGGACACTATTATACTTTGCCAGCCACAGCTGAAACCACTGATTTATGGTATTGCTATTTTGGCAATTGAATTTCACCCCAGAACAAAATATACCCTTTTACGGACAGATTAACACTTGGCCTGCAACAGCTGGGACACCAGATTCAGGGTATTGCTATTTTGGCAATTGAATTTCACCCCAGAACAAAATATATGTTTTGGCGGACACTATTATACTTTGCCAGCCAGTGCTGGGACACCAGATTTAGTGGATTGCTATTTTGGCAAGTGAATTTAACCCCAGAACAAAATATATGTTTTGGCGGACACTATTATAGTTTGCCAGCGAGTGCTGAGACACGAGATTTATGGTATTGCAATTTTGGCAATTGAATTTCACCCCAGAACAAAATATATGTTTTGGCTGGCACTATTATACTTTGCCAGCCAGTGCTGGGACACCAGATTTAGTGGATTGCTATTTTGGCAAGTGAATTTAACCCCAGAACAAAATATATGTTTTGGCGGACACTATTATACTTTGCCAGCCAGTGCTGGGACACCAGATTTAGTGGATTGCTATTTTGGCAAGTGAATTTAACCCCAGAACAAAATATATGTTTTGGCGGACACTTTTTTAGTTTGCCAGCGAGTGCTGAGACACCAGATTTATGGTATTGCAATTTTGGCAATTGAATATCACCACCGAACAAAATATATGTTTTGGCGGACACTATTATACTTTGCCAGCCACAGTTGAAACCACTGATTTATGGTATTGCTATTTTGGCAATTGAATTTCACCCCAGAACAAAATATACCCTTTTATGGACAGATTAACACTTGGCCTGCAACAGCTAGGACACCAGATTCAGGGTATTGCTATTTTGGCAATTGAATTTCACCCCAGAACAAAATATATGTTTTGGCGGACACTATTATACTTTGCCAGCCAGTGCTGGGACACCAGATTTAGTGGATTGCTATTTTGGCAAGTGAATTTAACCCCAGAACAAAATATATGTTTTGGCGGACACTATTATAGTTTGCCAGCGAGTGCTGAGACACGAGATTTATGGTATTGCAATTTTGGCAATTGAATTTCACCCCAGAACAAAATATATGTTTTGGCTGGCACTATTATAGTTTGCCAGCCCGTGCTGGGACATCAGATTTATGGTATTGCTATTTTGGCAATTGAATTTCACCACAGAACAAACTATATGTTTTGGCGGACACTATTATAGTTTGCCAGCCACAGCGGTGACACCAGATTTAGGGGATTGCTATTTTGGCAAGTTAATTTCACTCCAGAACAAAATATATGTTTTGGCGTACACTATCATAGTTTGCCAGCCAGTGCTTGGACACCAGATTTAGGCGATTGCTATTTTGGCAATTGAATTTCACCACAGAAAATAATCTATCCTTTGCCAGACAGCAGACAGTATTATACTTGGCTAGCCAAAGCTGGAACTCCAGATTTAGGGCATTGGTATTTTGGCAAATGTATTTAACCCCTTAAAAAAATATATAAATTGCTATCCTGAGTTTCTATGGGTGACAATTAGCACAGCCAAGCCCTTGATGTAGGATATAGCAAAAACAAAAACTAGTATTGATGGATTGATGGACTTGGTGGCAGCTTGTTCTGGTGCGCCACAAGTCACAAAATGGCCGACGGTCACCCCAGAAAAAAAGTGACAGAAAAATGCTCTGTGCAGCCTAAAAACTAGTGAGCAAGTAACTAGCAGAAGTTGAATCATTCACAGCTGTAGATCGATCACTTCATTAGGTGCTTTTGCTGACTTTTCCCTGCCTAATCTCACACTCACAGCAGCTGCGTCCTCTCCCTACACTAATCAGAGTAGTGTGACGTGCGGCGCTACATGACTCCAGCTTAAATAGAGGCTGGGTCACATGCTGCACTTGGCCAATCACAGCCATGCCATTAGTAGGCATGTCTGTGATGGGCTCTTAGGGCAAGAGGTAAAACGCTAGCTGATTGGCTGCTGTGCAGCCCTTCAGAAAGCAGGAAGAAATCGCCGAACAACGAACCCGAACCCGAAGTATTCTCGAACTGTTCGCTCAACACTACTCATGATAACTGCTACTTAGGAACTCAACATGTAGTTGTTTGCGAAAAAGCCAGCTGAATGAAGACCCCCCACATAACTGCCAGTACTTGGTAAGCTTAAAGAATCACTGTACTTTCACACAATTTCATAGATAATGTTGTTAATAGCCAATTTCTAAATCAATGAATAAAAAATATTCCTGCATCCACCTGAAAAAAGCTTTAATGTCATAGCAACTAGCGGTCTCCCTTCCACATAATTTTCAGTCCACTGTTGTCAGGCAAGATGCGTCCCTAGTAACAGAGATATAGAGAGGATGTGGTGCTATGTTAGAGTTTGCTGAGTTCCTGAGCCTGATAAAAGAACTGCCTCTGCACTGCTGACTGATCTGAAGATCAATAGAGCATACAGCTTTTATGTAAGTGTAATATCCCCCTACTTATCTGTTCTATGAACTCTGGTGCAGAAAACAAACATAGTGAAAGTAAGGGAGAGGACATCATAACAGTACATTCATGGCATACTCCACAGAAGAGAGATGACCCTTGCTTCTCAGAGAAATGCATCTAGCTATGCACCTGAAGAGAGGAATAAATAGGATGAAAAAGGCAATAGGGAAGTACAAAAAAGACGTATTCCTTTACAGTTATGATTGTACAAAGAAGCACAGCCATTATGCAAACATTTTTTTTTTTTTTAAACTAAGGTTCACTTTAATATTGAGGATAGGATTGGTATTTTCCCTTCTTAAAAAGCTGCACTTTCAGATTTTTTCAGCTGGGTCACTTTATTACAGTTAATTTTAGATAAATAATAGTAGATGAAGTGCCTAAAATTAACCTGTGCAGCAGAAAAATTAGATATAAAGTATCCTCTTTTGCTGATTCCTACAGGTAAGGCTACTTTCACACTAGTAATAAAAAAAGAAGTAATATATCACCAGTCCACTACTTTCACACTAGTGTTTTTGCTGGATCCGGCAAGGCTCAGCAAAAACGCTTCCGTTACTGATAATACAACCATCTGCATCCGTTATGAATAGATCCAGTTGTATTATCTTTAACATAGGCAAGATGGATCCGTTTTCTATTGTGTCAGATTGTGTCAGAGAAAACAGATCCATCCCCATTGACTTGCATTGTGGGTCATGACGGATCCGTCTTGCTCCGTATCCCAGGACGGAAAGCAAACCGCAGCATGCTGCGGTTTGCTCTTCGGTATGAGAGCGCAACCAAACAGAACGGAATGCATTTTGGAGCATTCCGTTCTGTTCAGTTACATTTTGTCCCTATTGACAATAAATGGGGACAAAACGGAAGCATTTTTTTCTGGTATTGAGACCATATGGCGGATCTCAATACCAGAAAATAGAAACACTAGTGTGAAAGTAGCCTAACAACCTCATGGGAAACTGTAGTAATAGCTTGTTGTCTCCTTTGAACTTCCTGTAATCATAAAAGCTGACACAATAACTCAACTTGTAAAACAGAAGTAAATTAATGTTAAAACAAAGAAGACATTATCATTAAAGATTTATCTGATATTACCTTATTTGAATAATAATTATATAATTGTAAATTAATTTATAATTTTTTTTCTCATCAGGAAAAGAAAGACATAAAATATAAATAAATACATAAAACGTTTGACGTGATCATGTAGTTTGCGGACAGCTAATCTACATAATTAAGCGAAATTGAATTAGAACAGGAATTGCAGCCTGACATGCTAAGACTTCCAGCTGAATTGTTTCTTTTATACTGTGTGACAAATGACCTACCTATCTGTTAGACCATGTAGGCATGGAAAGTGACAAGCCTGATACCAGCAATAAGAGTTGGAACTTACTAATTTCGGCAGAAACTATGGAGATGATTCATTCTATATCTGATTTTCATTAGATAGTATAGCTCAGTAAACTGTATAACTCAGTTGTAAATACTGACCATCAATTCAACATTATCAGCGAGTGTGGTTTATTCCCATCTGTACAATAAGAATAGTCTATAGGAATGAGAAAACCTTTTTGAGATTCACTTTGTGTCCGATTCGGCATATTTGTTCACAAAGTTCTGTTTGGGTCCAAACATACACTGCACCATTGCATGTGTTATGCATTTTCATACTAGTAAGCTTCCAAAAATTGTCCCTTATCAGGTGCAGAAGGTGTTTAACCTCTTAAGGACACAGGATGTACGAGTACGTCCTGTGTCCTGTCCCTAAAGATGTCGCCCGCTCCTGCTTCATGCGGGCGCCATCGCTGCGGGTGGCCACCTGCTTATTCAAGCAAACCCCTGCAGCTAATGTTCGGGATCGGCAGCGCTGCCGATCGTGAAAATTTAGACCCTTAGATGCCGTGATCAATCCTGACCACGGCATCAGCGCACAATTAGTAAACTTTCGGCAGCTCTCCGGTTCCCCCTTGTGGCGATCGGGGGAAACGGAGCCTGTGAGCAACAGCCATGGTTTCTGTGAATGAAACCATGCTGTTGAATAGTATTTCCTATGGAGCCCTTTTTAGTAATAGGGCTCCATAGGAAACTAAAAAAATCATCATAGGCTCCAATACAAGTGTATTGGATTTTATGATAGAAGCAATCAGATGACTGATTTATATAGTTTCCTATGGGAGCTATATAAAAGTGTTAAAAAAATAAAAAAATAAAAAAATTTAAATCACCCCCCTTTTCCCAAAAATAAAAGAAAAGAAAAAATAAATAAAAAAATACACATCATGGGTGTCGCAATGTGCGAAAACGCCCATAGTATAAAATATAAAAATATATTCTCCATACGGTAAACAGAAAAACGGAAAAAAGCGTCCTAATGGCCCATTCGCCTATTTTGGACGCTTCATTTCCTCCAAAAAAATGAAATAAAAAGTGATCAAAAAGATATACACACCCTATAATGGTATCTCTTAAAAGTTCAGATTGTCCCACAAAAAAAATAAGCCCCCATACAACTCCGTACATATAAATACAAAAACGTTAAAATATGGCAACAAAAAATAAATAAAACATTTCCCACTTTAGAATTTTTTTTCACTATCAAAACACAAGAAAAACTATACATATTAGGTGCCAGATTTGTACTGACCTGTAGAACAAGACTAACTGGTCAGTTTTATCGCACATCGAACATCGGAATTTAAAATCCAGTAAAACTGTGGTGGAATTGCAATTTTTTTTTTTTGCAATTTCGCCCTATTTGGAATTTTTTTACCGCTTCCAACTACATCGTAGGAAATAAGGCAATATTAAATGGTGGCGTTGGAACGTACAACTTGTCCTGCAAAAAACAAGCCCTCATATGGCTATGTGAACGGAAAAATAAAAAAGTTATGGCTCTCGGAAGGCAGGGAGCGCAAAATGAAAACGCAAAAATGAAAAAAAAACGTGTCCTTAAGGGGTTATGCACACACGACATTATGGGAAAAAACAGTGGCTTGTTGGGACATAGCATCCAAAATGTATGCCTCAACTAAAGAAGATCTCTACCCCTGATTACACTCACAAGTTAAAATTATCAGAAGAAAGAGTAGCTTGTTCTGAACTAAAGAAAGTTTTCTCCCTTTCATTTGGGTGTGGCAGAAGTACAGTGTGAATATGAAAAGAGTAATAGTAGCATGTGGATGCAATAGAACCAGCAGCAGTAGCAGCACAGCATGGAGCAGGCAAGACAGTAGATATGTGTGTTTAGGGACAGTAGAAGTGGAAACTGTGTAGCAGTAATGGCAATGGCTGTAGTGGTAATGGTAGTGGCAGTAGGGGTAATGAAAGTGGCAGTAGGAAGTAAGCAACAGGAAGTGGCAGCAGCAATGATACGGTATGGAACATGATAGTGGGCAGGCAGTAGTAGTGGTGACAGCAGCCATGTGGTATTGAACATGATGATAGGAGGGCAGAAAAAGGCATGATCGAAGTAGCATCTGCAGCAGCCATGCAGTACAGAAAATGATGGTTGGCAAACAACGGCATCATGGTGGCAGCAACAGCCATATGGTACAAACATGATGGTAGGCAGAAAGACAGCGGCAGTGGCAGGATGGGGCACTAACAGCAAGGGAAAATCTTTTCATCAGCCTCAGCCAGAGGATATATCCCTCGTTTATTTTGACAAAAGTGGTGTTTTATACACTGGTGGAGGATAACTTCTGGACAGCTGCTGGAGGACCCAATTATTTCTGGCTCTGCCCACTATTGAGATGATTGGTCATCATTGCCGGTGTTGTTGTCATGATCATCATCATTATTTTGCTCCTCCATCACTGACTTCTTCTACTCCAGTGTCAGCTCATCATCCTTCTGCTCCTACTCCATGATATGTACTCCATGTGGGTCCCCAACAGCTACAGGGTGGCCAGCAAAATGCTTAAGTTATTCCTCTTATACCATCCCTTGTTGCATCAGCGTTGATGTCTATTCTAAGATAAATATCAGGAGGATGACAGAGGTTATGCCACAGTTGTCCCTACTGACAAACTTTGTGGCCTTTTTGTAGGGCTTCAGTAAGCGTCAGGCGTCTCTGAGCTATCACTGCCTGACCTCAAAACAACACATGCTCCCCACTGAGCTGGTCTTGTGAATGACAAAATTATTTATGATTTTACGCTGTTCATACAGATGCTCTATCATCTGCAAGGTGGAATTCAGTTGGAAAGTCGCAGATCAAGCAGTGTAGTGGCAGACCATTCTGTCACTGGAAGTCCAGGAGGGAGTTCCTTGCCACAAAACAATGGCTAAAATGCGAGGACAGTCTCTTGGACATTACCAGCATCCTCTTCAAACCATTGTACTTTTTCAAAAAGTGTTACACGACTAGATTTATCACATGCACCATGCAGGGAATGTACTATTTTCCCCAAATGCAGTGCTGCCACAATGTTCCTGCCATTGTCATTGACCCCCATACCTAGTTAAAGTTGTTGGAGACACAGCCAGCTTAATGCACTTTGGCAAATAACTGGCTGTGTGGCCACTTTTGCCCAGGCCAATCAGCTCTAACACGACATGGCAATGCTTCACGTTACATTTATGATGAGAGGGAGGGGGAGTGACACTCTGCCCTGCTTTTGTTGGGGATACGAGGATGTTCATGGAGTAGGATGTGAAGGAGGAAGATAAGCACCTTGTGTGGGAACCAGGATGACACAAACGTGGAGATTTAAATAGAAGCTGGTCTTGTTGCCGCAGTGCCGCCTCACCGCTACCACTGAAAATATTGACCCAGTGGGCCATGAGAAATATGTATTGCCCCTGCCCATAACAACTTTCCCAGGTGTCCATAGTGGTATGCACTTAGCTGCATAGTGAGAATTGAAATTTTAAACAATTGTTTTGAAGAAGAAAAAGGACCGCTTGGTAGAACAATGAATATCATACAGCAGAATTACATTTTGGTGAAGTGCAGAACTGTGCCACCATTACCACAACTAATTGGTATGGCAACAACTGCACCACCCACAACTTGGCCAGGTGGGAGTTTAGCTTGCATACAAGCTAATTCTTGGTTGAAAATAATTTTCTCAAAGTCACACATTCCGTTATGGATTTCTCACAATGGAGCAGAGGACAAGGAGGAGTCTGAGAAGAAGCAGCAGCTGATAATGATTACAAATGTAAAGAAAGCAATAAATGACAAAAAGAAAGCATTTAAATCTTTAAAATAGGAGGGTAGCGAGGAAGCATTGAAAAACTAAAACTGTAAGGAAAAAAATAGAATATGTAAAAGAAATAAAAGCAGTCAAACAACAGATCAAGAGATTAATTGCCAAAGAGAGTAAAACTAACACTAAAATGTTCTTCAATTATATAAATGGTAAAAGGTATACATCTGTGGATATAGTGTTTCTGGATTTTGCAAAGGCTTTTGATACTGTCTCTCATAGACATTTAATAGGTAAAGTAAGTTCTATACACTTGGAAAGTATAGTTTGCGATTGAAAACTGGTTGAAGGACCGTGTCCAGAGAGTTGTGGTCAATGATTCCTATTCAGAATGGTCTTGGGTTATAAGTGGTGTACCCCAAGGTTCAGTGCTGGGTCCTCTATTATTTAATTTATTTATTAATGATATTGAGGACAGGATTACTAGCACCATTTCTATTTTTGCAGATGACACTAAGCTATGTAGTACTGTACAGTCTGTGGAAGATTTCCATAAAATACAAGCTGACTGAGGTTCAATGTGGATAAATATAAAGTTATGCACCTTGGTAGTAATAATCTCTGTCTCTTCATATGTCCTAGGGGATGTAACACTGGGGAAGTCACTTATAGAGAAGGATTTGGGTGTCCTTGTAGATAATAGATTGAATAACAGCATACAATGTCAATTTAAAAACCCCCAAAACTGGGGTGGAATTGCTTTTTTTTGCAATTTCACCCCATTTGGAATTTTTTCCCGCTTCCCACTACATCATATGCAATATTAAATGGTGACGTTGGAAAGTACAACTTGTCCCGCAAAAAACAAGCCCTCATATGGCTATGTGAACGAAAAAAAAAAGTTATGGCTCTGGGAAGGCAGGGAGCGCAAAAACCCCCCACAAAAAATAAAAAAAACTCTGGTCCTTAAGGGGTTAAGGACTCTATACTTACAGGTACTGTTCCAAAGGATCGGTGCATAGCAAATGTGGTGCCAATATTCAAAAAGGGTCCAAAAACAGAGCCCAGAAACAATAGGCCGGTAAGTTTAACATCTGTCGTGTGTAAAGTGTTTGAAGGTTTTCTAAGAGATGCTAGTTGTAGTAAGGCTTTTGATACTGTCCCACATAAAAGGCTTATCAATAAACTGCAGTCTTTGAGCTTGGGCTCACATATTGTTGAATGAATTAGGCAGTGGCTGAAGGACAGAAAACAGAGGGTTGTAGTCAATGGAGTATATTCAGACCATGGTATTGTTAACAGTGGGGCACCTCAGGGATCTGTTCTGGGACCCATATTGTTTAATATCTTTATCGGCGAAATTGCAGAAGGCCTCAATGGTAAGGTGTGTCTTTTTGCTGATGACACAAATATTTGTAATAGGGTTGATGTTCCTGGAGGGATACACCAAATGGAAAAGGATTTAGGAAAACTAGAGGAATGGTCAAAAATCTGGCAACTAAAATTTAATGTCGATAAGTGCAAGATAATGCACCTGGGGCGTAAAACCCCAAGAGCAGAATATAAAATCAGTGATACAGTACTAACCTCAGTATCTGAGGAAAGGGATTTAGGGGTCATTATATCAGATGACTTAAAGGTGGGCAGACAATGTCATAGAACAGCAGGTAATGCCAGCAGAATGCTTGGGTGTATAGGGAGAGGCATTAACAGTAGAAAGAGGGAGGTGCTCGTGCCGCTCTACAGAGCACTAGTGATACCTCATTTGGAGTATTGTATGCAGTACTGGAGAACATATCTGCAGAAGGATATTGAAACTTTGGAGAGAGTTCAGAGAAGAGCTACTAAACTAGTACATGGATTGCAGGACAAAACTTACCAGGAAAGGTTAAAGGACCATAACATGTATAGCTTGGAAGTAAGAAGAGACAGAGGGGATATGATAGAAACTTTTAAATACATAAAGGGAATCATCACAGTAAAGGGGAGAGAATATTTAAACAAAGAAAAAACTGCTACAAGAGGACATAGTTTTAAATTAGAGTGGCAAAGGTTTAAAAGTAATATCAGGAAGTATTACTTTACTGAGAGGGTAGTAGACGCATGGAATAGCCTTCCTGCAGAAGTGGTAGCTGCAAATACAGTGAAGGAGTTTAAGCATGCATGGGATAGGCATAAGGCCATCCTTCATATAAGATAGGGCCAGGGTCTATTCATAGTATTCAGTATATTGGGCAGACTAGATGGGCCAAATGGTTCTTATCTGCTGACACATTCTATGTTTCTATGTTTCCATCTTGGAGTAACTCAATAAAAATAAGCAAATAACGCCACATCAGCTTGGCTTTATGAGGGATTGGTGTCACACTTCGGTGTGGGAGGGAAACACCACACCGAACATAGGAGGGAAAGGGGGAATAGGGAATCAGGCCTGAGAACAATGGAAGGAAAATGGACACCTCCTAGAGAAAACCCTAACCAAAATGCTGATTGACTACCAGTATGAACAGACCCCAAAGGTAGGTGAGTTCATATGCAGGAATACCTAGATTCCTATCAAGCCCTATAGGACCCTGGTACTAATGGAAGGGACAAGACTACCTGTTCCTCCAAAAGAAAGGACGAACAGGAGTCTCCTTCAGGCATAATACAAACAATAGGGAAATTCAACACACAGAAAACTAACAAAATACAAAAGGGAAAGGAAAGACTTAAGTTCAATGGAGCAATGGAAGCACCAGGAACTCAGCCAACATCCAACCACAATCTATCCAAAGGTCCAAACAGAAGCTATAAACCACATAGCATTGTGGGAGAAGCAACTATAAACAGAGAAGGTTAAATGACCCTAATAGCCAAACCTGGGGAAAGAAGGTGTGGCAAGCACCAAAAACAACACAAATGTCATTCAATCCAAACAGAAAACATGTCAGATCAAAACACATGTTGCCAGTCTCACCGATCTTCGGCCACCTGTTGCGGGAACGTCCGTCGGGAACATCGGTCATGTCAAACTAATTTAATCAGTTACTATGAGAAGATAAGTTCAAGAGTTGACGGCGGCGAATCAATGGATGTCATATATCTGGACTTCTCCAAAGCATTTGACACTGTACCACATAATAGGTTAGTATATAAAATGAGAATGCTCGGAGTGGGGGAAAATGTCTTATCTGGATAAGTAACTGGCTCAGTGTTAGAAAATAGAGGGTGGTTATTAATGGTACACACTCAGATTGGTCACTGTCACTAGTGGGATACCACAGGGGTCAGTATTGGGCCCTATTCTCTACAATATATTTATAAATGATCTTAAAGAAGGCTTGCACAGTAAAATATAAATTTTTGCAGATTATACTAAACTGTGTAAAGTAATTAACACGGAAGAGGACAGTATACTGCTACAGATGGTCTGAATCAATTGGAGGCTAGGGCAGAGTAGTGGCAGATGAGGTTTAACACTGAAAAATGTGAGGTTATGCACATGGTAAGGAACAATGCAAGTCACTATTACATACTAAATGGTAAAACACTCGGTAACACTGACATGGAAAAAGACCTAGGAATTTTAGTGAACAGTAAACTAAGCTGTAGAAACCAGTGTCAGTCAGCTGCTGCCAAGGCAAATAAGATAATGGGTTGCATCAAATGGGGCATAGATGCCCGTGATGAGAATATAGTCCTGCCACTTACAACAGGAGTAAGATATGGGGCGGCCCTACCAGACTCTCCGCTCCTTCCACCATTCACTGCCGGACAATCCTCCAATCTAGATAAACACGTGTAGCCTTGCTGCGCTGAATAAGATAAAGTACATTGAAAATAGTTTGCAGAAGAGATGAAGCCAGCGGCACTCACCATTGTATACAAAGGTTCAAAACTTTATTGTGGTCCAAAGGTACATCAGTCGGGCTTGGAGGCAGACGTACTCTCCTCACAGTAGATAAGCGGCGACGGCCGTTTCGCGCAACAACTGCTCTTCGTCTGGCCTACAGCATGTCCATGCGTGCGTGCACGCCAATTAAATAGTGCGCCATCTCTCATACCTAAGTGGAGAGAGTCACGCCCCCTAGAACCAGACAATCATAAAATCCAATACATGCAGTGAGAGAAACAATGTTAGCCTAACTGGTTAACAGCTAATTATGAGAGTCCATTTATTAGAGTAAAGAATGAAGCATAGCAACATAGCATAAACTGAAACCGCTTATATATATATATATATATATATATATATATATACACACTCAAAGCGATCCATTTAATAGGGGGAGGGTTTACAGGGACCCAGTCAAAATATCCTAAAAGGAGATAAAAAATATATTTAACCCCTAGACCTAGCTGGTATGGAGCAGGGTGGGGAAAGGGGCACCCTTACATACATACACTAGGCCAAGCTCCACAATATCAGTATCAATATCAATATCCACAATTAGTGTTGAGCCGAATATTCGAAAAGCGAATTTTTTAGCGAATATCGGCACTCGCTAATTGCGAATATTTCGAATATAGCGCTATAAATTCGCTATTTCGAATATTCGTTTTTTTTTTTTTTTTTTAGTTATATTTTTTCTTTCCTACTTCCCAAAAGTAGTTCTTACCTGTCCTGAGGATTCCTGGCTTCCTGGCTGCTCTAGTCAGTGCCCGCTGCCGCTTCTGCCGACTTCCGTGCTCATGTGGAGCGTCCCCATCCATGGGAGAATCTCCATATACTAAAATGTACTGTCGGATTTGAGGAATTACGTTGAAATCGCAATGCGATTAATTCAAGTTATATTAATCGCATTGCGATTACAACTTAGCACTGCTATCTTACATAGGCTAGAATTAACGAATATGGAGTAATAGCTATGCACTAGCAGTGCTAAGTTGAAATCGCAATGCGAATACTTTAAGTTAAATTAATCGCATTGCGATTTCAACTTAGCACTGCTGCTATATTCCATATTCGTTAACTTCGTTAATTCTAGCAAGCTGACCCATTATAAACCCAGCTCTAAGTTGAAATCGCAATGCGATTAATATAACTTGAATTAATCGCATTGCGATTTCAACGTAATTCCTCAAATCCGACAGTACATTTTAGTATATGGAGACGTTCCCATGGTGATGGGGACGCTCCATGAGCACAGAAGTTATGGTTGGCTTGGTAGAATTAGCGAATAGCGTAATATGACGAATGTATTCGTCATATTCCTCAAAACGAAGATAACGAAGTATTCTACATCTTCGCTTTAGCTACCTATTCGTCTCGTCATCGTCAACTTCGCTATTCGCTAATTCTAGCAATCAAATAGGAAGGTTGACTTACTAGATAGTTGTAGTTAAATTCGCTATGCGATTTTTTTTTTTAATACAATAATTATATTACTTGATAAAATTATTATAAGTATTCTATTTATTAAAAAAAAAAATCGCATAGCGAATTTAACACAGTTGTCTCTATAGTCAACCTTCCTATTTGATTGCTAGAATTAGCGAAGTTGACGAATAGGTAGCTAAAACGAAGATGTAGAATACTTCGTTATCTTCGCTTTGAGGAATAGACGAATACATTCGCCATATTCGTCATCCTCGCTAATTCTAGATATGAAACCAATAGGAAAGTAGCCTTAAGTACAAATCGCAATATGCGATTATTTAAATCGCATGTTAATCGCGATAACTAGAAAAATGATCTAATATTCGATTTCGACGAATATGAAACGAATATTCATTCGAATATTCGCGAATTTCGTCGAAATCGAATATGGCACCTGCCGCTCATCACTATCCACAATGGCCTAGTTCCACAATATCAAAAGCATCACTAGTCCTGAAGCTGATCATAACAGAAGCAGATCTGGCCCTGCTAGTTTTTTTTAATGTTTTGGCCATATGTTTCCTCTGCTGTTTATTACCGTATTGGCTAACATCCTCCTCCTCTGATCTCACCTCCTCCTCTGCACACTGATCAGCTCCCAGGTGCTGTCCAACACACAATCATTGTCATAATCCTCAACTTCCCTGCCACTTTTATCAGACTGTGATATGTCATTGTGGACTCCTCAGCACTCCCTCCTGATGCTATGTTTGCATTTCTCAAAGTGGTTTGGAATGGGTAGCAAAAGATTTTTAGTTCTGATGTTCGACTTATGTTTATTAATCCGATCCATTACTGCCTGAATTGTCTCACTAATGTATAGTGATCCACAAGGGCATTGTATTAGATCAATGACATTCGGCGATTTACATGTAAAAAAGCCTTTTACTTCAAAGACACGTCCTGTGTGTGGATGCTAAAACACTGGCCCCTTGATTATGTGTGAAGACTGGAGACAATGC
Source organism: Bufotes viridis (assembly GCA_033119425.1). Lineage (NCBI taxonomy): Eukaryota > Metazoa > Chordata > Amphibia > Anura > Bufonidae > Bufotes > Bufotes viridis. The sequence continues at coordinate 387,212,266 of CM065591.1, forward strand.
AGGCAGGAGAAGGTTCCTTTACCTGGTGTAGACAATAAACTCTGGCATAAAATTTGTTTATTACTACCCAGATCAGCATGGACCAAACTGTCCCTGTAGATCTTGTTCTTTTTATTACATATCAATGGTGAATTTTTTATTTCATCCACCTGTGGGTACGCTTTACCCATAAGATGCCATTGTTTCCGGATCACATATCTAGGCCTACGTTATAAGGGTGATGTTTATGCACAAATGCTGTCCATGGCGGTTTCTCCTCAGTCTGTGTCACACCCACTGGTCCCTCTCTGGCTTTTTCTAAAACTGATGTGGGGTAACCCCTCTCTTTAAACCTATCAGTAATCTCCTCCAGCTTTACGGTTTGTATTTCAGGATCAGTGACTATCCTAGTCCTAACCCTTTGATACTGTGATCTGGGTATGGCTTTTTTAAGAGATGGTGGATGAGCACTAGTATAATATAGAATACTATTTCTATTGGTTTCTTTCCTAAAAAGATCAGTAGACAGATGGCCATGCTGATCCTTAACTCCTTTAGTGTCTAAAAAACTCACACCATGTTTGGCACAAACTAATATAAATTTAAGACCACTGCAAGCTGTGTTCAAATAATCCAAGAACGACGTAAGGGTCTCCTGTGGCCCTGCCCTTATGCAAAATATGTCGCTGATAAATAGTGATGTCGCGAACATAAAATTTTCCTTTTCGCGAACGGCGAACTCGAACTTCCGCAAATGTTCGCGAACATGCGAACAGTGCAAAATGCCATAGACTTTAATAGACAGGCGAATTTTAAAAACCAAAGGGACTCCTTCTGGCCACAATAGTGATGGAAAAGTTGTTTCAAGGGGACTAACACCTGGACTGGGGCATGCCGGAGGGGGATCCATGGCAAAACTCCCATGGAAAAATACCTAGTTGACGCAGAGTGTGGTAGTTGTAATCGCAATGCGATTAATACAGGTTATATTAATCGCATTGCAGATTCAACTTAGAGCTGGTTCTAATGGTTGTATTGCTAGAAATTCTAGCAATACAACCATTAGGAACCCAGCTCTAAGTTGAATTCGCAATGTGATTAATATAACCTGTATTAATCGCATTGGGATTACAACTTAGATCTGTTCTACTGGTTGTATTGCTAGAATATAACGAAGATTGCGAATATAGCGCTATATTCTCAATCTTCGTTATATTCTAGCAATACAACCATTAGGAACTCAGCTCTAAGTTGAATTCCGCAATGCGATTACAACTTAGAGCTGAGTTCTAATGGTTGTATTGCTAGAATATAGCGAAGATTGCGAATATAGCGCTATATTCTCAATCTTCGTTATATTCTAGCAATACAACCATTAGGAACACAGCTTTAAGTTGAATTCACAATGCGATTACAACTTAGAGCTGAGTTCTAATGAGTTGTATTGCTAGAATATAACGAAGATTGAGAATATAGCGCTATATTCGCAATCTTTGTTATATTCTAGCAATACAACCATTAGAAACAGATCTAAGTTGTAATCCCAATGCGATTAATACAGGTTATATTAATCGCATTGCGATTACAACTACTAACACTGCAGCTTCAGAATGAATCTAAGATGGATGCCGTCCTTGCTTTTTGATAGGAGGTGGGAGGGTCTAGGAGGGAGACTAATGTACTAGCCCTAAAAAGGGCTTTTGGGGTGCTGTCAGGACGCTGTCCTACAGCAGAGATCTGATGAGTCTTTCAGGACTGGAGTGGACACTGAATACACAAGCCTAGCTATCGATTTCCCTATTAAATCAGCAGCAACTACACTCTCCCTCCTCTCACTAAGACTGCAGCTTCCGAATGAATCTAAAATGGATGCTGTCCAGGAGATGGGAGGGTCTGGGAGGGAGGGTATGATAATTGGCTGGAATGCGTCTGCTGACTGTGAGGTAGAGGGTCAAAGTTTACTCAATGATAGGGGGTGGACCTAACATCGCATATGTTCGCCCGCCGCGACGAACGGGCACAAGCTATGTTCGTCGGGAACTATTCGCCGGTGAATAGTTTGGGACATCTTATTTTGAATTCAACTTAGAGATGGGTTCATAATGGTTGTATTGCTAGAAAATAACGAAGATTGAGAATTTAGCGCTATATTCTCAATCTTCGTTTTATTCTAGCAATACAACAACCATTAGGAACTCAGATCTAAGTTTAATTTTCAATGCGATTAATATAACCTGCATTAATCGCATTGCGAATTCAACTTAGAGCTGAGTTCCTAATGGTTGTTGTATTGCTAGAACATACGTTATATTCTAGCAATACAACCATTAGGAACTCAGCTCTAAGTTGTAATCGCAATGCGAATAATACTTACAATTATTAATCGCTTTGCGATTCCATTTGATGCCTCTATTTGATTGTATATGACGGTTGACTATGACTACCACCAACGGTCTTCTGCCTCCAAAGCAAGATATCTGAACCCCCCAGGGGCCATTTGGGCATTTTTGATAAAAAACGCATCAAAAACGCATCTGCGTTTTTATAATTTTTTCATTTTCTAGTTTATTTTTTTGTGTATTTTGCCACATTTGGTTGCATATTTACATTTGGTATAGGCAAATATGGTAGTCTAGATCATGTGTCTATACCAAAACCTAGGATCATTGTTTGACAGCACATTTTCTAAGCCATGTAGCTGAATATAGATTTGGGCAGAGTAATGATCTAGACTACCATATTTGCCTATACCAAATGTAAATATGCAACCAAATGTGGCAAAATACACAAAAAAATAAACTAGAAAATAAAAAAATTATAAAAACGCAGATGCGTTTTTGATGCGTTTTCTATCAAAAACGCCCAAATGGCCCCTGGGGGGTTCCGATATCTTGCTTTGGAGGCAGCAGAACATTGGTGGTAGTCACAGTCAACCGTCATATACAATCAAATAGAGGCATCAAATGGATTCGCAAAGCGATTATTAATTGTAAGTATTATTCGCATTGCGATTACAACTAGAGCTGAGTTCTAATGGTTGTATTGCTAGAATATAACGTATATTCTAGCAATACAACAACCATTAGGAACTCAGCTCTAAGTTGAATTCGCAATGCGATTAATGCAGGTTATATTAATCGCATTGAGAATTCAACTTAGATCTGAGTTCCTAATGGTTGTTGTATTGCTAAAATAGAACGAAGATTGAGAATATAGTGCTATATTCGTTATCTTCGTTATATTCTAGCAATACAACCATTAGGAACTCAGATCTAAGTTGTAATCGCAATGCGAATAATACAGGGTATATTAATCGCATTGCAATTTACAATTACTATAACTGCAGCTTCAGAATGAATCTAAGATGGATGCTGTCCTTGCGTTTAGATAGGAGGTGGGAGGGTCTGGGAGGGAGGGTATGCTGATTGGCTGGAATGTGTCTGCTGACTGTGAGGTACAGGGTCAAAGTTTGCTCAATAATAAAGTATAGGGGCGAACGCGAACATTGAATATGTTCACCCACCGTGGCGGACGCGAACAAGCTATGTTCACCAGGAACTGTTCGCCGGCGAATAGTTCGGGCCATCTCTATTGATAAATCGTTTCCAAATCAGGACATAGATTGCGCAGACTTCCTGTATCCCGGTCTGAAGCGAAGAGAGGTATCCTGCCATTTGTAGACTTTATTGAGATGATAAGCTTCACTATCCCACAAGCATTTAGATCTATTCTTGTCCTTCGTTTCTTTTCTATAATTAGAAATGTGTAAATCAACAGTTTCTTTCAATTTCTCAAATTCATCTGACGCCAAAGAATCCCGCAATTGTTGTTCGATGTTGACCACTTGTTCCTTGATCTCGACCACCGCTTTTTGTATACGGTCTATCGTTAACAACATTAGATCATATGAGCACTTATTGATGATTCTTTCAAAGTCCTTACAGCAATCCCCATCCTCAGGGAAAAAGGTAGGACGCAGGTGCACTCTTAGAGCTCTCGGGATTTTGCTCACTTTATAGTATTCAGCCAATGTGGCAACATGTAGCTCATATGAGGTTAATCTTCACAGTTCTATTTCCCATTGACGTTTTTTGTACTCACTTGTAGGAATACTCAAGAATTCCGGTACAGACATCACTTGTGGCAATATCCTTTCAGCATCCGCATTGTCAAAACTCAAACTTGAGGCCGCAGCACTCATCTGGAAAGGAGCGGTGCAAATACCAAACAGCCAGATAAGTAAGAATACCGGTCAGCACTCGCTCAAGGTGCACAGGAAAGAAGCAATCTCCACGACCATACAATAATGAATCCCAGCAGCCGTGTCTTATTTGCTATGCAAGTTTGTTCCAGTGTGTCCTCCATCAGATCAGGACGCGTCTCAGCATATTTGCCGATACAGATATATCAACCTACCAGATGCACATATATATACAAAATGAAAGGGAGCCGCCTAACATGATGTCACGTCGTCAACATGGGTGTTACCATCAAACACATACTACATAGAAAGTAAATACAAAAAAGACATCAGCTTCTACCTTATCTCTGGATACATAATTTCAAAGAAAAGCTTTTCAAATAAGAAAAAAGTGACGTTTCAACAAGTCCTTTATTTCAATGTTAAAGCCTGAAACAATGGGATTAAATAGAGGTAAGATCTATCCCTTAGTTATCAACTTGTCATCTGCAAAAAGGGCTGTCATTTAGCCCTACTAGGATGTTTGACAGCTTTCAGTTTGATATTGACCTTCAACAATTTTTTCGTAAAATAAGACTGAAGGCTCACTTCTCAAGCCCTGAGAAAAAGTGGCATACCATACCGGGTGATAAAGAACGGTCTTGTTTGTGCCTAACTGAGGTTTGAAAAATAAAAGTAAGTTTGTTCCTTCAAGGATTTATTATCCAGCGGAGATCTACATTGAGCTAGTAACTAAGGAGATAAAGGAACAATTGGACTGCATCAAAAGGGGAGAACTATATATGACACAGAATGTGACACCGAATGAGAGACAAGCGATCCAGTCTCTGATGAGAGACAAGAATCTTGTGGTAAAACCTGCCGACAAGGGGGTATTCAATAGTTCCTATGGACAAAGCTAAATATGTGGGGGAGATAACACGCCAATGGACTGACAGTGGAACGTATAAACTAATGAACCATGATCCGGTTTTTCAGATTAAGGAAAAAATTGTTAGAGTGGTGGATTATTATGCTACTCAGGGTATTATAGACGAACAAATGCCCTGATATTTGGTCAATCAGTCTCTGGTGACCCCAGTGATCTATGTATTGCCTAAAGTCCATAAGATTTTGATTGATCCCCCCGGACGCCCCATTGTGGCTTCAGTTGGATCAATATTATCCCCATTAGCATTCGTCCTGGAGAAAGTATTTACTCCACTAGTGAGAAAGACAAGTTCCTTTTATTGGATACACATAATTTTCTCAGGGCAATAGCTGGGTTGGGTTCTGTCCCCGTTGAAAGCTTTCTAGACACTATTGACATAGTGAGCCTGTACAACTCTATTGATCATCAGGGAAGGATACAAGTAGAGTTGAGCGAACACCTGGATGTTTGGGTTCGAGAAGTTCGGCCGAACTTCCCGAAAATGTTCGGGTTCGGGATCGGAACTCGACCCGAACGTCATCCCAAACCCGAACCCCATTGAAGTCAATGGGGACCCGAACTTTTGGGCACTAAAAAGGTTGTAAAATAGCCCAGAAAAGGGCTAGAGGGCTGCAAAAGGAAACAAAATGTAGGTAAATCCCCTGCAAACAAATGTGGATAGGGAAATGACTTAAAATAACATAAAATAGAGAAAAATAATAAATAAACATTCTAAACTTGTGCCCAAGTGAGTGACAGTGGCACCTGTCACCCAGCAAACAGAGGATGTGGCAGCCACGCCACCACATCTGTCATCGTCACCAAGCATCTCCACCAAATCCCATGGAAGTGTTCAGCTATCAGCTGTCTATCTCCCAAACACTGGAGAGAAAAAAAAAATAGAAAGAGGAAGTACCCCCCTACCCATGGCTCTGAAGCCTTATTTCAAACTTCCTGGTCCTTTGAAATGCTGTCATTCTGTCTGGTGGAGAGTTTTAAAAACCTTATGGCGGTGGCTGTCCCACAGTACGTGTATCCCAGCCGCCGCTATTTTTGCAGGCGAGCCATCCCTTCCCTGCACAACCAAGTGGCGAACAAAATCAGGTGTGCACTGCTCAACAATATCTATGGCAACGTCCACATAACCAACAACACAATGGGTAAATGTAGTGGCTGGCCCAGAGGCAGATAGCATTTTTGCAAATGTCCTTCCGCCCCCGAGGATTGCTGGGAATTTCTCTTTGTATCCTGTTACCTCCTCCTCCTCCTCTTATACCACCCCCTCATCCACTCAGTGTAACACCTTCACCACCCACAGCAACACAGCCAGGGGAAACGACAGCAATCTGCTTTAAAACTTGTGTGTTTGTGGGAAAAACCCCACAACGTGCAGGAGCTGTGGACAGGCATGGAACAACAGACGGATGATTGGTTGGTGCCATTGAGCCTTCAGCCCGGCCTGGTGTTGTGCGCTAAAGGAGCAAAATGTAATAGCAGGTCTGGGCCTAGCCGGTTTGACGCACATCCGCTGCCTGCCACATGTGCTGAATTTGGGGTGCAGAAATTCCTAAACACCAGACAGTGAAAATCGAAAATCTATTCAGTTAATAGAACACACACAACCCCCTCCCCCCCCCCTTTTCACTCAAACCATTAACAAACTATTTACAAATTTACTTAAAAACATATTAAAATAACTATAATGCAGCAAAACTAACCATACAAACAAACAAAACTATATACACGTCTTATCCTTAACTTAAGGCCAGCCAATTTCAAGTGGCTCGGAGGGTGGGTTCCTGCACCTGGCCTGGAACACAATTGTCCAGCCAGGGCACAGTTCTGGAGGATGAGGAGGATAAGTAGGATGAGGAGGAGTAGGAGGAACCGTGTTCTCAGCAGGGTGGCACCCAAGCCAGATCACGGGCATCTGGGTCACCATCAGCACCTCAGATGCCTGGGTTAGCATTGGCGAAATGTGGGAAAGCTTTGTCATCACGCCACAGCAACCTGCACCACCAGCAGATCTGGAACGTGTTAGCAGGAGGCAGCATTTTAGCAACATGGTGGAAGAGTACACGTACTGACTGATGGGTTTGCCCAGAGCATAGCTACAGGGAAGCATGGGAAGCTACTGTTTTGGGTCCCTGACCTATAAGGGGCCCATCCAGGAGGAGGAGGAGAAACTAAAAGACTTTGTCAGGGCTCCCTCAACAGTATTATAAAATGAAATTATATACAGTGGCAGTATAGACAGTATAGAAAGCAGATGGAAAATTAACCCAAACAACCTCACACCCTACACTCTCAACACCCCCACCCCCTCCCCTTTCACTCAAACCATTAACAAACTATTTACAAATTTACTTAAAAACATATTAAAATAACTATAATGCAGCTAAAGCAACAATATAAACAAACAAAACTATATACACGCCTTATCCTTAACTTAAGGCCAGCCAATTACAAGTGGCTCGGAGGGTGGGGTTCTGGAGGATGAGGAGGAGTAGGAGGAACGCTGGGGGAAACAGAGGACACAGACGATATACCTACCTCAAAGAGGATATCTTGTCCTTGCCTCTGGGCAGCCTGGCAGACATGAGCGACAACATGCTGCAGTGCCTGCGCAACGACCGCCCAGTAACTGCCACATTCTAACTTGTGAGGCTTACTGGGTGGCCACCCTGCTGCATCCCCATTACAAGGACAACGTGCCGTCCTTAATTCCCTCACTGGAGTGTGATAGGAAGATGAGCCCGCTAGTAGACACGCTGCTGATGGCATTTACACCTGACACCGTGGACTCAGTGGAAGCACATGGTGAAGGCAGAGGAGGAGGAGGAAGAATTTACCAATGCAGCTGGATCACCACCAACACCTCAGAAGGCAGGTTTATCATTGGTAAAATGTTAGCAGGAGGCAGCATTTCAGCAACATGGTGGAACAGTACACATACTGACTGATGGGTCTGACTAGGGGAATAGCTGCAGGGGAAGAAACTGCTTTGGGGCCGTGACCTAGAAAGGGCCCATACAGGAGGAGGAGTAAAGGACTTTGTCAGGGCCCCCTCAACAGTATTATACAATGAAATTATATACAGTGGCAGTATAGACAGTGTAGAAAGCGAATAGAACAGCTGCTGGGCCTGGTCTGAGAGAACGATCTTTAGTAGCCACAGGCATGGCGGCATGAAAGGAAGGGGTTGCACAAAAATTACTGGGGGAGGGGGGCCCCATTCAAAAATTTTATGTGGTGCCCAATCATTTCTAGCTATGCCACTGGGTCTGGCCCATTCAACTTCTGGATCTTCAAATTGGGCACCTGTCCTGAGGTTGCCCTTTACGCCTTGGAGGTGCTGGCCTACCCTGCAGCCACTGTATTGTCTGAAAGTGTGTTTAGCATGGCTGGTGGCATTATCACAGACAAGTGCAGCCACCTGTCCGCAGACAATGTTGGCAACTAAGATTTCGTTTATTAAAAAGAACCAGACATGGATCCCACAGGACTTGTTTGAACCTTATGCAGAATAGACATGTCTACCGGCCTCACCCAACCATTGTTGTGAAATTAAAAATGAAAAAACACTTATTGGAGACTACTAGGGATGAGCGAACCCGAACTGTATAGTTCAGGTTCGTACTGAATTTTGTGGTGTTTTTGACACGGACCCGGGCCTGAACATTTTCAAAAAAGTTTGGGTTCTGGTCCGTTGTTCGATGATTTCTTCCCGCTATCTGAAGGGCTGTAAAGCAGACAATCAGCTAGCGTTTTACTTCTTGCCCTAAGAAGCCATAACAGCCATGCCTACTAATGGCATGGGTGTGATTGGCCAAGTGCAGCATGTGACCCAGCAGTCACACTGCTCTAATTAGTGTAGGGAGAGGACGCAGCTTCTGTGAGGGCGAGATTAGGCAGGAAAAAGTCAGCAAAAACAACTAATGAAGTGATCGATCTACAGCGGTGAATCATTCAACTTCTGCTAGATAATTGCTCACTGTTTTTAGGCTGCACAGAGCGCTTTTCTGTCACTGTGATCGGCAGCCATTTTGTGTCTTGTGGAGCATCAGCACAAGCTGCCACCAAGTCCATCAATCCATCAATACTAGTTTTTTTTTTTGTTTGCTATATCCTACATCAGGGGCTTGGCTGTGCTTATTGTCACCCCTAGAAACTCAGGATAGAAATTTCTATATTTTATTAAGGGGTTAAATTCAATTGCCAAAATATCAATCCCCTAAATCTGGTGTTCCAGCTGTGGCTAGCAAAGTGTAATACTGTCTGCTGTCTGGCAAAGGATAGATTTTTTTCTGTGGTGAAATTCAATTGCCAAAATAGCAACCCCTAAATCTGGTGTCCCAGCAGTGGCTGGCAAAGTTTAATAGTGTCCGGCAAAGGATATATTTTGTTCTGGGGTGAAATTTAATAGCCAAAATAGCAATACCGTAAATCTGGTGTCCCAGCAGTGGCTGGCCAAGTTTAATAGTGTCCTGCAAAGGATAGATAATTTTCTGGGGTGAAATTTAATTGGCAAAATAGCAATACCCTGAATCTGGTGTTCCAGCTGTGACTGGACAATTTCCCTAGTGACCGTCAAAGGATATATTATTTTCTGCGGTTAAATTCAGTTGCCAAAATCTAAAAACAGTAAATCTGGTGTTCCAACTGTGACAGGACAAGTTTAGTAGCATCCGTCAAAGGATAGATTTTGTTCTGGGGTAAAATTCACTTGCCAATATAGCAATACCATAAATCAGTGGTTTTAGCAGTGGCTGGCCAAGTTTAATAGTGTCTGTCACAGGATAGATTTTGTTCTGGGGTGAAATTTTATTGGCAAAATAGCAATACCCTGAATCTGGTGTTCCAGCTGTGACTGGACAATTTCCCTAGTGTCCGTCAAAGAATATATTATTTTCTGGGGTGAAAGTCAGTAGCAAAAATAGAAATACAGTAAATCTGGTGTTCCAGCTGTTGCAGGCCTAGTTTAAATTTGTCCGTAAAAGGGTATATTTTTTTCTGGGGTGAAATTCAATTGTCAAAATAGCAATACCCTGAATCTGGTGTTCCAGCTGTGACTGGACAATTTCCCTAGTGACCGTCAAAGGATATATTATTTTCTGCGGTTAAATTCAGTTGCCAAAATATAAAAACAGTAAATCTGGTGTTCCAGCTGTGACAGAACAAGTTTAATAGTATCCGTCAAAGGATAGATTTTGTTCTGGGGTAAAATTCACTTGCCAATATAGCAATACCCTGAATCTGGTGTTCCAGCTGTTGCAGGCCAAGTGTTAATCTGTCCGTAAAAGGGTATATTACACTCAGCGTGCATCTTCAAGTATATTTCTTTCCAGAAAAGGGTACATTACAAAAAGTGTTACATTATAATTGCTTAAATCATAATCCTGTAAATCTGCACGCACAATTCTGCATCTCATAGAGTATTTCTGTCCGTAAAAGGGTATATTACACTCAAGGTGTATTTACAAGTGCTGAGAGGGTCATCCTCAATGACTTCACACGCTACCATGCATCTCCCATTGTATTTCTGTCCGTTAAAGGGTATATTACACAAAATGTTAAAATACAATTGCAGAAGGCATAATCCTACATATTTTTTCACACTCTATTGTGCATCTCCAAGTGTAAATCTGTCCATAAACGGATACCTTTCATCCAGGGCCTAAAAACTAGGCCTACAATTGATTTTACCCTAAATCAGTGGTTACTGCTGTGCCTGGATTAGTGTAATACAGTACATAAATAAATAGACAGTTAGTGTTAGGTGCCTGTAAAAAAGGCCTGAATTTGAAATCAATACATTGGGCCAAATATTTTTTTCCTTATTGTGGTGCTTGGTGAACGGTAACAATGAGGAAAACATCTAGTAAGGGAAGCGGACGCAGTCGTGGTGGTGTTAGTGGACCCTCTGGTGCTGGGAGAGGACGTAGCAATTCTGCCACAGCCACACGTCCTAGTGAACCAACTACCTCAGGTTCCAGTAGCCGCCAGAATTTACAGCGATATTTGGTGGGGCCCAATGTCGTTCTAAGGATCATAAGGCCTGAGTAAGTACAGGCGCTAGTCAATTGGGTGGACGACGGTGGATCCAGCACCTTCACAACATTATCTCCCACCCAGTCTTCTGCAGAAAACCAAACCCATCATTCTGTCACATCACCTCCATGCATATCAGTGAAACTGTCTGAGCCTCAAGTTATGCAGCAGTCTCTTATGCTGTTTGAACTGTTTGAAGACTCTGCTGGCAGGGTTTCCCAAGGGAATCCACCTTGCCCTTCCCCAGTGGTGGAAGACATAAAATGTACTGATGCACAGCCACTTATGTTTCCTGATGATGAGGACATGGGAATACCCCCTCATCGGAGTCCGCACGTCTCTGATAATGATGAAATACAGGTGCCAACTGCTGAGTCTTTTTGCAGTGTGCAGACCGAACAGGAGGTCAGGGAGGAAGACTGTGTGGAAGACGATGCAGGGGACGATGAGGTCCTAGACCCCACATGGAATGAAGGTCGTGCCACTGACCTTAATAACTCAGAGGAAGAGGCAGTGGTGAGACCGAACCAACAGCGTAGCAAAAGAGGGAGCAGGGGGCAAAAGCAGAACAGCCGCCGCCAAGAGAGTTCGCCTGCCACCGCCACCAGGGAACGAGCACCCCAAAGGCAGCTTCAAGGAGTTCCCTGGCATGGCACTTCTTTTTTTTTTTAAATTACATCCTTTTTATTAATTAACCATAAGAAAAGCATCATGTACAATCATGTACAAAGGTACAAAAAAATAGAAAATACACAGCATTGCACAAAAGAAAAGTAATGTTAATATACTCCATATGCCAGCATTTAGAACAATAAAGAAGTACTGTGCAACATGTCTTAGTGTTTTCATTATTTCAATGCAATGAAATATATATAGTTTACACCCATCCCCCCTTCCCTATTCCACCCCCGAGAGGACACTCACCCCTTCCCTCCATCAGACGCAATCATAGAGCAATAGGATTATTCACCATCCACTTCATCCAAAACCAAACAAATTTCTGCGGACACCCTCGTTTAGTGAAGACCCCTTTCTCAGACACCAACATACTGTTAACTTTACACAGAAACTCTCGTAGTCTCGGACCCTGGGCTTGTATCCAATGCATAGCAATGAGTTTCCTGGCCACATATAAAAGTCTCCCTACAGCCACCTTGCCATATTTGTCGATATCAAGTTCAGACATATCCTAGTATACAGACTATTGGATCCCTATTTATCCTTACCCCCATTCTCCTAGATATAGTGTCCAACATGCCCGTCCAGAACTCGTCCAATCCACTGCAAGTCCACAGCATATGAAGTAAATCTGCATTGCCATTGCCACATTGCGGACATCGGGCATCTGATCTCAGTCCAATACGCTGCAAAAACACTGGGGTTTTGTACACCCTGTGTACAATAAATAGCTGGGACAGTTTCCCTTGTTCACTCAGAGAAGACAGAGGGATTGCCTCCAGAATATCTTCCCATTTGCTCATATCCAAGTGTATAACATGGATATCAATCCCCGCCTCGACTCTCCAAGTAAGATCAAGGTTTGGATTGAGTCCGGTTTCTGCATTCGTAACCCGTTTTTAATCATAGTCTCATAAGCATGGCGTAGTTGAAGAAACTGGTAGAATCTTTCTCTAGGTAGCTGAAAAAGAGACTGCATATCCAGGAATGCTCTAAACCCTGTATCCTCCACAATATCTCCCATTCTCCAAATGCCATGGTCCCATTCCCCAAACCCTGAGAGGCCTAGGAACTCCGGAAGAGGATCATTCTTCCAGATAGGATACATAGTGGTGACTCCTGATAAACCTTACATCTTTTTAACAGTGTCCCACACTCTCCTCATCAATAACCACGTGGGAACGGAATCCAGCCTTTTGGGGCCACAAGCGTCCTCCAATAGACAAATCAAATCCCGTTTCACAGACGCTTGTCGTAATATAGAACCCATTACATCCTCTACCTTCCTCTCCCCCCAACCTTTCATATGTTGAGATTGGGCCGCTATAAAGTAAATCCATGGGTTAGGGACAGCCAACCCCCCCGCTTTCTTTGGGTATTGTAGGGTCTCCAATTTAATTCTGGGATTACCCCCTTTCCATATCAATTCCCTGAAAATAGAGGAAATAACATGGAATTTCTCTTTTGGAATCTAATTCAGAGTATTTAAGAGCACATAAAGCAGCTGCGGCATCAGTACCATCCTTAGAAGGTTCACCCTAGCCAGTATCGATAAGAACAATTTGCTCCCGCTGTAGTTTTCATCCTATATTTCTTCAATAAAGGGAAAACATTCAGATCCATAAAATCCTGTACATTACTGGATACAAGTATGCCTAAATATTTAAACACTTTTACACAAGGAATGCTATAGACCAGTTCCACATTCGCATTATCCTAGCCATCAACGGAAAACAGTGCAGACTTCGACCAATTGACCGTCAAACCAGACACAGAACCAAAGCTGGTCACTAATGCCATTGCCGCCGCCAAGGACCCCGACATATCTCCCAGAAAAAGTAGGGCATCGTCTGCATATAACGCTATTTTGTTAGCGACCGATCCATATTGGAACCCTCTAATAGACTGCGATTGCTGTACTGCCGCCGCCAGTGGCTCGATTGCTATAGCAAACAGCAGTGGCGACAGAGGGCAACCCTGCCTAGTGCCCCTTTCTAGCTGTAAAAATTCAGAGATTCGACCATTGGCCCTCACACAAGCTCTAGGGCCGGTGTATAGAATTTGTACCCATTGAATAAAATTATCTCCAAATCCCAATTTTTGCATTATCACCCAGAGATACCCCCACTCAATACTATCAAAAGTCTTGGCGGCGTCAAGGGACAACATGGCTCTATCCCCGCTGTTGTCCGACCGTACCTGCAAACTGGCGAATACTCTACGAATGTTAATTGCTGTGGATTTTGTTACATAAAGCCGGTTTGATCTGGGTGAATAATACTCAGGATGACCTTGGAGAGCCTATTCGACAAAAAATTTTGACATCCAATGTTAACAGGGATATAGGTCTATACGAATCAGGCTGTCATGGCATGGCACTTCTCTAAACCATGTGCTGACGGCAAGACTTGAGTGGTTTGCACGCTGTGCTATCAGAGCCTGAAGCGAGGCATTAACGTTCTGAACCTTAGCACAACCTGCATGACCAGGCATCTACATGCAAAGCATGAACTGCAGTGGAGTAAACACCTTAAAAAACAAGGAACTCACTCCGGCTCCCCCTGCTCCCTCTTCTGCTGCTGCCTCGGCCTCTTCCTCTGCCTCGGGAGGAATGTTGGCACCTGCCACACACCAAATAGAGGATGTGCCACCATCACCACCACCTGCATCACCAAGTATCTCCACCATGTCACACGGCAGCGTTCAGCTCTCCATCTCACAAACCTTGGAGAGAAAGCATAAATTCCCACCTAGCCACCCTCGAGCCTGGGGCCTGAATGCCAGCATTTCTAAACTACTGGCCTTTGAAATGCTGTAATTAAAGCTGGTGGACACAGACAGCTTCAAACAGCTGATGGTGATGGCTGTCCCACAGTATGTTGTTCCCAGCCGCCACTACTTCTCCAAGACAGCCGTGTCTTCCCTGCACAACCAAGTATCCGATAAAATCAAGTGTGCACTGCGCAACGCCATCTGTGGCAAGGTCCACCTAACCACAGATACGTGGACCAGTAAGCATGGCCAGGGATGCTATATCTCCCTAACTGCACACTGGGTAAATGTAGTGGCGGCTGTGCCCCAGGCGGAGAGTTCTTTGGCGCACGTCCTTCCGCTACCAAGGATCGCAGGGCATCATTGTTTGCCTCCTGTAGCTTCCTCCTCCTACTCGGCTTCCTTCTTCTCTGCTCTTACCTGCTCATCCAGTCAGCCACACACCTTCACCACCAACTTCAGCAGAGCCCGGGGTAAACGTCAGCAGGCCGTTCTGAAACTCATATGTTTGGGACAGGCCCCACACCGCGCAGGAGTTGTGAGGGGGTATTGAACAACAGACCGACCAGTGGTTGCTGCCGGTGGGCCTCAAGCCTGGCGCATGTGCTGAATTTGGTAGTGCAGAAGTTCATTCCCAACTACCCCGACATGTCAGAGCTGCTGCATAAAGTGCCGGCCGTCTGTGCGCGCTTCCGGCGTTCACATCCTGCCGCTGCTCACCTGTCTGCGCTACAGTGTAACTTCGGCCTTCCCGCTCACTTCCTAATATGCGACGTGCCTACCAGGTGGAACTCCACCTTACACATGCTGGAGAGACTGTGCGAGCAGCAGCAGGCCATAGTGGATTTTCAGCTGCAGCACGCACAGGTCAGTCGCACTGCAGAACAGCACCACTTCACCACCAATGACTGGGCCTCCATGCGAGACCTGTGTGCCCTGTTGCGTGGTTTCAAGTACTCCACCAACATGGCCAGTGGCGATGACACCGTTATCAGCGTTACAATACCACTTCTATGTCTCCTTGAGAAAACACTTAGGGCGATGATGGAAGAGGAGGTGGCCCAGGAGGAGGAGGAGGATAAGGGTTCATTTTTAGCACTTTCAGGCCTATTTTGGCTACTGAATTTCACACCAGAAAATAATAATTCCTTTGCCGGACACTATTAAACTTGGCCAGCCACTGCTGGGACACCAGATTTACGGTATTGCTATTTTGGCAACTGAATTTCACCCCAGAAAATAATAAATCCTTTGCCGGACACTATTAAACTTGGCCAGCCACAGCTAAAACATCTGATTTATGGTATTGCTATTTTGGCAATTGAATTTCACCCCAGAAAAAAAAATATATCCTTTGCCGGACACTATTAAACTTGTCCAGTCACAGCTGGAACACCATATTTATGGTATTTCTATTTTTGCAACTGAATTTCACCGCAGAAAATAATATATCCTTTGACGGACACTATGAAACTTGTGCACTCACAGCTGGAACACCAGATTTACGGTATTGCTATTTTGGCAATTGAATTTCACCCCAGAACAAAACATATCCTTTGCCGGACACTATTAAACTTGGCCAGCCACAGCTGAAAAGGTATTGCTATTTTAGCAATTGAATTTCACCCCAGAACAAAATATATCCTTTGCCAGAGACAATTAAACTTTGCCAGCCACTGCTGGGTCACCAGATTTACGGTATTGCTATTTTGGCAACTGAATTTCACCGCAGAAAATAATAAATCCTTTGCCAGACAGCAGACAGTATTACACTTGGCTAGCCACAGCTGGAACACCAGATTTAGGGGATTGCTATTTTGGCAACAGAATTTCACCCCAGAACAAAATATATCCTTTGCCGGACACTATTAAACTTTGCCAGCCACTGCTGGGACACCAGATTTATGGTATTGCTATTTTGGCAATTGAATTTCACCACAGAAAAAAATCTATCCTTAGCCAGACAGCAGACAGTATTACACTTGGCTAGCCACAGCTGGAACACCACATTTAGGGGATTGCTATTTTGGCAATTGAATTTAACCCCTCAATAAAATATAGAAATTTAGATCCTGAGTTTCTAGGGGTGACAATAAGCACAGCCAAGCCTCTGATGTAGGATATAGCAAAAAAAAAAAAAAAAAAACCCTAGTATTGATGGATTGATGGACTTTGAGGCAGCTGGTGCTGGTGCACCACAAGACACAAAATGGCTGCCGATCACCCCAGAAAAAAGTGACAGAAAGACGCTTTGTGCAGCCTAAAAACCAGTGAGCAATTAACTAGCAGAAGTTGAATGTTTCACAGCTGTAGATCGATCACGTCATTATGTGTTTTTGCTGAGTTTTCCCTGCCTAATCTCGCCCTCACACCAGCTGAGTCCTATCCCTACACTAATCAGAGCAGGGTGACGTGTGGCGCTACGTGACTCCAGCTTAAATAGAGGCTGGTTGGTTGCTGTGCAGCCCTTCAGAAAGCAGGAAGAAATCGCCGAACAACGGACCCGAACCCGAACTTTTTTGAAAATGTTCGTGACCCGGTCCGTGTCCCGAACACCCCAAAATTTGGTACGTACCCGAACTATCCAGTTCGGGTTCGCTCATCCCTAGATACAAGCTGTAGCATCTCTTTTGAAGGATAGTGAATACATCATTATGGAACAAGAGTTTTTTCTCCAATTGTTAAGTCTTGTTGTATTTGAAGACTATTTTATCTTGTTAGGTGACTCCCTTTCATTTTGTATATATATGTGCATCTGGTAGGTTGATATATCTGTTGATAAAGTTAAATATGCCGAAACACATCCTGATCTGATGGAGGACACACTGGAATAAACGTGCATAGCACATAAGACACGGCTGCTGGGATTCATTATTGTGTAATCAACAATAGCTGGATTTCAGCTCCTGACCCAGGAGTATAGTGACAACTGCAATGAGCAGTACAAGGAAGGGATGCCTTTTTCTGATAAATAATGCCAGATAACTATCTTCCGGTGAGGCTGAGTGCATGCCATCAGCTCCCTGAGGGCAGCAGACTTTACTAAATGGTAAGGCAGCGATCACACCACCAGCAATTTCCCCAGGTGGGAATTACGCTTGTACACCATTGCATTGTTGAGTGTGTAAAGTTGTATCCTGACCACACATTAGGTTATCGATGGCTGATGATGGAGTTGAGAAAGAGGAGGAGACTGAGGTGAAGAAGCACAAAGTGATGATGTCAATGTGAAATACACTTTACTGCCCGTGGATGCAGCCTGACTGCCACAAGGGAGACCAGGAGAAGGAAGAAACTCTTGTTGTAGTAGCTGGCTGCCACCTCCATTTGCGCATGGGATGGAATGATGCTGGTTCAATAGAGCTGTGGTGCCTATGTTTGTGTTTGATCTCCCAGGGTTTATTTTACTCTTGCAGATCTTGCTCAAAGCAATGCAGTTGTCTTTTGGCAGCGTGTAGAAAAACTGCCAGATGGGACGTACTCTCACAGATCAAGTGGCAGATGAGTTTGGCTCTTGCACATTTTGGGCCTGGCTGCACCCATAGTTCCAGCGGCAACATTTCCTGAAGCAGATCTGACCCTGGCAGTTCTTTGAGAGGTTCTGGCTATATGTTGCCTCTGCTCTTTATTGCTGCCTCTGCCCCCACCTTCTTAATCAGATGTTACCTCCTCCTCAATACCCGATCTGGCTTCAAGGTCTTGTTCAACACAAGACCTAAGTCCTCACCTTCCCTGTCACTTTTATCAGACGGTGTTATATCATGGTGGGCTCCTTGATCCATGGCTCCAAGTTATGGTGTCAGATTCAGAAGTGACCTCCACATCATCCTTCTGTAAGAGGAGGAGTGAGCCATCCAATCAACAATCTCATCCTCTTTCTCTTCAATGATAATGTTGCACCTTTCTGAAGCCAGGGAAAACTGTTGTCTACTACTACTACTGCTACTTCTGGCCAGAGAGCTTGTGCAGCCACTATTACTGCTGTCTGAATGACATCTGCTGCTACTACCCTAATTCTGTTTTTGGGAGGATAAAGCCTGCATCTTTCTTTGAACCCTTCTGTTTTTCAGACATTTTATTATGTGGCCTAATGTAAATCACATGATTTTCCAAAATAAAGATAGAAGAAAGAGCAAGCGGCACTCCACACTACTCCACTATGGAGCGGTGCCCGTATCCCGAGTCGGTGTACTCACAAATAGTAGTAGTATTGGAAGGATCGGCACTCAAAGTAATATTTCTTCAAGTTCTCTTTTTCGCCATTGAATGAGGTAGACTACAGTGTTTCGGCTGTATAAGCCTTTCTCAAGTGTGCCTTGCACACTTGAGAAAGGCTTATACAGCCGAAACACGTGTAGTGTTACCTCATTCAATGGCGAATAAAAGAGAACTTTGAAGAAATATTACTTTGAGTGCCGATCCTTCCAATACTACTACCTTTCCTAAATAAAGAGTCATGGGTTTGGTACACAGAATGTTTATAGAAAAACTACAAACAAATTCTCTTGATGAAGGTGCAATAAAATTTCCTTCCACTTCTACAAACACAGTGAATATTGCTATTGATTATTTACTTTGAGAGTAACACAGTATTGGCGCTGGTAAAATTTGTCTATTGTGTTATTTTTGTTTAAAAATGCAGTTTTAAAAAAGACCTTTGTTATACTTTGTAGGGTTTGTATACTGTGTTATTCGCGTGTCACAATGCTAAATCAAAACAGAGATTTTCTATGCTATAAAACACACATTGAAGGGGGGCGGAGCTAGCGCCTGCAGCAGATGGCTGTGTGAGTGAGCAGCTCCGTCTGTGAAATCACCCTTTCAGCCTGTATTTCTAGCCTGGTGCAGCCACGATGTTGAAGATTGGCGGGGCCAAATCCAGTGAGGGTTCCGAACCCAGAAATTGGTAGTGCACAAGGAAGAGATGGACAAATTAATCAAAAAAGCTGCCTCCGTCTATGTGGCAAGAGAAAGCAAGATGGCACCAGTCTCCCCTCGCACAGGCAGCCGGGGACCGAAAGAACTAGCGGATGCAGTTCCTGACAGCGAGGACGAGGTAAATCCGCTCCCTATCTCAAGGACTTATCTTAAAAATACCTTAGCCTCCACGCTAGCTACTGCCTTGGAACCCATTAGCTCCGATCTGTCGGCCATAAAGCAAGACATCAGACATATTGGGAGGAGAGTGGAATCGCTAGAGAAATCTCAGTCAGCCATGTTGAGACACCAACACTCGGTCTCACAGCATATTATTACTATACAAAGTACACTCAACTCCCTATATTATGCCTTAGAAGATCAGGAGAACCGTGGAAGGCGCAATAATCTTCGCTTCTGCGGTTTCCCTGAAACAGTTGCTACGGGAGATATCCCCCATTCTGTGACCCAAATTTGCCTCTCACTTCTTGGCCCTGATTCTGCACAAGAAGTGATCTTGGAGAGGGCGCATAGAGCACTTAGGCCGAAGCCAGCCATAAATGCACAACCGCGAGACATTATATGCAAGTTGCTTAACTTTCCTGTAAAAGAGACTATTCTGGCCAAAGCCTGCCAAATTGGGAGAGGTCACATGGGACAGCTATTCTGTGTCCATCTTTCAAGATCTTGCTCAATCCACGCTGCAAAAGAGGAGGGCGCTTAAACCCCTGACAGATTGGCTTTGTTCGCACAATGTCCCTTACAGATGGACCTTTCCATTCGGGATTTCCTTTCTTTATGCTGGCCACAGGATGAACGTCTCTACATTTTCGAACCTGACCCAGGTCTATGATCAACTGGATATCACACCTCTGGACATCCAGAACTGGGACGTTATTCAAGACCTATCCTCTCTGCCAGAACTACCAGTAGCAGAAGTGTGGGAAAAGCAATGTACTTGTCCACTCCTAGACATCTCAAGATGGGAGAATGATTGGCGCTTTTATGCGACACTGTGTCTGCTTAACTAATTCTTAGTCCCAGACTTTTCTCTTTCTCTCTTCTACCTCCTTCTTTTCTTCCCGCTTTTCCTCACATTACTCATGTCTCCCTCTTGCTTTTTGCCTAATCTTTTTCCCGCCTCACCTACATTCACCTACATTCAGCTAATTTGTTGAATTACTGCAAAGGTTATTCAGGGTGATATATTACATGTGTCACTAATTCCCCCTACACATCTTACTTTGTTACAGCGCAATGGCGCTTTTTTTGTCTGCTGTTAATTGTTGTTCTCCACTTGTTCGGTTTTATGTTCTGGTAATCTATGGGTGGGTGCCTTATCTTATACACGACACTTGCATAGCTGTAACTCAAAATTTGTCAACCTCTCACATATATACCGATGATTTCCCCTTATATCCTGACAGGGGTTTACCCGCACTGGTCCATGGGATTTTTCCTTATGCTATAAGTATAAAATATATAGAAGAGAAATGGCTGATGTGAAAATTGCCTCATTCATTGTCAAAGGACTTAATGCTACTTCTAAGTGTTGCCAAATTTTCTCGTTTTTGAAGAAGAAACTAACCTCAATCTTGTTTCTCCAAGAGACGCATTTTAGGTTCAACAAATACCCAGATCTTTCTCGATCTGCCTGTGCCCACGTGGTACCACTGCGGATCCAACTCTTCGGCTTCTAGAGTAGTCAGCATTGGATTCAACAAAAAAGTGGCTTTCCAATATAGCTCCCACATTCAGGACCCTGAAGGCAGGTATTTACTCTTAAAGGGTAATATAGATAACCGCACATACACTTTTTTTTAATATATATGCACCAAATGTCGATCAGGTTGCTTGGTTCAGGGACCTTATAACTCTTATCAGACCTTTGCTTGAGGGGTTTGTGATCCTGGACGGCGATTTTAACGTGGCCATTGATCCATCTATGGATTCCTCATCCAACAAATCCACTATTTCCAAATGTGCACTCTATGCATTACGTACCTCCCTTGGTGAGTTAAACCTGGTTGATATTTGGGGGGTCTTGAATCCTACAGAAAAGGATTATACCTTTTATTCGATTGTACATGGTTCATACCAAAGGCTCTTTATCTCAAGAGAACATGTCCAGTCCTGTATTGAGCCATGTATCGATTCGATACTCTTGTCTGATCATGCTCCCATTTTTCTGACCATAACCACTCCTAATACACCTCCTAAGGTATTCAGGTGGAGACTTAATGATCAGCTCCTTTCATCACAAACCCATGTCTCTAAAATTCGAAAGGATATTGAGGATTACTTCAAATTTAACACATCCCCTGAAATTTCGCCCCACGTCCTGTGGGATGCCCACAAAGCCTTTGTCCGAGGCCAATTCATTAACCTTGGTTCCTTTGTTAAAAAAACAAAGGAATGCCCGCATTGGAGACCTTTTCTCCAAAATTAAAACATTGTAAACCCAGCACAAAAAATCCCATTCAGACTCTCACCTCCATGTATTCAGCCAGGCCCGTATTGAGTTTAAAAAACCTCCTAAATATTACGTCGGCCAAATATTTCCTTAATTCCTAATTTAAAATTTTCACACATGGTGATAAGGCCCCTAGATTTATGATGGACAGGATGAAACAGAGACGAGCCCGGAACCATATTTGCAAACTGATCTCTAAAACTGGTCGACCCTTAATCAATGCCAATGAAAGCCTCCCGTTTTCGCGATTATTATCATTCCCTTTATAATCTACCACATCCTTCCTTAACACCTAATTCTCCCTCTCAGACGGATTGCATTCACAAATTCCTCAACTCACTGTCCCTTCCCAACATTAACTCGCTTCAAAGGGAAACCTTGGGATCTCTGTTCTCTGCTGAGGAATTGAAAAGAGCTATCAAGTCATTACCTAGCAATAAAGCTCCAGGACCAGACGGTCTCACTGCAATATACTACCGTACCTTCTCAGACTACCTGTCTCCTCACTTGCTAGATCTTTTCAACAGCTCACTTAGAGGTACTCCATTGTCCCCCGATATGACTAGAGCTACTATTTCATTAATACATAAAGAGGGCAAAGACACTTTGTGAGAATTACCGCCCTATCTCTTTATTAAACCTTGATCTGAAACTCCTTGCCAAAATGTTAGCTAATCGCCTTGCCCCCCTGTTGCTCTCATTAATCCATAGAGACCAAACAGGTTTCGTTGTGGGTAGGGAGGGAAAAGATAATACTGCAAGAATTCTTAATGCCATACACTTTGCTAAAAAGAAATCCTATCCACTAGTCTTGGTCAGCACCGATGCCGAAAAGGCATTTGATAGAGTAAACTGGAACTACATGAGTTTAGTTCTTGACCACTTTGGACTCCCTGAACCATTTACTCAGGCCATATTTTCAATGTATCGTACAGCCTCGTCATCGGTGCTGGCAAATGACACTCTTTCCTCCCCCTTTCCTATAAGAAACTGAACCCTCCAGCGATGCCCTCTCTCCCCCCTGATCTTTGTTATGACCATGGAGCCATTGCTCCAAGCCATACAGCAAGACCCTGCCATTGAGGGTATTAAACTTGGGAACATGGCTCATAAAACTGCGGCTTTTGCCGACGATTTGCTTTTACTCACCACCAACCCTACTACATCCCTGGCCCACATATATAACCATCTAGAAAATTTTCACCCCTTATCCAATTTCAAAATGAATATGAAAAAATCCTTTGTATTAAGTATAGGTCTCAGTCATCACACTAAAACCAAACTGATCTCAGACTCCCCTTTCAATAGGGACTCCCCCACTATTACCTATCTCAGAGTTAAAATAGGCCCTGACCTTTCCAATCTGTTTCGACTCAATTACGTACCTCTATTCAAATCCATGCAAACCCAGATTAATAACTTATACTTACCTATGCTGTCCTGGTTTGGTCGTAAAAACCTGTTCACTTCCCTCGTCCTTCCTAGACTTACATATTTGCAACAAGTCCTGCCGCTCCCAGTTCCCAACTCCCATTTTCTTTCCCTAAATAGAGACATTCGTAGCTTTATTTGGAACAAAAGTAAAGCCTGCATCAGTTTACAAGCCCTTCAACGTCCAAAATCATTTGGTGGTATCTTCCTAGCCTTAAAACTTATAATAGGGCAGTTTTATTGGCGAGAACTGTTGATTGGTTCAGAGAAACTCAAAGCAAATCCTGGGTTAAAATGGAATCTGAATTATTCGGATCGCCATTTAGAGCCCTTCTAGTGTCACAGGGTAGCAAAAGTTTACACCACTCTAACCTTAATCTCAACATCAAGGCTACTTTGGAAGCTTGGCATTCATTCCAAAATTCACCTTGGGGTATACCCCTGCCATCCCCCCTCATACAGGTTAGAGATGTACTCAGCTTAGCTCCCTTAGAATTACAACATAGGTTATCTCCATCACTAAAAAACTCCACTCTCCCGATACTTTCTCTATTTGACGAAGAGGGAGCTCTATTAGATAGCTCACGTATATTAGAAATATTCCGTACAGATGGATCTTCTCCATTTTTTAGCTCCTTCCTCCACTCCTACGTCTCGAAACATGTTTAATATCAAGACCTGCTCAGACCTATAACCTGGTATGAATGTTTGATTTGTACTAGCCTCCCTCCTAAAAAACTTATATCATTGCTATACCGGAGGCTTATCACCCCTCCTTCTATGTCCAAACCTTCTTTCATAGGTGCCTGGGAGAGGGATTTGGGAGTTTCCTTTTCAATAGCGGAACAACATTATCTATTCGTGGAACCCCACACCTCGTCTAGATGCGTTAGTGTTCAGGAGAATGGATATAAGCTTCTCACTAGATGGTATAAAACACCTGAAGTCACCTGTCGGTTTTCTGCCCTTGGCTCTGATACGTGTTGGAGATATAATTCTGACAGAGGTTCATTTTACCACATATGGTGGACATGTCCCTTAATCACAAAGTGGTGGTCTCTAATTTTTGATAAATGCAATCTTATTTGCAAAACCCAGCTGCTCCCATCCCCACAAGCAGCTCTCATAGGTATGCTCCCTGGTACTGGTAACAGCGTTGTTTTCAAACTGTATAAGAACCTCCTAACTTCAGCTCGTTTGTTAGTACCCAGACACTGGTTATCTTCAGAATTGCCGTCCATTGAACATTGGTTGAATAAGATAGATTCTATTTGTAGATTTGAAGAACTATCTGCTTGGGAAAGTCACTCCCATGACAAATATCGGAAACTCTGGTCCTTGTGGCTAGACTTTAGGAAAGGATAATATGATCTATATTATTGGGTCTTACTCCTACTGCCCCTTTACTGACAATATGCATTTGCAACATGATCATGTATGTGCACCCACCCCACCATTATCTGTGATTACCACTGTTATTGGTTTTCCTTTTATGCTTCTTCACTTACCAAATTACTTACTTTACTACATATTGTACTCCTTGTACTCCAATGCTGTCTGTTACTGGATGTATACATACGTGCTGTACAACTTATGCAATTTCGCATACTTGTACATTGATTTTGTCACTATAATAAACTTTAAAAAAAAAAACACACATTGAAAACGTAACGAGATGAATCTCCAGCACAAAACACCAATGCATATCAATGCAGAAAAATAGGTAACATTTCTGTTTAAAGTGTAATTTGCATTTCATTTCAATTGCATAGCAATAGCATCATTATTGTAATATTATTGCGCTTCTACAAACACAGAGAATATTGCTATTGATTATTTATAGAGATGAGCGAATTGACTTCGGATGAAACATTCGAAGTCGATTCGCAGAAAACTTCATTTCCATACTGTACGGAGCGAGCGCTCCATACTGTATTAGAATGTATTGGCTCAGATGGCCCGAAATTATTACTTTGCAAAGGCTCGCGAGACTTTGCATAATAACTTCAGAAATTGATTTATACTGTAAAAACCAACTCGGACCCGAACTCCAAGGAACTGAACCAGAGTTCTGGAAATGTTTTTTTTACAGTATAAATCAATTTCTAAAGTTATTATGCGAAGTCTGGCGAGACTTTGCAAAGCAATAACTTCAGCTCATCGGAGCCAATACATTCTAATATTGTACTAAAAACAAAGTTCTCTTCAAATCGACTTCGGATGTTTCATCCGAAGTCGATTCGCTCATCCCTAATTATTTACAGAGATTAGCAAAGTTTTTAAAAATTTGATTTGGACGTTTCACAGAATTTTCCCCCAAAATTCAATTTGATCTGACTTTATTTGTGACAAAGCCCGTTAAAAATCAACTATTTCCCATCTGCAGAGAGCCCTGTATATCTGTGTATAACACTGTGCATTGAAGAAACATGCATAGCTTGTCTGCTGTGGTAGTGAAACAGTTACTGTGCATCAGTATGACAGGCGTCACTCCTAGAATCACTTTACACTTCACTTATTTGGTCAGTTACGGGACCAAAACTGACCAAATATGAACTCAGCCTTACAGATCAATGTCAGCGTCAGGTATAAAAAAAACTGTGCAGTGGCCCAGGATTCTACAATAGTGAAAGAGCGCACTTCTTTTACACCGGCAGCTGATTCCACATAGATTTCTACAGAACCTGTTCTGTTACACGCTGATACAAGTACTGGCCCCATGACAGAGTGGAGAGGGTGCCAGCAGTAAGTTTGTGTTTACGTCACTGTTTATTTTTCCCTTCTTCTGGTCTGTCCCAAGAACAACCCCCAAAAAATGGATCCTGTCTTTTGATCCTCCACTTTCACATGGTCAGCATTTGGTCAGTAATCAATCAGTATTGCTAAAGCCCAAAAATAAACAGGAGTGGATCCAAAACAGAGGTGACACATTATTGAAATATTTGCATGTCTACTGTGTTTTGTACCCACTCCTGCTTTTGGCTTCTAAATCATGAACATATCTGATGCAAAATAGAGATGGTGCGATAGATGCCTTAGGGATGCTCCAAAGACAGTATCCTTGTGTTTTTTTGTTATTTTCCTTCCTTCTGACAGATCAGAAGAAGTGTAAAATAAATGGTGATGTCAACAAGGCCAAACAGGGACACTAGTGGCCCCGTCACAGAGTTGGGAGGGTGGCAACTGCATGAGGAGTTAACATAGTGGTCCAGTCACAGAGTGGTGAGAGGGACAACCGCATGAGGAGTCAACATAGTGGCCCAGGCACAGAGTGGTGAGGATGGCAACTGCATAAGGAGTCAAAATAGTGTCCCAGTCACAGTGTGGTGAGGTGGCAACCACATAAGGAGTCAACACAATGGCCCAATCACAGAGTGATGAGGGTGGCAACCACATGAGGAGTCAACATATTGATCCAGTCACAGAGTGTTGAGGGTGGCAAAAGCATGAGGCTTCAACATAGTGGCCCAGACACAGAGTGGTGAGGTGGCAACCTCATGAGGAGGCAACATAGTGGCTTAGTCACAAAGTGGTGAGGGTGGCAACTGCATGAGGACTCAACACAATGGCCCAGTCACCAAGTGGGGAGGTGGGGCAACAGCAGTGGCAGTAACAGCGCAAAATAGTGGATGGCAGCAGGAGAAGATGACAGCAGAGGCACCAGGTGTGTTACATCAGGCAGGTGGCAGCATCAGAATAGTGGCTGAAATAGGAGGTCAGAAGAAACAGGTCTTTTTTCGAAAAGTTTTGGTGTGGCACCCAGAATGAACTAGTCTGATGCATCAAGCACTTTCATTTGGAAATCCTGGCTGATCCATGCCTGATTCATCTTCACAAAGGTCAGCCTCTCAATATTTTGTGTGGGAAGGCGAAATTCTCCTCTGGGTAACTATGCACCCAGCCAGACTAAACACCTACTCTGATGCCACACTACTTGTCAGGCAGGAAAGCTTGTCCAGGGCACACTCAGCCAAATCGAGTTTTGGCTGCTCAGTAGTCCAGGGCATCTTGGATGAGGGGTGGAAGGGTGCAGTCCAAGTATGCCACCACCTGCTGGTTCTGCTCAATGTCCTGTTGTTGTTGGTGCTGGGTGGTTTCTTCAGTAGGTGGGTGAAGTCTCATTGGAGACTCCAGGCTTAAGTTGCTAATGATGGAGATGGGGCTGCTCCTGACCCCCCTCCAGCAGTCATGGCAGTGAAGCGTGATCCCAGAGGGCCTCCCGGTCAGACCTTCGTGATGATGGCCACTTGCGCACATATGCAGCAGCCAGCTGACTGCATAGGATGTCTCTATAGTATTTGAGTTTATCATCCCTTTCAGCAGTTGTAAAAAATGCCCCCATTTGGGCCTGGTAGCAAGAGTCTAACATGGTGGAGAGCCAGCAGTCATCCCTCTGCCGAATGGTGATAATGCAGCTGTCTCTACGCAAGCAACTGATCATGTATTTGGCAATTTGTGCAAGGCTCTCGGAGGGACTCCCTGCCTACATCTCTGCTGCATACTGCCAGAGTGTCTCAGGGTCATCTGCCTGATCTTCCTCCTCGTTCTTCAGCTCCTCCTGCTCCTCTCCTGTCTCTTGTGCAGATAAATGCATTAGTTCTGTATCGATTTCCTGGGAGTTATTGTCTCTCCTCCACCAGATCAGCCCCCACAGGACTCAGATAGCCATGAAGCGCCACGTCTTCTGTCGTCTGGCCAGCTAGATTAATCAGCAACTGCTCCAGGACATGAAGGAGTGGAATGACATCATTCATCCTGTAGTCCTGGTGAATGACAAATAAAGTGACCTCCTTTAAAGGGCCTGGCAAACGGCAGGTATCACACATGAGTTACCACTGGCTAACATCTAAGTTAGGGGAGTACTCCTGTCCGCCTGCATCATCAAGAAATTATTCATGGCCTTCCTTTGCTCATAGATAGAGTTGAGCGAACCTGAACATTATAGTTCGGATTCGTACCGAATTTTAGCATGTTCAGGACACATTTTCATAAAAGTTCGGGTTTGGGTCCGTTGTTCGGCGATTCTTCCCACTTTTTGAAAGGCTGCAGAGCAGCCTATCAGCAAGCGTTTTACATGTTTGCCCTACTAATGCCTACTAATGGCATGGCTGTGATTGGCTGAGTGCACCATGTGACCTAGCCTCTGGAGTCACGTAGTGCCGCACGTCACTCTGCTGCTGTTAGTATAGGGAAAGGTTGCTGCCAGAGCTTTCAGGGAGATACTGAGCCCAGTGATACTGCAAAGTGATTTTTTTTTTTAAATCTATCTGTTACTGAGGTGGGGGTCGGCAGCCATTTTAGCCACTGCAGTGTCCTTGGAACTGCATGAGACCTACATGTTTGCCAGCCTGCCAGGGACATCAGTCTAATCCTTTTTGGTAGCTCAGTAAAGGAAAAATCCTTTTTTTCTGGCAGGTCAAGTCCCCAACATTATCTTTTGTATAATTTAGGGGTGACATAGTCCATTTCTGTAGTCTGGGGCAAAAATTTGTATTATGGTGCTATAGAGCACTTGTGCATAAAACGCACCAAAACGTATTTTCAATTTTTCAGCAGTGAAATAGTATATAGTGTATTTTTTGGAAAAACAGCGGTATTCCTGGTCCACAAAGCAGTTTAAATTACACCGCCCAAATACCTATTTTACATTTCTGCAGTGAAATAATGCATCAGTGTATTTAAAAGTAAAAATAAAAAAATAAGAGGTATTCCTTGTCCACAAAGCAGTTGTGCATACAGCGTACAAATACCTATTTTAAATTTCAGCACTGAAATAGTGCATTACTGTGTTTTAGGGAGAAAAAGCGATATTCCTGGTCCACAATGCAGTTTAAAATACACCGCTCAAATACCTATTTTATATTTCTGCCCTGAAATAGTGCATCAGTGTACTTTTGGGAAAAAAAAACGTTATTCCTGGTCCACAAAGCAGTTGTGCATACATCGTACAAATACCTATTTTAAATTTCAGCACTGAAATAGTGCATTACTGTATTTTATGGAGAAAAAGCGATATTCCTTGTCCACAAAGCAGTTTAAAGTACACCGCCCAAATACCTATTTTACATTTCTGCAGAGAAATAGTGCATCAGTGTATTTGTGTTCTTGGTTCACAAAGCAGTTGTGCATACAGCGTACAAATACCAACGTTTAATTTTTAGCCGTTAAATAGTGTATTTGTGAATTTCGGGGAAAAAAAGCTGTGTTTTTGGTTCACAAAGCAGTTGTGCATACAGCGTACAAATACCTACGTTTAATTTTCAGCCGTTAAATAGTGCAATTGTGAATTTTTGGGGAAAAAAGCTGTGTTCTTGATTCACAAAGCAGTTGTGCATACAGCGTACAAATACTTATGTTTAATTTTCAGCCGTTAAATAGTGTATTTGTGAATTTTGGGGAAAAAAGCTGTGTTTTTGGTTCACAAAGCAGTTGTGCATACAGCGTACAAATACCTATGTTTAATTTTCAGCCGTTAAATAGTGCATTTGTGAATTTTGGGGAAAAAAGCTGTGTTCTTGGTCCACAAAGCAGCTGTGCATACAGTGTACAAATACATATTTTACATTTCTGCAGTGAAATAGTGCATTACTGTGTTTTAGGGAGAAAAAGCGATATTCCTGGTCCACAATGCAGTTTAAAATACACTGCCCAAATACCTATTTTACATTTCTGCAGTGAAATAAAAAACCTTTTAAGATACCCCCTCCTCCTCCATCATCGCCGCTTCCACCAACAACACAACATTCTCCGCCTCATCAACCTCCGACTCCACATCCACCTCCTTCTCAGAGTTGCTGGTTATTAATGTTTAATTTTTATTTGTTTTATTTTGTTTTAAGTTATTTTCTTATCCATATTTGTGTGCAGGGCATTTACCTACATTTTGCTGCCTTTTGCAGCCCTCTAGACCTTTCCAGGGCTATTTTACAGCCATTTTAGTGCCCAAAATTCGGGTCTCCATTGACTTCAATGGGGTTCTGGGTCAAGTTCAGGTTAAATTCGGATCCCAAACCCGAACTTTTTTGTGAAGTTCGGACGATCCCGTCGAACCCGAACTTCCAGGTGTTCGCTTCACTAGAGTCAGTCCAACTATCACAAACCAGCGGCTGTGAACCAACTGTGCCACATGTCCTACCTCCTCTAAGGGTGTTATTTAAGTGAACCCATGGATATTCACAGTACCCCTGATGGTGGAGATAGACTTTGCCGACAGGTCGCTTCCTTTTGAGGAGGATAGGCACAAAAGGCAGCTGGTCCAGGCGGACCAAGAGGTACCTGAGAAAGGTACCAGAGGTGCAGGACCGAAGGATGAGGCAGAGGCATAGTCAGACAGGTAAAATGTCAAGGCAGGCTGAACAGGTACAGGTCAGGCAATCCGGATTGGCAAGCAGAGAGGGATCTCAAGGGTAGCAGAGTCCAGGAATACAGATATGCGACAGGAACACAGGAACACTAGTGGAAAATAGGAACCTTAGCAGGACATAAGGACCTTGACACTGAGGCATCTAGGAAGGGGGTGAGCTACTTATATATGCTCAAGAGGGCCAGGATAGGGTAAAAAGGTAACATGATCTAACCCATAAAGCCCAGGAAGTGACGCTCGCCGGCCCTTAAGTAAGTGCTGCAAGAAACAAGCAGCAAGCGTGCTGTGGCTAGGGCTGAGAGCAAACTGTGGAGCGGATCCCAGAACAAAAGCACTAACACAGACAGAGCCTAGAATTGCAGCACTGAGTGGGTAGCACCGGCCACCGATCACCGGTGAAACCCGGGCCTGGGACCATGGTGGCAAGGAGGGGAACAGCGTCACACAGCAGCCACTGTTACAGTACCCACCCTTACGCCCCCTTTTCTTGAGTCCACGATGAGACAGAAACTTTTTTAATTAGGCTCGGAGCATGAATGTTTTCTTCTGGTTCCCAAGACCTCTCTTCAGGACCAAAGCCCTTACAGTGCACAAGATAGTAGGTCTTCTTACCACACTTTTTGATTAGTGATGCAGCAGGGGCAATATTCGAATTTGCGATATTTCGAGAATATTTGGGCAAATATTCATCATAAATTCAGCTACACTATATTACCATCTAACCTACACTGACTATCTCACACTAACTATCTGTATTATAGTGTGAGATAGTCAATGTGGACACTGCTGTCTCTCTCAGAACTGAAAAAAGAACTGCAGAAAATGGCTGCTGGGGAGGCTCTTATATAGTAAGGGGTAGGCAACTTTTCTATTGGTTGCTAGGGATTTTGCTAAGCTCAGACAAAGACATTGAAGCCTTCTCATTGGCCCACAAGCTAGAAGCAGGGAGGGATCATGGGTTCAGATGAATCTAGAATATTCGCGAATACGAATATATTTATGAATATATATGAATATATTTCCCAGTCAGATATGTATTGCAGGGGTAGTTTGAAAGAAAAAAGGGGTCATGGAGCGTCTCGGTCATCCAGCATCTATTGGCCCCGCTGAAGGATTATTTTGAAAGTGTGTAGAGGCCACACGGGGCCCCCGCAGTGCAGATTTATCATGGAGATTTTACAGCATATAACTACAGCACCCAACAATCTAAAAATTTACAATATATATTTCCCTGTCAGGTATGCAGTGCAGCAGGAACACACCCTCCAAGCCACTTGTGAATGACTGGCCTGATAATCGTGGAAATCTCCACCCACAATCTAAGAGCTGGATTTACTGATTATATTTCACTCTCAGAAATGCAAATGTACTTTATGGCAGAGAAAAAGTGTTTTTTTTTTAACCCACAATGTCCCAGTTGTATTTACTGATTATATTTCACTCTCAGAAATGCAATGCAGGCCGCAAATGTACTTTATGGCAAAAAAAGTGACCCACAATGTCCCAGTTGTATTTACTGATAATATTTCACTCTCAGAAATGCAGTGCATGCCGCAAACGTACTTTTTAGCAAAAAAGTTAATTTGTCCCCACAGAATCTAACAGATGGATTTACTGTCACATATGCAACACAGGGGTACTTTACAGAAAAAAATGTGAATATGTCACCCCCTGGGTCCCTGAACTCACAAACGGATTACCTTTATTATTTTCCCTTCCCCTGGCACATATGCAGTGCAGGTGCACTTAAAAAATGGGTATATGTCGCCCACTGAACTACACAAACAGGATTAAATTATTGTCCCTGGCACATATGCAGGTAGGAGGAAAGATATTTTGAACCATAAAAAACGCTACTTTCAAAAAGTTGCGAATGGCGCCACACCAAGACAAGGGATAGATGAACTAGATACTGGATGGGTTGTACCAATGGTGGTAATGATGGTACTTACTTCACTAGGGAGGGAAACCTGTGGGACACAGTGAAGTGTCTCCAGAGGCTATACCTCCCCCGCCAGGACAGCTTTCAGATCGTTGATCCGATATTGTATATATATAGAGAGACAATAATGAATATTAGCACTTACTTCACTAGGGAGGGAAACCTTCAGAGATAAGCTCAAGACACTCTGAGGTTTTGCCTCCCT
This sequence comes from Bufotes viridis, assembly GCA_033119425.1. Taxonomy (NCBI): domain Eukaryota; kingdom Metazoa; phylum Chordata; class Amphibia; order Anura; family Bufonidae; genus Bufotes; species Bufotes viridis. Next base: position 387,245,188 of record CM065591.1, read on the forward strand.
CGCCTGGGTCGCTTGAAATGATGGTAGAAATAATCAACAGGTCCAGTCGGATCTTCTTGATGATTTTCTTTATTGGTAAAAGACAGGCAGTGTGGTACAGGGAGTTCGTTTTTTGAAATTTATTTCTACATCTGCTTACATCCGGTGCGTTCCACTCTGGAACGCAAACCGGAAATGATGCATCACTAACTTTTTGGCGCCTTTTTAGCCTTTAAATAATGCTACCCCTCAAACATATCCATGCTCCTGATGAAGGGGGATTATCTGTGACCCCGAAAACCGTTGAGATCCCTGTACCACACTGCCTGTCTTTTACCAATAAAGAAAATCATCAAGAAGATCCGACTGGACCTGTTGATTATTTCTACCATCATTTCAAGCGACCCAGGCGAGGGAGGCAAAACCTCAGAGTGTCTTGAGCTTATCTCTGAAGGTTTCCCTCCCCAGTGAAGTAAGTGCTAATATTCATTATTGTCTCTCTCTATATATACAACATTGGATCAACGATCTGAAAGCTGTCCTGGCGGGGGAGGTATAGCCTCTGGAGACACTTCACTGTGTCCCACAGGTTTCCCTCCCTAGTGAAGTAAGTACCATCATTACCACCATTGGTACAACCCATCCAGTATCTAGTTCATCTATCCCTTGTCTTGGTGTGGCGCCATTCGCAACTTTTTGAAAGTAGCGTTTTTTATGGTTCAAAATATCTTTCCTCCTACCTATCTATTCTGCTAGGCTGTGTTGCCCTCTTCACGCCTTGAACCATAGGCTGCCTACCTCAAACTATACATGTTCTCTTTTTGAAAATTTATCTATATACTCATTCCGAAATTTTTTTAGATCTATCATTTGGTTATTCTTTTATATCCGTCCACCCTCTGGCGCCCTTGCCATTTCTCTTCCTCAAAAAACACGGTTGCTTAATTGCAACTAAAGTTTTTTCTGGAGTGACACTCTGTTTTTAATTTTTTTACGCCATTAACTATCCACTGCTCGGCCAATGGGGGACCAAAGGCCGACCAGAGAGCTAGCGGCTGACTCAGTTTGGACCTACTTACAACAAGACCTCCCAAGACTTTTTACCCGGATCAGAAGAGAAATATAGTCCATTCTACGTACTGAAGATTTCCGAAAGCTAAATCTGAATACTTCTAGCACTTGGCAAACTCCATGGAATAAAGTGAATCCTCAGAGATCTGTAGAAGACTATCCAAGTCTGAAAGAAAATATAAGGAACTACCTAAGAAGCGAGATTGACTGGTTTTTTCTAAATTGTTATATTGACCTTGAGCTCATTCCCAGAGGACTAAGACTGCCCCTCAAATCCACTTTTCCACATGATCCCATCTTCACAAAAGAATGGTTAGCAATCAGTGATGATTGCTCAACACAATTTCTCAAGCTACTTCTAGTGAAAAGAAAATCACTAGCATCCAAACTTTCTAATGAGATTAAATATTGCGTCCAAAATGATCTCACGATCCCATTACATAACAGCAAACAAGGTTTTTTCCGGTACATAGAGTATAAAGAAGTTAACTTGAAGTGTAAGAAACTACTAAGGGACTTAAGTGACTATGAATCTAATCAGATTAGAACATGGGAAAGAAGGAAACCACCAAATATTTCTCAAACCATTGCCCATAGGCCATCTCATAATATGCCTTTTTCCACTCACTCCATTTTACCCCTTAGGCCATCAAACTATACGTTACCTGAACAACACACAAGAACCTTTTACAATACCAAGCTTCCTCTAAAAAGGACACCCAAGTTGACTATAATCTCACCTACAAAAAACTTTGCGTCTGCTGTCAAGTCAAAACCTAATAACACCAAGGTTTCTACACCATCCCCTACCAGTGTAGGTGATCAGGATAAAGGGAGTCATTCCCCATCCTCCCCAGTTTCCAATTTGTCAGTAACCGAATCAACACTCACTAATCCCACTGTTATTCACTCCGATACTTCTCCTATAGCCTCTCCTCTTCTTAATCTATCAATATATTCCACTCCTTTACCCATGTCACCCTTCGCCACATATCACCCACCACAGATCCCTACCCCCACAAGGGAAGGCATTACTGACATTTCCACTTATTCGTATTCCACCACTCATTCGGAAACCTTTCTAGCGTTACCTTCAACTCTTCCCGAGAGTCCTTTTTTAGGCCTGATCCCCCCAGGGACACTTCCCTATACAACTACACCTCCTCCCAGGTTGACCTTATCCAGTCTGCAACTACTAACTCCCTTCTTAAGTCCATCAGATACCCCTACAACCTTTGCACCAAAAAACAAGAAGATTACCCAGTTTTTCACACCGCTAGCATCATCGAAAAAAAGAACAAAAAAAGATTTAGAGGAAGAAGAGGGGGAAAATCCAGATGTTCCCACAAAAAAGAAATCCAAACCATTGACAGATCTCCAGAAATCAAAAACTCCCCTTCCCAGGCCCATCCAGAAGAACACATCAAAGAAGTAGAAAGAGCGAAGGGCATATTTAATCTCTCGCGACACCTACTAACTAAAGATGAGCTAGAACTCCTGAGTAAAGGTTTATCTTTTTGCCCCTCCAATGACCCAGACCCTTTTGAATTATTCGTAGACTTAAACAAATTCATACGTAATCTGACCCTAAAAAGACATTTTTACATAAAAGAATTGGTATCCAAAAATAAAAATATGGATATGACCACACCCACTCCCATTCACCCCTCACCAGAAGACCCCATATGCTCCACTGTCTCGATTCCAACTTCCGACGACCCGGTCCCACCTAAATTCCACATCAAATCTTCTTTCTACCCACTGGAAAGTAGGGGACCCCATCTAGAAAGTTATTATAACATTGTTTTGGAAGACCTAAAAGCCCTCTCAATCAACAAAAATAAAACCTTCCAATCCCCCAAAAATCTAAATCCAAAGGAAATAAAAGCCCTTAAAAATCTAAAAAATGACGTAGATTTAGTCATAAAAAACGCCGACAAAGGCGGCGGAATTGTACTAATGGATAAAGACTATTACATTAAAGAATCGAATAGAATACTATCCGATCAGGACTACTACAGATCCCTCTCTGAAGATCCCACAACTACTTTTAAGAAATCATTAACGGAATTATTGGATAATGCTTTCTCTTCAAATCTCATTACCAAAAAAGAGAAACAATTCCTATCCCCTGCACACCCAACTATAGCGAAATTTTATTTTTACCAAAAATACATAAAACACTTGAAAATCCGCCTGGTAGACCTATTATTTCGGGCATAGATTCTCTCACTACCAACCTATCTGCTTACGTTGATAGTTTTCTACAGAAACATGTTACACAATTACCTTCATATGTGAGAGATACCTCTCACCTACTGAACCTTTTAGATCCCATAGTTTGGGAAAAGAATTATATTTTCGTCACCCTCGACGTAGCCTCCTTATATAGCAATATTGCCCATGAACTCGGACTCAATGCGGTTAGATATTTTCTAAAAGATGATGCTTTCTTGACATTGGAACATAAGGAATTTTTAATTAATGCCATTAATTTCATTTTAAATCATAACTTTTTCACTTTTAATGATATTTTTTATATACAGAAAAAAGGTACCGCCATGGGGACGAAGTTCGCCCCATCCTATGCAAACCTGTTCATGGGCCTCTTTGAAGAATCCCACGGCCTCCTATCCCACCCCAACATCAAATTTTATCGACGATATATCGATGACATTATTTTTATTTGGGAAGGTGACACCCCACCCCTTTTGTCCTTTATCAATGATCTTAATACAAATAAATGGGGACTTGAGTTTAGCTTAGAATATCACGACACTGAGATTATATTTCTAGACCTCCATCTAAATATTGTCTCAAACAAAATTAATACCAAAACACATTTCAAGAAGGTCGATGCAAATAGCTATCTGAATTTTACCAGTTGTCACCACTCCAAATGGAAACGCAATATACCTTTTGGACAAATGAAAAGAGTAAGAAGAAACTGTTCCAACAATGAAACATTCCGTCAAAAAAAAATCCCTAGAAAATTGTAAAAATAAAATACAATTCAATATGATAACGAGATACAATACTAAACACGCAGTAATTAGAAAAATTGTGAAGAAACATTGGGGGATCATCCTAAAAGATCCCATTCTGAAACACATTGTTCCCTCCGTTCCAGGTTTAATCTTCAGAAGGGCACAAACCCTAAAAAACATTATCGCTCCCTCCTGTCCAAAATTACAATCAAATCACCATACCCATAAAAAAACCCAACTTAACCCAAAAGGGGCCTTCAGGTGTAAACACAAAAAATGCAAATGTTGCCCGATGATTCCAGATAACACTGTAAAAATACATATCCCCCATTCTGATGAAGAAGTATTTTTAAAACACCACATAACATGTGGGACAAAAAATGTTATATCTACTCATATGCCCATGTGATCTATGGTATATAGGGAGAACTACTCAGTCTTTGAGGGAAAGAATGAATGAGCATCGCTCTAATATAAACCGTGGAATTCTAACCCACAGTGTATCCCGACACTTTTCCGAACACCACAATAAGGACCCTAAGGGTGTAAAAGTCATCCCTCTAGACTGGATTCCCACATCCTTTCAACAACTTGCCCGCAAGGAGATGTTCTGGATCCATAAATGCAATACACTAACTCCTTTTGGACTCAATGAAACTCTAGAACATACCAACTACTGAAATGCACCCCTTGTACATATAGCTTCATCATAATCCTTCTACATACTAGATTTTTTATATGTATTTTTTATATGTATTTTTGTATTTGTTTAGATACATAGGAAAAGGGAACACGCTCCTTTGAACATATATATATATATACACCATTAACTAACTAATTAACTATTTATTTGCTTTTGATAAGATTTTATATATACCCATTCTATTTCTTAATAAGATATTTACAATGCGTCTCACCCCAACACGTATAAAACCGGAAATGACGCGTTCGCTTTTAATCCTTTTTTTATGAATACATCGTATTGTTAAAATGTTTTGATGATAATTGTTTTTATCTGATTTTGTTTACACTAATTCCACTTACAACAAGAAACTTGCATCCTTTATAATGCGTTCACTTTGACCGCATAAAATCTGAAGTGACGCGATTATGCCTAGCCCCCTTTTTTTTTTCTTTTTTCCTTTTGATATACATATATATAATTTTTTTTTTTTATATACATTTTTCCATACATATATTTTCACTATATATATATTTTTATATTTTTGTACTCTTTAACCACCAATCCCCATTATACTATCTTCATTGCCTCTCTTCCGGCCAGCTATTCGCTTTGAAATCGTGATGCGTTCCACTCTGGAACGCACACACGCCGGAAGTGACGCGATCAGTGACCTCAGATGTCCACACTGGAAACTAGCCGCGACCTATGCCATAGGTTCCACCATCGCTACACCTCCGAATTGACATCACATCCATCTATGTATTTCTATATATTTTTTTTTATATATGCCTTTTTTTATATATGCCTTTTTGTATATATTACCACCACTATATTTTAAATTATCAGGAAGACCCAGTTCGTTTTTTGAAATTTATTTCTACATCTGCTTACATCCGGTGCGTTCCACTCTGGAACGCAAACCGGAAATGATGCATCACTAACTTTTTGGCGCCTTTTTAGCCTTTAAATAATGCTACCCCTCAAACATATCCATGCTCCTGATGAAGGGGGATTATCTGTGACCCCGAAACGCGTTGAGCTCCCTGTACCACACTGCCTGTCTTTTACCAATAAAGAAAATCATCAAGAAGATCCGACTGGACCTGTTGATTATTTCTACCATCATTTCAAGCGACCCAGGCGAGGGAGGCAAAACCTCAGAGTGTCTTGAGCTTATCTCTGAAGGTTTCCCTCCCTAGTGAAGTAAGTGCTAATATTCATTATTGTCTCTCTATATATATACAACATTGGATCAACGATCTGAAAGCTGTCCTGGCGGGGGAGGTATAACCTCTGGAGACACTTCACTGTGTCCCACAGGTTTCCCTCCCTAGTGAAGTAAGTACCATCATTACCACCATTGGTACAACCCATCCAGTATCTAGTTCATCTATCCCTTGTCTTGGTGTGGCGCCATTCGCAACTTTTTGAAAGTAGTGTTTTTTATGGTTCAAAATATCTTTCCTCCTACCTATCTATTCTGCTAGGCTGTGTTGCCCTCTTCACGCCTTGAACCATAGGCTGCCTACCTCAAACTATACATGTTCTCTTTTTGAAAATTTATCTATATACTCATTCCGAAATTTTTTTAGATCTATCATTTGGTTATTCTTTTATATCCGTCCACCCTCTGGCGCCCTTGCCATTTCTCTTCCTCAAAAAACACGGTTGCTTAATTGCAACTAAAGTTTTTTCTGGAGTGACACTCTGTTTTTAATTTTTTTACGCCATTACATATGCAGGTGCAATTGCACCACACTTGCCCAAAATGGCCACCGATGGCCACCTAACTAACAGACGGATTAAAACTTATTTATCTGTGTCACTGATTCTTTCCTAATCTCTCCCTCACAGCTGCAGCATCCTACCCTACACTAGTAAGAGCTGACGTGACGTGCCGCGCTACATGACTCCAGCTTATATAGAGGCTGGGTCATATGCTGCACTGGCCAATCACAGCCATGTCATTAGTAGGCATGGCTGTGATGGCTTCTAAGGGCACACATCTTAAACGCTTGTTGATTGTGTGAATTTTGTGAAGACCTTAGCTCCCTGGATCCTGTCAAAGAGTTCAGAGATTAGCGGAAGAGGGTATCGATTCTTGACTGCAACATTTACCACATTTACCCAGTGGGCCATAAAGGACATATATTGTCTTTGACCATAGTTATAGCGCCACATGTCGGTACTGCTATGAACTGTACCAGACACTGACAAGCTCAAGGACTGGTCCACCTTCTGCTGTACATATGTATACAGGGCAGGTAAAGCCTTGTTAGAGAAGTAGTGATGGCTTGGGACTCTCCACCTTGGCTCAGCACACGCTATCAGTTCTTTGAAAGGTGCAGAGTTAACCACATGTAAAGGGAGGGACTGTAGTACCAGCAACTTGGCCAGGAGCACGTTCTGCTTCTTCATCCTTAGATGAGTGCACCATACTGTTGTTTCTTTCCAATATCCTTGTTAACCGATTGCTGGAGAAAAGTGTGACAAGGAGTAGGAGGAGGAGCATCAGGACAAGTGGATGATGGGAAGGAAACACATCTCCCTTCTGCTGAGGTGGTGAAGCCTTGACTGCTGGAGAAGGGGTTTGAGCCATAGTTTTCCCAGAGCACCTTATGGTGATGCTCTGTGTTGATGCAGGGATGTGGTGCCAACATTGGCATCCTGGCCATGGTTCACCTTCTACCCATAGATCCTGTATACAGCCACACTGATATCCTCAAGCGACTTGATGAAAAAGTCCCATACCAGTGAGTGAGGCATTTTTACCCCACCACTCAGTGCTGACTGTCTGCCGTTGCCTCTATGAAGCCATGCACTGCTAGCTGTTTCCAGACAGGTAGGCTGCTGAGTTGCAGACGGTCTACTCCGGGCATGCTTGGCTCGAGATCTCACACTGCTGCCACCCTGCTGACTCATGGCCACGTTTGCACCCTACTGGCTCAGCAGAACACTGCCACCCTGCCCCTCACTCATGGGACAATCCGCCACCCATACCCCCTGATGATGATGATGATGATGATGAAGCCTCCTCTTCACCCGGCTATCATGTGCAAACATTATCATCCACTATTATCTGCTCATCACTTTTGTCACCCTCACCAGTCTCATGGCCGTGTCCCTCACTGTTCCCAACACCTGAACCCATGCGACTGTCATCTTTTCTACTTGCATGCCCACAGGAGGAAGCAGTGGACCTCTCCTCCACATCTGATCTGGCCAGTAGTTGCTGACTTTCCTCAATAATATCTTCCTTACTGAAAAGCGGAGCAGAGCTGGTGGCATACATTACGTGCCTGGCAGAAGGAGCAGCAAAGGAAAAAGGCAGGTTCAGAATAGGTGAGATTAAAGAGCTTGTTCCTGGGCCATGCCAACTAAGTGTGGTGTCAGAGCAACCCACTGACTCCTGGTTGTGGGTGTCTGATGTCAGTTGAGATTATGTTGAAGACTGAGGGACACATTCAAAGACAACGGGATTGGTCGTCAAAGCAGGACCGCTGGATAACAGTGGCAACCCGGCCTGTTGCTACGGCTGCTGTTACCACCCTCCTTCTTCTGCTGGTACTTCTGCTGGGTCCAGCAAAATTTTTGTCTCTGCCCATTCCTTTGGAGGGCTCTAGCAACTGTTTGTTGGACATACTGTACTTTAACACTAACTGTATATGTAAAATAAGTAATTCAGTGTCAATGTTGGCACCCCATTAACAGTAGAACAGAATAGGTTATTCACCCAAATTTGAGAATCAAGGCCTAATAGAATTGCTTATGTAATAAACAAGGTGGACACCCCTCTAACAGTAGAACAAGACAGGTTATTCACCCCAATCAAGACATAATATAAATGTTTATCTATTAAACAATGTGGACATCCCACTAACAGTACAAGTAGAAAGGTTTTTCACACTAATTTGAGAATCAAGGTCTAATAACAGTAAAATTAGCAAACTTATTCACCCTAGTTTGAGAATGAAGGCATAATACAATTGCTTGTCTATTAAACAAGGTGGACACCCCAATAACAGTAGAACTAGACTGCTTATTTACCCCAATTTCAGAATCAAGGCCTTATTGAATTGCTTTTCTATTAAACTGTTGCAATAGGAGAGGAAAACGCTGTAACATAGTAACATAGTAACATAGTAACATAGTATATAAGGCCGAAAAAAGACATTTGTCCATCCAGTTCGGCCTGTTTCCTACAAGTTGATCCAGAGGAAGGCAAAAAACCCCTGTGAGGTAGAGCCAATTTTCCCCACTTAAAGGGAACCTGTCACCAGGATTTAGTGTATAGAGCTGGGGACATGGGCTGCTAGATGGTCGCTAGCACATCCGCAGTACCCAGTCCCCTTAGCTCTATGTGCCTTCATTGCGTCAAAAAAAGGATTTTTGTGATATGTAAATTACCCTGATATGAGTCCTGTGTCCGGAGATGAGTCAAACTTCCTGAGCGCAGCACCGCCCCGCGTCCTCGGAATCTCCTCCTTACTGGCCGACGTCACATAGCTGGAGCGCCGAAATCTCGCGATGCGCGAGCTAGCGCATGCGTAGTTTTTTCCCTGTGCTGATGCCAGCACAGGATAGGAACATGATGCCGACACTGCGCATGCGCTAGCTCGCGCATCGCGAGATTTCGGCGCTCCAGCTATGTGACGTCGGCCAGTAAGGAGGAGATTCCGAGGACGCGGGGCGGTGCTGCGCTCAGGAAGTTTGACTCATCTCCGGACACAGGACTCATATCAGGGTAATTTACATATCACAAAAATCCTTTTTTTGACGCAATGAAGGCACATAGAGCTAAGGGGACTGGGTAATGCGGATGTGCTAGCGACCATCTAGCAGCCCATGTCCCCAGCTCTATACACTAAATCCTGGTGACAGGTTCCCTTTAAGGGGAAAAAATTCCTTCCCGACTCCAATCAGGCAGTCAGAACAACTCCCTGGATCAACGACCCATCTTTAGTAGTTATAGCCTGAAATATTATTACGCTCCAGAAATACTTCCAGGCCCCTCTTGAATTCCTTTATTGTACTCACCATCACCACCTTCTCAGGCAGAGAGTTCCATAGTCTTACTGCTCTTACCGTGAAGAACCCTTTTCTATGTTTGTGTACAAACCTTCTTTCCTCCAGACGCAGAGGATGTCCCCTCGTCACAGTCACAGTCCTGGGGATAAATAGATGATGGGAGAGATCTTTGTACTGACCCCTGATATATTTATACATAGTTATTAGATCTCCCCTCAGTCGTCTTTTTTCTAGAGTGAATAACCCTAATTTTGATACCCTTTCGGGGTACTGTAGTTGCCCCATTCCAGTTATTACTTTAGTTGCCCTCCTCTGAACCCTCTCTAGCTCTGCTATGTCTGCCTTGTTCACGGGAGCCCAGAACTGTACACAGTACTCCATGTGTGGTCTGACTAGTGATTTATAAAGTGGTAAGACTATATTTTCATCACGGGCATCTATGCCCCTTTTGATGCAACCCATTATCTTATTGGCCTTAGCAGCAGCTGCCTGACACTGGTTTTTACAGCTTAGTTTGTTATTTATTAAAATTCCTAGATCCTTTTCCATGTCAGTGTTACTGAGTGTTTTACCATTTAGTATGTACGGGTGACTTGCATTATTCCTTCCCATGTGCATAACTTTACATTTGTCAGTGTTAAACCTCATCTGCCATTTCTCTGCCCAAGCCCCCAATCTATCCAGATCCCTCTGTAGCAGAAAACAGTCCTCTTTAGTGTTAATTACTTTACACAGTTTAGTGTCATCTGCAAAAATTGATATATTACTGTGCAAGCCTTCTACAAGATCATTAATAAATATATTGAAGAGAATAGGGCCCAATACTGAACCCTGAGGTACCCCACTAGTGACCGTGACCCAATCTGAGTGTGTACCGTTAATAACCACCCTCTGTTTTCTATTACTGAGCCAGTTACTTACCCACATACAGATATTTTCTCCTAGTCCAAGTGTTCTCATTTTATATACTAACCTTTTATGTGGTACAGCGTCAAATGCTTTGGAGAAGTCCAGATATACGACATCCATTGATTCGCCGCTGTCAAGTCTAGAACTTACCTCCTCATAGAAACTGATTAAATTAGTTTGACATGACCGATCCCTCATGAAGCCATGCTGATATGGTGTAATTTGCTTATTTTCATTGAGATACTCCAAGATAGCATCTCTTACAAAACCTTCAAACAGTTTACCCACAACAGATGTTAAACTTACCGGCCTATAATTTCCAGGCTCTGTTTTTGGACCCTTTTTGAATATTGGCACCACATTTGCTATACGCCAGTCTGGTGGAACATTCCCTGTCAGTATGGAGTCCGTGAATATCAAAAATAAGGGTCTGGCTAGGACATCACTTAATTCCCTTAGGATACGGGGGTGTATGCCATCCGGTCCTGGCGATTTGTCTATTTTAATCTTTTTAAGTCGCTGCTGTACTTCTTCCTGGGTCAGACAGGGCACTTTTAAAGGGGAATTTACTTTTACATTTTGCATTTCATCTGACAGTTTATTTTCCTCAGTGAAAACAGTGGTGAAGAAAATATTTAATAGCTTGGCTTTATCCTCATCGCTTTCTGCAACTCCCCCTCATTGCTATGTAGAGGGCCGACTCCTTCAGGTTTATATTTTTTACCATTTATATAATTGAAAAACATTTTAGGGTTAGTTTTGCTCTCTTTGGCAATTAATCTCTCGGTCTCTAGTTTGGCAGTTTTTATTAGTTTTTACATATTCTATTTTTTTCCTTATAGTTTATCAGTGCTTCCTGGCTCCCCTCCTGTTTTAGTGATTTATATGCTTTCTTTTTGTCATTTATTGCTTTTTTACGGTTCTATTTATCCACATTGGTTTCTTCTTATTTCTTAGCCTTTTATTTCTATAAGGTATGCATCGATCACAATTTGATGTTACAATGCTTTTAAAAATCTCCCATTTTGTGGTTGTATTTTTATTTTTGAGGACTATGTCCCAGTTAATTGGGCCTATGGCCTCTCTTAGTTGGCTAAATTTTGCTTTTTTGAAGTCCGGTATTCTTGTTCCTCCCTGTAGAAACTCTCGTTTGAAGGATAATTGGAAGGTTATTACTTTATGGTCACTATTTCCCAGGTGTCCCCCGACCTGCACGTCTGTTGTTCTATCAGGTCTATTGGTTAATACTAAGTCCAGTATGGCCGTCCCTCTAGTTGGGTCCTGAACCATTTGGGAAAGGTAATTGTCTTTGGCTATTGCCAAGAACCTGTTTCCTTTATGGGATGTACAGCTTTCAGTTTCCCAGTCTATATCTGGGTAGTTGAAGTCCCCCATAATAACCACCTGATTATGGTTTGCCGCCTTGTTTATCTCGTTTAGTAATAGATTTTCTGCGGACTCTGGTATATTAGGTGGTTTATAGTAAACTCCTATTAGTAATTTATTATTGTTTTTGGCTCCATTTATCTCCACCCACAATGACTCCACATTTTCGTGTCCCTCACAGATGTCTTCCCGGAGTGTGGGCTTTAGAGAGGACTTTATGTAAAGGCAGACCCCTCCCCTCTCCGGTTTTGACGATCCTTTCTGAACAGATTGTAACCTTGTACATTAACTGCCCAGTCATAGCTATCATCCAGCCATGTCTCAGTTATTCCCACTATGTCATAATCCTCCTCACACATCACTAATTCCAGTTCCCCAGTTTTATTAGTCAGGCTTCTGGCATTAGTATACATACATTTGAGAGGTTTATGCATATTTTTTGCCCTACACCTTTCCTTCTGAACTTTTCTAGTCCCTCCTTCCATTTCTCCCCCAGTCCCACTACCTTGCCCCCGGTCTCTATCTGCACTATCTTCCCCTCCTATAATGTAATTTCTCTCCCCCCAGTCCCTAGTTTAAACACTCCTCCAACCTTCTAGCCATCTTTCTCCCCAACACGGCTGCCCCTTCCCCATTGAGGTGCAGCCCGTCCCTCTGATAGAGCCTGTAGCCGATAGCAAAGTCGGCCCAGTTCTCCATGAACCCAAAACCCTGCTTCCTACACCAGTTCTTGAGCCACTTGTTAACCTCTCTAATCTCCCGCTGCCTCTCTTGTGTGGCCCGTGGTACAGGCAGTATTTCGGAAAATACTACCTTTGAGGTCCTTGCCCTAAGCTTTTGACCTAAATCCCTGAAATCATTCTTAAGGACGCTCCACCTTCCTCTAACTTTGTCATTGGTTCCGATATGGACCATGACCGCTGGATCTTCTCCAGCCCCTCCCAGTAATCTGTCAACCCGATCTGCGATGTGTCGAACTCTAGCGCCAGGAAGACAGCACACTGTTCGGCGATCACGATCTTTGTGACAGATCGCCCTATCTGTTCCCCTAATAATTGAGTCTCCCACTACCAGCACCTGTCTGGCCTGCCCTGCTCTCCTGGTCCCCTGCTTACTGGAGCTGACATTCCCCTGACCGGCAGAGGAAGTGTCTGGCTGCAGCGGTGCTGTCCCTGAGCTGCCATCCCCCTCATCTGCCAAACGTGCAAACTTGTTGGGGTGTGTCAGATCAGGGCTAGCCTCCCTGGCACTCTTCCCTCTACCCCGCTTTCTTACTGTCACCCAGCTAGCTACCTCACTCTCCTCAGCCTCCTCGCTACCACCCTCCCCACATCTACCCCAAAGACTGCTTGCTCGGTGAGCAGCAAACTCTTTGCAAATTGTCAGTGGCTCTCAGTGTTGCAATATGCCCGTTTAGAGACTCGATGTGCGATTCCAAACGGGTAATTTGCTCACATTTTGAACAAAGATATGCACCCTCAAACGGCTGTTCCAGGACTGCATACATCATGCAAGATGTGCACTGGACGGCATTGTCAATTGTGCAAGACATACTAATGGGGATTACACCACAAAAACAAAAAAATACAATATAATCTAGTTACAAGAACTGGCGAATTTCAGTCCCCCACTGAAGTCCCTGAATCTGAAGTCACTTAATCTTAAGTCACACTTACACAACCACACACTTAATCAACCACGCGTCGCGACCAACCTCGCGTTATATATATATCTACTTATATAAGTATGCTGTAAATGAAACTCAAATACACCAGCCTGTTTTTTTCCCTCTGGATTCAAAGGCTGAGTTCTCCTTACTGCTGACTTCTTAAAGGCTCCTAATTAGGCAGCCACACCCTAATTACTCACCTGTGCAACCCCTGGTAAAGGAAAAAAAAAGTGTTAAAACAGCAATGAAGCTTGCAAAGCAGAAAGTCCCAGTGTACAATAGAGTCAAATGCAGCCACTCAATGTCCACAAATAATGTAGCTGGCAGTTACTCCCTCACTTAATCTTAAGTCACACTTACACAACCACACACTTAATCAACCACGCGTCGCGACCAACCTCGCATTATATATATATCTACTTATATAAGTATGCTGTAAATGAAACTCAAATACACCAGCCTGTTTTTTTTCCCTCTGGATTCAAAGGCGCCCTACTGTACTTGTTCAGTAGGGCGTATAAGGGCCAAAAGTAGGGCCAAAAATGTCGCACTTGAGACAACAGGTGTAATTCAATGGTGATAGTTTATTAGAGACAGAGACAACGCGTTTCGTGGTACTGTGGACCCCTTTATCAAGTCTGTCAGCTGGGCAGCGCTAGAGTCTCAGCTGGGATCAGCAGGTGGAGGATGCTGACTGCTCAGCGCGTGCTCCCACAGCTGATAGATGAAGTGTTGAATAGCTGATTCAGCTGCACTGATTGGAGGAGCATATGTGTGGGGGCGGTGCCTGCAGTACCAGCTGTTGAGCTGAAGTGGCAAAACTTAGGTGCAACCCCAATAGGTGAGTGCATTTGTTTTGACTTATTCACCCAAATCACCAAAAGGTTTACCCTATGAGTGGCTTTCTCTTCTTCTCTCTACCCTTGTGGCCATTACTTTATTTATCTATTAACCGCTTCAGCCCCCCTAGCTTAAACACCCTTAATGACCAGGCCACTTTTTACAATTCCGCACTACACTACTTTCACCGTTTATTGCTCCGTCCTGCAACTTACCACCCAAATGAATTTTACCTCCTTTTCTTCTCACTGATAGAGCTTTCATTTGGTGGTATTTCATTGTTGCTGACATTTCTACTTTTTTTTGCCATTAATACAAATTTAACGACATTTTTGCAAAAAAATGACATTTTTCACTTTCTGTTGTAAATTTTTTATAAAAAAAACTACATTTCTATATAAATTTTTCTCTAAATTTATTGTTCTACATGTCTTTGATAAAAAAAAAAGTCCAATAAGTGTATATTTATTGGTTTGGGTAAAAGTTATAGCGTTTACAAACTATGGTGCAAAAAAGTGAATTTCAGCATTTTGAAGCAGCTCTGACTTTCTGAGCACCTGTCATGTTTCTTCAGGTGCTAGAATGTCAGGAAAGTATAAATACCCCCCAAATGACACCATTTTAGAAAGAAGACACCCCAAAGTATTCGCGGAGGTGCATGGTGAGTTCATGTATCATTTCATTTTTTTTCTCAAGTTAGCGGAAAATGACACTTTCTGAGAAAAAAAAAAGTTTCAATTTCTGATAACTTCTGGCAAAAAAAAAAAATCTCAGACGGACTCACTATGCCCCTCAGTGAATACCTTGGGGTGTCTACTTTCCGAAATGGGGTCATTTGTGGGGTGTGTTTACTGTTCTGGCATTTTGGGCGGGGCTAAATTGTGAGCCACCATGTAAAACCTAAAGGTACTCGTTGGAATTTGGGCCCCTTTGCGCACCCAGGCTGCAAAAAAGTGTCACTTATGTGGTATCTCCGTACTCAGGAGAAGTATGGCAATGTGTTTTGGGGTGTATTTTTACATATACCCATGTTGGGTGAGAGAAATATCTTTGTAAATTGTCAACTTTGTATAAAAATTTTTAAAAGTTGTCGTTTACAGAGATATTTTTCACACAAAGTATGGGTATATATAAAAATACACCCCAAAACACATTGCCCTACTTCTCCTGAGTACGGCGATACCACATGTGTGCCACTTTATTGCAGCCTGGGTGCGCAAAGGGGCCCTAAAACCAATGAGTACCTTTAGGATTTCACAGGGCATTTTTACGCATTTGGATTCCAGACTTCTTCTCACGCTTTAGGGGCCCCTAAAATGCCAGGACAGTATAAATACCCCACATGTGACCCCATTTTGGAAAGAAGACACCCCAAGGTATTACGTGAGGGGTATGGTGAGTTCATGTAAAATTTTATTTTTTGTCACAAGTTAGTGGAATATGAGACTTTGTAAAAAGCAAAATAAAAAAAATAAAATATCAATTTCCGCTAACTTATGCCAAAAAATAAAAATTATGTGGACTCGCCATGTCCCTCACAAAATACCTTGGGGTGTCTTCTTTCAAAAATGGGGGCACATGTGGGGTATTTATACTCACCTGGCATTTTAGGGGCCCCTAAAGCGTGAGAATCCAAATGCATAAAAATGGCCTGTGAAATCCTAAAGGTACTCATTGGTTTTAGGGCCCCTTTGCGCACCCAGGCTGCAAAAAAGTGTCACTCATGTGGTATCCCCGTACTCAGGAGAAGTAGGGCAATGTGTTTTGGGGTGTATTTTTACATATACCCATGTTGCGTGTGAGAAATATCGCTGTAAATGACAACTTTTTACATTTTTTTATTCAAAGTTGTCAATTTACAGAGATATTTCTCCCACCCAGCATGGGTATATGTAAAAATACACCCCAAAACACATTGCCCTACTTCTCCTGAGTACGGCAATACCACATGAGTGACACTTTTTTGCAGCCAAGATGCACAAAGGGGCCCAAATTCTAATGAGTACCTTTTAGGAGGGCATTTTTACGCATTTTTCTTCTCACGCTTTAGGGCCCCTAAAATGCCAGGGCAGTAGAAATACCCCACATGTGACCCCATTTTGGAAAGAAGACACCCCAAGGTATTCCATGAGGGGCATGGCGAGTTCATAGAAGATTTTTTTTTTTGGCACAAGTTAGTGGAAATTGATTTTTATTGTTTTTTCTCACAAAGTCTCCCTTTCCGCTAACTTTTGACAAAAAGTTTAATTTTTCATGGACTGATTATGCCCCTCAACGAATACCTTGGGGTGTCTTCTTTCCAAAATGGGGTCACATGTGGGGTATTTATACTGCCCTGGCATTTTAGGGGCCCTAAAGCGTGAGAAGAAAAATGCGTAAAAATGCCCTCCTAAAAGGTACTCATTAGAATTTGGGCCTTTGCATCTTGGCTGCAAAAAAGTGTCACTCATGTGGTATCGCCGTACTCAGGAGAAGTAGGGCAATGTGTTTTGGGGTGTATTTTTACATATACCCCTACTGGGTGTGAAAAATATCTCTGTAAATTGACAACTTTGAATAAAATTTTTTTAAAAGTTGTCGTTTACAGCAATATTTCTCACACACAGTATGGGTATATGTAAAAATACACCCCAAAACACATTGCCCTACTTCTCCTGAGTACGGCGAAACCACATGTGTGACACTTTTTTGCAGCCAAGATGCGCAAAGGGGCCCTAAAACCAATGAGTACCTTTAGGATTTCACAGGCCATTTTTACACATTTGGATTCTCACGCGTTAGGACCCCTAAAATGCCAGGGCAGTATAAAAACCCCACAAGTGACCCCATTGTGGAAAGAAGACACCCCAAGGTATTCTGTGAGGGGTATGGCGAGTTCACAGAAAAAAAAAAATTTGGCACAAGTTAGCGGAAATTGATTTTTTTTTTTTTTTTTTTTTTACAGTCTCATATTCCACTAACTTGTGACAAAAAATAAAATTTTGCATGAACTCGCCATACCCCTCACGGAATACCTTGTGGTGTCTTCTTTCTAAAATGGGGTCACATGTGGGGTATTTATACTGTCCTGGCATTTGAGGGTCTCCGCAATCATTACACGTATGGCCAGCATTAGGAGTTTCTGCGATTCTCCTTATATTGAGCATACGGGTAATGAGATTTTTTTTTCTGTTCTGCCTCTGCGCTGAAAAAAAATGTGGATGAAAAAATCTCTGCCAAAATCAGTGACTGCGGTGCGGTGGGCTGGGCGCTAGCTACCTAACAAGTAGCTAACTAACTGGCGGTGATAGGGAACCCTTATGCCCCATTCACACGTCCGAAATTCTGTTTGTGGAACGGAATTGCGGACCCATTCATTTCTATGGGGACAGACTTTGTCCCGCTCAGATCCGGAATTACGGATCCGCGCTTCCGAGTCTGCACTTCCGTTCCGCAAAAATATAGAACATGTCCTATTCTTGTCCGCAATTGCGGACAAGAAAAAGCATTTTCTATATAGTTCTGGTAATGTGCGGATCTGCAAAATGCGGAAAGCACATTGCCGGTGTCCGTGTTTTGAGGATCTGCGGATCGGATCTGCGGATCGGATCTGCGGATCGGATCTGCGGATCCGTGAATCCACGGATCCGCAAAACACATATGGACATCTGAATGGAGCCTTACAAGGGGTGTGATAAATGACAGGGGGGTGATCAGGGGGTCTAGATGGGGTGATCAAGGGGTTAATAGGTGAGGGGGGGGTGGGGGGGGTTAGTGTAGTGTTTGGTGCAACTTTACAGTGTTACCTGGTCCTCTGGTGGTCGATCCCAGCAAATGGGACCACCAGAGGACCAGGTAGCAGCTATATCAGACGCTGTTCACAAAACAGCGTCTGATATAGGTGTTTGATGCGATTTTTTTCGCATCTACATCCTGCCAGCGATGGATCATCGCTGGCAGGCTGTAGCCAAACTGCCGAGACGCGCTTCTCTGTGAACGCGTGCTCACGAGGAAGTCTCGGCTCTCACGAGATGGCGCGCCGACGCGTCATCTCAGAACTACAGGACCGCCCGCAGGACGCATCCCTGCGTTAGGTGGTCCTGTAGCGGTTAAACAAGGTAGACACCACAGTATCAGTAAAATTAGAAAGCTTAGGCCTCATGCACACGACCGTTGTTTGTTTCCGCGTCCGTTCCGTTTTTTTTGACGGATAGGATGCTTCCCCATTCATTTCAATGGGTCCGTCAAAAAATGCGGATGGTCAACCGTTTTTGTTCCGCATCCGTGATCCGTGTTTTCATTCCGTCAAAAAAATAGTGCATGTCCTATTTTTTTCACGTTTGCGGACAAGGATAGGCATTTTTAGGCTACATGCACACGACCGTTGCCTGCCTCCGCGTCCGCTCCTCCTTGAAATTTTGCGTCCGTCAAAAAAAACGGATGACGGACCGTTTTTTTTGACGGATCCGATTTTTATGGCAGATCCATTGTAAAAATGCCTATCCTTGTCCGCAAACGTGAAAAAAATAGGACATTCACTATTTTTTTGACGGACTGAAAACACGGATCACGGATGCGGAACAAAAACGGTTGACCATCCGCATTTTTTGACAGACCCATTGAAATGAATGGGGAAGCATCCTATCCGTGAAAAAAAACGGAACGGACGCGGAAACAAACAACGGTCGTGTGCATGAGGCCTTACAATGGATCTGCCATAAAAATCGGATCCGTCAAAAAAAACGGTCCGTCACCCGTTTTTTTTGACGGACGCAAAATTTCAAGGAGGAGCGGACGCGGAGGCAGGCAACGGTCGTGTGCATGTAGCCTTATTCAACCCAATGTGAGAATCAAGGCCTAATAAAATTGCTTGTCTATTAAACAAGGAGCACACTCTTCAATCAGACAGCTCTGTGCCCTACACAGGGATTGAAGCTAATTCAGCTGTCTCCTATGGATCCCTTCAGCTTCAGATTAGCAACACTGTCCCTAGCACTTGTCACTTCTCCCCCTATGCTAAGGTCATGGTGAAATGGCAGAGACCTATGGGATGAGGCTTTTAAAGGGCTGTGACATCACAGGGGCTGGCTAGCTACTTATTGGCTGCTTATGTGGCATTATGGCAGGTTTTCCATTCTTAGTCTACTTACTATTACTTTGTAACTCCTGTAGCCACCATTTTAGGGAAACAAATGATTCATTGCTACAAAGCGATATATTAATAACAATTGAAAAGACAGGTGCACTTTGCGGTCTTACTAAACCCTCATACTGATATTAAAACTGAGAGATTAGCCAACATATCCTACTATGGAGGACATGTCTGAGCCCGAGCACCGTGACACATGGCTACATGCTAGAGGTGACTGGGGAGTATGCTGCTAGTTGGTCTTTGCACTCCTGTAATTCACCCACTGGCCCCTGGTATTGCCCATATGGCACAAGTAGGTGAGTGTTAGGTCCCGAGCTACTTTAGAAACCTTGGCGCAGTGCTCGGGCTTAGAATTGTCCTCCAGAGTAGATTATGTTGGCTAATCTCTCAATTTTAACATCAGTATGAGGGTTAAGTAAGACCTCAGAGTGCACCTGTCTTTTCAATTGTTATATTGTTAAATTATCACATCCACACAATTGTTATCTTGTATAGGATGTCTATTGTGGTACTTGTGGTCCGCTGCGGGCATCCTCCATTGTATGCTTTTCTGCTCGGGATCGCCATTAGCAACGGGCTACAAGTGCAGAATCTGCTCCCCTGTATATATATATGCACAACTGTAATTGTGTTTGAGCATTTCCTGCATGTTTAACACCGCGCCTTTTTCAGTCGTTTTGTATATTACTACAAAGCACCAGGAAATTTAGATTCATTGTGAATCAAATTTTTCCTTAACTTTGGATTTTCCACTATTGATGCTTAGATTTGTTCAAGAGTAGACATGAACATGCGGAGTCACTGTGGTTAGAAATACATGGAGTCAAAAACTAAAATAGAATACTGATAGGAGTTTGTTATAAGCCACCTAATATACCTCAGTCAACACAGAAAATCTACTACTAAAGGAGATAGATAAGGCGGGAAATAATGAGGTTGTTATTACGGGGGACCTTAACTACCCAGATATAGACTGGGAAATTGAAAGCTGCAAATCTCATCAAGGAAACAGGTTGTTGACAATAACCAAAGACAATTAACTTTCCCAACTGGTTCAGGACCCGACTAGAGGGATGCCAATAAAGGAATTACTACTAACCAATAGACCTGACAGAACAACAGAAGTGTCAGGACGTGAACCCAGGGACTCCTGTGTTCCAGGTGGCAAGACTCCGAACCAGACCCGTACCGTTACATAATAATTTCGCCCGAAAATTAGGTCTGTTGTGACCACCTTGAGGCAACAAGTGGCTGAGCTTCAAGAATTTGATTCTACTTATCAAAAAAAAATTCTAAGTTACAAACCCTGGTGCTGGATCAACAACAATAAATAATTGAACTGCAAAAACAACTTCTGGATATGCGCAACTCAGGCTCAGATTCAAATACCTGTATGCCTCTGCCATCAAAGTTCAGTGGGGATTGTCACCATTACTGAGGATTCCTTAACCCCTTAGTGACCACCAATACGTGTTTTTACGGCGGTCACTAAGGGGCCTTAGGCTGGGCCGCCGCATTTTTACGGCGGCCCTGTCTAAGCGCTGGACGGCTCCCCCGTGCAGCGGGGAGCACGGACCCAGCTCTCACATGAGAGCCGGGGCCCTGCTCTAAAAGCCCGAACCGGCAGGAGTGCCGATCCGGGCTGTTTAACCCTTTACATGCCGGGCGCAATGGCGCCCGCTGCATGTAAAGTGGTAACAGAGGAAGCGGACTCCCTCTGTCTCCCATCAGCACCCCGCAAATGCGATCGCGGGGTGCTGATGTGCTGGGAAGCTTACCTGGCTTCAGATCAAGGCCCCGAGCCTGTCTTCCGGCATCTCCAGCAGACTGTGCCTCTCTGGCGCAGCCTGCTGGTCAAAGTTGGAATAGCATTGCTATTAAAATGTAATGCATTATAGACATAATGCATTACATTTTAAAAGCAATCAAAATACTGTATATTATAGTCCCCTTGTGAGACTATTAAGTAGTAAAAAAAATAGAAAAAAAATACACATTTATTAAATAAAAAAAATTCCATAAAATAAAGAAATATGCTTTTTTTTCCATTGAAAATACGCTTTTCAATGAAAAAAAATAGCAAAAAGAAAATATCCCCCATGTTTGGTATTGCCGCGTCCGTAATGACCCGGACTACATATATATTATGTAAATTATCCCCTATAGTGATAGCCATAAAAATAAAATAAAAAAAAAGACAGAATTTCTAATTTATTCTTAGTTTCCACAGAAAAAAAACGTAATAACAAGCGATCAAAAAGCGGCATTTACTCCAAAATGATACCAATGAAATATAAAAGTCTTCCCTCAAAAATAAATCCCTCAATCAACTCCATAGAATAAAAAATAAAAAAGTTATGGGTCTTGGGAAGTGGCAATGCAAAATCATTTTTTTGGTTAATATAAGGGGTTTTATTGCAAAAAAAAGTAGTAAAACGTAAAAACAATTATAAGTATTTAGTATCACTGTAATCGTACTGACCCAGAGAATAAAGATATTATGTTATTTGTACTGAAAAATGAACGCCGTAAAATTTATAATGTAAAAACGCAGTGGCAGTATTGCTATTTTTCCCCATCTCCCTCCCAGAAAGAGTTAATTAAAGTTAATCAGAAAGTTACATGTACCCCAAAATAGTGCCATTAAAAACTAAATCTTGTCCCGTAAAAAACAAGCCCTCATAAAGCAATATAGACGAAAAAATAAAAAAGTTATAGCTCTTGGAACGAGACCATGAAAAAAGGAAGTAAAACGCTTGGTCATAAAGGCCCAAACAGGCTTGGTCACTAAGGGATTAATCAATGCCGCATATACTGTACTTTCAAATGCAACCAGCACCTTTTACTAATGACAGGAAAAAAGTGCTATTTATCATCAATCTTATGACAGATGAAGCACTTGCATGGGCCTCCCCTTATGTGGAAAAGAACTGTAACCTCCTCAAGGATTTAGATAGCTTTATCACTGCTTTGGATCAAGTTTTTTATGACCCTAATCGTTGTGCCACAGCTGACACCAAATTGCATAATCTTCAACAAGGATGTCACTCAGTTGCTTAATACACATCGGAATTTCGTCGTTGGGTAGCTGACACCACACGGAATCTAGCTAAACCTAAAACAAAAACAAAATGTATTCATCATCTTCTCATTTTGTCATTCCGATACATGTCATAGTTGAGAACCATAAAATGCAATGCTCTGCCATGTTAGATTCTGGGACAGGGGCAAATTTCATGGACTTACAATTTGCGTTTGATAATAACGTGCGCATAGAACAAAATCCATGCCAATTGATATGGAAACTGTTGATGGAGCACCTTTATCATCTAGACCTGTAACTCACAAGAGAATTGATCTTGAAATCTGTATTGAAGCTGATCATCATGAAACTATTAGTTTTCATTTGATTTCCTCTTCCAAGTTTCCGGTTATTTTAGGAATTCCGTGGTTTCCTACCCATAATTGTTCTATCAACTGGGAAAGAAGGTCCTTCTGAATACTGCAAGGACAATTGTTATAAAATTTCATCCATCCAAAAACAAATACAAGTTTCCGAAATTCCTCATCAGAGTTAAGATAAATTGCCACCTTAATATCAACAGTTTAGTGATGTCTGCAGCAAGAAAAAAAAGCTGATCAACTACCTCCTCGTCGTCCTTATGATTGTCCCATCGAGTTGCTTCCTGGAGCTACTATCTCTTTTGGCAAAATTTACAATCTCTCTGAACCAGAATTAAAAGTGCTCAGAGAATACTTGGATGAAAATTTAAAGAAAGGCTTCATTCCACCTTCCTCATCCCCAGTTGGGGCACCTTTGTTCTTTGTAGAAAAGAAAGACTCAACCTTGAGACCATGCATTGAATGCAGAGAACTAAGTTCAGTTAGTCTTGAAACTGGAGAATAATCTTTATATCAAACTGGAAAAATGTGAATTCGAACAAACAAAAATCCAATTTCTTGGATATATCATGTCCCCAGAAGGTCTGAATATGGATCCTAGTAAAAAATCAAAACTCTAATAAATTGGCCCAATCCAAGAAATCTTAAAGATGTTCAGCAATTTATAGGGTTTGCAAATTTCTACTGGAGATTCATGAAAGACTTTTCTAAACTCATCTTACCAATCACTTTACTTACAAAGAAAAAACAAGTATTTTCATGGTCTCTAGAGGCACAAGTTGCTTTTGACCAGCTAAAGACTCTCTTTACTTCTGCGCCCATACTGGTCCATCCAAATCCTGAATTGCCTTTTGTTGTTGAAGTAGACACCTCTGACTCTGCTGTGGGAGCGGTCCTGTCTCAACGAGTTGGAGACAAGATGCAACTCCATCCATGTGCTTTTCTTTCTCATACCATGTCTCGGCAGAAAGAAATTATGACATAGGAAACAAAGAACTGTTGGCCATTAAAGTTGCTTTCTCTGAATGGAGACGTCTTCTGGAAGGAGCTAATCATCCAGTGACTGTCCTTACTGACCACAAAAATTTAGAGTTTATCCATACAGCTAAGAGACTGTCTGCAAGACAAACAAGATGGGCCTTGTTTTTCTCTAGATTTAATTTTGGCGCTTCACTTCCAGGGAGTCCCCACCATCAGGGGTCGTCCCTGGGCAGAGGTACCAGTAAGGGCAAGTGGTAGGGAGAGTAAGCATCACTAATAAACATCATAAGTGATTATTTGATCTATTTTGCTTATCCCTATCATTCATATTTGATTAACTTGGTTGGTCCAGGTAATTGATGTACTGTAGCTGTAGCTGAGTCAAGTAGAGTTCGGTATTAAGAAGGATAGAGGCTGCATTAAAGGCCTACTCTATCCGAATATATCTTTTTAGAATTCAATAAATAAAAGTGAAGTTTTAATTACGGGGGTAATATTGCTGGATAATATATGGTGAGTGTATACCCTCACACATGTGATCATTTATATTAGCTGGAATTTGAACCACTGGAGGGAATTAAAACAGAGTATAACATTTTATCTTTTAAAGATTATGTAGGAATACTGGACTCCAAAGAACTTTTAACCATGTTCAGAGAGGGATACCAGAATGACTCTTTTCTCAACCATCCTTCTAAAGATGTGGACACAGAATATATGTCCCTGAATCTGCTCAACTTGAAGTCCTCAAACTGGTCCACGATTCTAAACTTGCAGGGCATCTTGGAGTCATGAAAACTTACGACCAATTGCTCCATTCATTTTGGAGAACGATGTTAGAAAAATTGTTTACTCCTGTTTAACATGTGCACAAAACAAGACACCACAATCTCCTCCTCTAGGTCCTCTTCGACCACTTCCAGTTCCATCTTGGCCTTGGGGATCAATTTCCATGGACTTTATTGTGGACATTCCTCCATCTAAATAAATAACTACCATCCCTGTTGTTGTGGACCGACTCATAAAGATGGCCCATTTCATTCCAATCAGAGGAATTCCTAGTGCAGAACAAACTGCAGAATGAATGATTAAGGAGATTTTTAGGTTGCATGGAATTCCTGACAATGTAATTTCAGATAGGGTTGTTCAATTCACATTTAGATTTTGGAAGAACTTCTGTACACCTTTAGGAGTTACAGTTAATTTGTCTTCTGCTTTTCATCCTCAGTCCAATGGCCAGACGGAAAGAACAAACCAAAATCTTGAACAATACATTTGCTGTTTTATTTCCTACCTTCAAAATGATTGGGTGGACTATTTACCAACAGCAGTGCTACATCTCCATACATAGTGCTACATCTCTAAGCCCATCCATTTTTGCTAACTATGGCTTTCATCCAGTATTTATTCCTAACCTTCCTCTTAGTATACCTATTCCTGCTGTTACTCACAGACTAAAGAAATTGCAAGAAACCCAGAGGAAACTAACAGAAGGGCAATAAGAATATAAGAAAGCAGCTGATAAAGATCGCAAAGTTTCTTCTACCCTAAATATTGGTGATAAGGTTTGGCTATCTACTAGAAATCTGAAAACACATGTTCCATCTCCAAAATTGGATCAAAAATTCACACGGCCTTTCCAGATTTCTTAACAAGTTAACCAAGTTACCTTCCGTCTCAAACTTCCCAACAGATCGAAAATACACCCTGTGTTCCATGTGTCATTGCTCAAGCCATTCAAAAACCCCTTTCACGGGAGAAATCAGCCACCTCCTGCGCCAGTCCAAGGGGAGGAAGAATACATTGTCGAGAAAATGTTGTATTCTAGAATTTTCAGAGGTCAAGTGCAATATCTGGTATAATGGAAGGGTTATGTACCAGAAGAGAATTCATGGAAACCAGAAAACAATGTTCACGCCCCTAGGCTTACAAGGGCGTTTCAACACAGACATCCAGAGAAACCAACTCCTAAAATGTCCAGAGGCCATCCTGATAGGAGGGAACTCCTGTCAGGACTAGAACCTAGGTACTCCAGTGTTCCAGATGGCAGCTCTGCCAACTGAGCTATTCAGCCTCTTGTTCTGTTCCTACCTCCCTGGCTTGCGCCACCTTGTTCCCTGATTGGACAACCTATTTAAACCTAGCACTGCACTTCCTGCTTTGCGAGATTATTGTGCTCTCAGCTTGTGATCAAGCTACTCTCTCCTGCGCTGCTGTGAATCCTGTCAATCGACCACTGGCTTCCTCCTGACTAGGTTACCAGCCTTGCAATTATCCCAGGTAGTCGCAATAAAAGACTCTGAACAAGACCCGGACCATTACAAGAAGGTTGTGGAGGTTGGGGGATACCTGGGTTATAGTGGCCATAAAATAATATCTTTCCAATTTCCATTCAAAAGGCCTTACTAACTAGGACAATGGCATCAAAAATAAAAATACAGCCGCAAATTATTATTATTTTTTTAAAGCATCCTAAACTCTAATTGTGAGAGGTATACACCTTATGGGAATATAAGGGTGTGTAACAAGAAAAAAACTATGTTGAAAAATAGAAATGAAAAGGAAGCAATACATGACAAAAAGAAAAAAGGATGATTTCCAGCTTCCATAAAATCCACAATATTCTTTATTGATTTCCAAAGATACGTTTAAGATCCAATTCACATGTCACACGAAAAACATGCTGCGATTGTGACGCGTTTCGGGCTATAACATGGAGCCCTTCATCAAGAGGTGAATTGTGGTCTTGATGAAGTGGTCTTGATGAAGGGCTCCATGTTATAGCCCGAAACGCGTCACAATCGCAGCATGTTTTTCGTGTGACATGTGAATTGGATCTTAAACGTATCTTTGGAAATCAATAAAGAATATTGTGGATTTTATGGAAGCTGGAAATCATCCTTTTTTGTTCTAAGACGTGAAACAGCCGAAGTTGGGCGTTCCTTTCCGTGCTACCTGGTTGCATTGAGGTGAGAGCTGCATCTAAAGCCTTGTTTGTGGATGACAAAAAGAAAGCATTTAAATCTCTAAAACAGGATGGTAGCAAGGAAGCATTGAAAAACTATAAGGAAAAAAACGGAATATGAAATAGACAAATAAAGGCAGCCAAACTGGAGACAGAGAGATTCATTGCAAAAGAGAATAAAAATAACCCTAAAATGTTCTTTAATTATATAAAAGGTAAAAAGTGTAAATCTGAAGGTGTCAGCCCTTTACAGAATGATAAGGGGGGAGTTTCAGAGAGCGATGAAGAGAAAGCAAAGCTATTAAATATTATTTCTCCACTGTATTCACAGACGAAAATAAACTGTCAGATGAAATGCAGAGTGTAAAAGTTAAATTTCTTATTAAAAGTAGCCTATCTGACCCAGGAAGATGTGCAGTGGTGTCTTAAAAAGAATAAAATAGACAAATCTCTGGAACCAGATGGCATACACCCCGTATCATAACAGGAATTAAGTAATATCATAGACAGACCCTTATTTCTGATATTTAAGGACTCTATATTGACAGGGAGTGCGCCATAGGATTGGAGTTTAGCAAATGTCGTACCAATATTCAAAAATGGGTCAAAAACAGAGCCTGGAAACTATAGGCTGGTCAGTTTAACCCCTGTCGTGGGTAAACTGTTTTAAGGTTTCCTAAGTGATGTTATCTTGGAGTACCTCAATGAAAATTTGTGAATAGCGCAATATCAGAATGGCTTTATGAGGGATCGTTCATGTCAAACTAATTTATTCAGTTTCTATGAGGAGGCAGGTAAGTTCTAGACTTGACCTAAGTGAGCCAATGGATGTCATATATCTTGACTTCTTCAAAGCATTTGATACCGTGCCACATAAAAGGTTAATATATAAAATGTGAATGCTTGAACTGGGAGAAAATGTCTGTATGTGGGTAAGTAAGTGGCCCAGTGATAGAAATCAGAGGGCAGTTATTACCATTACACACGGCACTGGCACACAAAAGAGGTATAACAGATGCAGTTTGTACAGGTATATACCATATAAAGCAGTGTATTGATACGTGAGGTACGATGTATAAATTATAGTTCGTACCTCACATATCAGTACACTGCTATATATGCTATATCTCTGTACACAATATATCTATTTTACCTTGTACCTCACATATCAGTACACTGCTAAATATATTATATATCTGTACAGGCTGAATCTATTTTACCTCGTACCTAACATATCTGTACACTGCTGTATATAACATATATATATATATATATATATATATATTCACTGGCTTGAGGACGGTTTCATTGGGAAAACTGAAACGTTGCCCTTGGTGAAATAAAGACACAGAACACTGAAGGTGGTGCCGTGGATTTTGTTTTTCTTATATATATATATATATATATATATATATATATATATATTGTGGTAAGGTGCAAGGTACTGTGGTCGACGGGAGGTACGTGTCACCGAGGTTCCTGGCCTCGGTGAGGTAAGAGCCGGATTTTTGGTGTGTCAGCAGCAGCTAGTGCTGCTTGACACCTTGCTATTTAGTTTGGCTGCAAAGCCAATCAGGGCCGGCTCTTACTGGGAGTAGGCAAAGAGTTGGGTGGGTGCCTACTCCCCACGGTCCAGGCCGGGTTTTCCAGGGCCTTTATAACACAGCCAGCAGCTGGGTGTGGAGGGTGTGATTGTTCTGGAGCTGCTGTTAGACTGTTTCACTTGTGTTTGGAAGTTCTCTGGGCTGGAAGCAAGAGCACAGCAAGGAGGAGTGCAGACGACCTGGAAGCCTGACGGCGACTGTCTTACTGGCTGGACTGACAGCCAGGTGTGAACCTGCATCTAAAAACCTCCCAGGTGACTGGAGCCTGTTTTGGACTGTCTTGTTTTTCCACTTGATTTCTTATGTGTGTGAACTAACACCAAGAGACTGTTTATTTGTGCAAGTGTGAATAAAACACTGTTTATTGCACTATCTGGACTCCTGTTTGTCTATACTGCACTCAAGATTGCATGATCTACAGAGCGACTCCCCACATTATATAGTGTGTATATATATATATATTGTGGGGAGTCGCTCTGGTAGACAGCGGTGCGGGTGCAGTTTAGAGGCAAAACAAGGAGTCCAGATGGTGCATCAAACAGTGTTTTATTCACACTTGCACGCCATAAAAGAAAAGCAGTCTCTTGGTGACAGTTCACACACAACGGAAATACTGTGGCAAAACAAAAACAGGCCAACACAGGGTCCAGTCACCTTGGGTGGTTTAGGTGCGGGTTCACACCTAGCAGTCGGCTCAGCCGCAGGCGATTCCACCTTCAGGTCGCAGGGAAACACCACCTTGCTGAGCTCCTTCCTCCAGGACAGAGAATTCCTCAGCCCTGTTTGCAGGCTCCAGGATAATCACACCCTCAGACACAGCTGCTGGCTGCGTTTTATACCCAGCCCAAAACATGGACTGGACCGTGGGGAGCAGCCACCCACCCTACTCTTTAGCTGCTCCCAGTAAGAGCCGGCCCGGATCGGCTTTGCAGCCATGCTATTTAACAGAGCAGCACTAGCTGCTGCAGACAAAAACCTCGGCTTCACCTCACCGAGGCCAGCAACCTCGGTGACACGTACCTGCTATCAAATACAACACCTTGCACCCTCTTACACACCCCCTTTGTTCAACCCTGAGGGGTGAACACACGTGAGGCAGTGGACGCGGACAGGGCATCTGCGTTGCCCTGCAAGCGGCCTGCCCTGTGTTCCACGGAGAATTTGAAATTCTGAAGAGATAGGAACCACCTGGTGACCCGAGCATTCCTCTCCTTGGCCTGACTCATCCATTTGAGGGGGAATGGTCGGTCACCAGACGGAACCTCCTCCCTAACAAGTAGTAGCGGAGAGATTCGAGTGCCCACTTGATAGCCAGGCACTCCTCTCCACTATACTATATCTGACTCGGCGGGATTGAGCTTACGGCTCAGGAAGACAACGGGATGTTCTTCCCCGTTGACCTCCTGAGACAGTACCGCACCGAGGCCTACCTCCGAGGCGTCGGTCTGTACGACAAACTCCTTGTTGAAGTCGGGTGTCACCAAAACCGGGACCCACACAGGGCCGACTTCAACGCGGCGAAAGCCTCCTCCGCCTTCTCACTCCAGCTAACCCTCCCAGACTTTCGCCCTTCAACAGGTCTGTCAACGGCGCTGCTATTGTGGCAAAGTGGGGCACAAACCTCATGTAGTAACCTACAATCCCCAGGAACGACTTTACCTGCCTGGTGGTGACCGGTCGGGGCCAGTTACGAATGGCCTCTACCTTGGTTACCTGAGGTTTGATGACTCCCGCCCAATTACATATCCCAGATATTTTGTCTCCTCTAACCCTATGGAGCACTTCTTTGGGTTAGCGGTCAGTCCGGCTTTCCTCAGGGCATCCACTACCGCCTGCACCTTGGGTAAATGGTTTTCCCAGTCGGTGCTGTGGATGACTACATCATCTAAGTAGGCCGAGGCGCACCGACGATGTGGTCGCAGCACTATGTCCATTAACCTTGGAAAGTGGCGGGGCGCCATGCAGGCCAAAGGGTAACACCTTGTAGTGATACAGGCCCTGCGGGGTAACAAATGCGGTTTTTTCCTTAGCCGACTCGCTAAGGGTACCTGCCAGTACCCTTTGGTGAGGTCTAGCACAGAAAAATAACGGGCTTGCCCTAAACTCTCAACAAGCTCGTCTACCCGGGCATGGGATACGCATCAAACTTGGACACTTCATTTAACTTGCGAAAATCGTTGCAGAACCGCAACGTCCCATCCGGCTTGGGTATTAGGACTATGGGACTGGCCCACTCACTCTTCGACTCCTCAATGACATCGAGCTTCAACATTAACTGTACTTCCTCCGCGATGGCCCGTCGCCGAGCCTCGGGTACCCGGTATGGTTTTAACCGGATCTTGGCCTGAGGCTCAGTGACGATGTCATGTTGGATGAGAGACGGCGGCCAGGGAGGTCCGAGAACACATCCGTGTTCCGACTGATGAACTCCCTGACTTCCTGAACTTGTTTGGAAGACAGGCTGTCTGCAATTTTTACCGTGGTTACTGCTTCACAGGCCTCGAACTGTGGGGCTGGACACTTTTCACCTAGAAGCCCTGGCCGGGGGCTGTGGTCGTCGGCCGTGTCCCTATCTTTCCAAGGCTTAAGTAAATTCACGTGGTACACCTGCTCTGGCTTGCGCCGCCCTGGCTGGTGTACTTTGTAATTTACTTCCCTACCTTCTCGATCACCTCATAGGGGCCCTGCCACCTAGCTAGGAATTTGCTGTCAAGGGTGGGTACCAGAACCAACACTCGATCTCCCGGATTGAAGCCCCGCACCCGAGCCTGACGATTATACACCCTACTCTGGGCTTGTTGTGCTGCCTCCATATGCTCCCGGACCAGCGGCAACACCCTTTCTATCCGTTCCTGCATCTGGGTGACATACTCAATGACACTTTTGTGGGGGACAGGCTGTTGTTCCCATGCTTCCTTGGCGATATCCAACAGGCCCCGAGGGTGTTCTGCTATAAAGCAGTTCGAAGGGCGAGAACCCAGTAGAGGCCTGGGGTACCTCTCGCACTGCGAACATGAGATAGGGCAGAAGCAGGTCCCAGTCCTTCCCATCTCTAGACACCACCCTCTTTAACATATTTTTTAGAGTTTGGTTAAACCTCTCAACAAGACCGTCTGTTTGCGGATGGTAAACGGACGTCCGTAGCTGCTTTATACGCAACAATTTACACAGTTCCCTCATTACTTTGGACATAAAAGGGGTCCCTTGGTCTGTCAGAACCTCTTTGGCAGGCCCACACGGGAAAACATCTCCATTAACTCTTTGGCAATGAGCTTAGCTGAGGTATGTCGCAGAGGCACCGCCTCCGGATACCGAGTGGCATAGTCGAGAACTACCAGAATGTGTTGGTGGCCCTGGCAGACTTTGGTACAGGCCCAATTAAATCCATAGCGATTCGCTCGAACGGTACTTCAATAATTGGCAGAGGTACCAGAGGACTACGGAAATGTGGCTGGGGGCTAGTTATCTGACAGGTCGGACAGGACTTACAATAATTCTCTACCTCCTTGAACACACTGGGCCAATAAAACCGCTGCAGTATGCGGTCCTGGGTTTTCTGCCACCCCAGGTGTCCCCAAGAACATGTTGGTGGGCAAGCTCCATGACAAGCTTGCGATACGCTGTGGGCACCACCAACTGTTCAACAGGTTCACCTCGGATTTGGTTCACCCGATACAACATATCCTGCAGAACAATAAATCGTGGGAACATTAATTCAGCCCCTGGTTTCTGGGGTTTACCATCAATTTCCAGCACATTCTCCCAGGCCCTGGTTAGGGTTTGGTCCCGGTGTTGTGCGGTCCCAAAATTTTCCCCGGAGACATTGAGGTCTGCCAACTCAGGCCCCGGTGGCAAGTCCTCCGTGTCTCCCACCATTACACTCAGTGGGGTTGTCTCCCCACTACCGCTGCAGCAGTGGTCACCCCTACCGCTGGCCCTTCAGACTCGGGCTCCCAGGGTTCTGGCCTTCCAGGGGTATCAGGCCACTCTGCTAGGGTTACCCCTGTCTCAGGGCTATTAGTCACTTTCATCTCAGGCCACAGTGACGGAAAACCAGGGAAGTCTCTCCCAATTATTAGTTCATAGGGCAGCTTTGTGGAGATCGCCACTTCACAAGTCCAGGTGCCGGCCGTGGACAGAGACATTACAGCCGTGGATAGTCCTTTAAGTCTCCGTGTATACACACCACACCAACTTTCCGGCCCGTATACTGGGTGGGCTGTACCAGGGCAGCACTTACCAGGGTTACCAGGCTCCCTGAGTCCAACAGCGCCACTGCCAGGTTATCCCCGATTTGCACCTGGCACAGATGTCGATTGTCTATTGTCTCGGGGTGCCGGTCGCACACAGTCTCCGGGCATACAGGGAAGCCCGGTACCCATAATTAGTCTCCATGGGTTCCCCCCACTGTGGACAGTCGGCCCTTACGTGGCCAGGCTCGTGACACCGCCAGCAGACTACTGGGGAGGGATCTGCAGGGGTACATCCCGGGCGGGTTTGGCCGGCCGCCGGACTGGGGTGGAGGTTTCCGGGTTTGACTGGCCTCCTCCCAAAAGAACCCCTGCAGGTTTCTGGTGGCCTCATATCGCTCCACCAGGTCGACCATCTCAAGGGCATTGGTGGGGATACCTGGCCGATCCAGTGCTGGAGAGGGTATGGCAAAGACCTCCAGAATACATCTGCTAACAGACGGTCGAGCATAGCAGTGGGAGTCAGTATGTCTGGCTGCAGCCATTTTTGCAACCGATGTAGCAGGTCATAGTATTGTGGTCTGGCGGGTTCAGCCGGGTTAAATTCCCACTGATGCACCCGCTGGGCCCGGACCAAAACATTCACCCCCAGTCTTGCTAGAATCTCACCTTTCACGGTCGGGTAGTCAGCTGCCTGGACATCTGCCAAATCGAAAAAACTTGCTGGGGTCCGGCTGCCAGGAACGGAGCAACCACCTCGGCCCACTGGTCACGGGTAACTTTTCCCTCACGGCGACCTTCTCAAAGACGGCTAGGTATGTCTCCACGCCGTCTGCGGGGGTCATCTTTGGGATCGCCGCACGGACCGCTTCCGGGCATCATGGACGTGGTGGGACGCTCCTGCCGCCTGTAATGCCATCACATGTTGCAGCAATAACTGGTTGGTCTCCCGCTGCTGCACGTTAGCCTCTATGAGGGCTTTCACAGCAGCCTCCATGTTGCCAGAAATCACAGGCTGCAACTTTGCCGGCCTAATATAGGACATACACTTTTGCTCAGCAAACAAAGTTCGGCGTCTCACGCCAGCCTCACTGCGCATGCCCGCATCCGACACCAAATGTGGGAGTCGCTCTGGTAGACAGCGGTGCGGGTGCAGTTTAGAGGCAAAACAAGGAGTCCAGATGGTGCATCAAACAGTGTTTTATTCACACTTGCACGCCATAAATGAAAAGCAGTCTCTTGGTGACAGTTCACACACAACGGAAATACTGTGGCAAAACAAAAACAGGCCAACACAGGGTCCAGTCACCTTGGGTGGTTTAGGTGCGGGTTCACACCTAGCAGTCGGCTCAGCCGCAGGCGATTCCACCTTCAGGTCGCAGGGAAACACCACCTGCTGAGCTCCTTCCTCCAGGACAGAGAATTCCTCAGCCCTGTTTGCAGGCTCCAGGATAATCACACCCTCAGACACAGCTGCTGGCTGCGTTTTATACCCAGCCCAAAACATGGACTGGACCGTGGGGAGCAGCCACCCACCCTACTCTTTAGCTGCTCCCAGTAAGAGCCGGCCCGGATCGGCTTTGCAGCCATGCTATTTAACAGAGCAGCACTAGCTGCTGCAGACAAAAACCCGGCTCTCACCTCACCGAGGCCAGCAACCTCGGTGACACGTACCTGCTATCAAATACAACACCTTGCACCCTCTTACAATATATATATATATATATATATATATATATACATACATACACACACACACCATATATAATTAACACATACACATCTAATAAATGCAGTGGGTAAATATATATAGTATATGCAAGAGTGTACGAGGTGTAATTTATATCTCGTACTTCTCATATTAGTACACTGCTGTATATGCTATATATCTGTACATATTGCATCTATAATACTGCGTAATATATGCAGTGTTTTTGTACGGTGTATATATATACAGTATATATATATATATATATATATATATATATACATATTTATAGAGAGCGAGAGAG
The DNA here is from genome assembly GCA_033119425.1 of Bufotes viridis. Lineage (NCBI taxonomy): Eukaryota > Metazoa > Chordata > Amphibia > Anura > Bufonidae > Bufotes > Bufotes viridis. The sequence goes on from CM065591.1 coordinate 387,280,027, forward strand.
AGAGAGAGAGAACAATGTACTAATATAAGGCATACAAGGTAAAATAGATGCAGTGTGTACAGAAATATGGAAATATGTGGTCAGTTATACATTATGGTCACTGTGTTTAGGGTACATGAGGTAGTGGTGATTTTAACTGTCTGCAGTATTATGTATTAGTGAGCAATGAGTAAAAACAGGGCATGGGGGGTGCAAATGAAGAGAAAAGTGGAGGACCTGCTCTTACTACTCCATTCCAGTCTCGATTGATCAAGCAGAGCACATTGTGCACTTCTAATCCTTGCTGTTAGGGGTTGAAGAACCTATGATGATGTCATTACAGGTTCTGGCAGATGGACTTTTCAAACCTGGGACCTACACCATTCTTGGTGCAATTCCTTTGCTAGATCATGCAGGACCTGTGATGATGAAGATGATGTCATCACAATTCCTGGCAAATGCACTATTCTAACCTGGAAACTACACTATTCTCTGTACAGTTCTATTGCTAGATGTACAGGACCTGTGATAACATAATCAAAGGTCCTTTAGCTTTCTCCATTTAAGATTAAGGTAATAAGAGACGGGCCTATCCACCACTGCGGACCCCCTTCCCCCACAGGCCCCATATCGGCTGTGTGGCCTGCTTCTATGTATTTCGGTCAGCGAACAGATTCACAAAATACAATTACCTTCCATGTACATGTCATATTTTTTAATTCCCACCAATAGAAAGGGTTATTCTTGTCCACAACATAGACAATAATAGTACTTGGTCTATAATTTGTAGAATAGACACACAGATATGCAAAAAACACAGATGTGTGTGTGACCCCATAGAAATAAATGGGGCAATGTGCTATGTGAAAAAAATACATGAGATAGCACATGGATAAAAAATATAGTTGTGTGCATGAAGCCTAACTATGTAATTAGTTATTACTGTCAGATAAATAACTGCAATTTAGGTAGAACACAATATTTTATTCATTAAATCACATAAACTGAGTTATATTCAATCTAAGCAAATTAGCCTTGAATAAAGCTGATTACAAACCAGTTATCTGAAAAGCGTTTCCTACTTATAGATTCTTGAAAAGAAAACTTGCTGCATAATGAGATCTCCTACCCCGCACGTACTATGAAATCAATACCACCTAATACACAACACTTGCATAACATTTAACTTTTAAAACATTTAACCCTTGCACTGCAATGGTCATATCTAATTTGCCATGACTTGAATATAAGGGAGCTACATACGAACACAGTACCATATTAAAGATTATAATTTGTACCAATTTTAGTATTAAGTTTTGAATTTCACTTTTGGAAGTTATTAATGCATTGCTAGAAGTTTGCAATAAAAGTCCAGATGGGTGTTAACAGTTGGGTATATGTCCCCGCATAGTTGGACATTGATAGTGATGAGCAGCATAGGCAATATTCATTTTTGCAATGTTTTCACATAATATCCGCAATAAATTTGCGAATTCTAGAATTCAAGATCTCCAGACATTATTTTCACGATTGCGCAAATCGGCACTAATGATGCACTTTTCTTGCGCAATACGTGCAACTTTACATTTTATCAGGTCTGAATAGATATTACTGAATGGTAACTGAAAGGGATTTTTAACCTTGCTATTAAATATATATTATATCAGGCACTGCCACTTGTTACAAGACAGGTCATTTCCTCAAAGAACACATCCCCCGGAGGTTAATTCCTGTATGCGAGCCCACCCCAGCAGACATTGAGATTACAATACATGACACACAGTTATCACTTGGAAATACAATGGACAGCAGGATCCTCATGTGCATGAGAGCAACCTGTAACGACTTTAACTTGTTAGCATCTAGACTACCATTGTAATATGTAAAATACCCTTTCATGTATTGTATATGGCAGATACCAGTATTGTTTACTGACTTCCCTAAATTAACCTGTCATCTGCTGAACTCAAGTTGGTACTCCCACCCCCAATGTCCTATACATACATGTACTATGAAATAAAGACTTCAGATTGTAACTGTCTAAGATTGAGTTCTGACTTTTACTATCTCCCAGCTGGAGGAAAAGCTATTCACTGAAGGGGAAAATATACCGGTGGAGGTCTGATGCCTTATTGTATGACCATCTCATAACCGCCTCAGATTGGAAAGAGCTATCAGTAACATAGTAACATAGTATATAAGGCCAAAAAAGACATTTTGTCCATCCGGTTCGGCTTGTCATCCTACAAGTTGATCCAGAGGAAGGCAAAAACTGTGAGGTAGAAGCCAATTTTCCCCACTTAAGGGGAAAAAAATTCCTTCCCGACTCCAATCAGGCAATCAGAATAACTCCATGGACCAATGACCCATCTCTAGGAGCTATAGCCTTTAATATTATTACACTCCAGAAATACATCCAGGCCCCTGTTGAACTCTTTTAATGAACTCACCATCACCACCTCCTCAGGCAGAGAGTTCCATAGTCTCACTGCTCTTACCATAAAGAATCCTCTTCTATGTTTGTGTACAAACCTTCTTTCCTCCAGACGCAGAGGATGTCCCCTGGTCACAGTCACAGTCCTGGGGATAAATAGATGATGGGATAGATGTCTGTACTGACCCCTGATATATTTATATATAGTAATTAGATCTCCCCTCAGTCGTCTTTTTTATAATGTGAACTGTACACAATACTCCATGTGTGGTCTGACCAGTGATAGGACTATGTTCTCATCACAGGCTATGCCTTTTTTGATGCAACCCATTATCTTATTGGCCTTGGCAGCAGCTGCCTGAGACTGTTTTTTACAGCATAGTTTGCTGTTCCCTAAAATTCCTAGGTCCTTTTCCATGTCAGTGTTACCCAGTGTTTTACCATTTAGTATGTACGGGTGACTTGCATTATTCCTTCCCATGTGCATAACCTTACAGTTGTCAGCGTTAAACCTCATCTACCACTTCTCTGCCCAAGCCTCCAATCTATCCAGATCCATCTGTAGCAGTATATTGTCTCTTCCATGTCAATTACTTTACACAGTTTAGTGTCATCTGCAAAAATTTATATTTTATTGTGAAAGCCTTCTACAAGATCATTAATACATTTATTGAAGAGAAAAGGGCCCAGTACTGACCCCTGAGGTACTCCACAGTTACCCAATCTGAGTGTGAACCATTAATAACCACTCTCTGTTTTCTATTACTGAGTCAGTTACTTACTCACATGCAGACATTTTCTCCCAGTCCGAGCATTCTCACTTTGAGAGGATGTCAATCTAATCACTAATATATATATTGTGGGGAGTCGCTCTGGTAGATAGCAGTGCGGGTGCAGTATAGAGGCAAAACAGGGAGTCCAGATAGTGCAATAAACAGTGTTTTATTCACACTTGCACAAAATAAAACAGTCTCTTGGTGTTAATTAACACACATAAGAAATGAAGCGGAAAAACAAGACAGTCCAAAACAGGCTCCAGTCACCTGGGAGGTTTTTAGATGCAGGTTCACACCTGGCTGTCAGTCCAGCCGTAAGACAGTCGCCGTCAGGCTTCCAGGTCGTCTGCACTCCTCCTTGCTGGGCTCTTGCTTCCAGCCCAGAGAACTTCCAAACACAAGTGAAACAGTCTAACAGCAGCTCCAGGACAATCACACCCTCCACACCCAGCTGCTGGCTGTGTTATAAAGGCCCTGGAAAACCCGGCCTGGACCGTGGGGAGTAGGCACCCACCCAACTCTTTGCCTACTCCCAGTAAGAGCCGGCCCGGATTGGCTTTGCAGCCAAACTAAATAGCAAGGTGTCAAGCAGCACTAGCTGCTGCTGACACACCAAAAATCCGGCTCTTACCTCACCGAGGCCAGGAACCTCGGTGACACGTACCTCCCGTCGACCACAGTACCTTGCACCTTACCACATACCCCCCTTTGTTCAACCCTGAGGGGTGAACACATGTGAGGCAGTGGACGCGGGACAGGGCATCTGCGTTACCCTGCAAGCGGCCTGCCCTGTGTTCCACGGAGAACTTGAAGTTCTGCAGGGATAGGAACCACCTGGTGACCCGAGCATTCCTCTCCTTTGCCTGGCTCATCCACTTGAGAGGGGAATGGTCGGTCACCAGACGGAACCTCCTCCCTAACAGGTAGTAGCGGAGAGATTCGAGTGCCCACTTGATAGCCAGGCACTCCCTCTCCACTATGCTATACCTGGTCTCGGCGGGACTGAGCTTACGGCTCAGGAAGACAACGGGATGTTCTTCCCCGTTGACCTCCTGAGACAGTACAGCACCGAGGCCTACCTCTGAGGCATCCGTCTGTACTATGAATTCCCTGTTGAAGTCGGGTGTCACCAAAACCGGGGACCCACACAGGGCCGACTTCAATGCAGAGAAAGCCTCTTCTGCCTTATCACTCCAGTGAACCTTTCCGGACTTTCGTCCCTTCAATAGGTCTGTCAATGGTGCTGCTATCGTGGCAAAGTGGGGCACAAACCTCATGTAGTACCCTACAATCCCCAGGAACGATTTTACCTGCCTGGTAGTGACCGATCGGGGCCAGCTACGTATGGCTTCTACTTTAGTTACCTGCGGCTTGATGACTCCCCGCCCAATAACATATCCCAGGTATTTGGTCTCTTCCAACCCAATCGCACACTTCTTTGGATTGGCGGTTAGTCCAGCTTTCCTCAGGGCATCCACAACCGCCTGCACTTTGGGCAAATGGCTTTCCCAGTCGGTGCTGTGGATGATTACATCATCTAAGTAGGCCGAGCGCACCGACGATGAGGTCGCAGTACAATATCCATTAACCTTTGGAAGGTGGCGGGGCGCCATGCAGGCCAAAGGGTAACACCTTGTAATGATACAGGCCCTGCGGGGTAACAAAGCGGTTTTTTCCTTGGCTGCCTCCGTTAAGGGTACCTGCCAGTATCCTTTAGTGAGGTCTAGCACAGAAAAATAACGGGCTTGCCCTAAATTCTCAACAAGCTCGTCTACCCGGGCATGGGATACGCATCGAACTTGGACACTTCATTTAATTTGCGAAAATCGTTGCAGAACCGCAACGTCCCATCCGGCTTGGGTATTAGGAACTATGGGACTGGCCCACTCACTTTTCGACTCCTCAATGACATCAAGCTTCAACATTAACTGCACTTCCTCTGCGATGGCCCGTCGCCGAGCCTCGGGTACCCGGTAGGGTTTTAACCGGATCTTGGCCTGAGGCTCAGTGACGATGTCATGTTGGATGAGAGACGTGCGGCCAGGGAGGTCCGAGAACACATCCGTGTTCCGACTGACGAACTCCCTGACATCCTGAACTTGTTTGGAAGACAGGCTGTCTGCGATTTTTACCGTGGTTACCGCTCGCAGGCCTCGAACTGTGGGGCTGGACCCTTGTCACCTAGAAGGCCCTGGCCGGGGCTGCTGTCGCCGGCCGTGTCCCTGTCTTTCCACGGCTTCAGTAAATTCACGTGGTACACCTGCTCCGGCTTGCGCCGCCCGGCTGGTGTACTTTGTAATTTACTTCCCTACCTTCTCAATAACCTCATAGGGGCCCTGCCACCTAGCTAGGAACTTGCTGTCAAGGGTGGGCACCAGAACCAAAACCCGATCTCCCAGGTTGAAGCTCCGCACCCGAGCCTGACGATTGTACACCCTACTCTGGGCTTGTTGCGCTGCCTCCATATGCTCCCGGACCAGCGGCAACACCCTTTCCATCCGTTCCTGCATCTGGGTGACATACTCAATGACACTTTTGTGGGGGACAGGCTGTTGTTCCCACGCTTCCTTGGCGATATCCAACAGGCCCCGAGGGTGTCTGCTATAAAGCAGTTCGAAGGGCGAGAACCCAGTAGAGGCCTGGGGCACCTCTCGCACTGCGAACATGAGATAGGGCAGAAGCAGATCCCAGTCCTTCCCATCTCTAGACACCACCCTTTTAACATGTTTTTTAAAGTTTGATTAAACCTCTCGACAAGACCGTCTGTTTGTGGATGGTAAACGGACGTCCGTAACTGCTTTATACGCAACAATTTACACAATTCCTCATAACTTTGGACATAAAAGGGGTCCCTTGGTCTGTCAGAACCTCTTTGGCAGGCCCACACGGGAAAATATTTCCATTAACTCTTTGGCAGTGAGCTTAGCTGAGGTATGTCGCAGAGGCACCGCCTCCGGATATCGAGTGGCATAGTCGAGAACTACCAGAATGTGTTGGTGGCCCCTGGCAGACTTTGGTACAGGCCCAATTAGATCCATAGCGATTCGCTCAAACGGGACCTCAATAATTGGAAGAGGTACCAGAGGACTACGGAAATGTGGCTGGGGGCTATTTATCTGACAGGTGGGACAGGACTTACAATACTCTTCTACTTCCTTAAACAAACCGGGCCAGTAAAATCGCTGTAGTATGCGGTCCTGCGTTTTCTGCCACCCTAGGTATCCCCCAAGAACATGTTGGTGGGCAAGCTCCATGATCAGCTTGCGATACGCTGTGGGCACCACCAACTGTTCAACAGGCTCACCTCGGATTTGGTTCACTCGATACAACATATCCTGAAGAACAATGAATCGCGGAAACATTAATTCAGCCCCAGGTTTCTGGGGTTTACCATCAATTATTATGACACTTTCCCAGGCCCTGGTTAGGGTTTGGTCCCGGTGTTGTGCGGTCCCAAAATTTTCCCCGGAGACATTGAGGTCTGCCAACTCAGGTCCCGGTGGCAAGTCCTCCGTGTCTCCCACCATTACACTCAGTGGGGTTGTCTCCCCCTCTACCGCTGGAGCAGTGGTCACCCCTACCGCTGGCCCTTCAGACTCGGGCTCCCAGGTTTCTGGCCTTCCAGTGGTATCAGGCCACTCTCCTAGGATTACCCCTGTCTCGGGTCCATCAGACATTTTTATCGCCGGCCACAGTGCCGGGAAACCTGGGAAGTCCCTCCCAAGTATCAATTCATGCGGGAGTTTGGTAGCAACAGCCACCTCGTGGGTCCACTTACCAGCCGCTGTGGACAAAGTCACTAGTGCAGTGGGGTAGTCTTTTAGGTCTCCGTGGATGCACAGGACCCCGATTTTACGGCCGGTATACTCCACAGGCCGTACCAGGGCAGCCCTTACCAGGGAGACTAGACTCCCGGAGTCCAGCAGGGCCACCGCCAGAGAATCTCCCACCTCTACCTGACACAGGTGGTTATTGTCCTGCCCCTCACGGGTGCCAGTTGCACACAGCTTCCGTGCATACAGGGAGTGGCGATAGCCATAGTTCACATCCATCGGCTCATCCCGATGCGGACAGTCGGCCCTGATGTGGCCTGGCTCCTGACACCTCCAGCATACCACGGGAGGCGGATCCGCAGGGGGTATATTCCGTGCAGGCCTCTCTGTCGCCGGACGCCGGAACTGGGGCGGAGGCCTCCGGGTTTGACTGACCCCTTCCCAGCAAGATTCCCCTGCAGGTTTCTGGTGGCCTCGTAACGCTCCACCAGGTCGACCATCTCCAGGGCACTTACGGGAGACGCCTGGCCGACCCAGTGTTGGAGGGGATAAGGCAGGGCCCTCCAGAACATGTCGGCCAGTAGACGGTCCAGCATAGCAGTCGGACTTAGAACATCAGGCTGCAGCCACTTTTGCAACCGATGCAGCAACTCATAGTACTGCGGCCTGGCGGGTTCAGCCGCTTTAAAGTCCCACTGGTGGACCCGCTGAGCCCGGACCAACACGCTTACCCCCAATCTGGCCAGGATCTCCCCTTCACCGTTGGGTAATCAGCAGCCTGGGCATCTGCCAAGTCAAAAACTTGCTGGGGCCCGGATGCCAGGAACGGAGCGACCACCTCGGCCCACTGGTCACGGGTAACTTTTCCTCACGGCTACCTTCTCAAAGACCGCCAGATATGTCTCAACGTCGTCCGAAGGGGTCATCTTTGGGATCGCCGCACGGACCGCTTCCGGGCATCATGGTCGTGGTGGGACGCTCCTGCAGCTTGTAACGCCATCACGTGCTGTAACAGTAGCTGGTTGGTCTCCCGCTGCTGCACGTTAGCCTCTATGAGAGCTTTCACAGCCGCCTCCATGTTGCCAGCAACTCCTACTTGTAGCTTTGCTGGCTTAATATATGCCATGCACTTGTGCCCAGCAAAACAAAACAAACTTCGGCGGTCACGCCAGCCTCACTGCGCATGCCCGCATCCGACACCAAATGTGGGGAGTCGCTCTGGTAGATAGCAGTGCGGGTGCAGTATAGAGGCAAAACAGGGAGTCCAGATAGTGCAATAAACAGTGTTTTATTCACACTTGCACAAAATAAAACAGTCTCTTGGTGTTAATTCACACACATAAGAAATGAAGCGGAAAAACAAGACAGTCCAAAACAGGCTCCAGTCATATGGGAGGTTTTTAGATGCAGGTTCACACCTGGCTGTCAGTCCAGCCGTAAGACAGTCGCCGTCAGGCTTCCAGGTCGTCTGCACTCCTCCTTGCTGGGCTCTTGCTTCCAGCCCAGAGAACTTCCAAACACAAGTGAAACAGTCTAACAGCAGCTCCAGGACAATCACACCCTCCACACCCAGCTGCTGACTGTGTTATAAAGGCCCTGGAAAACCCGGCCTGGACCGTGGGGAGTAGGCACCCACCCAACTCTTTGCCTACTCCCAGTAAGAGCCGGCCCGGATTGGCTTTGCAGCCAAACTAAATAGCAAGGTGTCAAGCAGCACTAGCTGCTGCTGACACACCAAAATCCGGCTCTTACCTCACCGAGGCCAGGAACCTCGGTGACACGTACCTCCCGTCGACCACAGTACCTTGCACCTTACCACAATATATATATATATATATATATATATATATACATATATATATATATATATATATATATATATATATATATATATTAAGAAAACATATTTGCTGTATTTGTGGGAGGGGAGGCTGATTACAAGGCTATTTACATGCACCTGTGGGCCTAGGCTGGCTGATTGCTAGGCTATTTATAGGCACCTGTGGGCCCAGGCTGAAGCTGATTCAGCTGATTTCACTACCTCTGGGTCAGCTCTAGGATACAGCAGCATGGTGTACAGGCTCCTTACAGCTGGGCGATGGCAGAATCTCTCAGGAAGGTGCTGGTATTCATGGTAGGAACGGAGTGGTTTGCACGGGACCCACGCTGTGGTCCGCAACATGTAGCGCTCTGGGATGAAGCAGAGTTTGGGCGCTAATGCTCGAGCGATGGCATCAGTATTGTTTGTCTGGCTTTTCAGAGGCCTGCGGGGGCCATTGCCATCACATGGCTTCTCTGTTTATGTTTTACACACATGATTCCGCCATGAGAGTCTCTCACACATGGCTTCTCCGATTTAATGTCCGCCATTAGAGTCTCTCACATATGGCTTCTCCAGTCAAGTGTCTGCCATTAGAGTCTCTCACGCATGGCCTCTCCGATTAAGTGTTTGACATATGACTTCGCCATTAGTGTCTCTCACGCATGGCTTCTCCGATTTAGTGTCTGCCATCAGAGTCTCTCACGCATGGCTTTTCCGATTAAGTGTTTGGCATATGACTTCGCCATTAGAGTCTCTCACGCATGGCTTCTCCAATTAAGTGTGTGCAATTAGAGTCTCTTACTCATGGCTTCCACGATTAAGTGTTTGACACATGACTTCGCCTTTAGAGTCTCTCACGCATGGCACCGCCATTAGAGTCTCTCACGCATGGCTCCGCCATTAGAGTCTCTCACTCATGGCTTCTCCGATTAAGTGTTTGACATATGACTTCCCCATTAGAGTCTCTCACGCATGGATCCGCCATAAGTGTCTCTCATGCACGGCTTCTCCGATTAAGTGTTTCATATATGACTTCCCCATTTGAGGTCGGCCACGTGGCCCCACCACAAGTAGGTTCCATGTCTTTTTCCGCCACTTGGGCTGAGGGTGTTGGTGCCAGGCCTAAGTCCTGGGTATCGGTCTGTCTTCCAGTAGGAGGTACAGTAATAAGTCACAATTCTCAGACACAGGTCCTGTCACGACTATAGGCACTGCATACATAGTATCACGACCTTAAGCTTATTTCCTGTCACAACTGCAGGTATGGTGTGTACATTCTCTGTCCTCATTACAGGCAACATTAGCTTGTTAATTGAAATAGCCATGTATTTGTGTTGATGGTTCCCCAGGCCTGGTTAGTTTACACATTCCGCTTAATCTACTAATAGAGAAACACGGCATACGCCATGTTCTTACTTTTGGGCCCTGGTTTTAATCAGAGGCTGGTTTTAATCAGAGTGAGTACATAACTGAACTTGCTTTCATAGTGCCTGCTAGTAACCATCCAGTTCCAGGAGGAGTACACAGTGGGCTCAGCATGCATGTTGGTACCTGCGTCCCTGGATCTAATGGAGGCTGTTATAGCACCAGAAAGGGTTAATAAGTATGGTTGATCCCAGCATGCATGCTGGGCCCTCACTCCCTGGATTTTAAGTGGCTGTCATGGCCCATAACAGGTAGGATTTAGCGTTAGGACCACTCACGAGGGGGCCTTGGCGTGGCGAGTGGCTTATTACCTTTTGATCAAAATGTACACTAACTACCTCTTACAGCTTCTGTCATAGAGGCAGGGCAGAGTTCTGGTTGCAGAGTGCTGTTAAAATTTTTTGTTTGTATATTGTGGGGAGTCGCTCTGGTAGACAGCGGTGCGGGTGCAGTTTAGAGGCAAAACCAGGAGTCCAGATTGTGCAACAAACAGTGTTTTGTTCACACTTGCACACAAAATGAAAAACAGTCTCTTGGTGACAGTTCACACACAACGGAAATAACGTAGCCAAACAAAAACAGTCCAACACAGGTTCAGTCACCTGGGAGGTGTAGGTGCAGGTTCGCACCACGCTGTCGGCCCAGCCGCAGGAGAATCCAGCTTCAGGTAGCCAGGAACAAAATACCTCCTTGCTGAGCTCTTTCCTCCAGGACAGAGAACTCCCAGCCCTGTTAGCAGCTCCAGGATAATCACACCCTCAGCTGGTGGTGCTGGCTGAGTTTATAAACCCAGCCCAAAACTCGGACTGGACCGTGGGGAGCAGCCACCCACCCTACTCTTTAGCTGCTCCCAGTAAGAGCCGGCCCAGATCGGCTTTGCAGCCATGCCATTTAACAAAGTCAAACAGCACTAGCTGCTGCAGACAAAAACCCGGCTCTCACCTCACCGAGGCCAGCAACCTCGGTGACACGTACCTGCCATCTAGGACGGCACCCTGCACCTTACCACATACCCCCCCCCTTTGTTCAACCCTGAGGGGGTGGACACAGGACAACAGTATACCCGGGAGAGCGCGTCTGCATTTTTTAATAACCGGCCCGCTCTGTGCTCCACCGTGAATTTAAAATTCTGTAGAGACAGAAACCACCTGGTGACCCGGGCATTCCTCTCTTTGGCTTGGGACATCCACTTGAGTGGGGAGTGGTCGGTCACCAGGCGAAAGCTTCTGCCCAACAGGTAATAACGGAGGGCCTCGAGTGCCCACTTGATGGCCAGGCACTCTCTCTCGACTATGCTGTACCTAGTCTCTGCTGGGGTGAGCTTGCGGCTGAGGAAGACAACGGGATGCTCCTCCCCGTTGACTTCCTGCGACAGTACCGCACCAAGGCCAACCTCAGAGGCGTCGGTCTGGACTACGAAATCCTTCCTGAAATCGGGTGTCACCAAAACCGGGGACCCACACAGGGCCGATTTCAAGGCGGAGAAAGCCTTTTCCGCCTGCTCATTCCAGCGGACCATCCCTGTCTTACGCCCCTTTAACAACTCTGTCAATGGCGAAGCAATAGTAGCAAAGTGGGGCACAAACCTCATGTAATACCCCACAATCCCCAGGAACGACTTTACCTGCCTGGTGGTGACCGGTCGGGGCCAGTTACGAATGGCCTCTACCTTGGTTACCTGAGGTTTGATGACTCCCCGCCCAATTACATATCCCAGATATTTTGTCTCCTCTAACCCTATGGAGCACTTCTTTGGGTTAGCGGTCAGTCCGGCTTTCCTCAGGGCATCCACTACCGCCTGCACCTTGGGTAAATGGCTTTCCCAGTCGGTGCTGTGGATGACTACATCATCTAAGTAGGCCGAGGCGTACCGACGATGTGGTCGGAGCACTATGTCCATTAACCTTTGGAAAGTGGCGGGGGCGCCATGCAGGCCAAAGGGTAACACCTTGTAGTGATACAGGCCCTGCGGGTAACAAATGCGGTTTTTCCTTAGCCGACTCCGTTAAGGGTACCTGCCAGTATCCTTTAGTGAGGTCCAGCACAGAAAAATAACGGGCTTGTCCTAAACTTTCAACAAGCTCGTCTACTCGGGGCATGGGATACGCGTCAAACTTGGATACTTCATTTAACTTACGAAAGTCGTTGCAGAACCGCAACGTCCCATCCGGCTTAGGTATTAGGACTATGGGACTGGCCCACTCACTTTTCGACTCTTCAATGACATCGAGCTTCAACATTAACTGCACTTCCTCCGCGATGGCCCGCCGCCGAGCCTCGGGTACCCGGTATGGTTTTAACCGGACCTTGGCCTGAGGCTCAGTGACGATGTCATGTCGGATGAGAGACGTGCGGCCAGGGAGGTCCGAGAACACATCCGTGTTCCGACTGAGGAACTCCCTGACTTCCTGAACTTGTTTGGAAGATAGGCTGTCTGCAATTTTACCGTGGTTACGGCTTCACAGGCCTCGAACTGTGGGGCTGGACCCTTTTCACCTAGAAGCCCTGGCCGGGGGCTGTGGTCGTCGGCCGCGTCCCTATCTTTCCACGGTTTAAGTAAATTCACGTGGTACACCTGCTCCGGCTTGCGCCGCCTGGCTGGTGTACTTTGTAATTTACTTCCCTACCTTCTCGATCACCTCATAGGGGCCCTGCCACCTAGCTAGGAATTTGCTGTCAAGGGTGGGTACCAGAACCAAAACCCGATCTCCCGGATTGAAGTCCCGTACCCGAGCCTGACGATTGTACACCCTACTCTGGGCTTGTTGCGCTGCCTCCATATGCTCCCGGACCAAGGGCAACACCCTTTCCATCCGTTCCTGCATCTGGGCGACATACTCAATGACACTTTTGTGGGGGACAGGCTGTTGTTCCCACGCTTCCTTGGCGATATCCAACAGGCCCCGAGGGTGTCTGCCATAAAGCAGTTCGAAGGGCGAGAACCCAGTAGAGGCCTGGGGCACCTCTCGCACTGCGAACATGAGATAGGGCAGAAGCAGATCCCAGTCCTTCCCATCTCTAGACACCACCCTCTTTAACATATTTTTTAGAGTTTGGTTAAACCTCTCCACAAGACCGTCTGTTTGCGGATGGTAAACGGACGTCCGTAACTGCTTTATACGCAACAATTTACACAGTTCCCTCATTACTTTGGACATAAAGGGGTCCCTTGGTCTGTCAGAACCTCTTTTGGCAGGCCCACACGGAAAACATCTCCATTAACTCTTTGGCAATGAGCTTGGCTGAGGTATGTCGCAGAGGCACCGCCTCCGGATACCGAGTGGCATAGTCGAGAACTACCAGAATGTGTTGGTGGCCCCTGGCAGACTTTGGTACAGGCCCAATTAAATCCATCGCGATTCGCTCAAACGGTACTTCAATAATTGGCAGAGGTACCAGAGGACTACGGAAATGTGGCTGGGGGCTAGTTATCTGACAGGTCGGACAGGACTTACAATAATTCTCTACCTCCTTGAACACACTGGGCCAATAAAATCGCTGCAGTATGCGGTCCTGGGTTTTCTGCCACCCCAGGTGTCCCCCAAGAACATGTTGGTGGGCAAGCTCCATGACAAGCTTGCGATACGCTGTGGGCACCACCAACTGTTCAACAGGTTCGCCTCGGATTTGGTTCACCCGATACAACATATCCTGCAGAACAATAAATCGTGGGAACATTAATTCAGCCCCTGGTTTCTGGGGTTTCCCATCAATTTCCAGCACATTCTCCCAGGCCCTGGTTAGGGTTTGGTCCCGGTGTTGTGCGGTCCCAAAATTTTCCCGGAGACATTGAGGTCTGCCAACTCAGGTCCCGGTGGCAAGTCCTCCGTGTCTCCCACCATTACACTCCAGTGGGGTTGTCTCCCCCTCTACCGCTGGAGCAGTGGTCACCCCTACCGCCGGCCCTTCAGACTCGGGCTCCCAGGGTTCTGGCCTTCCAGTGGTATCAGGCCACTCCACTAGGGTCACCCCTGTCTCGGGTCCCTCAGATACCTTTATTACCGGCCACAGCGCCGGAAAACCGGGAAGTCCCTCCCAAGTATCAGTTCGTGTGGGAGTTTAGTAGCGACAGCCACCTCGTGGGTCCACCTACCAGCCGCGGTGGACAAAGTCACTAGTGCAGTGGGGTAGTCTTTCAGGTCTCCGTGGATGCACAGGACCCCGACTTTACGGCCAGTATACTCCGCAGGCCGTACAAGGGCAGCCCTTACCAGGGAGACTAAACTCCCGGAGTCCAGCAGAGCCACCGCCAGAGAGTCTCCCACCTCTACCTGACACAGGTGGTTATGGTCCTGCACCTCACGGGTGCCAGTTGCGCACAGCTTCCGTGCATACAGGGAGTGACGACCCCGTAGTTCATATCCATCGGCTCATCCCGATGCGGACAGTCGGCCCTGATGTGGCCTGGCTCCTGACACCTCCAGCATACCACGGGAGGCGGACTCGCAGGGGTATATTCCGTGCAGGCCGCTCTGTCGCCGGACGTCGGAACTGGGGCAGAGGCCTCCGGGGTTTGACTGACCCCTTCCCGCAAGAGTCCCCTGCAGGTTTCTGGTGGCCTCGTAGCGCTCCACCAGGTCGACCATCTCCAGGGCATTGGTGGGCGATACCTGGCCGATCCAGTGCTGGAGGGGATAAGGCAGGGCCCTCCAAAAGATGTCCGCCAACAGTCGATCCAGCATGGCAGTGGGATTTAGTAGATCGGGCTGCAGCCACTTTTGCAGCCTGTGCAGCAGATCGTAGTACTGCGGCCTAGCGGGTTCAGTCGTTTTAAAGTCCCACTGGTGGACTCTTTGGGCGCGGACCAGCACGTTCACGCCCAGTCTGGCTAGGACCTCTCCTTTCACGGTGTCATAATCTGCCGCTTGGTCGTCCGACAAGTCGAAAAACACCTGCTGGGGTCCGGAAGCCAGGAACGGAGCGACCACCTCAGCCCACTGGTCACGGGGTAACTTTTCCCTCACGGCGACCTTCTCAAAAACCGCCAGGTACGTCTCAACGTCGTCTGCGGGGTCATTTTTGGGATCGCCGCACGGACCGCTTTCCGGGCATCATGGACGTGGTGGGACGCTCCTGCCGCCTGTAACGCCATCACATGTTGTAGCAATAGTTGGTTGGTCTCCCGCTGCTGCACGTTAGCCTCTATGAGAGCCTTCACAGCAGCCTCCATGTTGCCAGAAACTCCTGCTTGCAGCTTTGCTGGCTTAATATATTCCATACACTTTAGAAAAACAAAACTTCGGCGTTCACGCCAGCCTCACTGCGCATGCCCGCATCCGACACCAAATGTGGGAGTCGCTCTGGTAGACAGCGGTGCGGGTGCAGTTTAGAGGCAAAACCAGGAGTCCAGATTGTGCAACAAACAGTGTTTTGTTCACACTTGCACACAAAATGAAAAACAGTCTCTTGGTGACAGTTCACACACAACGGAAATAACGTAGCCAAACAAAAACAGTCCAACACAGGTTCAGTCACCTGGGAGGTGTAGGTGCAGGTTCGCACCACGCTGTCGGCCCAGCCGCAGGAGAATCCAGCTTCAGGTAGCCAGGAACAAAATACCTCCTTGCTGAGCTCTTTCCTCCAGGACAGAGAACTCCCAGCCCTGTTAGCAGCTCCAGGATAATCACACCCTCAGCTGGTGGTGCTGGCTGAGTTTATAAACCCAGCCCAAAACTCGGACTGGACCGTGGGGAGCAGCCACCCACCCTACTCTTTAGCTGCTCCCAGTAAGAGCCGGCCCGGATCGGCTTTGCAGCCATGCTATTTAACAAAGTCAAACAGCACTAGCTGCTGCAGACAAAAACCCGGCTCTCACCTCACCGAGGCCAGCAACCTCGGTGACACGTACCTGCCATCTAGGACGGCACCCTGCACCTTACCACAATATATATGTGCCACAGTAACGTGCACCTGCAGACAGGGACGTGCTGACTGACCCCCCATTTGTGTTTCTATATATTAAGGTTGTGGCCTGGGGAATAAGTAGAGGTGTAGTAGTTTGCAACCAGGAATAGTTGGTGCCCGATCAGGGCCCTCGGCGAATGCTTGGAATTCATTTAGTCCTTCCCACAGATTCACCATGGTTTGTTTCAGTCTGCAGCTCTCAGGATTCAGACCTTCTCGTAATATGTTCATACGTTGCTAGTAGACATAGGAGTAAATCGTTTCGGATTACCGGCCACTCCTCCAATCGCATCAGCATTAGCCACCTCCAAGAACGATGTGCCGGTGCACATGACAGAGGGAAGGCAAATGGTAGTCATGGTGATATGTACTGTAAATTCCGCACCTTCATCGGGGAATGTTTTGTATGTTCAAAGTGGGTGTAGTAATGGTATGTACATATTTTGCTCTAACCTAAGGTCTGCTCCTTTTGGCCCCTTTAGGCTGCCCTACCGCAGCAGTTATGGCATAATTCTACTGCTTATTGTAGATAGGGTTAGATAGGTTAGGTACACCTTTCTGATAGCCGATCCGACCACAAGTATTAAGCAAATATATTTGCTGTATTTGTGGGAGGGGAGGCTGATTACAAGGCTATTTACATGCACCTGTGGGCCTAGGCTGGCTGATTGCTAGGCTATTTATAGGCACCTGTGGGCCCAGGCTGACGCCGATTCAGCTGATTTCACCCACCCACCCACATCATCTTACAGTCATTTCATATTAGGGTGGCCCCCTTTAGGCTGCCCTACCGCAGCAGTTATGGCATAATTCTACTGCTTGTTGTAGATAGGGTTAGATAGGTTAGGTACACCTTTCTGATAGCCGATCCGACCACAAATATATATATATATATATATATATATATACTAACCTTTTATGCGGTACAGTGGCAAATGCTTTGGTTAAGTCCAGATATTCGACATCCACTGATTCGCCGCTGTCAAGTCTAGAACTTACTTCCTCATAGAAACTGATTAATATAGTTTGACATGACAGGTCCCTCATGAAGCCATGCTGATTTGGTGTTATTTGCTTATTTTCATTGAGGTGCTCTAAGATAGCATCTCGTAGAAAACCTTCAAACAGTTTACCCACGACAGATGTTAAACTTCCCGGCCTATAGTTTCCGGGTTCTGTTTTTGGCCCCTTTTTGAATATTGGCACCACATTTGCTATGCACAAATCCTGTGGAACACTCCCTGTCAGTATAGAGTCTATAAATATCAGAAATAAGGGTCTGGCTATGACATTACTTAATTCTCTTAGGATACGGGGGTGTATGCCATCTCATCCTGCCGATTTGTCTGTTTTAAGCTTTTTAAGACGCCACTTTACTCCTTCCTGGGTCAGACAGGGCACTTTTAATGGGGAATTTACTTTTACATTATGCATTTCATCTGACAGTTTATTTTCTTCAGTGAATACAGTGGAGAAAAGAATATTTAATAGCTTTTGCTTTCTCCTCATCGCTCTCTGCAACTCCCCCCTCATCACTCTGTAAAGGGCCGACACCCATCAGATTCATACTTTTTGCCATTTATATAATTGAAGAACATTTTAGGGTTAGTTTTGCTCCCTTTGGTAATTCATCTCTTGGTCTCTAGTTTGGCCGCTTTTATTTGTTTTTTACATATTCTATTTTTTTCCTTATAGTTTTTGAGTGCTTCCTCTCTACCCTCCTGTTTTACTGATTGAAATGCTTTATTTTTGTCATTTATTGCTTTCTTTACAGTTCTTTTTATCCACATATGTTTCTTCTTGTTTCTAAACATTTGGTGCACTAACTATTGTTGTGACAGCACTGTGTCTAACAGAGACACGAATCCCTATCACAGCACAGTAATTCCTATCACACTAACTAACACCCTGCCGTGGAATCAGCTACACTATATCACTATCTAACCAACACTGACTATCTCCCACTAACTATCTGTATTATACAGCTGCAAAAAAAAGTATGTGAACCCTTTGGTCATGTGAACCCTTTGCACAAATTGGTCATAAAATGTGGTCTAATCTTCATCTAAGTCACAACAATATTCAATTACAGTCTGCTTAAACTAATAATACACAAATAATTAAATGTTACCATATTTTTATTGAACACACCATGTAAACATTCACAGTGCAGGTGGAAAAGAATATCTGAACCCCTAGACTAATGACATCTTCAAGAGCTAATTGGAGTGAGGTGTCAGCCAACTGGAGTCCAATCAATGAGATGAGATTGGAGGTGTTGGTTACAGCTGCCCTGCCCTATAAAAAACACACACCAGTTCTGGGTTTGCTTTTCCCAAGAAGCATTGCCTGATGTGAATGATGCCTCACACAAAAGAGCTCTCAGAAGACCTACGATTAAGAATTGTTGACATGCATAAAGCTGGAAAGGGTTATAAAAGTATCTCCAAAAGCCTTGCTATTTATCAGTCCAAGGTAAGACAAATTGTCTATAAATGGAGAAAGTTCAGCACTGCTGCTAAACTCCCTGCACTACACTCAGCATGGCATGGGGTCCTACCACTACGCTAACTATGGTGTGAACACGGTCTGAAGGTGATGGAATACTGCTCACAGCCAAGCTTCCACACAACCGCATAGCAGGACAACTAATGCAATATGAATAAAGCAAGACTGCAAGCCACACCCATATCAGACCGTGTGATGAAGTCTACCAGGTGCAAAAGAATGTTAAATACCAGATAAAGGCACATTCAATACATATGGAACAAAAATCACAGAAATATAGTGGCCAATATGGGGGAACTGCTCAGACCCAGGGCCGGGCCGACACAGAGGCTGGGGAGGCTCCAGCCTCAGGGCGCTCCAGCCTCAGGGCGCAGGCAGGAGCCGGCCAGAGGGAGAGGGACTGACAGGGGGGAACCGCTCAGCGCTCCCTCCTGTCATTCCTTGATTGTAGCGTGACCGAGCTCTGTCCGGTCCGCAGGTACAGAGAGCATCAGTCTCTTGTATCCGGCCGGACTGACAGGAAGTGCGCGCACAGTTTGCACTTCAAGTCAGTCGGCTCGGTACAGGAGACAAAAGCTCCATGCAGAGCTCGGCCACGCTACAGCAGAGGTAGGAGAGGAGGGGGAGAAGAAGGAGCATGACAACATGGGGGGGGGGGGAGAAGAAAGAGCATGACAACATGGGTGAGGGGGAGAAGAAAGAGCATGACAACGTGGGGGGGACAGAAAGAGCATGACAACATGGGGGGGTAGAAGAAAGAGCATGACAACATGGGGGGGGGAGAAAGAGCATGACAACATGGGGGGGCAGAAAGAGCATGACAACATGGGGGGTAAAAAGAGCATGAAAAGATGGGGGAGAATAACAGGGGGCAGAAAGAGCATGACAAGAAGAGGGGATTATGACAAGAGGGGGGAGAATGACAAATTACTATGTGGGGGCACTGCTGTGTGGTTGAGGGGGGTGTGCGGGACATTACTGTGTGGGGGGCAGTGTGGCGGACATTACTGTGTGGGGGGCTATGTGGCGGACATTACTGTGTGGGAGCAGTGTGGCGGACATTACTGTGTTGGGGGCAGTGTGGCGGACATTACTGTGTGGGGGGCAGTGTGGCGGAAATTACTGTGTGGGGGGAAGTGTGGCGGACATTACTGTGTGGGGGGCAGTGTGGCAGACATTACTGTGTGTGCTGTCATCAAAAAAGCAGATACAACCCCACAGCCTCACCCCTTGTATTGGGGGTCATTCCTACACGGACCCTGTTATGGGGAGGGGGGATCTGTGGATGACACATATGTGTCATCCACAGATTCCCCAATAACAGTTTCATCCATCACAGATCCCCCATAGCAGTGTCATCCACAAGTTGGAGGGGGGGGGGGGGGCGGCGCACTTGGGCAGCTCAGCCTCTGTTGGTGGTGGACCTTGTCCCAGCCCTGCTCAGACCCCAAACACTGTAGCGTGTTTCTCATTGGGGGAGCAGTCCCACCGCATGTGGACTGCAGCAAACGGCCATCCCCAGCAAAAATTGCATACAATGGAAGATGGCGACGGCGACCACATGCACCACAAAGGCATCCTACACAAAACGGAGCATTGTGCGGATAAAATATATAAATATAAAAATCACAGAAAAAAATGCACCAAACGGATATGCCGCTGACTATACTAGCTAGTCAAACAAGCAGATATTAAAAGCTGAGACTGTTTGCCAATATATTCCTGTCAGGAACACATCGGAGCCCCTTATGCACCACATCACGGTCACTCAGCATGGCATGGGGTCCTACCACTACGCTAACTATGGTGTGAACACAGTCTGAAGGTGATGGAATACTGCTCACAGCCAAGCTTCCACACAACCGCATAGCAGGACAACTAATGCAATGTGAATAAAGCAAGACTGCAAGCCACACCCATATCAGACCGTGTGATGGAGTCTACCAGGTGCAAAAGAATGTTAAATGCCAGATGAAGGCACATTCAATACATATGAAACAAAAATCACAGAAATATAGTGGCCAATATGGGGGAACTGCTCAGACCCCAAACAATGTAGCGTGTTTCTCATTGGGGGAGCAGTCCCACCGCATGTGGACTGCAGCAAACGGCCATCCCCAGCAAAAATTGCATACAATGGAGGATGCCGACGTGGACCACATGAACCACAAAGGCATCCTACACAAAACGGAGCATTGTGCGGATAAAATATATAAATATAAAAATCACAGAAAAAAATGCACCAAACGGATATGCCGCTGACTATACTAGCTAGTCAAACAAGCAGATATTAAAAGCTGAGACTGTTTGCCAATATATTCCTGTCAGGAACACATCGGAGCCCCTTATGCACCACATCACGGTCACTCAGCATGGCATGGGGTCCTACCACTACGCTAACTATGGTGTGAACACGGTCTGAAGGTGATGGAATACTGCTCACAGCCAAGCTTTCACACAACAAAACACACAACACTATGGGCCAGATTTATCATTAGCTAAAGTCACTTTAATGGAGTGAAAAAGTCGCAAAAAAATGCGCAATCGTTAAAATTGCGCATTTTTTTCCGACTTTTTCAAGCTCTGCACTAAGCTCTCCAGTTTTGTGAAAGTGGGCGTGTTGTCTTATGTAAATGAATCTCTACAGATTTACTATTGCAACCATTTAAAAAGTCACAAAAAAGTCGCAAAAAAATGCGCAATTTCACTCCAGGGGGGACCATGCTTATCTTATGCGACTTTTTAATAGAACATGCGACTTTTTTGTAAAGACGTGCGACTTTTGTAAAGCCGCTTACTGAAGGATAAACTGCTACCGTCAATCCACATTTATCACAGTATTAAAGGACCATTAATAAATCTGACTAACTAAAAGTGACTTTGGGCAGATGTAAAAGTGGAGTAAGATGTAAGTGTAAAGATAAATCTGGCCCTATGTGTGGAGAAAAAGAGGCACAGCACACCAACATCAAAACCTCATCCCAGCTGTGAAGTATGGTGGTGGGGGCATCATGGTTTGGGGCTACTTTGCTGCGTCAGGGCCTGGACGGATTGCTATCATCGAAGGAAAAATGAATTTCCAAGTTTATAAAGACATTTTGCAGGAGAACTTAAGGCCATCTGTCCACCAGCTGCAGCTCAACGGAAGATGGATGTTGCAACAGGACAACGACCCAAAGCATTGAAGTAAATCAACAACAGAATGGCTTAACAGAAGAAAATACACCTTCTGGAGTGGCCCAGTCAGAGTCCTGAACTCAACCCGATTGAGATGCTGTGGCATGACCTCAAGAAAGCGATTCACACCAGATATCCCAAGAATATTGCTGAACTGAAACAGTTCTGTAAAGAGGAATGGTCAAGAATTACTCCTGAGCGTTGTGCACGTCTGATCTGCAACTACAGGAAATGTTTGGTTGAAGTTATTGCTGCCAAAGGCGGTTCAACCAGTTATTAAATCCAAGGGTTTACACTTTTTCCACCTGTACTGTGAATGTTCACATGGTGTGTTCAATAAAAACATGGTAACATTTAGTTCTTTGTGTGTTAGTTTAAGCAGATTGTGATTGTCTATTGTTGTGACTTAGATCAAGATCAGATCACATTTTATGACAAATTTGTGCAGAAATCCATATAATTCCAAAGGGTTTCTAGAAACTGTATATATGAGCTAACTATAACGAACTATCTAATGTAATTGAATAAGGATCCAGATGAGTCTGCAAAGCACAGAGCACAGCATTGACACTGTTCTCTCTCTCAGAACTGCAAAAAACAGCAGAAAATGGCTGCTGGGGAGTTTCTTATATAGCAAAGGGGTAGGCAACTTTCCTATTGGTTGCTAGGGATGTTTCTAAGCTCTGACAAAGACATTGCAGCCTTTTCATTGGCTTGCAAGCAATAAGCAGTAGTACTGATGAAAAAAAAAAAACAACAACTTGAATATTCGTGATATATATGAATATATAGCACAATATTCTAGATTTTCGCGAATTCTCGTAGTGCCAATACTCTCGATAAAAGTTTGCGATTAGAATATTCGCAATCAACATTAGACACTGACAGCAATGATGTTATAACCACTCAGGATGAGCAACTCGAACCGCAAAGTTCGGGTTCATACCGAACAACGCAGGTTGGGGCACCGAACACGGGCTTTGCCGCGGAAGTCCGTGTTCAGGTTTGATGTTCAAAAGCTGAATAAAGCTTGTTGAATGGCTGCAGCACATCCAATCAATGAGCTTTTAAGCTGTGGGCACTTGGAAGCCATCACAGCCTTGTATTGGTATGGCTGTAATTGGCTGGTGCAGCATGTGACCCAGCCTGCATAAATGCCGAATCACATGTGGCACCGCCATTCTACTCTAAGTAGTGTAGGGACTGGACATAGGTGCAGTGAGGGACAGTGTTAGACTTTTAATCTGGATGTTAATTCTGTGGATGACCTACAGCCATTTTTTGGGTTGCAATACACCTCCTTTGCACGTGTGACACAGAAATAAAAAAGAGACTAGAGTTGACAGCGGTGAATCAATGGATGTCGTATATCTGGACTTTCCCAAAGCATTTGACACTGTACCTCATAAAAGGTTAGTATATAAAATAAGGATGCTCGGACTGGGAGAAAATGTCTGCATAAGGGTAAGTAACTGGCTAAGTGACAGAAAACAGGGGGTGGTTATTAACGGTAGATACTCAGATTGGGTCACTGTCATTAGTGGGGTACCTCAGGGGTCAGTATAGGCCCTATTCTCTGCAATAAATTTATTAATGATCTTGAAGAAGACTTGCACAATAAAATATCAGTTTTTGCAGATGACACTAAACTGTGTAAAGTAATTAACACTGAAGAGGACAGTTTTCTGCTACAGAGGGATCTGGATAGATTGGAGGCTTGGGCAGAGAAATGGCAGATGAGGTTTAACACTGACAAATGTAAAGATATGCACATGGGAAGGAATAATGCAAGTCACCCGTACATATTAAATGGTAAAACACTCGGTAACACTGACATGGAAAAGGATCTAGGAATTTTAATAAACAGCAAATTAAGCTGCAAATACCAGTGTCCGGCAGCTACTGCCAAGGTCAATAATGGGTTGCATCAAAAGGAGCATAGATGCCTGTGATGAGAACATAGTCCTACCACTTTACAAATCACTATTCAGACCACACATGGAATACTGTGTACAGTTCTGGGCTCCTGTGAACAAGGCAGACATAGCAGAGCTGGAGAGGGTTCAGAGGAGGGAAACTAAAGTAATAACTGGAATGGGACAACTACAGTACCCTGAAAGGTTATCAAAATTAGGGTTATTCACTTTAGAAAAAAGATGAATGAGGGGAGATCTAATAACTATGTATAAATATATCAGAGGTCAGTACAGAGATCTCTCCCATCATCTATTTATCCCCAGGACTGTGACTGTGACAAGGGGACATCCTCTGCGTCTGGAGGAAAGAAGGTTTGTACACAAACATAGAAAATGATTCTTTACGGTAAGAGCAGTGAGACTATGGAACTCTTTGCCTGAGGAGGTGGTGATGGTGAATACAATAAAGGAATTCAAGAGGGGACTGGATATATTTCTGGAGTGTAATAATATTGCAGGCTATAGCTACTAGAGAGGGGTCGTTAAACCAGGGAGTTATTTTGATTGCATAATTGGAGTCGGGGAGGATTTTTTTCCCCTTAAGTGGGGAAAATTGGCTTCTGCCTCACAGGGGTTTTTTTACTTTCCCTGGACCAACTTGTAGGAAACAGGCCGAACTGGATGGACAAATGTCTTTTTTCGGTCTTATATACTATGTTACTATGTTACTAGAATGCCCATGTGAGTCTCTCTGTGGAACAGCACCGCTTCACCACCAACGAGTGGGCCTCCATGCCGGACCTGAGTGCCGTGTTGCGATGTTTTTGAATACTCCGCCAACATGGCTCCAACATCAGTGTTTCTATCTAACTTCTATGCCTCCTTGAAAAAATAATTCAGGCGATTATGGATGAGGATATGGCACAGGAGAAAGAGGAGGAACAGGGTTCATTCAAACAGTGATTAGGCCAGTCGTCCACACATAGTTCGGAGGGTCAATTCCTGCATCAACAGCGGCCAGATACACAAATATCCAGCCAGGGCACAGTTTTGGAGGATGAGGAGGATGATGATGAGGAGGAACCATGTTCACAGCAGGGTGGCACCAAAAGTAGCTCCTGGGCATCATTGGAGTGTAGCTGGGAGGATACAGAGGACACAGACAATACACATCCCACCAAGGATGTGTGTTTAGCACTAAAGGTGGTGTGATCACAAACAAGTGCATTGGCCTGTCCACAGCCAACGTAGACAAGCTTATGTTCATTACAATAAACCAGGCATGGATCCCAAAGTACTTATCTGTACCTTGGCAGAATAGCAAAGTTTACCGACCGCACCCAGCCATTGCTATACTCCAGCACAGTTTGTTCGTTCTGTTTTCCATTTCCCAGTGTTTTGGGGCCTCCCCAAATAAAAAAGAAAGAAAGAAAGAAAAAATAAATAAAACAATATTAAAAAATAAATAAATAACCCCCCACACACAAACAGACATAAATAACCCCCCCCCCCACACACACACACACACACACAAACAAAAACAGTGTTGGCTCCTCTTCCACCTCTTCTAACTATACCGCCACCACAACCTCCTCAACCTGCCACTCCACTTGGACTTCCGCCTCCTGGTTCAAGATTATGCTGTTGGTAATAATAATGTGACTCAATTGCGTGTATTCAATACACCTGCATTCATGTAAAGCGAGGAGAGACATCCAGCTTCCCATAAAAAAGTGATAGTCTTTATTCTTTTAAGCGATAAAATATCCAATGACACAGTACAGCCAGAGTTAGTGTCTACGCTTTTCGGATCTTAAAATGTTAACCTAACTCATTAATGTATACAAGTACACACAAAATTGAGTTTTCAGAACCCTTACAAATTCATGTATTTATTTACACAGAATATGGAGTATTCAGAACTTAGCCATATAGTTATATTAACCATTTTTTTAACCTTTCAGTTATCTTGAGCACTGTCAAAAGTAATAAGAGCAGGTGAGGTGCCTTCCCTGTAATTTGAAATACACAAAGTTTTTAACCTGCTTTTACTCAGCTACTCTATATTTAGTTCATGGCTTTGTTAGATATAAAATGTGGTGTTCACCCACACAAAGCTTTTCCTTTCGTCCTATGCCAAATAGAAATCAGGCAGTGTGTTGTTTCTTGGCTGAATGCCTGCTCTGGAAAGCATCAGCTGCACAATGATTGCCTTGTAGAATCTTTTTGGAATTATAATTAATTCAGTTAAAAAAATGAAAAAGTAGTAATGATAAATATGGGCCTTTCAGCAGTTGTTTTACCTCTCTACTGGAGGGTTGAGCGAACACCTGGAAGTTCAGGTTTGCCGGGTTCGGCAAAGTTCGAGCAAAGTTCGAGTTCAGGATCCGAACTTGACCCCGAACTCGAACCCTAGTGAAGTCAATAGGGACCCGAACTTTGGGGCACTGAAATGACTCTAAGTCATAGAATGGGATAGAGGGCTGACAAAAAAAAGCAAAATGGGGGTAAGAGCAGGACAATTGCCCTGCAAACATATGTGGATAGGCAAATTACATAAAATATAAAAAAGTAAAAAATAATGATCTTGAACTAGGAGGCGGAGGTCAAAGTGGAGTAGGTGGTTGAGGAGGCGGTGGACGTGGCGGTGTAGGTAGAAGCGGTGGTGGTGGAGGAGGAGGTAGTCAACACTGTTTTTGTATTATTTTTTCATTTATTTTTTTATTTTATTTTTATAAATTTGGGAATACCCCAAAACATTGGGAAATAGAAAAGAGAATGCAAAGAGAGAGTGCGCTTAAGTATTACAATGGCTGGGTGCGGTATTCTGCACAAGGTACGGAAAAGTTCTGTGGGATCTATGCCTTTATCATTTTAATGAACGTGAGCTTGTCCACATTGGCTGTGGACAGGCGGCTGCGCTTGTCTGTGATCACCACCACTGCCATGCTACACACACGCTCGGTCAATACACTAGTGCTGTCCCGAACTATTCGCCGGCGAACGGTTCCCGGCGAACATAGCTTGTTCGCGTTCGCCAAGGCAGGCGAACATATGCGATGTTCGCGTTCACCCCTATACTTTATCATTGAGCAAACTTTGACCCTGTACCTCACAGTCAGCAGACACATTCCAGCCAATCAGCATACCCTCCCTCCCAGACCCTTCCCCCTCCTATCAAAAAGCAAGGACGTCATCCATCTTAGATTCATTCTGAAGCTGCAGTGTTAGTAGTTGTAATCGCAATGCGATTAATATAACCTGTATTAATCGCATCGCGAATTCAACTTACAGCTGGGTTCCTAATGGTTGTATTGCTAGAATATAATGAAGATTGAGAATATAGTGCTATATTCTCAATCTTCGTTATATTCTAGCAATACAATCATTAGGAACCCAGCTCTAAGTTGAATTCGCAATGAGATTAATGCAGTTTATATTAATCGCATTGCAAATTCAACTTACCACACTCTGCGTCAACTACGTAATTTTCCATGGGAGTTTTGCCATGGATCCCCCTCCGGCATGCTACAGTCCAGGTGTTAGTCCCCTTGAAACAACTTTTCCATCACTATTGTGGCCAGAAAGAGTCCCTGTTTTAATATTCGCCTGTCTATTGAAGTCTATGGCGGTTCACCCTGTTCACCCGTTCACGAACATTGGCGTAAATTCGCGTTCGCCATTCGCGAACGGAAAATTTTATGTTCACGACATCTCTACAATACACTGGCCGCAGGGCAGGCCAGCACCTTCAAGACGTAAAGGGCAAGCTCAAGCCATGTGCCCAATTTGGAGACCCAGAAGTTGAATGAGGTAGACCCATCAGTCAGTACATGTAGGCGTGTGCACACATACTGTACCCCCACATTGCTGAAATTCTGCCTCCTGCTAAGATTTTCCATATCAGCTGGTGGTGCTGGTTCTTGTGGCGTGCTGACAAAGCGTTTTCACATTTCGGCCATGCTAACCCTCCCTTCTAAGGTGCTGGCGGTGCCCCAGCTGCGTTGGTGACTTCTTCATCTTCCTTTACCTTGTGCTTCCACTGAGGCTCCAGTGTCAGGTGGGAATGCCACAAGCAGCGCGTCTACCAGCATGCACTGGTAGTCGCACATCCTTCTGATCAAGCTCAGGCCATGTGCCCAATTTGGAGACCCAGAATTTGAATGGGGCAGGCCCATCTGTCAGTATGTGTAGGCGTGTGCACATGTACTGTTCCACCATGAAATGCTGCCTCCTGCTGAGACGTTACATATCAGCTGGTGGTGCTGGTTGTCGTGGCGTGCTGACAAAGCTTTTCCACATTTTGGCCATGCTAACCCTCCCTTCTGAGGTGCTGGCAGTGCCCCGGCTGCCTTGGCGACTTCTTCCTCCTCCTCTGCCTTCGCCTTGTGCTTCCACTGAGACCCCGGTGTCAGGTGGGAATGCCATTAACAGTGTGCCTACCAGCGTGCGCTTGTACTCGCGCATCTTCTGATCACGCTTCAGTGACGGAATTAGGAAGGCACGTTGTCCTTGTAGCGGGGATCCAGAAGGGTGGCCACTCAGTAATCAGCACTGGCTTAATGTGGGCAACTTACAGGTCGTTGCGCAGGCACTGCAGCATGTCGTCTCTCATGTGTGCCAGGCTGCCCAGAGGCAACGACAAGCTGTCCTCTGTGGGAGGTGTATCGTATGTGTCCTCAGTATCCCTCCAGCCATGCTCCAGTGATGCCCATGAGCTGCTTTGGATGCCAGCCTGCTGTGAACACCTCATCATAATCTTCCTCCTTCTCATGCTCCAAAATTGTGATATGGTTGGACAATTGTGTACCTGGCCTCTGTCGGTGCAGGAACTCACCCTCCGAGCCACTTGTGAATGACTGGCCTAATAACCGTGGAAGTGATCTTTCTTCCTCCTCCTCTTTCTCCTGTGCCACATCCTCTTCCATCATCACCCGTAGCATTTTTTCAAGGAGACATAAAATTGGGATAGTAACGCTGCGGAGGACGGCGTCATCTGTACTGCCCATGTTGGTGGAGTACTCGAAACAGCGGAACATGTCACACACGTCCCTCATAGAGGCCCACTCGTTGGTGGTGAAGTGGTTCTTTTCAGCAGAGCGATTCACCCGTGCGTGCTGCGCTGAAACTCTACTATCGCCTGCTGCTTCTAGCACAGTCTCTCCAGCATGTGCAAGGTGGAGTTCCACCTTGTGGGCACGTCACATATGAGGAGGTGAGCGGGAAGGCTAAAGTCGCAGACAGACGAGCAGCAGGAGGGTGAGAACACAGACAGCCCGCACTTTCTGCAGAACCTCTTACATATTGGGATAATTTTTCAGGAACCTCTGCACCACCAAATTCAGCACATGCGCTAGACAAAGAATGTGCATCAAACTGGCTAGGCCCAGAGCTGCTACGAGATTTTGCCCATTATCGCACACCACCAGGCCAGGCTTGAGGCTCAGTGGCATCAACCACTTATCATTCTGTTGTTCCATGCCCGTCCACAGCTCCTGCGCGGTGTGGGTTTTTTCCACCAAACAGATGAGTTTTAAAACAGCCTGCTGTCGTTTCCCCCTGGCTGTGCTGAAGTTGGTGGTGAAGGTGTTACACTGACCGGATGAGGAGGCGGTAAAGGAGGAAGTGAAGTAGGAAGAGGAGGCAACAGGCGCTAAAGAGAAATGTCCTGCAATCCTTGGTGGCGGACGGACATGCGTCAAACTGCTATCCGCCTCAGGCCCACCCGCTACTGCATTTACCCAGTGTGCAGTTAGGGAGATATAACGTCCCTGCCCATGCTTACTGGTCCACGTATCAATGGTTATGTGGACCTTGCCACAGATGGCGTTGCACAGTGCACAACCAATTTTGTCCGCCACTTGGTTGTGCAGGGCAGGGCTGGCTCGCCTGGAAAAGTAGTGGCGGCTGGGAATCACATACTGTGGGACAGCCACCGACATAGGGTTTTTAAAAGTCGACAAGCTGTCCACCGGACAGAATGACAGCATATCAAATGCCAGGATTTTTGAAATGCTGGCATTTAGGGCCAGGGATCGCGGGTGGGTAGGGGGTACTTCCTCTTTCTCTCTAGTGTTTGAAAGATGGATAGCTGAACCCTTCCATGGGACATTGTGGAGATGCTTAGTGACGAAGTGGTGGCGTTGCTGCCAAAACCGCTGTCACTCCAGAGGGCAAGAAAGAGGCAGATACTGCAGCAGAAGAGGGAGCAGGAGGAGCCTGAGATCTTTCATGGCTTTTGAGGTGTTTACTCCACTGCAGCTCGTGCTTTGCATTTAGATGCCTGGTCATACAGGTGGTGCTCAGGTTTAGAACATTTATGCCTCGCTTCAGGCTCTGATTGCACAGCGTGCAAACCACTCACATCTTTTCCTCAGCACATTGTCTGAAGTACTGCCACTCGTGTTGATCGAGCATGCTCGGCCGAACACCAGTTCGGCTCCAGCATCGTTATGCTCGGCCGAATACCGCAATGAACGATCTCCTCACTGCACATTTCTTGTCTGCTACGCAGCCAATAAACATGCAGGTAGTTGCTGCCTTCACTGTAATGCCGTATCCATGTTGGTTACTGGCATTACAGTGATTGGCTGGCCGGAACGCGTCATCGGGTGCTATATAGCACCCGATGGCGCGTGTTCGGCTAAGTCTTAGCCAGGGAGAGCTGTGCATAGGAAGGGACAGACAGTGTAGGGAGTGATATTGGTCTATTTTTTTTAGAAAAACTTTACTGAGACCCAAAAGTCCTTTTAAGGACTATTGTGTGTGACAGCAGCAATATATATTTGTAGCGCAACCTGCGCTAAATTGCTAAAACTTTACAGACCCAAAAGTTCTTTTAGGGACTATTGTTTGTGGCAGCAGCAATATATATTTTTTAGCGCATCCTGCTTTAAATAGCATCTAATAGGCTGCTGCGGACAGTTAAATTATCTGTGCTACATCTCCTGTGTAAAGTGTGTGCATCCCAAAAATATTTGTGACATCCAGTGTACTTTTTACGTAGACGGTGTCCTCTGCGGACAGTTAAATTAGCTGCGCAACATCTCCTATGTAAAGTGTGCGCATCCCCAACATATCTGTGAAATCCAGTGAACTTTTTTCACAATCTATTACGGGGTCAGCTCACCAGCAGACACTCACCCCTAATGTTTTAGAGGGTCAGCTCAGCAGCAGGCTCTCGCACCTAATGTTTTAGATAGTAAGTTCAGGAGGCCCTTGCTCCAAATGTTTTTTACGGTCACCAGCAGGCCATCAAGCATAATTTTGTCAAGGGTGTGTATGATGCCCTCCTTTATGTGTGAAAAAGGGTGAATTGGAGTGCTGGTTCCTTGTAATTTTTGGCAGCCCTTTCACTTAGTGCATAGGGTTTATGAGTGTAGAAGTCCCACTACATGAACAATTGTACTACAATGTGAATGAGGCCCTCCTTTATTTGATATACAGTTTATATCAGAGTGCCTCTTGCTTGTAATTTTTGGCAGCACTGGCATGTTATATACAAGTAAATATACAGGAAAGAATGTTTCCTTACAATTTTTCCTCTAAAATCGATTTTATTTTTGGTTTTGTGCGTATTGTTGTCAGTCTCTAAAAGTGGCGTACTACTCGGACAACATCGCTACCAGCAGAGACCTGGGAGTCCAAGATGCTTCCAGGCATCCTCCCCATGCTGTTCCCAAACCATTTTGGTGGTGTTTCCATCAATTTCTGACCTTTTACTATGAGTCAAGTACCCTCCCCTCTTCAGAGCAGGGGGTGCCTGGTTTAATGCTCGGATTCTCCCATTGACTTCCATTACATTCGGGTGCTCTGTAGAGCACCCGAGCATCCTGATGTGTTCAGCCCGAACACCCGAGCACCCAAGCACTTGGGTGCTCGATCAACACTTACTGCCTCGCCAGGGAACTCCTTGGAGCTGACTTTGGGGTGCTCACTCTCTGGGTGTGATGGGTAGTAGCAGGCGTACTGGCTAGGGGATGGCCAGGGGCGGATTAAGTGCATGATAGGCCCGGGGCTGTCTACCCAACTTGGGCCCCCCCCCCCCACTCCATTTTAGGTTTCAGTTTTTTTTTCTCTATAAAGAGGCTGCGGTGCTTTGTAAGCGTCACAGTCTCTTCCTAGGCCATATGACATCACATTCATCGTTCACATGGCCTATCTGCAGCTCTGTCCTATCTGAGTGATTGGGGCTGAGCTGCAATACCAAGCACAGTGCTATCACATGGACAGCGCCGTGCTTGGTAAGGAGCAAAGAGGCTGCGGTCTCCTCTAACAGCTGATTGGCGGGGCTGCCAGGAGTCAGACCCCCACCATCTCATAACTCTCTGAGTACAGATGTCATAGATGTTTCCTGCAGTCCTATGTCCAGTGAATTATTGTGTTATGTGGGGTGTTACCTAGGACTGCAGGGAACATGTACATTATCTGCACACAGAAAGTTATCACTGTTATCTGGGCTGTTACATAGGACTGCAGGTGAAAAATTTAAATTTGAGGTGCCAAATTTAAAATACATATGATTATGATAAAGACTTGGAGGAGAAGATGAGACGCAGGTCACAGTAGTGAGCCAGCTCTACATATAGGGGAATACAGCACCACATACCTCTTACATCCAGGGACTTCTCTTGTCATGTAGCTCTTCTCTTTCCTCTTGACCCAGACCGCCATGACTAATTCCTCCCGCCGCATCTCGTCCCTACAGAGTTTGTTACACAGACACGTTAGATTTCTCATAATTGGGGTCATTTATCAAACTGGTGTAAATTAGAACTGGCTTAGTTGCCCATAGCAACCAATCAGATTCCACCTTTCATTTTCCAGAGGAGCTGTCAAAAATGAAAGGTGGAATCTGTTGCTATGGACAACTAAGCCAGTTCTACTACAACAGTTTGATAAATGACCCCAAAGATCCCTATAGTGTCTACAGCAGTTATAATGTCCCCTAGAGTGCCCCCAATAATAATAACATCCTATATTGTGCTCCAGGTAATAATCCCTGTATAGTGTCCCCAATACCCCACACTACCCCCATATAGTATTTTCCCTTCACACTGCCCCCATACAGTAATTTCCCCACACTGTCCCCATATAGTAATTTCCCCACACTGTCCCCATATAGTAATTTCCCCCAGACTGCCATCTATTAATTAATTTGCCCCCACATTGTCATCCATTAATTTGCCCCCACACTGTCATCCATTAATTTGCCCCCACACGGTCATCCATTAATTTGCCCCCACAACTGCCATTCATTAATTTGCCCCCACACTGCCATCCATTAATTTGCCCCCACACTGCCATCCATTATTTTTCCCCACACTGCCATCCATTAATTAGTTTGCCCCCACAACTGCCATTCATTAATTTGCCCCCACAACTGCCATCCATTAATTTTCCCCCACACTGCCATCCATTAATTAGTTTGCCCCCACAACTGCCATTCATTAATTAGTTTGCCCCCACAACTGCCATTCATTAATTTGCCCCCACAACTGCCATCCATTAATTTTCCCCCACACTGCTATCCATTAATTAGTTTGCCCCCACAACTGCCATTCATTAATTTGCCCCCACAACTGCCATCCATTAATTTTCCCCACACTGCCATCCATTAATTAGTTTGCCCCCACAACTGCCATTCATTAATTTTCCCCCACAACTGCCATCCATTAATTTTCCCCACAACTGCCATTCATTAATTTGCCCCCACAACTGCCATTCATTAATTTGCCCCCACAACTGCCATCCATTAACTAATTTGCCCCCATGGAAACATGCCCCACTGTCCCTAATATCCCCCCCAAGTTAGCACACACACAAAAAATAAAGAGCTAATACTTACCTGTATGCTGAATGGTGTGGCAGGCGCGCGTACATCAGAGCGTGCGCGCGCCACTATACAGGTGCACAATGACGTCATCACGGGCGCCGCGCGATGATGTCATCGCGCACGCCGGGCTTATACCACCACATAGGCCTCAGGCCTACTAGGCCTGAAGCCTATGGCGGTGATAGGCGGTGGGGCAGGGAACTATACGCTCCCGTGCCCCGCCGCAGTATGTGGGCGCTCGGGTCGGCATTGGGCCCCCCAGTGATGCCGGGCCCGGGGCTGCCGACCCGAACGCCCCTATGTTAATCCGCCACTGGGGATGGCCACTCCTCTTTTGTACACTGCTCCCTCTTT
This sequence comes from Bufotes viridis, assembly GCA_033119425.1. Classification (NCBI taxonomy): domain Eukaryota; kingdom Metazoa; phylum Chordata; class Amphibia; order Anura; family Bufonidae; genus Bufotes; species Bufotes viridis. Next base: position 387,313,930 of record CM065591.1, read on the forward strand.
TGCTGTGCGGCTGGCATTGTGTGACCACCACCTCTTCCTCCGAACTGCACATGTCACTCGCATGACCTTGATTCCATGTGGGGTCTAGGACCCTTATCATCCTCCATATCATTTTCCACCCACTCTTCACCCCTGCCCTCCTTGCCATCATCAGTGACGTGCTGTGGTGGTCCTCCCATGTCCACATCCTGAAACATAAGTGGTTGGGCATCAGTGCATCTGTTTCACATCTGGGGCACGGATTTGTGTACAGATCGCGGAAACCCTGCCAGCAGAGTCATCAAAAAGCATACGAGACTGCTGCATGACTTGAGGTTCAGACTGCTTGGCTGATTTGCAAGGGGGTGAAATGAAAGACAGATGCCCATGGGCTGCAGTTGTCAACTCTGCACTTTCCACAGGGGACCGGGTGGGATACAATGTAAAGGAACTGGAGGCACTGTCAGCAACCCAATCTGCTACCGCCTCTACTTGTTCTGGCCTCACTGTTCGTACACCGTTATTCAGGTCTACAAAGTAACGCCAATTGTTCTGTCGTCTACGTGCACCTAAGGAAGGTGTTTCATTTGGGTGTGTAGCTGGCACAGATCGACCACATACTCTCCCTGCAACAGGAGCTCCACCAACACCAGCAGCACCATAACCAGGGCCACGTCCCTTATTTGATGCTCTCCTCATTCTTTGAAGTCACCCACTGAACTAACAGATTCATTAACTATATTAATTTGCGGTGGCCTAGCAGAGCATGTGAGAGGAAGCTGCATCACATTCTCCTGGGCACAAATCCTGGAATCCATCCTGATATCCCCAGCATCCAGCCTAATTTCACCCTCATTGGTGGTGCAGACTCACCAGGCAGCCAGAGGGACCCTGCGGTACTCATAATTCACGCCGGGAGAAGGAGAGGGACAGGAAGGACGGTGGCCCAGCGGTGCGTGGAAAGCAAGATGGCGGCGGTGCGGGAGTGAAGGCTGCAGATGTAGCAGTGGGTCTGAAACAATATGCCGTGTGGCCCCCGCTGGCACCTCATCTGTAAAGGTACAGGATTCAGCAGCAGTGGAGCCCCCAAAGGAAGGTACCGAACTGCCATGGGTGTACTCCCCTATTTTGACAGGCCCTCCTTAACAAGTAATGGATGAGGGGGGAGCCAGATCATATGTACCCAGCACCTGACCTGCAGGCAGTGACAGATACTGAACATGGGTCTCAGCAGGCACACGCAGAGCCCACACTTTCTGATGTCTTCAAAGCAGTGACCCACTGCAGCTCCACTATAGTCTCCCTGACCACGCAACTGGGAAGTCTCAGTGAAAATGTCTCATTTCTGAGGCACGACCTGAGGAAGGTGTCTAACAGGATTAAAGCAGTGGAAGACTGTGTGAGCCAAATTGAGGACACTGTCTCTCCTATAAAGACAACAGTGGGGCGCATGGAGCGTGATATTTCGTACTTCCTTAGTAAAGCTGATGATTTAGAAAACCGACTTCGGAGGAACAATCTGCGGCTTATTGGTGTACTGTGGTATTTTTGGAGCAATGGTTGTCTGAGAAGTTTGGCGCTAACTCCTTATCACCTATGTTTGCATTAGAACGGGCTCATAGAGTGCCATTCAGGGCTCCACCACCAGGGGGTCCCCCAAGCCCGCTCTTACTCAAATTGCTACACTTCAAAGATAGAGACACTATCCTGAGGAAAGCAAGAACCCATGAGGATCTTATAATCAACGGCAGGAGAGTTCTCATATTTCCAGATTTTTCAGCCGAGGTGCAAAAGAGGAGAGCCAAGTATATGGATGTAAAACGTCACCTACGGGATAAACAGTTGATGTACTCCATGTTGTACCCGTCCAAGTTGCAGGTGGTGACGGGAGGAAAGGTGCACGTGTTTGAAATTCCCATGGCGGCGGCTGATTGGCTGGATTCTGCATGTCTGCCTGTAGATCCGAGAGTGGCTCCGGACTGATCCCTGGGAGTTAACACAGCTCCTCTAGTCATCTGAATGCTAAGATGCGGGACGATAAGTATTTTATGGCCATCCCTCCTGCAGCATCGCGGGTGGGATGGGACCCTGTGGGGGTTTAACATGTCATGTTTTTACCTTCTCTGTCTCAAGTTTAGTTACTATGCACCTTTCTCTTTATGGTTTGCACCATGTTCTTATGCTAGGGATATGTAATGCTTATTATTCCATATGCTGCCTGGGAGGGGTTGAGCCATACGTTTTGGAATGGTGATGTTACTAACTCACAACATTTCTCCTACAGCAGCTAGGTATTACACAAACTGTTACTGTTTGTGTTATATCCCTAGAGGAAATTGGGGATTTGTATTCTGTTCAACCGGTTTTAATTGTTTTTTGGGGGGTGCCGTGCCACACCTTCTACTATGTATGCCGAGGCATCAAGTATAGCCAAGGAATGGCCGTAATAATGATGTATAGATTCCTACAATATGGGGGTTAACATATTAACATTGAATGTCCGAGGCCTGGGGGACTCCACTAAGCGGTACACTGTATTTAACTCTCTGAAACAGTACAAACCTGCTATTATCTGTCTTACAGAAAGTCACCTGACAAGATACTCCTTAAGGACGGTGAAGAGAGCGTGGGTGGGTCAGGAATTTCACTCTGTATTTTCTAGCCACACCAGGGGTGTCAGTATCTTGGTGCACAGACAGATTCCGTTCCACTGTTCTGCGTCCAAAGTGGATGCTCATGGGCGTTATATATGTTTGAATTGTACGCTGTACAGAACTACCATTTTGTTAGTGGTGGTGTATATTCCTCCACCGTATACAGGGGATGTGCTGCATCAGGTACTGGCATTCTTAAGTGCTTCTCCGGATAGTCCAGCAATAATTGTGGGGGACTTTAATATGGTGCTAGACAATAATCTAGATAGGTTTAGAAGTGTTCAAAATATAATACTCACTCACTAACAGCTATGGCTGGAGTTCTGATGGAAGCAGGCCTATGTGATGTGTGGAGGAGGCGTGACCCTAGGGCATGGCAGTACTCATGCTACTCAAGTTCTCATGGTACACTATCGCGTATAGATTTAGCACTAGGTAACCAGCAGATCATGGGATTTGTGCGCCGAGTGGACTACTTACCACAGAGTCTTTCTGACCATTCTCCCATCCGAGTAGAGATGGATTTGAGTCCTCGCGCGGTCGCTACCAGGGCCTTGTGGAGATTCAATCCCTTCTGGCTTACGCTTCTTAAAGATGAGGGGGGAGTGTTGGCAGAAATGCGAGAATTTATGGAGCTTAACTCTAACTCTGCATCCGCAGGTGTGCTCTGGGACGTGTTTAAAGCTTTTATAAGAGGGGTTTATATACAGCGAATTCAACGGTACAAATCAAAAAATTGAGACATGCTTACGGAATTGCAGTCTAGAGTCGTCAATACTGAAAAAGCCTATGTAGACAACCCAACGACTCAGAACCATTTGACATGCACGGAGGCCCAACAATCTTATAAAAATCATTTACTGGATAGAGCGGACTGCAAGCATTATTTTTGGAATCAAAAATAATTTGAAGAAGGGGATGTAGTTTTGCATATTTTGGCGATGGTGGTTAGGGCCCAGCAGGAAACATCACATGTGGGATGTATCCTAGACACGGGGGGAAATAGTATTACGGAAGATCAGGCGTATCCTGGATGTTTTTAAAACCTACTATGCATCTTTATATACCTCCAAGTTGGGGCGCAGTAACACGGAAATACAGTCGCTACTTGCCTCTTTAGATCTGCCCATGTTATCACAGGAGCAGAGGGCCAGTTTAGAGGAACCATTGACATTGGAAGAACTTGAGGTAGCAGTTAAAGGGCTCCCTAATGAGAAAGCTCCCGGAGTGGATGGGATCCCCAGGGAATTTTTCAAAGAATATCAAGAATTTATGTTGCCTCAACTCCTTAGAATATTTGAACAAACAGCCTAGATGGGTGTTTTGCCGCTCTCTATGAATGAGCCAATCATAATTGTTTTATTAAAACCGGGTTAGGTTTCCTCTGACCCGCATTCGTATAGGCCCATATCATTACTGTGCTCAGATGTTAAACTGCTGGCCAAAGTACTAGCGAATAGGTTGGCAAAGGTAATTCTTAGCCTGGTACATGGAGATCAGACTGGTTTTATGCCAGGTAAATCGACAGCTATTAACATCAGGAGACTATATTTGATTCTACAGATGTCTGGTTCGGCCGGACATGGTCGGGCGGTTCTGTCGAGTATTGACGCTGCGAAGGCATTTGACAGCGTCGAGTGGCAGTTCTTATGGGGAACAATGGAGGCAATGGGCTTTGGACCCGCTTATATGTCCTGGGTTAAGCTTTTATATGTACAACATAGTGCTAGAATTTGCGTAAATGGATTATTATCGGAACCGTTTGCACTGGGGAGGGGCACACGGCAAGGGTGCCCCTTGTCACCAATGCTTTTTGCTTTGGCCATTGAGCCACTGGCTCATATGATCAGGAAGGACCCTCAGGTGACTGGCATGGTACATGGTGCAGTGGAGGAGAAGATAGCGTTTATATGCTGATGATATGCTGTTGTTTTTGAACAAAGTCTCCCTCTCCATACCGTGTGTCATGCATCTTATTGAACGCTTTGGTTCTTACTCAGGACTCACTATTAATTGGGGTAAGTCGGTAGTTCTTCCTTTAGATCCAATACCACAGGATATTCGGGACAGGATAGTGCCCTTGAGAGTAGACTCTTCCTTTAAATATCTGGGGGTGCAGGTCTCCACAAGAGTGAAGGACTATATTGCCCTAAATCTAGACCCCTTAATTGATCGTTCTTTGCAAAAGATATCTGCCTGGTGTAAATTACCGTTTCAGTTGTGGGGCGGGCCAATCTGATTAAAATGGTGCTTATGCCACAATTCCTGTATGTTCTGCACAATAGCCCAATATGGATCCCGATGAGATACTTCTACAAAATACAGGGTGCTTTCCGTGCCCTGGTGTGGAACAAGAAATCGCCTAGGATTAGGCTAGAGACTCTGCAAAGGGAAAAATTTGATGGGGGTTTAGCAATTCCTAATCCATGGCTGTATTTCTTGGCTTCACAAGCCCAACATTTTAAGTCATGGGGTACAGGGGGGAGCAGCAGTTCGACTGGCTTATTGGTTTCACACTTGCTGGGGGGCAGACCTCCGAGTTACATTCTAGAGCTGAGTTCTGATACCCGCCCACCGGACAGTCTTCCCACGATTTTTTTATTCCGGAAGGTTTGGCAAAAACTGAGGGAGATCACAAAACTTACGGGCTGTACAGCCCTGACTCCTTTGTGGGACCATGGGGGTCTGCCAGAGTTAAAGAATCTGGAGGGATTTGGTTTGTGGAGGGACAAGGGTATTTTTTGGCTGTCGCAGTTATATACCTCAGGGATTCTATAAAGTTATGACCAGCTGAAGGAAGAATTTGGTCTGCCTAACTCTGTTTTTTTTCGCTACCTTCAGCTGCGCCATGCTTTGGAGAAGCAAGGGAAGGAAACCGACCTCGCTATAGGGGCCTCCTGCATTGCTGACCAAATAAGAAAATGGGGGACACGAAAGGCGTTATCTTAACCTTCCATAGGCTTTTACTGTCCTTTTATCAGGACAAATTTCCACTCACAGTAAAAAACAAATGGGACAGGGACCTGGGTCAGCTTGACAAAACTCAGTGGACTGAAGTGTTAGAGTCCGGGCCATTGCTGTCGTTATGCGAGTCGCATAGACTTTTGCAGCTATATTTAGTACATAGAGTTTATAGAACTCCCTCGTTCCTCCACAAGTTAGGGATACGCGACACATCTAATTGTCCCAAATGTAATGCTCCGGATGCTCATATTATGCATATGTTCTGGGAGTGTGTGAATCTGGGGGACTTTTGGAAGGATGTGCTGGGTATTATTTATAGAGTCTATAATATACGATTGAGGTGTGAACCTTTAACTTGTGTCTTGGGTCTCCTGCAGGAGGATGCAGAAGTGGGAGCATCCATAGGCATACGCAGGATATTATATAATGCTAGGAAAATGATCGCTAGGTATTGGATCAGTACGTAGGTACCTACTAAGGCAGAATTTATCATTCGTATGAACGAGATAATACAATTGGAACGGGGGATTTACATGAAGAGGGGCACAATCCGAAAATTCGATTCTATATGTGGCTCCTGGCTTACGACGCCGGAGTTACCATTAGGTCGCCTTTTACTTCAAGATCTAAATAGTAGGGTGGGGATGCGGTAACTGACTTGGGCATAAAATATGCATGCGGTTTGTTGGCTGGTCTTTTCATTTCTAAAATGGGCTTTCAGGTTTGTTGCGGCTCCCGAGGTGGGGGGTGGGGGAGGGTAATGTTTACCTGTTAGTTGTATTCCTATGCATCTTTGTCAGAGTACAAAGTGATGTGGACGCTGTCTCCTAAGATACACAATTATAATGTATTTGTACCACATGCGCTATATCCTGCACAAGCTTGATTCTTGGATTTTTTTTTTGTTTAAAAAAAAAATTCATAATAAAAATGATTTGATTCAAAAAAACTATATTAATTTGCCTGTCACGTATGCAGTGCAGGTGTACCTCGCACAAAAATTGGCTAGATATCACCCACCAATTCAACAGACGGATTAACTATATTATTTTCCATGTCATGTATGCAGTGCAGGTGTACTTCACACAATAAATGGGTATGTCGTCCACCGAACTAAAAGACAGATTAACTATAGTTATTTCCCTGTCATGTATGCAGTGCGGTGGTACTTCACACAATAAATGGGTATATGTCACCCACTTAACTAAAAGACGGATTAAACATAGAAACATAGAATTTGTTGGAAGATAAGAATCATTTGGTCCATCTAGTCTGCCCAATATACTGAATACTATGAATATCCCCTGGCCCTATCTTATATGAAGGATGGCCTTATGCCTATCCCATGCATGCTTAAACTCCTTCACTGTATTTGCAGCTACCACTTCTGCAGGAAGGCTATTCCATGCATCCACTACTCTCTCAGTAAAGTAATACTTCCTGATATTGCTTTTAAACTTTTGCCCCTCTATTTTAAAACGATGTCCTCTTGTAGCAGTTTCTCTTCTTTTAAATATTCTATCCTCTTTTACCATGTTAAATCCCTTTAAAAGTTTCTATCATTTCCCCCCTGTCTCTTCTTTCACCCACCGAACTTACAGACAGATTAACTATTATAATTGTATGTCAGGGGTACAAAGATGTTGCACTGCACCCACAAGAAAATTGCTGTAAGTCACCCACAGAATTAACAGACAGATTTACTATTATCTTTCTGTGTCAGGGGTGTAAAGATGGTGTATTGCACCCACAAAAAATCACTATATGTAACCCACAAAATTAACAGCCAGATGAGAATTCCTAACACTCTCCCTCACTTCAGCTGCCTGCTTCCTGTCCCTGCACTACTCAGAGATGATAGGCGGTGCTATACGTGATCCAGCTTATATAGAGGCTGGGTCACATAATGCACCAGCCAATCACAGCCATGCCATTGGTAGGCTTCCAAGTGCCCACAGCTTAAAAGTTTGTTGATTGGCTGCCCTGCAGCCCTTTAACAAGCTTTATTAAATGCCCAAACACCGAACTCGAACCCAAACTTTGCCGGCAAAGTTCGGGCCTGGGTACCAAAAATCGCAAAGTTGGGTACGGACCCGAACTTAACATTTCGGGTTCGCTCAATACTACACTTCAGTTCTTCACAAGTCATTCTAATAGTCTCAAAATAATAGATAATATGAAAACAACACTGTGGCATACTGAATGTAGATGTACACACATACAGTTGTGTTCAAAATTATTCAACCCCCAATGCTGTAAAGGGTTTTAGGGAATTTAGGGTATATTTGTAATTGTGTTCAGAATGAAATCTTACAAGGGCTTTTTAAAGAACCAAATGCAACTAAAATGACATCAATTGTTTTTGAAATATAGTATTAAATGTTTTTTTGGTAATTTCTTCATTGACACAATTATTCAACCCCCTAAAGACTACCACTCTTAAGAACAGAGGTTCATTCAAGTGTTTTCGATCAGGTATTGCAAACACCTGTAGATGTCAAGGAGCTGTTTTGCTTCTACAGGTACAGGGAAGCTTTAGCGTGTGCAAGGTACCATGAAATCTCTTTAGTACCAGGAGATATTGGATGAAAATATGATGCAGTCCGTCACAAACCTGAGGCTTGGGAGACGTTGGACCTTTCAACAGGACAATGATCCCAAGCATACCTTCAAGTCCACTAGAGCATGGTTGCAGATTAAAGGCTGGAACATTTTGAAGTGGCCATCGCAGTCACCAGACTTAAATCCGATTGAGAACCTCTGGTGGGACTTAAAGAAAGCAGTTGCTGCACGCAAGCCTAAGAATGTGACTGAACTGGAAGCTTTTGCCCATGAAGAATGGGCGAAGATACCCGTAGATCGCTGCAAAACACTTGTGTCAAGCTATGCTTCACATTTAAAAGCTGTTATAACTGGAAAAGGATGTTGTACTAAGTAGAGATGAGCGAACACCTGGATGTTCGGGTTCGAGAGGTTCGGCCGAACTTCCGGAAAATGTCCGGGTTCGTGATTCGAACTCAACCCGAACTTCATCCCGAACCCGAACCCCATAGAAGTCAATGGGGACCCGAACTTTTGGGCACTAAAAAGGCTGTAAAAGACACCCAGAGGGATAATATACCGCAATAAACGCATTGCGATTACAACTTTGAGCTAACGATCACCATGGGAACGCCTCCTCCAGAAGAATGTACTGTCGGATCTGAGAATTAAGTTGAAATCGCAATGCGATTCTTATATATTTGCTTAATCGCATTGCGATTTCAACTTAGCATTGCTAAATAATTCCATCCATATCGTTAACTTACTGAGTCAGTAAGTTAGCGAATATGGATGGAATTATTTAGCAATGCTAAGTTGAAACGGCAATGCGATTAAGCAGATATATAATAATCGCATTGCGATTTCAACTTAATTCTCACATCCGACAGTACATTCTACTGGAGGAGGCGTTCCCATGGTGATCGGTAGCTCAAAGTTGTAATCGCTATGCGATTAACAAATACATAAGAATCGCATTGCGATTCCAACTTTTAGTACTCAACTTTTAAAATCGTACACCACTTTAAGTTCCAAAGTTGCAATCGCGTTCGAATAGAACTTAAAGCTGTCTCTTAGTCAGTTTTAGTATTGGTGTGCTGTAATAGAAGTTACATTCGTACGCGAATATAACTTAGAGCAATACAGTCAACTTTACACTGTTAGTTTTATTATCGCGATAATACAACTATTCAAGAATCGTGTACGTGCGTCTGTACGTGTGTGCGTTACCTCGGACACTATTCTATTTTGCCAGCCACAGCTGAAACCACTGATTTATGGTATTGCTATTTTGGCAATTGAATTTAACCCCAGAAAATAATCTATCCTTTGCCAGACAGCAGACAGTATTATACTTGTCCAACCAAAGCTGAAACACCAGATTTAGGGGATTGGTATTTGGGCAATTGTATTTAACCCCTTAATAAAATATAGAAATTTCTTTCCTGAGTTTCTAGGGGTGACAATTAGCACAGCCAAGCCCCTGATGTAGGATATAGCAAAAAAAAACTAGTATTGATGGATTGATGGACTTGGTGGCAGCTTCTTCTGGCGCACCACAAGTCACAAAATGGCCGCCGATCAACCCAGAAAATAAGTGACAGAAAAACGCTCTGTGCAGCCTAAAAAACAGCGAGCAAGTAACTAGCAGAAGTTCAATGATTCTTAGCTGTAAATTGATCCGTTCATTAGGTTCTGTTGCTGACTTTAACCTGCCTAATCTCGCCCTGACAGAAGCTGCGTCCTCTCCCTACACTAATCAGAGCAGTGTGACGTGCGGCGCTACGTGACTCCAGCTTAAATAGAGGCTGGGTCACATGCTGCACTTGGCCAATCACAGCCATGCCATTAGTAGGCATGGCTGTGATGGGCTCTTAGGGCAAGAAGTAAAACGCTAACTATTCTCGAACTGTTCGCTCAACACTAGTACTAAGTACTAAGATTGAATGTCACTTGGGGGTTGAATAAAACTGATAATGATGTGAGCACAGAAAAGACATTTGTGGTTATTTCATTATAAATGTTATGTTATATTTGTCTGACTTACAAGTGCCTCTTTGATTTAATTGTAAATAAGATGACTGAAATGATCAAAATCAATGTCAAACTGGCCAAAACACTCAATTTCAGTGGGGGTTGAATAATTTTGAACACAACTGTATAGTGCACAGCTTACTTGCCAATCAGGGTGTTAGGTCAGGTGTCTATCTAAATTAGAAATGCTCTGGCCTTGGGCCAGTTATTTGTTGCCCTAGCAAAGCCTCTTTTTCTCCTGTGTGCTCACATATACTGTGTTGTCTCTTGATTCCTGTTTGACTAGGCATCTTTGACTACTCTTTGCTTCACTCTTCTGGACCACATAAACATCACTGTTATGTTAACACAACTGAACCTTAGCTCATCTGACTATCCGCTAGAATACAACCTTACAAATCTGCCACTACCTGACTTCTGTTTGGTGCCAATCATCTATAACCCTTCTATACATCCTTCCCAGTATATTAATTAAACTTTACATGTGTGGTTACCCATAGCAACTATACCTTCAATAGTCTTTATAGTGTCCAATTTCTCTCATTCAGGCATTAGTGGCTGTAGGTGTCCATCATATTATCTTTTAAAACTACAGTATGACTTTGCATCTGATTTTGAGCTCCATATCAGAACAAGAAAGATATGGCCACTTATATTTAAAGGGGTGTTCCAGGCTTTTAATATTGATGACCTAGCCTTAAAATAGATAATGAATATCAGATCGGCAGGATCCTACACCTGGCACCGCCGCTGATCAGCTGTCTGAAGAGAAGGCACAAGCTGTACTGTGTGTGCCATCTTCTGTCTTTCTTCCTGCTTGCCATAGACATGGCAGCAGCGAGCAGGAAGAGAGACAGAAGACAGCACTCATGCACAACACGTGTCCTCTCTTCATACAGCTGATCAGCGGGGGTGTCAGGTGTAGGATCCCCGCAATCTGATATTCATTACCTATCTTAAGGATAGGTCATTAATATTAAAATATGCAAAATAAATGTAGAGCCCCAGTTATGAGTCTACAACACAATGAAAGCCAGATATCCTCAAAGGAAGTAAAACCGAGCAAAGGGGTGTCCCTATTACAGAGATCACCAAATCCACCATATTAAGTAGCCCCTATTTTAAGATCCCGCTTTTTACAAGCTTTAAGGATGTGACGGGAAAACCTAAGCCAATTGAATGTCACTTAGGGGTTGAATAAAACTGATAATGATGTGAGCACAGAAAAGACATTTGTGGTTATTTCATTATAAATGTTATGTTATATTTGTCTGACTTACAAGTGCCTCTTTGATTTAATTGTAAATAAGATGACTGAAATGATCAAAATCAATGTCAAACTGGCCAAAACACTCAATTTCAGTGGGGTTGAATAATTTTGAACACAACTGTATAGTGCACAGCTTACTTGCCAATCAGGTGTTAGGTCAGGTGTCTATCTAAATTAGAAATGCTCTGGCCTTGGGCCAGTTATTTGTTGCCCTAGCAAAGCCTCTTTTCTCCTGTGTGCTCACATATACTGTGTTGTCTCTTGATTCCTGTTTGACTAGGCATCTTTGACTACTCTTTGCTTCACTCTTCTGGACCACATAAACATCACTGTTATGTTAACACAACTGAACCTTAGCTCATCTGACTATCCGCTAGAATACAACCTTACAAATCTGCCACTACCTGACTTCTGTTTGGTGCCAATCATCTATAACCCTTCTATACATCCTTCCCAGTATATTAATTAAACTTTACATGTGTGGTTACCCATAGCAACTATACCTTCAATAGTCTTTATAGTGTCCAATTTCTCTCATTCAGGCATTAGTGGCTGTAGGTGTCCATCATATTATCTTTTAAAACTACAGTATGACTTTGCATCTGATTTTGAGCTCCATATCAGAACAAGAAAGATATGGCCACTTATATTTAAAGGGGTGTTCCAGGCTTTTAATATTGATGACCTAGCCTTAAAATAGATAATGAATATCAGATCGGCAGGGATCCTACACCTGGCACCGCCGCTGATCAGCTGTCTGAAGAGAAGGCACAAGCTGTACGTGTGTGCCATCTTCTGTCTTTCTTCCTGCTTGCCATAGACATGGCAGCAGCGAGCAGGAAGAGAGACAGAAGACAGCACTCATGCACAACACGTGTCCTCTCTTCATACAGCTGATCAGCGGGGGGTGTCAGGTGTAGGATCCCCGCCAATCTGATATTCATTACCTATCTTAAGGATAGGTCATTAATATTAAAATATGCAAAATAAATGTAGAGCCCCAGTTATGAGTCTACAACACAATGAAAGCCAGATATCCCTCAAAGGAAGTAAAACCGAGCAAAGGGGTGTCCCTATTACAGAGATCACCAAATCCACCATATTAAGTAGCCCCTATTTTAAGATCCCGCTTTTTTACAAGCTTTAAGGATGTGACGGGGAAAACCTAAGCCAGTTATCCATCCACAGACAGCTGTTTCGGGGTGTTGCCCCTCATCAGTGCGGAGTAGGATTCTGGCTAACCGGGAGCAATGCCTCGGAGACTACTCAAACACAACAATAGCTGATCTCAGGGAGACCAGCTACAGAAAACACCGCAGAGCCTCACTTAAGAGTCTCAACACGGCAATCCGAAGTGCAAAGTTCCCTGGGAAACAGGAATATGCAAAATAAATGTGGAGCCCCAGTTATGGGTCTACAACACAATGAAAGCCAGATATCCCTCAAAGGAAGGAAAACCGAGCAAAGGGGTGTCTCCATTACAGAGATCACCAAATCCACCATATTAAGTGGCCCCTATGTCAAGATCCCGCTTTTTTACAAGCTTTAAGGATGTTACGGGGAAAACCTAAGCCAGTTATCCATCCACAGACAGCTGTTTCGGGGTGTTGCCCCTCATCAGTGCGGAGTAGGATTCTGGCTAACTGGGAGCAATGCCTCGGAGACTACTCAAACACAACAATAGCTGATCTCAGAGAGACCAGCTACAAAAAAAACATCAATAATAAAAGCCCGGAAAACCCCTTTAACCTGCTCTGGACCTCCGCACGCAGGATCGTGTGATCTCGGCGGCCCAGTTACTCCTCCTTGACGCATCGGAGCATTTTCTCGCGTGAGGCGAGGTTTGCTGTGAACGTGCGCGTGTTCACAGCAGCTCGCTGCTCGGAAGTTATACTGCAGCCTGCCAGCGATGATCAATCGTTGCAGGCTGTAGAAGTTAAATAAATGAAATCAAACAGGTATATCAGACACAGTTTTGTTAACAGCGTCTGATATACCTGCTACCTGGTCCTCTGGTGGTCCCATTTGCTGGGATCGACCACCAAAGGACCAGGTAGCTATGTAAAGTAGCACCAAGCACCACACTACACCCCCCACCTGTCACTTATTAACCCCTTATTAACCCCTGATCACCCCATATAGACTCCATGATCACCCCCTGTATGGCTCCATTCAGACGTCCATATGTGTTTTGCGGATCCATGGATCCGCAAAACACGGACACCGGCAATGTGCTTTCTGTATTTTGCAGATCCGCACATTGCCAGAACTATATAGAAAATGCCTTTTCTTGTCCGCAATTGCGGACAAGAATAGGACATGTTCTATATTTTTGCGGAATGGAAGTGCAGACCCGGAAGTGCGGATCCGCAATTCCGGATCCGAGCGGGACAAAGTCTGGCCCCATAGAAATTAATGGGTCCGCAATTCCGTTCCGCAAACAGAATTGCGGACGTGTGAATGGGGCATAAGTGTCCCTTATCACCGCCAGTTAGTTAGCTGCTTGTTTGTAAGCATCCACCGCACCGCAGTCACTGATTTTGGCAGAGATTTCATCCACATTGATCGATGCAAATCAAAAAATCTGTGCCGTTCATTTATTTTTTTTTTCAGCCCAGAGGCTGAACGGAAAAAAAAAATCTCATTACCCGTATGCTCAAAGTCAATATAAGGAGAATCGCAGAAACTCCTAATGCTGACCATACATGTAATGATTGCGGAGACCCTCAAATGCCAGGGCAGTACAAACACCTCACATGTGACCCCATTTTAGAAAGAAGACACCCCAAGGTATTCCGTGAGGGGTATGGCGAGTTCATGTAAAATTTTATTTTTTGTCACAAGTTAGTGGAATATGAGACTTTGTAAAAAAAAAATATATATATATATATAAATTTCTGCTAACTTGTGCCAAAAAAAAGAAATTTTCTGTGAACTCTCCATGCCCCTCACGGAATACCTTGGGGTGTATTCTTTCCAAAATGGGGTCACATGTGGGGTATTTATACTGCCCTGGCATTTTAGGTGCCCTAAAGCGTGAGAATCCAAATGCGTAAAAATGCCCTGTGAAATCCTAAATGTACTCATTGGAATTTGGGCCCCTTTGCGCACCCAGGCTGCAAAAAAGTGCCACACATGTGGTATCGCTGTACTCAGGAGAATTAGGGCAATGTGTTTTGGGGTGTATTTTTATATATACCCATACTTTGTGTGAGAAATATCTCTGTAAATGACAACTTTTTAAAAAATTGTATACAAAGTTGTCAATCTACAGAGATATTTCTCTCACCCGGCATCGATATATGTAAAAATACACCCCAAAACACATTGCCCTACTTCTCCTGAGTACAGCGATACCACATGAGTGACACTTTTTTGCAGCCTGGGTGCGCAAAGGGGCACAAATTCCAACGAGTACCTTTAGGTTTTACAGGGCTGCTCACAATTTAGCCCCACCCAAAATGCCATAACAGTAAACACACCTCACAAATGACCCCATTTCGGAAAGTAGACACCCCAAGGTATTCACTGAGGGGCATAGTAAGTGCGTCGGAGATTTTATTTATTTTTTGCAAGAAGTTAGCAGAAATGGAAACTTTATTATAATTTTTTTCCTCAGAGAGTGTCATTTTCTGCTAACTTGTGAAAAAAAATGAAATGATACATGAACTCACCATGCCCCTCCATGGTGTCATTTTGGGGGTATTTATACTATCCTGGCATTCTAGCACCTGAAGAAACATGACAGGTGCTCAGAAAGTCTGAGCTGATTCAAAATGCAGAAATTCACTTTTTTGCACCATAGTTTGTAAACGCTATAACTTTTACCCAAATCAATAAATATACACTTATTGGATTTTTTTTTTAATCAAAGACATGTAGAACAATAAATTTAGAGAAAAATGTATATAGAAATGTATTTTTTTTTAAATGTACAACAGAAAGTGAAAAATGTCATTTTTTTTTTCAAAAATTTTGGTAATTTTTGATTAATAGCAAAAAAAGTAAAAATGTCAGCAGCAATGAAATACCACCAAATGAAAGCTCTATTAGTGAAAAGAAAAGGAGGTAAAATTCATTTGGGTGGTAAGTTGTATGACGGAGCAATAAACGGTGAAAGTAGTGTAGTGCAGAATTGTAAAAAGTGGCCTGGTCATTAAGGGTGTTTAAGCTAGGGGGGCTGATGTGGTTAATAAGAAATGAATTGGCATAAATTTTTTAGCCTTTATTAACTTCAAGTATACAAGAAAACTTTCACACAGTTCTAACTTTTGTGTAGTGCTTTAAAAGGTTTCACTTCATCGGTTTTATTTTGGGGTCATCATGAACTGAATGGTTGAAAAGAGAAGCCATAAACTCAGTACCTTATTTTATATGCTATTCACTGTAAAGTTTTACATTTTCTGCACTTCATTTGCATTTTATTTGAAGGATTTATTCCAGTATTATACATATCATGCCACAGAACCCTGCTATGATAAATGAATAAAATATAGGAATTGGTATTGGAGAATATTGACATATTTTGGACAATTATGAATTCATTGTGAAGCAGTAATGCAGATTTTCTATTATCTGAGATATTCTGCCTCCAGCAACCAACAATTCATAGATATGTGCCTGAAAGAACTGTTGTTCTATGTAGTGAAATCCACATTGGTTCAAGCTGTTGAAGATAATTATTCCTTCTCACAATGCCGAACATGAGAACAGAAAATATTCATGATAATAACACATACTATTTTGCAAGATTTTTAAGAATGAACATGAAACTAAGAATATTTGTAATGAAATGCAAAACCTAACTGTTGCTTTAATTTGTTTTCAAATAGGGATGCCAAACTCCTAAAAGTTGAATTTGTGGGTAAGCTTTGCTATACAGAAAACAGTACCCCATAGTCTATCTATCTGCATAAATACTGCAGAGCTGAGCATAGAGATGCATATCCTTCTTGTTAATTTGGCTCTCTTCTCTAGTACAATCGTTTGTAAATTTCTAACAGTATAAAAAAGAATTAGAAATCAATATAAAGAAACAAACCAGTGATATAATGTAATAATACAATGGTGCAATGATACATGTCCTTATTGTCCTTGAAGAGCAGTCCTCGGTTAAAATTAAGATTAGATTTGTGAGTCCTAAAGGGGCCAGCACTTGGGCAGGAAATATAGATAAAGTAGGAGTGGTGTGTTCCTCAAACATCTGGTTAAAATAGCATCAAAAGAGATTCTTACTATAAAAATAAAATATAAAGAGGAAGCAGACTTTTGACTTAAAGGACAAGAGGGGGAAGCAAACAAAAGGTGGATAGGGGGTACTATCATGAAAGTGCAATAATATCAATAAGAGGTTCATATTTTGAGCTGGAGGTGAGCACACAATGGGCAGGATCTGAGTTCATCCCATTAGAGAGCAATGTTGGGGAAGCCTGAAAAGAAAGCCATGGGGACCAAGTATTAACACATTGTACAGATGCCTTAAAGGTCTGGGCAACCAGTCAGAACAATCTCTCCAAGTCCAAAACCACTACAGTCAGTGGTCCATAGATCTCCATCTGTGGAAGATGACTATCTTAGCTGCCTGTAGGATGTTGAGAGTGAGATAATGTTTGTAAGTGGTTTGATACAAACCATTAGAAAACGTGGTGTGGTGTTTAACAAGCAGGATATGCTCAACCCATATGCAGTTGTGCATGTATCTAGGGGAGCACATCCTGCACTTGTAGTCCGTTGCTAGGGGCAATCAACAGCAAAAAATGCATACAATGGAAGATGCCAGCAACGGACTACAAGTACCACAATAACCATCCTACATACGATAGAGATAATGTGGATGTGGAGAACAATCAAAAACATAACCATAGCAAAAGCAGGTGCACTCTGCGGCAATACTAAACCCTCACACTGATAAAATTGAGGGGTTAGTTCGACATATCCTACTAGGAGGACATGTCTTAAGCTCGGAGGGCTTTAAAAATATAAAAGTTAAAATCACCCCCATTTCCCCATAATTAAAATAAAACTAAATAAACAATAAAAAAAAATTATAGGTACTGCCACATCTGAAAAGGCCTGTACTATTAAAAATATAGCAATATTCTTCCCATACATTAAATGTTGTAATGGAAAAAATAAGCAAAATAGCCAATTTGCCTCTTTTTGGTCACTTCACCTCCCCTCAAAAAATTGATTAAAACATGATCAAAAAGATACACATACTCCAAAACCGAAACACTGACTAATAGAGATCGCCCTGCAAAAATGAGACCTCATACAGCTCCACAGATCTCAATATAAAAAAGTTATAGGGGGTAGAATATGGCAGTTAACCACTTCCCGACCGCCTAACGCACAACTGCGTTCTCGCGGCGGTCGGGCTGTTCTGGGGCGCCGCAGAAGTGCGTCATCTCGCGAGATGCGAAATTTCCTGTTCACAGTAGCGCGCGTCTCAGGAGTTTAACTACAGCCTGCCAGCGATGATCCATCGCTGGCAGGCTGTAGATGCGATATAAATCGCATCAAACAAGTATATCAGACGCTGTTTTGTGAACAGCGTCTGATATACCTGCTACCTGGTCCTCTGGTGGTCCCATTTGCTGGGATCGACCACCAGAGGACCAGGTAACTATGTAAAGTTGCACCAAACACTACACTAACCCCCCCAAACCCCGCCCCACCCCTCACCTATTAACCCCTTGATCACCCCATCTAGACCCCCTGATCACCCCCTTTTACCCAAACCAATAAATATACACTTATTGGATTTTTTTTTTATCAAAGACATATAGAACAATAAATTTAGAGAAAAATTTATATACAAATGTAGTTTTTTTTTTTAAATTTTACAACAGAAAGTGAAAAATGTCGTTAAATTTTTATTAATAGCAAAAAAAGTAAAAATGTCAGCAACAATGAAATACCACCAAATGAAAGCTCTATTAGTGAGAAGAAAAGGAGGTAAAATTCATTTGGGTGGTAAGTTGCATGACGGAGCAATAAACGGTGAAAGTAGTGTAGTGCAGAATTGTAAAAAGTGGCCTGGTCATTAAGGGTGTTTAAGCTAGGGGGGCTGAAGTGGTTAAAAAGAAAAAAATATTTTTTACAAACGTTTTTTTTTTCTTCAGTATTAAAACACAAGTAAAACTATACAAATATGATATTGTTATAATCACATTGACCTGAAGAATGAAAATAACAGGTCTCTTTTACCTCTTAGGGAACGCCGTGAAAACAAAGCCTATAAAACTGTGGTGGAATTACATAGCTCTCCAATTCATGATATGCAATATTATAAAGTGTAATTAGAAAGTACAACCTGTCTTGCAAAAAACATGGCCTCATATGTGAATGGAAAGTATAAAAACTTATGGCTCTGGGAAGGCAGGGCGTGAAAAATGAAAACACAGAAAAGGAAAATTGCTGGGTCATATATTGGGTTAAAAAACTTGGTAGTAGCTGAGGAGGATGAGGGAGGACTTGGGAGATGATCAAAAGCTCAATAAAATGAATGGAAAGGTTGTAATATGGACCCAAGAGACCAAGCCAGTTTTTATACAAGTGTATGGGATTGTGCAGTTTAGCTCTTGAGGGTCTTGAGGGGTCTGGCCAACAAGAATACATTTTTATTGCCATACTATCTGAAGGTCCCGGCTTCGTCCGGGTATATTTATTGTATTTCATTTAATGTTTGTGTGTATTGTTAAAATATATCAACAATATCCACTGTAACAGTGACATCTACAGCCCCTTAATAGTGACCTCCACAGCCCCCACACTCCTTAACACTGACCCTCCACAGTGCCCTGACCTCCACAGCAGCCCACTCCCTTAACTTTGACCTTTACAGCAGCCTTCCCCTTTAACAGTGAGTTTCACAGCACACCACCCCCTTGACAGTGACCTCCACAGAGGCCCTCCCCCTTAACAGTGGCCTTTACAGCAATCTGACCCTTAAGACTGACCTCCATAGTGGACCATTCCCTTAACTGTGACCTCCACAGCAGCCTGGATGGACATAGGGATGTACATTTGAACAGCTCACTCTCAGACAACAGCACTGTGCTGTCTGAGCGTGAGCTTCAAGGAGAAAGTTATGCTCACTCCCACTCCTGCAGTTGACAGAAGTAGATTTTTAACTTGCATTGGCTGCGTAGGGGGAGGGGGCGTGGTCTAACCAGTTCAGGGTTGTGGCTTAGCTGGACCTAGAAGTTGATTTTTAACATTATTTTTTTAATCCCTGTTGGCTGAAGAGTGGGAGTGGGTGTGGCCTAACTGGACAGGGGGTGTGACCTTATTAACAGCTCACCCTAAGACAGTAGCACTGTCCTGTCTGAGAGTGATCTGAAGAGAGAAAGTCACCATCCCTTCCACCTCTGCAGCTGACAGAAGTTGATTTTTAACTTCATTTTGGCAATCCCCATTGGCTGTGGAGGGGGAAAGGTGTGGCCTAACCGGATTGGGAGTGGCTTAGTGGGGCATTGGGGTGGGGTTTTAAGGGTGACTTAAATGGCCACCCTACCTGCCCCCTGAGGGCCCTGAAATGTGACCTCCACAGCACTCTGCTCCCTTAACAGTGTCATCCACAGAGTTGTTATGGAAACCTCAGGAAATAAGGTACTAAGTGCTATTAGGCCATGGCTTTACTTCAATAGCGATTATTCTGGTGACAGATTTCCTTAAACTCCTTAAGGATTCGGCCCTATTTCACCTTAAGGACTCGGCCATTTTTTGCAAATCTGACCAGTGTCATTTTAAGTGGTAATAACTTTAAAACGCTTTTTCTTATCCAGGCCATTCTGAGATTGGTTTTTCATCACATATTGTACTTCATGGCAGTGGTAAAATGAAGTCGAAAAATTTCGTTTTTATTTATAAAAAAATACCAAATTTACCAAAAGTTTGGAAAAATTTGCAATTTTCCAAGTTTCAATTTCTCTACTTCTATAATACATAGTAATACGACCAAAAAAAGTTATTGATTTACATTCCCCATATGTCTACTTCATGTATCGATCATTTTGGGAATGCCATTTCATTTTTTGGGGACGTTACAAAGCTTAGAAGTTTAGAAGCAAATCTTGAAATTTTTCAGAAATTTTCAAAAACCCACTTTTTAGGGACTCGTTCAGGTCTGAAGTCACTTTGTGAGGCTTACATAATAGAAACCACCCAAAAATGACCTTTTCTAGAAACTACACCCCTCAAGGTAATCAAAACTGATTTTACAAATGCCATTAACCCTTTAGGTTTTCCACAAGAGTTAATGGCAAATGGAGATAACATTTCAGAATTTTGATGTTTTGGAAAATTTTCCATTTTAATCCATTTTTTCCAGTAACAAAGCAAGGGTTAACAGCCAAACAAAACTCAATATTTATTTCCCCGATTCTGTAGTTTGCAGAAACACCCCATATGTGGTCGTAAACTGCTATATGGCCAAACGGCAGGGCGTAGAAGAAAATATGGTTTTTAGAAGGCGGATTTTGCTGGACTGGATTTTTGACACCATGTTCCATTTGAAACCCCCCGTTTGCACCCAGCGCTGCCCGCCCGCAGCACTGCCCGCAATTCCCCCCCGCCGCCGCCTGCACCACCCAGGGGGACACTATTATGGCAGGGTGCAGGGGGGGGGTTAAAATTTATAAGTTTGGGGATTTTTTTTAGTCTCTGATCCCCGCGGTCTGTGTCAGAGACAGCAGAAAGCGCAGCAAACCGCAGGTCTGAATTGACCTGTGGTTTGCTGCGATCGCCAACATGGGGGGTCACAGGACCTCCCTGGGCAGTGTGCCAAAGTGCCTGCTAAATGATTTTAGCAGGCACCTTGTTCCGATCACTGCCACGTGCGCAGCGGTGATCGGATATTCGCAGGGTGTACATGTACGCCCTGCGTCCTTAAGTACCAGGACACAAGGGCATACATGTACACCCTGCGTCCCAAAGAGGTTAAAGCTCATCTATAGCAGTGAAAAAACATGGCTGGGTTGTTATGGTTACCTGGAGTAAAACTGCGTGTTTGGAGACAAACTGCCAGTGAGCTTCTATTGGCTGATGCATTTTTCGTGAATATCTCAGGAAATGTAAGTCCCAGAAAGCTGAGACCTGGACACCTGATGTACCTGTGTGCCAAATTTCATGATTGTAAATGAGACGGTGCGGATTCCTTTAGTTGACATAAACTCACACATACACACATACACTCAGCTTTATACGTTAGATTCCTAAAATCTTCTGTGGTAGACTTGCAGGACTTAGAGCAACATGGAGGATGGCTTGGGCACAGTGGGTGAGGAACAATCATCTCCTATGCCTAAGGTATGCAAGACTACTGACAAAGACAAAAAGGATATAGTGAGTACTAATAGTAAGCAGCTATTGGTGGGCGATTCTATCATAAGAGGTGTGAAGTTTGAAGAAAAGGGTTTTGTGAGATGTCTCCCTGGTGCTACTGCCAGCAGGGACAGACGACGTATCCTTAACATTATTAAGCAAACAAAAATGGAAAAGGAGGTGAATGTTATTGTCCATATTGGGACAAATGATCTGGCTTGCAATGAAGTTTCAAAGGTGAAGGAAGATTTTCACACACTTGGTAATAATATACGGGAGATTGCATCGACTGTCTCATTCTCTGCAGTTCTGCCTGTGCATAACCGTCAGCATGACAAGCAGTTGCGTATTAAGGAATTCAATGTATGGCTTGGTGAATGGTGTTTGAACCAGGGATTTGGCTTTGTGTCTCATGTTGGCTCTAGCTGGAATGGAAAAGAACTGTACAAGAAAGATGGTTTGCATCTTTCTCTCAAGGGAACAAATGTCCTCAGTAAAAGGTTCAAAGTTTTTGCTAAGGAACATTTAAACTAGGAAAGGGGGGCACAAAAGAGACAATCCATCAGTTCGGCTGCCCCCGAAAAAACAATGCCAGAAGATGCCAGGAGCTGATAGGATAAGAAATGACAAGCTGAGAGTCTTGTCTACAAATGCTCGCAGTTTAGGGAATAAGATCAACAAACTTGAGTCTGTAATGGCATCTGAGAATATAGATTTAGTGGCTGTTACTGAGTAATGACTGGGATATAACAATACCTGGGTTCTCTCTATATAGGAAAGACAGGGAAGGCAAGAAAGGGGGTAGAGTGGCCCTATATGTGAAAGATAGCATAAAATCTAATCCAATACAAGCCAGCGAAACCAATTTAGAGTCAGTTTGGGTTACGTTGCAGCTTGGTAATCATAAGGTAACTCGTGTAGGTGTAATATACAGACCACCAAGCCAAGTCAAAGAATTGGATGATCTACTAGTTGAGGGAATGGCTAAAATGACATTGAAAGGGGAAGTTGTCATTATGGGAGACTTTAATCTTCCTGATATAAACTAGAAAACCAAAATAGCTAGTTCTGAGTACAGACATTCTAAATTCCCTACTGGGATTATCTCTACAGCAAGTAGTTGAGGAGCCAACCCGGAAGGAGGCCATTTTAGATTTGGTATTCACAAATGGCAATTTGGTATCTGATATTACTGTAGGGGAAAGCTTAGGATCCAGTGATCACCAGTCAGTGAGGTTTACTATAAGTACAGTGACTGAGTCACTCCACATGAAAACAAAAGTTTTAGATTTTCGGAAAACAGACTTTTCTAAAATGAGATCAGTGGTATACGAGTCCCTATCAGACTGGAACAATTTCAATGGAGTCCAAGAGAAATGGGAGTACTTAAAATTGGCACTACTGAAGGCAACAGAAAAGTGCATTAGACTTGTCAGTAAAGGCAAAAAAAGGAAGAGACCGCTGTGGTACTCAGCAGAAGTGGCCAAAATCATTAAAAACAAAAAGATGGCATTTAGCAAGTATAAAAACACCCAAAACGAGGATGACCGGGAAATCTATAAGATGAGGCAGAGAGAGGCCAAGCAAGTTATAAGAGCTTCTATAGCTCAGGCAGAAGAGAAATTAGCTCAGTCAGTGAAAAAAGGTGATAAGACATTCTTCAGATACATAAATGAAAAAAGGAAATTAAATAAAGCAATTACCAAATTAAAAACAAAAGAAGGAAGGTATATGGAAGAGGATAAAGAACTAGCTGACTGCCTCAATGAATACTTCTGTTCAGTTTTTACAAAGGAAAATGAAGGAGAAGGACCTCAGTTAGGGAGGAAGACTAATGAATCCTTTGATGCATGTGTCTTTACAGAGGAAGAGGTTCTAAGTCAGCTGTCTAAAATTAATACAAATAAATCACAGGGGCCTGATGGTATACACCCAAAGCTATTAAAATAGCTTAGAGGTGTACTAGCAAAACCATTAACAGATTTATTTAACCAATCACTGGTAACAGGTGTCGTCCCAGTAGATTGGAAATTAGCAAACGTTGTGCCAATTCACAATAAAGGTAGTAAAGAGGAATCGGGCAACTATATGCCAGTAAGCCTGACATCAATAGTGGGGAAATTAATGGAAACCATACTCAAGGAGAGGATTGTGGAACATCTAAAAACCCATGGGTTGATTGATAAAAAACAGCATGGGTTTACTTCAGGAAGATCATGTCAAACTAATCTTATTGACTTTTTTGATTGGGTGACTAAAATAATAGATGGCAGAGGTGCAGTAGACATCTCTTATCTGGACTTTAGTAAGGCATTTGATACTGTCCCACATGGAAGGCTTATCAATAAACTGCAGTATTTGAGCTTGAGCTCACATATTGTTGAATGGATTAGGCAGTGGCTGAAGGACAGAAAACAGAGGGTTGTAGTCAATGGAGTATATTCAGACCATGGTATTGTTACCAGTGGGGTACCTCAGGGATCTGTTCTGGGACCCATATTGTTTAATATCTTTATCAGCGAAATTGCAGAAGGCCTCAATGGTAAGGTGTCTTTTTGCTGGTGACACAAAGATTTGTAACAGGGTTGGTGTTCCTGGAGGGATACACCAAATGGAAAAGGGTTTAGGAAAACTAGAAGGCTGGTCAAAAATCTGGCAACTAAAATTTAATGTCGATAAGTGCAAGATAATGCACCTGGGGCGTAAAAACCCAAGAGCAGAATATAAAATCAGTGATACAGTACTAACCTCAGTATCTGAGGAAAGGGATTTAGGGGTCATTATATCAGACGACCTAAAGGTGGGCAGACAATGTCATAGAGCAGCAGGTAATGCCAGCAGAATGCTTGAGTGTATAGGGAGAGGCATTAACAGTAGAAAGAGGGAGGTGCTTGTGCCGCTCTACAGAGCACTAGTGAGACCTCATTTGGAGTATTGTGTGCAGTACTGGAGACCATATCTGCAGAAGGATATTGAAACTTTGGAGAGAGTTCAGAGAAGAGCTACTAAACTAGTACATGGATTGCAGGACAAAACTTACCAGGAAAGGTTAGAGGACCTTAACATGTATAGCTTGGAAGTAAGAAGAGACAGAGGGGATATGATAGAAACTTTTAAATACATAAAGGGAATCATCACAGTAAAAGAGGAGAGAATATTTAAAGAAGAAAAACTGCTACAAGAGGACATAGTTTTAAATTAGAGGGGCAAAGGTTTAAAAGTAATATCAGGAAGAATTACTTTACTGAGAGAGTAGTGGACGCATGGAATAGCCTTCCTGCAGAAGTGGTAGCTGCAAATACAGTGAAGGAGTTTAAGCATGCATGGGATAGGCATAAGGCCATCCTTCATATAAGATAGGGCCTGGGGCTATTCATAGTATTCAGCATATTGGGCAGACTAGATGGGCCAAATGGTTCTTATCTGCCGACACATTCTATGTTTCTATGTTATTCCTGTAGTTAGGCACAAGCTGATGATGAGACACCTCTAGTGGCATCTTATCTCCCCTGAGAACAAAAGAATCAGAAAATGATCCTTCTTTCCCTTAACATCAACTGGGAAAATTTGGACATGAATATACATTAGATGTTTGCAGAAATTGGCATGTTCATTGACATTAATCAAATGTCTATTAAAGCCTTTACTTTAGTATTCTCTGGACCAGTGCCAGTCCTTAAGTGAAGACTTGAATAGCATCTCTCATAAAAAAAAAGGAGGCCTGCTACTACTGTGTAACAAATAGATGTTATTATTAGGGATGAGCAATGCATTGAAAACTTTGATTTGGCTGCTTCACCGAATTCTACAAAAAAATTTGCTTTGTGATGAATGACTTTGTCACATAGCACATTTCTTTGTAAGTAGTGGGTGCAATGACAGTGAGCTGTGATTATGGCGCTCCCCGTCATTATACCCCTCAGATCATATATACTTGTGGCATCTGATAAACATAACACAGTGTTAAAAGAAAATCATATTTACCAGCTTCATTTGCTCTCAATAGACCTGCCGCTGCCATCTTGCACAAAATCTCACGCGGCCGATATGACTTCATCACGCCCCCCAATGTGGTGACGTCATACATCACCACACGGAATTTTATGCTGAGATATTTAAGCAACGTGGCAGTGGCCGGCCTGTCATGAGCAAATGGAGCAGGTAAGTATGATATAGGTATATAAGTTAGCATAAAGATTAGACAGTATATACAGTACTAGGAAATCAGAAGGCAAAATAATAATATACAGGGTCTGTGTCTATGCATATACCTTTATAAAATAATATATACACATTGCAAGACGATCATGCAATAATAGTAATAGCAAAAAAAACTGTTATCTAAACAGCTTTATAAAATGTAAATATTGAACTGAATCTTGATCCAAAAATAACAAAAATTCAAAATACTGTATATCTCCAGGAGCCAGCCAGGCGAGCAGAATCATCTACTATATATGTCAGCAGCTGCCACACATTCTCTAAGGCCTCTTTCACACTAGCATTGTTTCTTTCCGTCCTAGAGTTCCGTCCTCGGGGCTCTAGGACGGAAAGAAACTGATCAGGATAATCCCAATGCATCCTGAATAGAGAGAAAAATCTGTTCAGGATGCATCAGGATGTCTTCCGTTCAGTATGTGAACGTTTTTTGGACGTTGACAAAAGCGCAGCATGCTGCGGATTTGTGTCCGTCCAAAAAGCCGGAAGACATGCCGCAATGCCGGATCCGGAATTAATGCCCATTGAAGAGCATTATTCCGGATCCGGCATTAAGCTAAACGTCGATTCGGCGCATCGCCGGATCCGACGTTTAGCGCTGCGCATGCGCAGCAGCCGTTCCGATCGGCGCCCCAGTGTAAGCTGGGGCTCGATCGAGTACCATGGCAGCCAGGACGCTACTGGAGTCCTGGCTGCCATGGTAGTATAACGCAGCAGTGTACTTACCTGCGCTGCGACGCCGGGCGCTCCATTATGACATCACAGGTCCGGGCGGCGCATTGATCTATGTGCCGCCCGGACCTGTGACGTCATTAAGGAGCGCCCGGCAGCCGCAGCGCAGGTAAGTACACTGCTGCTGAGTACCATGGCAGCCAGGACTCCAGTAGCGTCCTGGCTGCCATGGTAACAGTGAAAGCATGTTGAAGACTGATCAGGACACTGATCAGTCTTCAAATGCTGTCAGTCCACTTGCGTTCTGACGAATCCGGCGGGACGGAAGTGCCCACCGGATCCTCAGAACGCAAGTGTGAAAGAGCCCTAATTTTGTCACCTTTTCATGATTGATTTGATGGTATGTTTTAATTAAACTGTTTTTAAAATGGAATAACATAATAAAAACCTGTATACTGTATTAGAAAAATTGGAATTGTCCCCAATACTTTTAATAGCATCCAGTTAATATGTATCATCCAGTGTATGAGGAGTAAGTCACAACTTAAACGTTGTTATTTTGTTGATTGAGGCAGTTACATAGACAATTTCCAAGTGTTCAGACTTTTTGATAAAGATTTAAGAATACTATAGAATGATAGCTGTATAAACATTCCTTCAAGTAAACCCAGCCCCTATTTGTGCAATGCTTTAACCCCTTTTCGACGAGCACCGTAATAGTAGGGGTCTGCAGGAAGTGACTTCCCAACCAGCTCCGCACTGTGTACGGCGTGCTGATCGGACGGGTGCAGAAGCTCCAAGTAAAAAAATATGTATATATAATTAATTAAGTTATAAAAAATTAAAAATAAATAAATAAATAAATAAAAGTAGACATATTAGGTATCGCTGCTTCCAAATCGACCGGCTCTAGAGAAATATATCCACCCCGTCAGGTGAACGCTATAAAAAAAAAAAAAGTGCCAAAACACCTTAGCACAAACAGGAGGATATCAGGGCTCAGGTGAAACGTATAGTCTCAGCCCTGTATGTTGCTCAAACTGCTGTTGAAAAAAAGAGATATCGAGGGAGCAACACAAATACTAAAACGTAACTTTTACTAATCAATGTAAAAAAGCCCCACATACACAAGACATAGACACAACACACAACACGTGATCCGTCTGCACAAGCGGCACAAAGGTACAATATGTAGTATACGGGCAGAGAGGCCTGGTATATGAGCCCTATTAAGCCCTACTTGGCCTGTTGTGCCCTATGTGCAAAAGAAATCACGGGGTCCAAAAAGCCCCGCAAGGGGTGGCCACGTGCTGGAACCTGACCCTAGGTACCTGACCCTAGTAAGGTCTCTGCGGGGAGATTACTCTCACACTATGGATCCCAGGGTTCAGTCAGCCAATACACAGTTAGGGAAGACAAAGTCCCCTAGGTGCAAAAGAGAAAGGAGCGTCCCAACGCGTTTCATCATAAAGGGCTGCACCTGTATACAAGGGGAAATAGGAATCATCAGGGGACGCACAAACCACCTTGTATACACAAACGGAGAGAAAGTCCCTGGCTTCAACAATCAAAAGTAAGAGCCAAAGAACAATTACATCCACAGAGTCGTGGCCGTAGAAATAAAAGGATACACATAGTCTACATGACTATCCTACAGTACAGGAGTGGCGTGTAGCGGAAAAACTCCTGGGGGACACTCCTGTAAAAGAGAAACCCATCAACAAATGTCATCTATTATTGGTCAAGTTAATCAGCTAATGACCTCCTTCCATAGATCAAAGTGGTTACTCACAAGAATGTCCAAGGGTCGGGGTGTGTGGCCTCCGGTCAGGAGAGTCATAGGTGCCTTGTTCGCACGTCAAAGCCCCATTATCTGGATGTCCCTATCTATGCAGTGGGACTTACCCAGTTTACATAGGCCAGATAATGAGGGGGGCGGGTATCTCGGTCACGTCACCTGACTCCTCCGGGTGTGCAGCGCCGGATCGCGCATGCTCAGTATCGAGATCCGGACGCCGACCGAGGAGACACGTGCGGGCGGCCGGGGAGTGACGTCGCCTGTACGCCGCGTCTCAGGCATTCGGCGCACAGGGAAGACGTCAGAGGGGGCGGTGCTGGTGCGGACTAAGGAGTTCCCAGGTCCGCCCCAAAACATCAGTCACGCCGATACAGGTAGTTACAGATGGTCACACCAGCCATTCGGTGGTTGGAAAAGAGGAGCGGAACAACAAATACATGGACCGCTACAACTTTCAAATTCCACCACCGCCACACGGGATATAGTAAAAATAGAGCCCGAGTGGTATATTGTATAGGACATTTATAAGGCAGCAAAATTGGCAGCTGGAATAAGACAAGCCACTTATAAATGGTCACATTTAGTGGCCAAGTGGCAAATAGGCCCCTAACCACCTATCGCTACAGGTAGGGACTAAAATTCAGTTGTTCATTTAACCCATGGGGGCTGGGGGTATTGAGTCTAAAAATCCACCACACTTCTTTCTGGAGGATCTTTTTGTCCCAATCCCCCCCACGTTCCCCCCCCTACCTGTATCGGCGTGACTGATGTTTTGGGGCGGACCTGGGAACTCCTTAGTCCGCACCAGCACCGCCCCCTCTGACGTCTTCCCTGTGCGCCGAATGCCTGAGACGCGGCGTACAGGCGACGTCACTCCCCGGCCGCCCGCACGTGTCTCCTCGGTCGGCGTCCGGATCTCGATACTGAGCATGCGCGATCCGGCGCTGCACACCCGGAGGAGTCAGGTGACGTGACCGAGATACCCGCCCCCCCTCATTATCTGGCCTATGTAAACTGGGTAAGTCCCACTGCATAGATAGGGACATCCAGATAATGGGGCTTTGACGTGCGAACAAGGCACCTATGACTCTCCTGACCGGAGGCCACACACCTCGACCCTTGGACATTCTTGTGAGTAACCACTTTGATCTATGGAAGGAGGTCATTAGCTTGATTAACTTGACCAATAATAGATGACATTTGTTGATGGGTTTCTCTTTTACAGGAGTGTCCCCCCAGGAGTTTTTCCGCTACACGCCACTCCTGTACTGTAGGATAGTCATGTAGACTATGTGTATCCTTTTATTTCTACGGCCACGACTCTGTGGATGTAATTGTTCTTTGGCTCTTACTTTTGATTGTTGAAGCCAGGGACTTTCTCTCCGTTTGTGTATACAAGGTGGTTTGTGCGTCCCTGATGATTCCTATTTCCCTTGTATACAGGTGCAGCCCTTTATGATGAAACGCGTTGGGACGCTCCTTTCTCTTTTTGCACCTAGGGGACTTTGTCTTCCCTAACTGTGTATTGGCTGACTGAACCCTGGGATCCATAGTGTGAGAGTAATCTCCCGCAGAGACCTTACTAGGGTCAGGTACCTAGGGTCAGGTTCCAGCACGTGGCCACTCCTTGCGGGGCTTTTGGACCCCGTGATTTCTTTTGCACATAGGGCACAACAGGCCAAGTAGGGCTTAATAGGGCTCATATACCAGGCCTCTCTGCCCGTATACTACGTATTGTACCTTTGTGCCGCTTGTGCAGACGGATCACGTGTTGTGTGTTGTGTCTATGTCTTGTGTATGTGGGGCTTTTTTACATTGATTAGTAAAAGTTACGTTTTAGTATTTGTGTTGCTCCCTTGATATCTCTTTTTTCAACAGCAGTTTGAGCAACATACAGGGCTGAGACTATACGTTTCACCTGAGCCCTGATATCCTCCTGTTTGTGCTATTCTTTAGCTCTTGGGGCATGGCTGGCTTTTTGGCAACCGGACTTGACAAAAATATTTGGCTATCTGAAGCCAATTCAGTTTTCTCTGATCAAGCTTTTTCTCAAAAAAGTATACACCTACTATTAACAGTGCCTTCATTGAACTGACCAAAATCTATAAAGAACATGTGAGTTCATGGTGGGAAGTCCAGGGACTGGAACACTACATTAAACAGGGTATAGTCCCTAGGGGTCTACGTATATCCCTCACACCAGCAAACAGAAGCAGGAATCCAGAATTACTTAAAAAATGGGAGAGAGAGGCGACCAACAGCTCCCTCAGATTTATGCAACTTCTAGTGGAGGAAGAACGTCTTACCCTTGAAAGGGCAGAAAAGGGGCTAGTAGAACAGATAGAGGTCACTAAAAAATTCCAACAAGACCCGGAATTCGGGAATAAGGAGACACTACTACAGAATACTATCGAACGGTACCAATACCATCTGAAAGACCGCAAACATAAACAGTTTCTCAGAGACCTACAGGACTTTAAGGACAATAGGGCCTACCTCTTTCTGACTAATCCTAACAACTACCCAAAATCTGAAATCTCCTCCACAGATACGGAAGGATCTGAGAGTGAG
Source organism: Bufotes viridis (assembly GCA_033119425.1). Lineage (NCBI taxonomy): Eukaryota > Metazoa > Chordata > Amphibia > Anura > Bufonidae > Bufotes > Bufotes viridis. The sequence goes on from CM065591.1 coordinate 387,344,957, forward strand.
CGAGACAAACAACCTAAGACAAGAGGTCGAGGCAGAGGGGGGTCCAGATTTAGAAGGTGGGGAGGGCGTGGTAATACAAATAGGACTAATAACTATCCTCAGAACACTACCCCAACGACCACCGCTTTTTTAGACCAAGGGGCCCAATATCCCCTGAGGAGCCGCAATATGCAGCCCACACAGACACAATAGGGACCCCTACTGACAAACTAATCATTAACCTCTCGTCCCGCCCCCTCTCGACCGCCGAAACCAAGGCACTTAGGCGTGGACTCTCATTTGTACCCACGACAAGGTTTGACCTGTTCAACTGGACGAAAGACCTTTACCTTTTTGCCCGAAAACTTAAGTGGTATAAATACTTTAAAATGAAGGACAGAAAAGAAAGTCGGGAATTGGGTATCCCTGTTGAATGCCTGAAGGATGTGAGATTCCTTTTTGATCTTGAGAATCTCCCCGGACATTTCGGGTGAAGGCCCATTTACAAACCTGAAGCCTAACAGCTCCAGGATGCCTCCACCTGGAGAGGTGTCATGTATTGACATCTTCCTGAAATATACACTGGCGGAATTATCAACTTTGAATGCCTCCCCACCAGATTTAATTGTAGTAGGGAAGAAAGGCTGGCCATCAAGTCCCTGGGAATGGACAGGTCCATTACTATCAAACCGTCCGATAAAGGGGGAATGTAGTTGTCATGGACACCATGACCTACAAAGAGATGTGCCTGTCCATTCTCAGCGACAAAACGGGGTACGAGATACTATCCCGTGACCCGACATCGGATTTTAAGGGCATTCTGGAATTGCTTCTTCTAAACGCCAAACGACAGTCCCTGATTTCTAAAGAAGAATTTGAGTTCCTTCTACCTGCACATCCTGTTGTAGCAACATTCTATTGCTTACCCAAGGTCCATAAGGAGACACATCCGGTCAAAGGTCGACCGATTGTCTCAGGAATTGGGAGTCTTGCTCAAAACAGTGGGATTTATGTTGATCGAATCCTAAGACCTTTTGTTGAGTCCCTACCATCGTATATTAGGGACACGAGCGACCTCTTATCGAAACTCGAGGGGGTATGTATTGAGGGAGACTGGTGGCTGGCCTCAATAGACGTGGAGGCCTTATACTCGCCTATACCGCATAAAAACGGATTGGAAGCCACTGCACACTTCCTTAAAGCACGTGGTTCACAGTGCTATTCACATAATGGGTTTGTTCTACAGTTACTCAGTTTCATCCTTACCAGTAATTTTTTTCTTTTTGATGGGAGGTTCTTCCACCAGCTCAGGGCACTGCCATGGGCAGTTCGTGTGCACCGTCATATGCAAACCTGCTCCTGGGCTGGTGGGAGGAAACCATCGTGTTCGGGGATGCCTCACCGTGGTATACGGACTCGATCGCCCTCTGGTGCCGTTACATAGATGACATTCTTGTCCTATGGAGCGGCACGGAGGGCGACTTCCATCGCTTGGTACAGGAATTGAACAATAATACGATCAACATGAAGTTCACCTATGTTATCGCTCGGGACCACTTGCCCTTCCTGGACATTATGATCTCCAGAGGCGGGGGTGGTTCCCTGAGAACAACCATTTACCGTAAACCCACGGCTACAAATTCCCTCTTGAGATGGGACAGTTGCCATCCTGCCCCTCTCAAGAGGGGAATTCCAACAGGACAATACCTACGAGTAAGAAGAAACTGTTCTGATCTGGGGGACTTCAGACAGGAGGCTAACGAACTGAGAAAGCGTTTCAGGGCCCGTGGTTACCCCGACTGCATCTTGAAAGCGGCCTATAAACGAGCACTTGGATGCGACAGGACGGCCCTGTTACACCCTAACGTGGAAACTAAGACAGTACCCCCCAGACGCATAAGGGTGATTGACACTTTCGATATGGCCGCTCCCAGGATTCGACAAATCCTTGATAGCCATTGGGGCATGCTTTTAATGGACCCCGATCTTTCCGAGGTACTGAGTCCTCATGCCTCACTTACATTCAGGAGAGGAATGAATGTAAGGGACCAATGTGTACGTAGCCATTTTACATCTAAGGACACGAGACCGACAACATGGCTTCAGGGCCCACCACAGGGCTGTTATAGATGTGGCCACTGCTCGTTCTGCAAATATCTCCAACCCGGTAAAACATTTAAGGGTGACCCAGACGACAGGACTTACTACATAAAGGACTTTATTAATTGCCGCACTACTGGTATCATCTATGTGTGTACCTGTGAGTGCGGCCTCAAATATGTAGGGAAGACTCGGAGGGAATTGCGAAAACGAGTGGGCGAACACGTGGGGACATCAGAAATAACAGAGATACCCCAGTGGCGCGTCATGTGCAGATTCATCATGCCGGCCGAATGTCGGCAGTGTCCTTTATGGGAATTGAACGTGTGCAGAAACCAGAACGTGGGGGATTGGGACAAAAAGATCCTCCAGAAAGAAGTGTGGTGGATTTTTAGACTCAATACCCCCAGCCCCCATGGGTTAAATGAACAACTGAATTTTAGTCCCTACCTGTAGCGATAGGTGGTTAGGGGCCTATTTGCCACTTGGCCACTAAATGTGACCATTTATAAGTGGCTTGTCTTATTCCAGCTGCCAATTTTGCTGCCTTATAAATGTCCTATACAATATACCACTCGGGCTCTATTTTTACTATATCCCGTGTGGCGGTGGTGGAATTTGAAAGTTGTAGCGGTCCATGTATTTGTTGTTCCGCTCCTCTTTTCCAACCACCGAATGGCTGGTGTGACCATCTGTAACTACCTGTATCGGGCGTGACTGATGTTTTGGGGCGGACCTGGGAACTCCTTAGTCCGCACCAGCACCGCCCCTCTGACGTCTTCCCTGTGCGCCGAATGCCTGAGACGCGGCGTACAGGCGACGCCACTCCCGGCCGCCCGCACGTGTCTCCTCGGTCGGCGTCCGGATCTCGATACTGAGCATGCGCGATCCGGCGCTGCACACCCGGAGGAGTCAGGTGACGTGACCGAGATACCCGCCCCTCATTATCTGGCCTATGTAAACTGGGTAAGTCCCACTGCATAGATAGGGACATCCAGATAATGGGGCTTTGACGTGCGAACAAGGCACCTATGACTCTCCTGACCGGAGGCCACACACCCCGACCCTTGGACATTCTTGTGAGTAACCACTTTGATCTATGGAAGGAGGTCATTAGCTTGATTAACTTGACCAATAATAGATGACATTTGTTGATGGGTTTCTCTTTACAGGAGTGTCCCCCCAGGAGTTTTTCCGCTACACGCCACTCCTGTACTGTAGGATAGTCATGTAGACTATGTGTATCCTTTTATTTCTACGGCCACGACTCTGTGGATGTAATTGTTCTTTGGCTCTTACTTTTGATTGTTGAAGCCAGGGACTTTCTCTCCGTTTGTGTATACAAGGTGGTTTGTGCGTCCCTGATGATTCCTATTTCCCTTGTATACAGGTGCAGCCCTTTATGATGAAACGCGTTGGGACGCTCCTTTCTCTTTTTGCACCTAGGGGACTTTGTCTTCCCTAACTGTGTATTGGCTGACTGAACCCTGGGATCCATAGTGTGAGAGTAATCTCCCGCAGAGACCTTACTAGGGTCAGGTACCTAGGGTCAGGTTCCAGCACGTGGCCACCCCTTGCGGGGCTTTTTGGACCCCGTGATTTCTTTTGCACATAGGGCACAACAGGCCAAGTAGGGCTTAATAGGGCTCATATACCAGGCCTCTCTGCCCGTATACTACGTATTGTACCTTTGTGCCGCTTGTGCAGACGGATCACGTGTTGTGTGTTGTGTCTATGTCTTGTGTATGTGGGGCTTTTTTACATTGATTAGTAAAAGTTACGTTTTAGTATTTGTGTTGCTCCCTTGATATCTCTTTTTTGCCAAAACACCTTACCTCACACAAAGTTCCATTTGGTTGCATTCTCATACCGGAGAGCAAACCACAGCATGCTGCATCTTGCTTTGCGTCATGGGATGTGGAGCAAGACGGATCCGTCATGACCCACAATGCAAGTCAATGGGGACAGATCCGTTTTCTCTTACACAATCTGGCACAATAAAAAATGAATCAATCCCTATTGACTTTCAATGGTGTTCATGACGGATCCGTCATGTCTATGTTAAAGATAATACAACCGGATCCGTTCATACCTGATGCAGATGGTTGTATTATCAGTAACAGAAGCATTTTTGCTGAACCCTGCCAGATCCAGCAAAAATGTTAGTGTGAAATTAGCCTTAAAAGTAGAGAAATTCAAATTTTAGAAAATTGTGAATGTTTCCAAAATGTTTTGTAAATTTGTGATTTTTCATAAATAAAGGTGAAATATATTAACTCAAATTTACCACTGTCATGAAGTACAATGTGTCACGAGAAAAGAGTTTTAGAATGGTTTGGATAAGTAAAAGCGTTTCAAAGTTATTAACATAAAGTGGCACATGTCAGATTTTCATAAAATAACCTGGGCAGGAAGGTGAAAACTGGCCTAGAAGGGGTAAATAATATATTATTTTTTCCAATGTTTGTATAGAATTACAAAAAGAAAGGTTTATGCATTACACACAGTGTCGTACTGGGGTCCACCCAGGGTCGTACTAGGGTCCACCAATAAAATTTATTTTTGGGGCCCACCGTACGGATACATTCAAATATAATAAATATTTTAACTTGTTATTTTATATGAACATAGGCTGGTTGAGGTGCTGTACATTGAATATATGTATGTAGTGCAGTAAGTCTACTGTGTTAAGTGCCACTTGTGCAGGAGGTGGGAGACTAGGGGCCCACCTTGCTCAGGGGCCCACCGGGGTATTCCCCTGTACCCCCGTGGGCCAGTCCAAGCCTGATTACACATATATTAATCATGTCATGTGAATGGATTTTGCTTTTGGTCTTGAAAATTGACACAAGTTAAAATGTTTAATCAAGTAAAAAAAGGTTGGAAAAGGCATACTCCTAGAGGCTGCAAAGTGTGCAGTTGTTCCTATATTTTCATCCTCTAATTAGTATTTACATGTTTTTACAGGTCAGTATCGAATCTGGCGATACCTTATATGTATAGTTTTTCTTGCGTTTTGATAAAAAAAATTAAACAGTGGGAAAAAATCAGTTTTATTTTTTTATCGCCATATTTTGACACCTATAACTTTTTTGTATTCACGTGTACAGAGCTGTATGGGAGCTAATTTTTTGCCCCTATTCTGAACTTTTCATTGATATCATTCTGGGGTGTGTACGACTGTTTGATCACTTTTTATTTAATTTCTTTTGTAGAAATTAAAGCGACCAAAAACGGCTAATCGGCCAGTTGGACGCTTTTTTCCATTTGCTGTTTGCCGTATGGGGAATATATTTTTATATTTTTATACTATTGGCATTTTCGCACATTACAACACCCATGATGAGTATTTTTTTATTTTTTTAGTTCTTTTATTTATATTTTGGGAAAAGGGGGATTGACCACGGCATTTGAGGGGTTAAATGTCCACTATCGGCATCACTGCCAATTGCGGATATTAGCAGCGGGTACCTGCTAAAAGGAGCAGACGGCCACCCGTGGCTATGGTGCCCGCAGTGGGCAGGAGTGGGTGCCATCTTTAAACACCCGCCCAGCTCCATACATGTACGGCGTGAGGGGGTTAAAAAGAACTAATGTGTATGCTTTGCATTAGAGATGGGCGAAGATTTGAAAAAATTTATTCGGTTTAACCAAAAAATTTGATTCATTATGAATTAATTTGTCACAAATTGCTATACATCAGGTATGCCTGGTACCACCACACGGAGCTGCCATGCTGGGGGTGGGTTGCAGCCCTGCTGCAGTGAAGAACTGTGTGGCCAATTAGCCCGCAGCTTCCTTTCATTTAATAATGAAGTCTGCACTGTATAGTGGGTCTTCATTGTTACTGGCTGCACAACACCTTTAAATAGGAACTGTTTCTGGTATGGAGTTTGGCTGGTTAGGCTGGGGGACAATCTACTGCAGGTTATTTGACAGTAAATACTCAATATTAATCAGGTCTGGCATACCCATCTGTCCAACCCCAGAGCTCTCCTGCCCTACAGATGGGAGCAGTTCTTCTGTCATCTGCATGTCCTCCTTTTACACATCATCTAATATCGATGAGAATATGTCACCAGGAACATCCAGCTGCTCCTGGCTATCTGCGGATTGGCTGGCTGTGAGGCGGAGTTATGAGAGATCTCGCCTTCCCAGGCTTCCTTCTTTCACTTTTGCATGTATGCAGCCACCATTTTATAGAAAACTGATTCATTACCACAAAACGCAAGGAAATTCGGATTTATTGCGAATCAAAATTTTCCTAAACTTCAGACTGACTTCTGCTTGAATGCTTTTCTACACTCAACACTACTTTGCATGAATGTAACATTCATTTATTTTTATTTATTGACCGTTTATATACTGTCAACATATTGAGCGATATAGGAAGATAATTGTTTTCCTTGGTTGGATTTAAAACAAAAACCTTACTTCTGCAAGATTTACAGTGGTAACCTATATGCTGTCATGACTTGAAAGAAATGGAAAAGGAAATGTAGGATACTTTATTTTTTCCATTTTTCAAAGGTTACTGTTAGGAAATGTTATGTTGTTCATTATGTTTAGTCTAATGCATGCTCTTTATACCTCAATTACCCTGCAGAAATGTAATAAAACGTATATTATCATGCTGCCTTAGCCTTCCTGCTCCCCAAGTTTGACCTTTGCTCTCACATAAAAATGTATGAAGATATCAAAGATCGTCTCCAGACTACATGAAGGAAGTTGTCATTTATCCTAAACAAAGAGGCCACTTCAGAACAAGCCCTAGAATTTACGGTTGGGGTTAGAAGTTTCTACTTGGCATGCTTTTAGACATTCACAATTATGTTATAGAAGATATTTTCAGCCATAACAAGGTTTCATTTAGATTTTACAGCATGCATACTTCTTAGCTGATGGCTGCATATAAGCCTGTTGTTCTCTCATGTAATAAATGACTTTGTAAATTTTTTAGACATACTGTATACTATCTTGATGTTTGAACTACAACATGGAATATTTCAATGCAAAAGCACATAAACAAATGCTCTCCAAAAATTGTATAATTGAAATCAAACAAAACAAAATCCACTTAAAGAGAAAGTCATACTTTTTTAATAATCTGAATTCCTAGAAAACTAATTTTCTACGCATTTTTGTAGTTTTTCTTTTCCATACTATTGACAATTAAATACAAAATATAAATGTGTTATGTGCTTCTCCTGTTTTGCTCTAAAATATTTTTATGATTTAAGTATTTTTTCTACTCTCCCCATAACATGACATTATAGAAATATACATGCTCAGCTCTGTAGCTCACACCTCTGCAGTTCATATACTATACATGCACATCCAGGGCTGGACTGATCCTGAAATTCAGCCCTGGCATTTTTAAAAAAACAGGCACATTTGTTGTATGCTGAATGTGAAATATGTTTGCCTTTCCCCCTAGTGTTAATGGTATATTTGGATTATAATATACCACATTCACCACTACCATCATATAGGAGAACACAGCATTACATACCTCTTATATCCAATGATATTGCCTCCAATATAGATGCTCTCTTTCTTCATCTTCTCCATTGGGAGCAAACTATAATGAAAACATCTTTCAGTCACGTCTTGTTTCTGCATAGTTTACCACAGACATTTAGGTTCCTAACTTTTCCATCATCCTCCCCCTCCTGGTGCCCCAACAGTGTTATTTTTCTTGTATCCCAATACTGTGCCTGCTGTGCTTCTTAATGCCCCCTAATACTATACTGAAGAAATGACAGCACCATACAGTCACCCACAAAAGTCCCACCAATAGTAATTCTTTCTCAGAGTGCCCTCATTACTAATAGTGCCCCTTACTGTGATAATGTTCCCTGAGATTGCCCCTTTAAGTAGTAGTGACCTCCATATTGTGCACTACCTGATAGGCTATAGACCTAGCTGTGTGTGGCCCATGAGAGTGAACGGTGGGGACAGGTGTGCCCCACCGCACTATTCAAATGTATGTGGTGGGGTCAGGTGTGCCCCACTGCACTATTCAAATGTATGTGGTGGGGCTGTTTACTCCATGTGGCTCATGAGAGTGAATGGTGGGGCCAGGTTTGCACCGCTGCACTATTCAAATGAATCGCTAGGGTCTCAAAAGATCTGGGACCCAAACCCCAATGCCAAATTCTTGAACCAACCACACCCCTCACCACCACCATCCTCCCTAGCACTAAATGTTCGGGATTATCCAGCACCGCATCCCTCTTAGATACTTTTTACATGACACCTCCTCTGATTTAGATGTTCTCTTTTCCCTTTTCTCCCGTATGCCCATAACAACTTCTTCCAGCCTCTTCCTCTTCTTCTAAAGCCCTCAAATGCTATACCTAAAAAATAACACTACCATACAGATAGCTCCACCATAGTAATACAAAAGTCCCACCGATAGTAATAATTTTCTTCATTAATAAAAAATTTCCTGTACAATGCCCCCAATAATAGTACCCACCATAGTGCGCCAAGTAGTAATGAGGCCTCTCTATACGGTCCCCAGTAGAAATTAGGCCCCCTATACTGCCCCCAGGAGTAATAAGGCCCCCAGGTAGTGATCTCAGTAGTTAAGACCTCTCTAAAGTGCCCCTAGTAGTAATAAATCCCTATAGTGCCCCAGACTTCCACAGTGCCCTAATAATGACACAGTTTCTTACCCCTATAGTGCCACAACAGTTATGCAGCCCCTGACCCCATAAACCACGCCAGTAGTTCTGCAGCCCCTGACCCCTATAGAGCCCCAGTAGTTATGCAGCCCGTGACTCCTATAGTGCCCCAGTAGTTATGTACCACTGACCCCCTATTAGTGGGAAGGGCAGGGAGCCATTGGAACCCGGTCCACACTGCAAGTAGTATTCCACTATATCACCGTCTTTAGGATGGCTATACAGTTAAGGGTGGGTTCACACTAGCGTTATGCATTCTGTTATGGCCTTCTGTTATAACGTGTTTATAACAGAACATAACGGAATCCATGAGACGGAAGGACGGATCCGTTCTTTTGCCCATAGACTTCAATTATGACGGAATGCAAAACGGAAGCCTTTAAAAGGCATTCCGTTTGCTTTCCGTCATAATACAGGTCTATGGAAAAGCATAACGGATTCGTCTGGGTCGTTTTGCATTCTGTCTGGGCATTCCGTTATTTTCCGTTATAACCATGTTATAACGGAAAGCAATAATGGAATGCCTAACGCTAGTGTGAACCCACCCTAATTTGGTGAGAAAACCACTTTCCGTGAGGCACGGAATGCAAAACACGAGCTGCAGTCCAGTACACACCTGAAAAACCACAAAAGATCTCAGGCTCCTCCTGCTCCTTCTTCTGCTGCGGTCTTGTCCTCTTCCTCCCCCCCTGTAGTTTCAGTGGCACCTGCCACCCCGCAAACAGAGGATGTGGCACAACACCACCACCTCCACCACTGTCACCATCATCAAACATCTCCACTCTGTCCCATGGAAGCATTCAGCTGTCCATCCACCAAACACTGCAGAGAAAGAGGAAGTACCCCCCTACCCACCCCGATCCATGGTCCTGAATTTCACCATTTGAAAATTCCTGGCCTTTAAAATGCTGCAATTCCGTCGGAGACTTTTCAAAACCTTATGGTGGTGGCTATCACACAGTATATGGTTCCCAGCAGCCATCCCTGCCCTGCACAACCAAGTGGCGGACAAAATCAAGTGTGCATCTGTGGTAAGGTCCACATAACCACCGATACGTGTACCAGTAAGTACGGGCAGGGACGATATATCTCCCTAACTGCATACTGGGTAAATGCAGTGGCGACTGGGCTTGAGGTGGATAGCAGTTTGGCGCATGTCCTTCCGCCACCGAGAATTGCAGGACGTTTCTTGTTGCCTCCTCCTCCTACTCCGCTTTCTCCTCTACTGCCTCCAAATCCGGTCAGCGTAACACCTGCACCACCAACTTCAGCACAGCCAGGGGGAAATGACAGCAGGCTGTTCTGAAACCCATTTGTTTAGAGGGAAAAAAACACACCGCGCAGGAGCTGTGGACGGCCATGGAACTGATGAGTGGTTGGTGCCACTGAGCCTCAAGCCTGGCTTGGTGGTGTGCGATAATGCGCGAAATCTCATAGCCTGGCGCATGTACTGAATTTGGTGGTGCAGAGTTTCCTGAAAAATGACCCCAATATCTCAGAGCTTCTGTAGAAAGTGCTGGCCATCTGTGTGAGCTTTCGGTGTTCTCACCCCGCTGCTGCCTGCCTGTCTGTGCTGTAGCGTAACTTCGGCCTTCCCGCTCACTGCTTCATAAGCGACGTACCCACAAGGAAGAACTCCACCTTGCACATGCTGGAAAGACTGTGCGAGCAGAAGCAGGCGGTAGTGGAGTAGTGGAGTTTCAGTTGCAGCGTGCACAGGTAAATCGCTCTGCAGAACAGCACCACTCACCACCAATGAGTGAGCCTCCATGCGGGATCTGTGTGCTGTGTTGGACTGCTTCGAGTACTCCACAAACTTGGCCAGTGACCATGACACCGTCCCGTCCTCAACTTTGCTATCCCACTTCTATGTCTTCTATGGTGATTATGGAAGAGGATGTGGCACAGGAGGAAGAGGAGAAGGAAGAGGGATCATTTCCACGGTTATCAGGCCAATCATTCACAAGTGGATCGAAGGGTAGGTTCCTGCACCAAAAGAGGCCAGGTACACAACTGTCCAGCCAGGACACAGGTCTAGAGGATGAGGAGGAGGATGATGATGAGGAAACGTGTTCACAGCAGGGTGGCACACAAATCAGCTTATGGGCACAACTGGAGCGTGGTTGGGGGGATACAGAGGACACAGACGATACACCTCCCACAGAGGACAGCTTGTCGTTGCCTCTGGGAAGCCTGGCACCCATAAGCAAGTACATGCTGCAGTGCCTGCGCAACGACTGCCAAGTTGCCCACATTCTAACCAGTGCTGAATACTGGGTGGCCACCCTGCTGGATTCCCACTACAAGGACAACGTGCCGCCCATAATTACGTTACTAAAGCATGATCGGATGATGCACAAGTACAAGCACACACTGGTAGATGTGCTGCTGATTGCATTCACACGCTTTCACAGCAGGGGCTCAGTGGAAGCACAAGACGAAGGCAGAGGAGGAGGAGGAAGAAGTTGCCAATGCAGCTGGGGCACCACCAACACCTCAGAAGGGAGGGTTAGCATGGCCGAAATGTGGAAAAGCTTTGTCAGCACGCATCCACAGCATCCACACCACCAGCACATATGGAATGTCTTAGCAGGAGGCAGCATTTCAGCAATATGGTGGAATAGTTTGTGTGCACACGCCTATCACAGACAGCCACCTGTCCACAGCCAGCGTGGACGAGCTCACATTCATTAAAATGAACCAGCCATGGATCCAAGCCATTGTTATACTCCAGCACACTTTCTCTTTGCTTTCTCTTTTCCTTTTCCCAATGTTTTGGGGCCTTCACAAATTAAAAAAATAAAATAAATAAATAAATGTAAAAAAAATTAAAAAACAAAAACAGTATTGACTACCTCCTCCTCCTCCACCGCCACATCCACCACCTTCTCAAACCCATACTCCACTTTGGCCTTCGCCTCCTAGTTCAGCTCTATTTCACCCTAAGTACCCGGCCATTTTTTGCAAATCTGACCAGTGTCACTTTATGTGGTGATAACTTTTAAACGATTTTACTTATCCAGGCCATTCTGAGATTGTTTTTTCATCACATATTGTACTTCATGACAGTGGTAAGATGGAGTCAAAAAATTTCATTTTTATTTATAAAAAATAGCAAATTTACCAAAAATTTTGAAAAATTAGCAATTTTGCAAGTTTCAATTTCTCTACTTCTATAATACATATTATTACCGCCCAAAAAAGTTATTGATTTACATTCCCCATATGTCAACTTCATGTATCGATCATTTTGGGAAAGCCATTTTATTTTTTGGGGACGTTACAAGGCTTAGAAGTTTAGAAGCAAATCTTGAAATTTTTCAGAAATTTTCCCAAACCCACTTTTTAGGGACCAGTTCAGGTCTGAAGTCACTTTGTGAGGCTTACATAATAGAAACCACCCAAAAATGACCCCATTCTAGAAACTACACCCCTTAAGGCATTTAAAACTGATTTTACAAACGCTGTTAACCCTTTAGGTTTTCGACAAGAGTTAATGGCAAATGGAGGATTTTTTTCCATTTATAAATTTTTTCCAGTAACAAAGCAAGGGTTAACAGCCAAACAAAACTCAATATTTATTGCCCAGATTCTGTAGTTTGCATAAACACCCCATATGTGGCCGTAAAATGCTGTATGGCCAAACGGCAGGGCGCAGAATGAAGGGAACACCATATGGTTTTTGGAAGGCGGATTTTGCTGAACTTGATTTTTGACACCATGTCCCATTTGAAGCCCCCCTGATGTTCCCCTAGAGTAGAAACTTCATAAAAGTGACTCCATCTAAGAAACTACACCCCTCAAGGTATTCAAAACCGGTATTACAAACTTTGTTAACCCTGTAGGTGTTCCACAAGAGTTATTGGCAAATGGAGATGAAATTTCAGAAGTTCTATTTTTTGTTACCTTGCCTAAAAAAAAATGTAATATAGAGCAAGCAAATATTATATTTACCCTAAAATAATACAAACAAAACTGCCACCTTATCCCGTAGTTTCCAAAATGGGGTCACTTTTTTGGAGTTTCTACTGTAGGGGTGCATCAGGGGGGCTTAAAATGGGACATAGTGTCAAAAAACCAGTCCAGCAAAATCTGCCTTCCAAAAACCCTATCACGTTCCCTTCCTCTTGGACGTCCAAGATGTCATTCCCGCTGTCCAGGCTCCAGAGGTTCCACAGAATCTATAAGTTATGCCTTTATCTTATGCCAGTTATTCAGATATGTTCGACAAGAAGGAAGCCATGACTTTAACTGTGCATTTGCTCTATGATTTTCCCCTCATCCTTCTGTCTTGGACCTCAGCACAAAACCTGGCCAATATGCCAGTCAATCAGAGGAACATGGAAATAGTGCCACAGCACTTGCAAACTGCAAAGAGAAAGCGGGTCAGTCAGCACATCCTAATATGCAGGCACAAATAACTTTGTACAAAATGTATTTGCCAAGAATCTCATATTAAAAAAATGAGCATAGTATTAGCACCAAAATATTTCTTATATTTATGGCATTATTGTATATTGTTTGTTTTGCAGAGTTCTGTCGCATTGCTTTTTTTATCTTAGTGTGCTGTTTGGAAATTCACTTGGAATGGACATGGAATCTCCCTCATATCAAGGCAGATGCAGGCTGGATTCACCTAAGGAGGAAGCTGGCTGTGGTTGCTATACAGTTGCTGCAGTCTATGACGGTAGAACCCCATTGGTAACTACCAAGGAGACTAGGCAAGAAAAGATTTTATAACGATATCACAGAAGTCGCTCCTGCTGACTAAACTGATTAGTCAACTCCTTGAAAAATTCTAGCAGTCCCAGTAGTTAGGGACAGGCCAAGGTCTGGGAAGGTGGAGTATGTGCATTCTGAAACACAGAGGACAGGCAGGGGTCTAGTCAGGCAGTGAAGGCTCAAAACCGGAAGTTTGGCAGAAGTCAGTAAACAGAATAAACAAACCAGCTAATGGCACACCTTAGCAGGAAACTAGAAAATATGGCTCAGGCACCTTCCAATAAGGAAAGGTGCCTTAAGTACGCAAGGGTAGACAGCCATTGCCTAGGGAAAATTGGTGTGCATGTGTGCTGGCCCCTTAAGAGTCAGAGAGAGATTGTTGAGAGAGCAGTGAGGGGTATTGCCGGAGAGAACCAGGCCACAGGATAGCATTACTTTAAATGCTAAAACCACTGGGCAGAACCAGAGGGACACCAGAGAAACTGGACCATGAGAACCCTTTAGATATGGAACGAGCAAGTAAGGCAGCAGTAGTGCCCACCAACAAGAAAGGAGCAGTGGTGGGCATGAACTAGCACCATTAGATTTTGCAGGCCTCATTAAACCGACTTTCAGCTCCATCTTCCAGAAAATGTCTGCAGTGGTGATCAGATGTCCACTAGTAGTTCTTCTACTAGTGTGTCTCAGCAATATTCCTTGGGTCCCCCTTTTAGGCACACTTAGTCGTGTGGGTAGGTAAGAAGGCCTTTGTGGCAATAGACATTCAGTATGAAGAGAGGAGTGGTAGGAGTGAGGGGGAGCCACAATGGAATGTGCTTTCAAACAGAGAGAATACACATGACTAAGTGTGATGGCTGTCCCTGATTTCCTGATGTACAGCTTGGCAGCTTGACACAACTGAATGGTGATGGATTCTTCGCCCTGCCTTGCTGCAGTCATGGCTCTAGTGCTTGCCTCCAGATGCCAACTAACACCAACAGGGAAGGAAGTAGGGATAATAGAACATACCACAGCACCATAGCAAACAAGAGAAGAAGAGAGAGATAGGGAGAAAGTCAATAAAGTAATTGCTGGGGAATACAACTACTTACCCCCCAATATCATTATGCAGCAATCAGATATTTTCACTTGATGCTTATCCTTCCCTCTCTAGCTTATGCTGATTAACAGATACAAAAAGAAAACCACTCTGTCTACTGCATTACACTAAACTGATTTGGTGACTGAAGAAGTTTTTGAACATTGTTTCTGCTTTCTTTAACTCTCTTAAGTCATTGTTGCTAAATAGCTCATGTAATGGCACAATAAGGCTGACAATCTGAGAATTGATGTACTGTACGTTTCTACTGCTAACACTTCATGTAAGTTTTAGAGTACATTTTTGACCATAAAGACTCTAATTGTTCAAAATTGTTAAACAGCTTCCATACTAATTAGTTGATTTCTATGTAATTAACAGATGAATAATTGCTGTGTATTAGTTGGATGCCTATCCACACTCTCTTTCATATAATGCATTCAGCTCTAGTTTTGCCGCACATGTACAAACCAATTTATATTCATTAAAAATGTTACTTTACAACATCATGTTCACAAGTTATAAATAGAGTATGAAAGTTAGTAATAAAAAGCCATTAGGTTAGTGAAATTGCATTCTCTCTATATTGTTTTTATAAAAGACATCAATTCAGTATAAATCAAAGCTGATTGGGTCACCTGTAGTCTTCTATTCGATAAAGCTGTGGAATAATCCAGAATGATTTCTAATTTAGAGCTTTTGTGAGACATCAGCAGGACATTATTCATATTAATGCAGTACTATGTACTGTTGCAAAAAAAGTTGAGAAAAAAATAAGATGGCATGGCAAAGAAACATTTTCATGACTACAAAACATATTTGAAAGCAATATTATTTTTGTTCTAGTCCTATCATTTATTGATTTAATCAATCAATCAATGTTCCTGCTTACATTATTAGATTCTATTTACTAAGTGTGTCCATCTTTTTAATGCAATGTACATAAGCTTAATTTTGAACTTTTTAATATTAAGTAAACTAGGAAAATCTTCTATATGCTGGGGATGGGATATGGAGTGAATCAGTCTTCTTCTCCCTCTTGCAGCTGACAATATAGTCTCTCCTATTTTACAATCCAACATTGCCGTCACCTTGCTTATTGGCTAACATTACCTAGCCCCTATATCTGATGGGCTACAAAATTTCTGTACCCCATTTTTTTTTCACATTGTGTCTTTAACCCCTGTTATAAACAGTCCCACAGTAGGATTTTCTTCTGTATGGTTTCAACACAATTCAATTAAAAGTTAGTTTTTTTAGATAATCTTTTTTAAATGATTATTGTTTACGTTCCCCTTCTTATTGACCTTATCCATTTTGATTCATTCTAATTGACCTTTTCCAATTTTATTTGTGTATTTATCCAGCTTTACAATCCTTACAAGTTGAGATGAGGGAATCAAACAGTGGATCAAACAGTGGATCACTATGTAGATACCTGGCTGTGGAGAGAGTGTCCAAGCATGTGTGTCCAACAGTACTCAACTCATTAGATGAATATGCACATTGTTATACACTTTGAACACCCAGTAGCATTATATGATGTAATACTATAACTCAAATAATTTTACTTGCTTATGCTGCCCTCTCTCATAGTGTAATGACAGACAAGCTGATTTCAGTGGTGTTAACATTAAGCAGTAGTTGTTCAAAGTGAATTTGAACAGCTCACTATGCAAATAGTGTTGTGCGCTGTGACATTATCAGACAGAGTAGTACACCATGTACATAGAGAGTGCTTGCTACTGTACATCTGTATGTTACTTTATCCAATTACTTTTCAGCCTGGAAGAATAGAGAACTATGTTGTAAATGGCTGCAATTTCTAAATGGTTAATGCAATATTTATTTTAAAACCCTTGAATTAATTAATTAAATCCCAACTATAATCGTACCCTGATCATTGTGGTGGTACAAAGAGAATACATTATCTAAATAGTTTCACTGTCCAATTACTTCATTTACTTCTGGACCTGAATGTATAGACCAGCCTTTTTTGGAGGGGAACTATTTTGCCTGTTGAACCTATGATCCACTAATGAATATTTAAAATGTGCTTAAATGGTTGTGCCACCATTAAATGTTATTTTAATATAATCCGCCATGAAAAACAAATCACCTTTGTAAGTTGCCCTATGTTACAAAAAATCTCCAGTTATGAGATATCCTTTCTACTTCAGTATAATGATGCCCCCTGTGTGTAACTTATATAGTAAATGTGCATGTCTTCCTTTGAGCTGGATAAGCATGGTCGTAGATGCACAGTTTGATCTTTTAACTGCCACCAGCCATATTTATTGTAAGACTTTGGCAGTTGCAGGGAGGGAACTGCAGCAGAAAGTACATGATCCGGACATGAAAGTACATAAAAATGGACACAGCCACTGAGCTGTGAGAGAGAAGGCAGCAGCTGATGGAAAAGTCCCAGAAAGAACATGCCTCTTGAACTCTCAGCTTAGAATAAATCTAGCAAAGCAATAAATGGGGAGGGCTCTCAATCCATGCTAGCTACATTTTAAATATCAATCATAAGGCATTTAATACACTGTTTTTCTGTCTGCGAGAAAGAGGATATCTAGATAGTTTCTCCGTTCCTATGTCTAATCAAGGAGTAGATGATTGATCATTGTATTGAGTCTAGAAGACTATGAGGAATTCACCCAGAATATGATTCATTCTTTAGGACACACAATTGTTTTTTTCGGTGAGTGCAGTGCTCCTGAGTGCTGGAGTATATCATAGAAGGCAAATGTCACATTTTGGTGTGGGAGTAAAACACTACACTGAACATAGGAGGTAAAGGGGTGAGGAAATAAGGTCTGGAAACTAGGAAAAATGAGAGGAACACCTCCTAGTAAAACAGTAATCAAAGTCCAGACTAACTAACTACCAGTATGAACAGACACCTGAGGTAGGTAAGTTCATACACAGCAATACCTAATGTCCTAACTCACCCTATAGGACCCTGCTACTAATGTTAGGACTGAGACTACCTGTTCCTCCAAAAGGAAGGACAAACAGGAAAGGAAAGACTTAACTTCAAAGGAGCAATTGAAGCATCAGGAACTCCGCTGAGATCCACACAACAGCAATCCACAACTGAAACTGAAGCCATAAACAACATAATGGGAGAAACAACTATAAATAAGGAAGGTTAAATGACCACATAAGCAAAACCTGTCAGATCAAACCACGTCTTGCCAGTCTCACCGATTTTCTGCTACCTGTGATGGGAACGTCTGTGACAGCAAAGAACACCTCTTCTAGTGTTGATCTAGTGAAAGACTGACCATTATAGATGGAGAGGGGGCAATTCTGACATTGTGGTCAGAAATACTGATTTTACTAAAGTACACATATATGATTAAAAATATGAAAATCTGCCTACTTGGTATATTTTAAACTAAATACTTTATTGATGCCTATTATAATCCCTGTAATGTTTTGTACTCAAAGCTAAAGGTTCTGAATAGGCATGAGTGAACCCGAGGAAGTTTGGGTTCACTGGGTTCAGTCAAACTTAAGGTCAAAATTCGGGTTCGGAACCCGAACTTGAACCGAACTTGACCCCACACCCCATTGAAGTCAATGGGGACCTGAACTTCAGTTTATTATTTTCAATAATAACATGGTTATAGGGGAAAATGATAGCATTCTTAAGACAGAATGCCAAAAAATTGGGCCATTTAGTGGTAAAAAAAAAACTCACCTCATCCACTTGATTGCGCTGCCGCAGTGTCTTCTATCTTCTTTCAGCAGAACCGGCCAAAGGACCTGCAATGACATCACCATGCTCACCATGTCCTGCTGAAAGTAGATAGAAGGCAAGTGGATGAGGTGAGTTGTTGTTTGTTTTTTTACCCCTAAATGGCCATATTCTATTGCATTTTGTCTTAAGAATGCTATTATTTTTCGCTATAACCATGTTATAACAACAAAAAAAAAAATCACCTGAACACTGAACCCAGACTTCAGTGAAAAAGTCCAGGTCCGGGTCCCCGAACTAGCAAAGTTCAGTACAAACCCGTTCTGAACCTTTCTTTTTAGTTTATAAGACACTTTCTGACATGACTAGTGGTGTTGAGGCACAATAAGCATCAAAAAAGAATATATTTATTAAAGATACTGGTAGTGATATGGTTGAGATTCTGGGAGCTACAATGATTGATGGGATGACAACCTTGGTGCCAGGTTTTGCTTCTGGGAGTGGGAACATCTGAAAAGGCACATACAGGACATTTGAGAGCCACTGGGTGGTAAAATGCAGTTATACTGTAGGTTATGAATTATTTATAACTGAATTACTTAAATCAAACCAATTGTGGCTAAAAATGGTAGAAACATATAATAGCCATTCATTGTATCAAAACTGAGCTTCAAAGTATCTATTAAGTAATTTCACTGACATCAATTGGAATTTTCATATTTTTTTTTTTTTTTTTATAAAAGAAAATGAGACATTTAGCTCCATGGCTTCTCCTGTCACTGGCACTAATGCCTTATAGAATAAGGCCAAACAGAACAAGCTAATTGTATTTTGCTGGTATAATTTATGTTGTAAAGCAATTTGCTCGTATATCATCTTTCTTGGAGATCTTTCACACTTGAAAGATAATAAAATATGCACTGTTCTTTGGCAGACAAATTCCTGCAGACTATGTACAACAGCATGATGTTCTGATTGCAGACTACATGAGTTGTAGAGCCACAGATTAGCATTCAGAAGGATTTTGATCTTCCATCTAGGAGATACAGGAAATTAGTTTTAAGATGGGGAGTAAAAAAAACACTTTTTATGTTCTGATTTATTGAAAGCTTCACTTTTGGCAGTGGTAGCTAATGTTACAGACTAAAAGGATAGTAAGCCAGGGTTAGGGAAAATATGTTTATGAATGTTTCTACCTTAACTTTGTTGATGATGGGTAGAGATGAGCGAATTTTTCAAAAATTCAATTCGGCCAGTTCAGCAAATTTTTAGGAAAAATTTGCTTTGAGAGATCAGAAGAAGTGTCAAATAAATAATGATATCAGCCAGTCCGAAAGCCAAAATAGTGGATCAGTCATGAAGTGGGGAGGGTGGGAACAGCATGAGAAGGCCACCGAGTGAAACAATGACAGAGTCTGGAGGTGACGGCAGTATAAGGAGGCCACCGAGTGGCACAATGACAGAGTGTGGAGGTGGCATTAGCATGAGGAGACCACAGAGTTGCAAAATGACAGAGCCTGGAGGTGGCATCAGCATGAGGAGACCACAAAGCGGCACAATGACATAGTCTGGAGGTGGCAGCAGGAGCAACAGAAGGAGGCCACAGAGTGGCACATTGAAAGAGTGTGGAGGTGGCAGCAGCATAAGTAGGCCACAGAGTAGCACAATGACCGAGTCTGAAGGTAGCAGCAGCATGAGGAGACCACAGTGCGGCATAATGACAGAGTCTGGAGGAGGCGGCAGCATGATTAGACCACAGAGTTGCATAATGACAGATTCTAGAGGTGGCAGCAACATAAGTAGACCACAGAGTGACACAATGACCGAGTCTGGAGGTGGCAGCAGCAAAATCAGCAACAGTAGGAGGTCATAGAATGGCACAATGACAGAGTGTGGAGGTGGCAGCAGCATGAGGAGACCACAGAGCGGCACAATGACAGAGTCTGGAGGTGGAGGCAGCATGAGTAGGCCACAGAGTTGCACAATGACATAGTCTGGAGGTGAAGGCAGCATGAGCAGACCACTGAGCGGCACAATGACAGAGTCTGGAGGTGGCAGCCGCCTGAGGATACCACAGAGCGGCACAATGACAGAGTTTGGATGTGGCAGCAGCATGAAGAGACCACAGAGTTGCTCAATGAGAGTAGTGAGGTGGTGGCAACGTGAGTAGGCCACAGAGTGGCAAAATGATAGAGGCTGTAGGTTGTGGCTGCAGCAGCTACAGCATCAGGAGGAGGCCACAGAGTGGCACAATGACCGAGTCTGGAGATGCTAGCAGCATGAAAAGACCACAGAGTGGAACAATGACAGAGTGTGGAGGTGGATGCAGCATAAGCAGACAACAGAGTGGCCCAATGACAGAGTCTGGAGGTGGCAGCAGCATGAGTAAGCCACAGAGGAGCAAAATAAGAGAGGCTGTAGGTGGTGGCAGCAGCAGCTACAGCATCAGTAGGAGGCCACAGAGTGGCACAATGACTGAGTCTGGAGATGCTAGCAGCATGAAAAGACCACAGAGCGGCACAATGACAAAGTCTAAAGGTGCCAGCAGCATGAGTAGGTCACAGAGTGGAACAATGACAGAGTGTGGAGGTGGAAACAGTATGAGGAGACCACAGATCAGCAAAATGACATACACTGGTGGTGGGATCAGCATGAGTAGGCCACATAGAGCATGCATGAGGACACAACAGAGCTGCACAATAACAGAGTCTGGAAGTGGCAGCAGCATGAGTAGACCAGAGAATGGCAGAATGACAGAGTCTGGCGGTAGCGGCAGCAGCAGCATCCGGAGGAGGCCACAGAGTGGCACAATGACAGAGTGTGAAGGTGGCAGCAGCATGAGTAGGAAACAGAGTGGCATAATTACCGAGTCTGGAGGAGGCAGCAGCATGAGGAGTGCACAGAGCTGAACAATGACAGAGTCTGGAGGTGGCAGCAGCATGAGAAGACCTCAAAGCGGCACCATGACAGAGTCTGGTGGTGGCAGCAGCAGCAGCATCAGGAGCAGGCCACAGAGTGGCACAATGACCGATTCTGGAGGTGCTAGCAGCAGGATGAGACCACAGAGCGGCACAATGACACAGTCTGGAGGTGTCAGCAGCATGAGGAGACCACAAATCGGCACAATTACAGAGTTTGGAGGTGGAGGCAGCATAAGCAGACAGAACAAATTTTGCAGGACCATATCAGAGTGAGGTTTTTTGACTAAATTCAAACCAATCCCTTAGCAAGCCATATATGCCTTTCTTGCCCCTGATATAAAACTCAACTTTTATTTATTACACTTAAAATAGTTATTCAAAAGTGAGCTAACTTTAAAAGTTTGTTTGATTAGTAGTTTATGGATCTGAACCTACTCGTACTAATGCAGTCACGTATGGGTGTGCACTCCCCTACTGTCTGTTCGTATATCCTTGATCCATTTTAGTGTATTTTGCTAATTGCGTATTCACATCCAAAGTCCCACTATCAGATCCACCTACAGTCAAACACTCTAAAAACACTCAGAATCTGTCCCCCGACATGTTTCGCTAGCATACACTAGCGTCATCAGGGGTTTTGGACAGACTTGAAACACCTGTTTGTGAGCACTTATTTATAGGAAGCCCGTTACATCACCAACCAATCAGCATCTGCGATTCACTATTGACAACTGATACCACCAATTGCCAAAATTTTTGTATTAGTGAGTTGCGATCATTGGTTTAGAGAATAATCGCGTCATGCGCTAAAACTGCCTGCTCCGGGTGATAGCAAAGTTGCTCGATCCATTGTTTCTGCGCATGCTTCAACACTTAGTCGTGATCTCGCTCACCTCTAGTGCGCATATGTACGGACTTAGTCATCTCAGTCTCGCCTTCACCACTAGTGCGCATGTATTCGGAATTAGTGCATTCAGTATTGCTTCCACCGTTAGTGCGCATGTATTCAGACTTAGTTCGATCGATATCATTTCCCCGCTACTGCGCATGTATTCAGACTAAGTTCAAACAGTCTCACCTTCACCACTAGTGCGCATGTGATCAGACATAGTCCACTTAAAGTCATTCCTCTACTGTGCCTGCGTGGAGACTTAGTCTGAATACTATATTCGCGCAGACTGAGATGCTAAGTACTCCACCACTTACATTATCTATTTATGTATTGCGCTTATATGAAGGCTTTTTAGAAACGGGAGTCATACAATTCCATCACACTGCAGGCAGTTACGTCTCTACCATATTTGTAGATCTATAAATAGTGCTGTTTGTTACTGTAAAGATTTTATTATACGAGACTTTGCCAGTAGATGGTGTCGCATAGGGCATATGTAGTTGACTGATACTTAACTATCTAGATGTTTCTCATTTTCCAATGAAAATTAGTTTATATTTGTTGCTGTATCTACAGAATGCTCACAAAACAGGGAAACAGCGCTCGCTGATTAGTACAGTATATATAATAAAACAATTTTTTGCATTCTTATTACAGAAAGGATGTGAACGTAAATCCTTCATTACGTCCTTTTGGACTCAGGCTTTCTAGCCTGTATATCCATTTAGTTTCCTCTTGGTACAGTATTCTATCCAAATTCCCTTCCGCATTAATACACAAGTATATCGCAAGCCGACATCTACGAATACACTATTACACTGGAAAAGCTATCATCCCTTACCCCTAAGAAGGGGAATTCCTACAGGGCAATATTTTAGAGCGAGGCAAAATTGCTCAGATGACTCTGGGTTCCTAAGGGAATGTGGTATTTTATACCAACGTTTTTAACAGAGGGGTTACCCTAAAAAAACCTTACACAAGGCATTCAGGAGAGCAAAGAATTCAAACCGGACTGACTTACTGAGACAAAAAGAAATAGATAAGTCATCTATCATTAGGTGCATTGGCACTTTTGATAATCGGAATCAGGATATTTACCCAATTCTAAATAGGCATTGGCCCGTCCTGAAGGCAGATAATGAACTTGATCAAATCCTGTCAAGAAAACCACAAATAACTTACCGCAGAGGGAAAAACTTGAAAGACCGAAAAAAAAAAAAACACTTACCTGGCTGAGATCGTCTGTTGTGGGGTCCTTCCCATGCGGGAGATGCATCTTTTGTCCCTTGGTCCAGAAATTGAAAGAATTCACGAATCCTGTTGATGGCAAGAAATACATAATCAAGCAATTCATGAATTGCCAGACAAAAGGAATTATTTATATTGCACGTTGTCCATGAAATAAATTATATGTTGGCAAAACAATTCAGGAATTCCGAAACCGAATATGCCAACATATCAGTAGCATCAACACAAAAAAGGACACACCTATTTCGAGGCACGTAAGATCTGTACATGGCGGTGACCCCAAATGTTTGCAATTTTGGGGAATATGTAAGAAAACCTTAGGCCCACATGAGGGCAATTTGGATAGAATACTGTACCAAGAGAAAACTAAATGGATATACAGGATAGAAAGCCTGAGTCCAAAAGGACATAATAAAGGATTGACGTTCACATCGTTTCTGTAATAAGAATGTAAAAAATTGTTTTATTATATATACTGTACTAATCAGTGAGCGCTGCCTCCCTGTTTTGTGAGCATTCTGTAGATACAGCAACAAATATAAACAAATTTTCATTGGAAAATGAGAAACATCCAGATAGTTAAGTATCAGTCAACTACATATGCCCTATGCGACACCATCTACTGGCAAAGTCTCGTATAATAAAATCTTTACAGTAACTAACAGCACTATTTATAGATCTACAAATATAGTAGAGACGTAACTGCCTGCAGTGTGATGGAATTGTATGACTCCCGTTTTAAAAAAGCCTTCATATAAGCGCAATACAAAAATAGATAATGTAAGTGGTGGAGTACTTAGCATCTCAGTCTGCGCGAATATAGTATTCAGACTAAGTCTCCACGCAGGCGCAGTAGAGGAATGACTTTAAGTGGACTATGTCCGATCACATGCGCACTAGTGGTGAAGGTGAGACTGTTTGAACTAAGTCTGAATACATGCACAGTAGCGGGGAAATGATATTGATCGAACTAAGTCTGAATACATGCGCACTAGTGGTGAAGGCGAGACTGAGATGAATAAGTCCGTACATATGCGCACTAGAGGTGAGCGAGATCGCGACTAAGTGTTGAAGCATGAGCAGAAAAAATGGATCTAGCAACTTTGCAATCACCTGGAGCAGGCAGTTTTTGTGCATGACGCGATTATTCTCTAAACCAATGATCGCAACTCACTAATACAAAAATGTTGGCAATTGGTGGTATCAGTTGTCAATAATGAATCACAGATGCTGATTGGTTGGTAATGTAATGGGCTCCCTATAAATAGGTGCTCACAAACAGGTGTTTCAAGTCTGTCCAAAACCCCTGATGACGCTAGTGTATGCTAGCGAAACATGTCGGTGGACAGATTCTGAGTGTTTTTAGAGTGTTTGACTGTAGGTGGATCTGATAGTGGGACTTTGGATGTGAATATGCAATTAGCAAAATATACTAAAATGGATCAAGGATATACGAGCAGACAGTAGGGGAGTGCACACCCATACGTGACTGCATTAGTACGAGTAGGTTCAGATCCAAAAAACTACTGATCAAACAAACTTTTAAAGTTCGCTCACGTTTGAATAACTATTTTAAGTGTAATAAATAAAAGTTGAGTTTTATATCAGGGGCAAGAGAGGCATATATGGCTCGTTAAGGGCTTGGTTTGAATTTAGCATAAGCAGACCACAGAGCAGCATAATGACAGAGTGTAGAGGTGGCGGCAGCATGAGAAGGACACAGAGTGGCACAATGACAGAGTATGGAGGTGGCAGCAGCATGAGTAGGCCACAGAGTGGCACAATGACAGAGTCTGGAGGTGGCAGCAGCATAATTAGGCCACAGAGTGGCACAATGAAAGAGTGTGGAAGTGGCAGCAGCATGAGGAGACCACAGAGCGGCACCATGACAGAGTCTGGAGGTGACAGCAGCATGAGGAGACCACAGAGCGGCATAATGACAGAGTCTAGAGGTGGCAGCAGCATGAGGAGACCACAGAGCGGCCCAATGACATAGTGTGGAGAAAGACCAATTTCTAATCGAAATTTTCGTTTTGGTTCCAGACAACTTCACATAGCAGAGTGAGCGCAGGGAATGGCGGTCAGCATTTGTTGCCTCTTTACATAATGGAAACTCATTACCGTAACTATACCACAATTACGAGCTGCTATCTGACTATCTTGGAATTTTATTGTCTACCCCAAAAAAAGATTTAGGGAAAGTGGCACATACAATGAAAAAAAGGAATACAATAGATTTTATAAAACCTTTAGTTTTCAAACCAGGGATATCAACATTTAACTGTAGTACCTACAATGTTATCTACAATATAAAGAACCTGGTCAATAGAGTTGAGCGAACCCGAACTGTATAGTTTGGGCTCGTACCGAATTTTAGGATGTTCGGGACACGGACCCGAACCCAAACATTTTCATAAAAGTTCTGGTTCGGGTCCGTTGTTCGGCGATTCTTCACACTGTTTGAAAAACTGCAGAGCAGCCAATCAGCAAGCGTTTTACATCTTTGCCCTAAGAAGCCATCACAGCCATGCCTACTAATGGCATGGCTCTGATTGGCTAAATGCAGCATGTGACCCATCCTCTATATAAGCTGGAGTCACGTAGTACCGCACGTCCCTCTGCTGCTGTTATTATAGTGAAAGGTCGCTGCTAGTGCTTCCAGGGAGAGATTAGGAAAAAAAATCTGTTGAACCTGGTGGTGTGAAATCTCCAATCTACGGAAATTATTGAGGGAGGGAGCAACTGCAATCCTACATTTTTGTACACAGCCCTGAGCCCAGTGAAACTGCAAAGTGTTTTTTTTTTAAATCCATCTGTTACTGAGGTGGGGGTCAGCAGCCATTTTAGCCACTGCAGTGTCCTTGGAACTGCATGAGACCTGCATGTGTGCAAGCCTGCCAGGGACATCAGTATAATCATGTTTGGTAGCTCAGTGAAGGAAAAAAAATCCTTTTTTTCTGGCAGGTCAAGTCCCCTACATTACCTTTTGTATAATTTAGGGTGACCTAGTCCATTTCTGTAGTCTGGGGCAAAAATCTGTATTGTGGTGTTGTAGAGAACTTGTGCATACAACGCACCAAAATGTATTTTCAATTTCAGCAGTGAAATAGTGCATCAGTGTATTTTTTTGAAAAAAGTGGTATTCCTGGTCCACAAAGCAGTTTAAAATACAACGCCCAAATACCTATTTTACACTTTTGCAGTGAAATAGTGCATCAGTGTATTTTTGGGACAAAAGCGGTATTTCTGGTCCACAAAGCAGTTGTGCACACAGCGTACAAATACCTATTTTACATTTCTACAGTGAAATAGTGCATCAGTGTATTTTTGGGAAAAAAGCGGCATTCCTGGTCCACAAAGCAGTTGTGCATACAGTGTACAAATAACTATTTTAAATTTCAGCACTGAAATAGTGCATTATAGGGGTTTAGGGAAAAAGACGTTATTCCGGGTCCACAAAGCAGTTTAAAATACACCGCCCAAATACCTATTTTACACTTCTGCAGTGAAATAGTGCATTAGTGTATTTTTTGGGGAAAAAGTGGTATTCCTGGTCCACAAAACAGTTGTGCATACAGCGTACAAATACCTATTTTAAATTTCAGCACTGAAATAGTGCATTACAGAGGTTTAGGGAAAAAAGCCGTGTTCTTGGATCAAAAAGCAGTTGTGCATACAGAGTATAAATACCTATGTTTAATTTTCAGCCGGTAAATAGTGCATTTGTGAATTTTGGGGAAAAAAGCCATGTTCTTGGTCCACAAAGCAGTTGTGCATCCAGCGAACAAATACCTATTTTAAATTGCAGCACTGAAATAGTGCATTACTCTGTTTTAGGGAAAAAAAGCCATGTTCTTGGTTCACAAAGCAGTTGTGCATACAGCGTACAAATACCTATGTTTAATTTTCAGCCGATAAATAGTGCATTTGTGAATTTTGGGGAAAAAACGTTATTCCTGGTCCACAAAGCAGTTTAAAATACACCGCCCAAATACCTATTATACATTTCTGAAGTTAAATAGTGCATTAGTGTATTTTTTGGAAAAATGTGGTATTCTTGGTCCACAGAGCATTTTTATGACACGGGCACTGCCTTAGTGTTACTGAACTTAATTGTTGACTATTGGCAGTTAAATTGACACTGGAGATAAACCATCTGTCAACTTGGTGGGTGAACATAAATAATGAGGAGAACATCAAATAAGGGATATGGGCATGGTCGTGGTGGTGTTGTTGGACCTCCTGTTGCTGGGAGAGGATGTGGCCGTTGAGCTCCAACTACAGGTCCAAGTGAAACACCTTCCTCAGGTGCGAGTAGGAAACAGAACCTCCAGTGTTATTTGGTAGGCCCGAATGCCGCTCTATGGATGGTGAGGCCAGAATAAGTACAGGCGATAGTAGATTGGGTGGCCCTCCTTAATTCCCGCAGTGGAGTGTGATAGGAAGATGCACGACTACAAGCGCACGTTGGTAGACTCGCTCCTGAGGGTATTCCCAACTGACAAGGCGAAGGCAGAGGGGGCAGAAACTCAGAAGGCAGGGTTAGAATGGCCTACATGTGAAAAAGCTTTGTCACCGTGCCACAGCAACCTGCACCACCAGCTGATATGGAACATCTTAGCAGGAGCCAGCATTTGAACAACATGGTGGAACAGTATGTGTGCACATGCCTACATGTACTGACTGATGGTTCCGCCCCATTCAAGTTCTAGGTCTCCAAATTGTCCACATGGCCTGAGTTTGCCCTTTATGCCTTGGAGGTGCTGGCCTGCCCTGCAGCCAGTGTATTGTCTGAACGTGTATTTAGCACAGCAGGGTGCGTCATTACAAACAAACGCAGCCACCTGTCTACAGCCAATGTGGACAAGCTCACGTTCATTACAATGAACCAGGCATGGATCCCACAGGACTTGTCTGTACCTTGTGCAGAATAGACATTTATAACCGCCTCAACTATACATTCTTGTACTCCAGTGCACTTATTCATTAAATCCTTTTTTTTATTTGTACCATTATTTTGGGGGCTACCCCGATTTAAAAAATAAATAAATAAATAAATAAAATCTTTTAAGATACCCCCTCCTCCTCCTCCTTCATCGCCACTTCCACCAACAACACAACATTCAACGCCTCCTCAACCTCAGTCTCCGCATCCACCTCCTCCTCCGAGTTGCTGGTTAATAATGTTTAATTTTTATGTGTTTTATTTTATTTTAAGTTATTTCCCTATCCACATTTGTTTGCAGGGCACTTACCCACATTTTTCTGCCTTTTGCAGTCCTATAGTCCTTACCAGGACTTTGTTACAGCCATATTTGTGCCCAAAAGTTCGGGTACACATTTTCTTTATTGGAGTGTGACATTAACCTCTTATTGCCGTGAATAAACCTCTCCTCTGTTTGGGTGCCAGGGGCCTACATTTCTGAAAATCGCCTGTTGCATTAGTGGATGACATGGAGCCTGTTTTGCCGTGAATGAACCTCTCCTCTGACTGGGTGCCAGGGGCCTAACTTACTGAAAATCGCCTGTTCTATTGGTGGGTGACATTAACCGCTTTTTGCCATGAATGAACCTCTCCTCTGTCTGGGTGCCAGGGGCCAAACTTCCTAAATATCGCCTGTTCCATTGGTGGCTGACATTAACCTCTTAATGCCGTGAATAAACCTCTCCTCTGTCTGGGTGCCAGGGGCCTACATTAGTTACAATCACCTGTTCCATTGGTGGGTGACCTGAATCCTGTTTTACCGTGAATTAAGCTCTCCTCTGTTTGGGTGCCAGGGGCCTACATTTCTGAAAATCGCCTGTTCCATTGGTGGGTGACATTAACCTCTTATTGCCATGAATAAACCTCTCCTCTGTCTGGGTGCCAGGGGCCTACATTAGTTACAGTTGCCTGTTCCATTGGTGGGTGACATGAAGCCTGTTTTACTGTGAATGAAGCTCTCCTCTATTTGGGTGCCAGGGGCCTACATTTCTGAAAACCGCCTTTTGCATTGGTGGATGACATGAAGCCTGTTTTGCCATTAATGAACCTCTCCTCTGTCTGGGTGCCAAGGCCAGCAAGAGATTTGATGGCAGCAAGGCGGGAAATGGATAACAACAGCAGACCGGGAAGACCCAGACAGGTCATTGTTAGATATCTGGACTACTATGATAAGTCAGAAATTTTACGAGCTTATAAGAGCAGATCCAGAGACCTGGAAATAAAAGGACATAAAATACTACTTTTTGACGACTTCTCAGGAGACGTCACGAGACGCCACAGAGCCTTTTCCCAGATATGCTCAATGCTATTTCAACAGAAGAGAAAATTTGCTCTAATGTACCCAGCGACCTTAAAGGTCTTTTGTACCGATGGTCAAGTGGATGTCTTTACTTCCCCAGAGGAAGCCAAAGTTTTGCAGGTGGAAACATCTGGACAGAGTCATCATAATGAATCTCTACGCCAGCGTCATTCACAGTCCTGGAACACACCTCCGCAGACGGTACTGAACACTCTGCCGCCGAAAGAACAGCGTCTACAGGAACAAGCCCGCCGGACCTGAAACACATCCAATGCCGTGGTTTCAGAGAATTCATCTTTTGCGAGGAACTTTCTGCTTTTGGCCAATAACTATCAAGGCGGACCACTCCTTTGGTGTAGAATTAATTGCCCTATGCATCAGCTAAAGCTTTTGGCTAGTCATGTTTTAATAGAGCGTCAGTTGGTAGATGATCTAAGGTACGCTCAGATTTCTAGATAGCTATGTCTCATTCTCGTCTTACTAGATTGGGAAGAAGTGAAGTCCTGAGAGATGGGAGTTCGAACCTAGTGATCTGTTCACAGTTGGCAGTTAATATTGTTCTACATGTTGATGTGCGTGTGTGTGGGATGGGGGGTGGGGAGGGAGTAGGACTATGTATTAGAATGTTACTATCTTGATGTTGATTTATCATGTACCTGGCCTACATTCACATTTAGTTTTTTTATGATACCTCGCTTGACATACCTTAGACAGGTCTTAAATGGTTAAGATTGTTTCCTGGAACGTTAAGGGACTTAGGTCTCTGCAGAAACATATGATGGTAATACGGAAAACTAAACAGATTGAGAACGGACTCCTCCAGTAAACTCACCTGGGGTTGAACGATTTCCAGAAGATTATGGGTTGGAGAAGTGTATGGATCTAAAGCATGTAACCAAAAGGCAGGGGTTTTAATTTTGATTAGGAAAAATGCAAACTACTCAGTAATGTCATACTCCTGCGACGAGGAAGGCAGGATCGCTCAGGTTACCATGCAATCAGCCGAGGGTACGCTCAGTGTTTACAGCATTTATGGCCCAAATGACTCATGTGAAGAATTTTATAAATCAGTCACCATACGGTTGCTAGAGGATCAAGCAATAGATAAGATAATGGGAGGAGATATGAACGTAGTGGCAGAGTGGGGAGAGGATAGGAGATCAGATAGAGATGTTCCACCTCCGGCGAAACGTAATACCCATACCTTACGGGACTTGATGTCCACTCTTAGGCCTCTTTCACACGAGCGTGTCCGGATTAGGTCCGGATGCGTTGCGGATGCGTTCAGTGAAAACTGTGCGATTTCACAGGCAAAGCCATTCAGTTTTGCCTGCGATTGCGTTCAGTTGTTCAGTTTTTTCCGCGCGGGTGCAATGCGTTTTGATGTGTTTTTCACGCGCTTGATAAAAAACTGAAGGTTTACAAACAACATCTCCTAGCAACGATCAGTGAAAAACGCACCGCACCCGCACTTGCTTGCGGATGCAATGCGTTTTTCACGCAGCCCCATTCACTTCTATGGGGCTAGGGATGCGTGAAAAGCGCAGAATATAGAACATGCTGCGATTTTCACGCAACGCACAAGTGATGCGTGAAATAAAACGCTCATGTACACAGACCCATTGAAATGAATGGGTCAGGATACAGTGCGGGTGCAATGCGTTCACATCACGCATTACATCCGCGTGGAAAACTCGCTCGTGTGAAAGGGGCCTTAAACTGGTAGACACTTGGAGAACACTCCATCTGGAAGGGAGAGACTTCACCCATTACTCAGCAGTGCATAAATCATGGTCTCGCATTGATTATATTTTATAGTCGGTTTAATTTATTCGGGACATGCAGAGCAGCTAACATAGAAGATCTGGTGATTTCAGATCATGCTCCGACCTCGATCTGGCTACAAGATCACACGCCGAGAGGCCCAGATTATATCTGGCGTTTCCCGTCTGATCTGTACAACAATGCGGATTTTCGCAACTTACTAATAGGGTGGTGGGATGAATATTTCAGCCTAAACAAGCATCCTGATAATGCACGGCTGACATGGGATGCTGGAAAAGCAGTGCTGAGGGGACAGTTGATTGCACATGTAACTGGCCTTAAAAAGAAGATAGCAAAAGAAATAGAAACACACGGAGAGAAGCTCAGACAGGCGTATTTAGCCTTTACAACTTGCCCATTGCAGACAACTGAGGGGGAATGGAAGAGAGAAAAGCGGGAGTATGAACATTGGATGCAACAAAAAGAGTTGCTATATAAAAGCAGAGCAGGCACCTAACTTTATAAATATGGCAATAAAGCAGGTAAATTAGTAGCCAGATTAGCAAAAGGTTATCTCCAAACCACCCCGATCTTAGCACTGAAGGATAACAGAGGGCAACTAAAACATGACCAAAAAGATATAAATAAGATTATTAAGGAAATTTATAGTGTACTATATAATTCCCAACAGGAAAATATTGAGGGAGGTCTACAATGGTTGAACTCCATTAAAATGCCCAGTATAACAGAAGAAGATCTGACCTCTTTTAATGCTCCGATTACAGCGCAAGAAGTGCAGAAAACAATTTCGGATTTGAAACTTGGTAAAGCCCCAGGCCCGGATGGATACTCAGGGGAATTTTTTAAAATCTTAAATGAGAGAATCTCACTTTTAACGCAGGTTTATAATACTTATATGTCTGGAGTCTCATTAGCGGAGATATCCAATACTGTCCACATAAAACTAATACTGAAACCAGGTAAAGATCCTTTACAGGAGGCTTCATATAGGCCCACATCACTGATTAACACAGACATTGAGATCATCTCTAAAGTATTGGTGGAAAGGCTGGCAAATATACTACCCAAACTAATATCAGATTCGCAGGTAGGCTTCGTGAAAGTTCTGACGGTATTGGACGAGATTAAGATAAGACCGGATCTCCAGTCGTCCCCAGCTTTTTTGACAATAGATGCCGAGAAAGCGTTTGATAATGTAAGTTGGGGATGGATGGGGAGAGTTTTAGACAAGATCGGTATAACCGGTGCCTTTAGATCATACCTGGGGGTGCTATATGCAAACCCATCGGCCAGGATACATACCCCGGGATACCTATCTCCTATGTTCCCTATTGAAAAAGGGACGAGACAGGGGTGTCCTCTTTCTCCACTGTTATTCAACATTGCACTGGAGCCCCAGTCTCAATACCTAGAAACTACTAGGGAGCTGGAAGCTATAAAAATTGGATCTATGGAAATCAAACATGTATGCAGACGATCTGCTAGTCTTTTTGTCCAATCTGTGCAGAGACGTACCCTTGTTAATAAAGAAACTAAGTGAATTTGGAGAGGTGTCTGGTTTTAAGATAAATGCTACCAAAAGTGAGCTCCTGCTTCTCTCTCAGACACACAGAGGTTTGGTGAATGGTGAATGGTGCGTGGCGACACGCTTCATACGGTATTTGGGCATAAATATAGGAAGATCCCCAGAGTCTATATATTCGCTCAATTACCCCCCAATAATTAAGAAAGTCCAGGATGATGTGGATAGATGGGCACAACTTCCCCTTTCGTTGATGGGCAGATGCTACCTCCTAAAAATGATTAGTTTTGCACGTCTGCTTTACCCTATGCAGACGATTCTATTACTGATCAAACATGCAGACATACAAACACTTGAAACTGCATTTCGCTTCTTCATATGTAGAGGCAAACTTCCAGGAATATCACTATGGAAATTGCAGCTCCCCAGGGAAAAGGGAGGGATAAACTTCCCAGACATTAGAGGTTATAATTTAGTTAGCAACTTACGACATGGCTTAGACTGGCTGTCTGGTAAGAGCAGTTTCTCGAACTTTAAGTTAGAATCGCAGCTAACCTTCCTGTGGTCGCTTAATGCACTACTACATACGAAATATGTGAATCTGCCAACGCTCCTGAAGAGGAGCCTAATAGTGAAAGATACTGTAGCGACGTGGAAAGCAGTTCGTAAAGACTTTGGATTGCCGTTTTCCCTATCAAAACATATGGTGTTATGGGGTCATCCCGAATTTGCAGAAGGGAGGTTGAACAAACAATTCAGGGAGTGGAGAAGTAAGCAGATACAGACGGTAAATGATTTGTGGCATGATCCGAATCGACGTTATGTTAGGTTTGAGGAACTATGTACTAAATATGGGTTACGCTCTAACCAGTTTTTGGCGTACCATCAGATGCATAACTTTTTGAAACCCCGGGTATTGAACTTAGAAAAAGAGTTTTATGCAAATAGATTTGATGCCTTGAAATGTGCAGACGTGACTTCTCTGTCATTTTCGGAATTGAGGGAACGGCTGCAAATGTCGCTTCTGAAGACATGTCCGTCTGCAACGTTTAAGGCGTGGGAAAAGGAGCTCGGGAAGAGCGATATCCAAGATAATATATTGAAGGGATGGCTGACAATTAGGAGGATAATCCCAAATGAAATATGGCGGGAAACACAATTCAAAATTGTCCATAGAGCAATCTATGGGTTCTATAACAATCACACCGATCGGTAATTAGGTAGGATAACACACTGCCTGAAATGTCACAAAGCGAATACCAATCTATTTCATGGTCTCTGGGAATGCTGACAATCGACAGTATTTTGAAAATCATTTATTAAGTGGATGAAGGGTGTACTACATGTGCCATTACAGCTAGACCCTGAACTAATCCTACTTCATCATCACCCTGAGGCACCATATATGACGCAAGTCACACACGTGTGTATCCTGGCAGCAAAATGCTGTTTTTTGTGGAGCTGGCTACTTACTTCGACCCCCTCGATAGGGGAAATAACCACACAGGTGAAATGGTGCTTGAGGAGAGAATTTTTTGCAGCATAAAAGGGATCAGACAAATTAATTAAGAAGCTTATGTCGAGATGGAGAGGATTTATCACTAGGGTATTAGAGAATACAGGGATAAAAGAACTCATGGGCCCATTGAAAAACACGTCTTGGTATCTACTAGAGCAGATGAAGGGTACTTTTAGTCAAACTAGAACTATAGAGATCTTGATCCTAGGATAAGGATAGTTCAGCAACATGCTTCAGTAGGGGGGGTTGGGTTGTGGTACATGATAATGACTATTAGCTCTTTTGAAGATATTTCTGCCAAGTTGATAAGATGGGGGAAGGGAAGGGGGTCACACAAATTGATGTTATGTTCTTTTTGCACTAGAAATAATTGTGAATATTTACATATGTACATGGTGATATGGTTACCTTGACCAGAGGTTTGATAAATGTATAAATAATATCTGCAATTGCAATCTGTATTGTTGCCAGTAATATGTAAACATGTACTTGCTGAATGATAAAATCAATAACCGCCATAGACTTCAATAGGCAGGCGAATTTTAAAACCCACAGGGACTCTTTCTGGCCACAGTAGTGATGGAAAAGTTGTTTCAAGGGGACACCTGGACTGTAGCATGCAGGAGGGGGATCCATGGCAAAACTCCCATGGAAAATTACGTAGTTGATCCAGAGTCGGGTTTTAATCCATAATGGGCATAAATCACCTACCATTCCTAAATTGTTTGGAATAACGTGCTTTAAAACATCCAGTGTGTGTATACGATCAGGTATGATGTTGTAACGATCAGGTAGTGTAAGGGTTACGCCCGCTTCACAGTGACAGACCAAACAGCGACAGACCAAACTCCCCATTTAACGCACTGCAAGCAACCACAAACAGTCTATTTGCACAACCACAAACTCCCCATTTGCACAAGGTTGGATACCAAGCTAGCCATGTCCCGTTCCTTGTCCTCACTGACGTCATTGAAGGTCTAATCCTCGCGCAATGTACTGTATATGTACGCAATGTATACACCCTATATGAGTGGTGTGTTCAGTAATCAGTAGTACTATTTTTATCAGTTTAATCCCTGTTACGTCCCCTATCAGGGGATGTGTATCGAATAGATTTTAGGAATCGGGAGATGGAAAAAGAATCTTGGTCGGTCCTCTTACTTCCATTGGGGCACTGTGCGTGCGCCGTGCAATGTACTGTGCAACCCTATATGAGTGGTGTGTTACTTAGTACTATTCTTATCAGTTTAATCCCTTATTCTTATCATAATCCCTTATCAGAATAGATTTTAGGAACCAGGAGATGGAAAAAGAAGCTTGGTTGTTCCTCTTACTTCCAATTTGGGCCACGGCGCGTGTGCGCCGTGCACTGTACTGTGCAACCCTATATGATTGGTGTGTTAACTAGAACTATTCTTATCAGTTTAATCCCTGTTACGTCCCCTATGACATTGGCATCTTGCGCTCAAACATTTCCTTTACAGACACCTGACTGTGGGCAGATGAGCAGGAACTGCTGAAGGTGAGAGGCGTAGTGGCGAGTGGTTGAGGGGCACGGAGGACAGCAGTGGTTGACGTGGCTGAAGATGCTGGACCAGGAGGAGGATGGTGGCTTTGAGTTTGTGTGCTGCTTGTACTCATGTGTTGATCCCATAAGCGTTTGTGATGTGAGATCATGTGCCTTCACAAAGCAGTTGTACCGAGGTGGGTGTTGGACTTCCCACGACTCAGTTTCTTTTGGCACAGGTTGCAAATGGCATCGCTGTTATCAGAGGCAGACACACACAAAAAATGCCACACTGCTGAGCTTTGCAATGACGACATTCTGGTGGTGGCAACAGCATTCGTTGATTGGCGTGCTGTCTGGCTGACCCCTGGTGCCGATACATGCTGTCTATCAACTCGTCTCCTCCTCATTTCTGTTTCCCCATCTGAACTTCCCCCTGTTCTTCTTCTCTTCAAGCGGGAACCCATGTGACATCCACCGACACATCGTCATCATCAACTGCTTCACTTGTATCTGACAACTCAGCAAAGGAAGCAGCAGCGGGTACAACACATAGGAGACATATCCCTGTTATCTACATCCTCATGCAATAAGGGTTGCACATCACTCATTTCTTCCAACTGATGTGTAAATAAATCCTCGCACAGATCAAATGAAGCAGCTGTGGTGCTAGTGTTGGTGGTGGCGGCGGGCGGGCGAGTGGTAACTTGAGAGGTGCCCGAAGCAGAGCTGGAGGAGGATGGTGCGTCAAGGTTCCGAGCGGAAGCTGTAGAAGATTGGGTGTCCTGTGTAAGCCAGTCAACTATGTCCTCAGAATTTTTAGAGTTCAGAGTATGTGGCTTCTGAACACTGGGCATTATTCTAGGGCCAAAGGAAATCACAGCACCACGACAGCCCCTGCAGGGTGGCCTGCCTCTGCCTGTCATTTTTTTTTGATTAGTGGCACTATGCGTGCAAGGTACTGTGCCACCCGGTATGAGTGGTGGGCACTGGCAGTGGGTAGGCACACTACAGTCAGTGGAAGTGGGCCTGACACACACTGGCAGGCAACTAACCTTAGATTAAAGGTTAAAAATTAAATGCCTTATTTATCGGCAAGGTACTGTGCCACCCGATATGAGTGGTGGGCACTGGCAGTGGGCACACTACAGTCAGTGGAAGTGGGCCTGACACACACTGGCAGCAGGCAGGCAACTGAAATTAGATTAAAGTGTAAAAATTAAATGTCGTTTTTATGCAAAGTCCTGTGCCACACGGTATGAGTGGTGGCAGTGGGCACACTACAGTCTTTGGGCCTGCAGCCTCTCACACACGGGCAGGCCAGGCAACTGCAATATATATATGGATAAAATAAAATAAAAGCAGACTAATGTAGCAGCCCTAAAAAGGGCTTTTTGGGGTGCTGTGACGCTGTCCTTACAGCAGATGAGTCTGTGGACACAGAACACTGGCCTAGCTAACGCTTTCCCTATGAATTCAGAATCATCAGCACAGCAGCAGCTGCAGTCTCCCTGCTCTCAATAACATGCAGCTTCAGAATGAATCTAAGATGGATGCTGTCCTTGCTTTTTGATAGAAGGTGGGAGGGTCTGGGAGGGAGGGTATGCTGATTGGCTGGAATGTGTCTGCTGACTGTGAGGTACAGGGTCAAAGTTTTCTCAATGATGATGTATAGGGGGCGGACCGACCATCGCATATGTTCGCCCGCCGCGGCGAACACAAACAAGCTATGTTCGCCGGCGAGTAGTTCGGGACATCACTATTGGTGGATGATATGAAGCCGGACTTGCCGTGAATGAATCTATCCTCTGTCTGGGTGCCAGGGGCCTACATTTCTGAAAATCGCCTATTGTATTGGTGGGTGACATGAAGCCTGTTTTGCCGTGAATGAACCTCTCCTCTGTCTGGGTGCCAGGGGCCTACATTTCTGAATATCACCTGTTCCATTGGTGGGTGACATTAACCCAGTTTTGTTAGTGATAAGCCCCTGCTGTGCATTGCTGGCAGGAAACCAAATTTTCTAAAAACGTCTGTTACTGATCAAAAGATGCGTGACTACAAATGCACCCTGGTAGACGCGCTGCTGATGGCATTCCCACCTGATGCCTCATCAACCTCCTACTCCACATCCACCTCCTTCTCCGAGTTGCCAATTAATAATGTTTAATTTTTATTTTTATTTTTTTATTTTAAGTCATTTCCCTATCCACATTTGTTTGCAGGGCATTTACCTACATATTGCTGCCTTTTGCAGCCCTCAAGCCCTTTCCAGGGCTATTTTACAGCCATTTTAGTGCCCAAAAGTTCGGGTCCCCATTGACTTCAATGGGGTTCGGGGTCAAGTTCAGGTTTAGTACGGATCTCGAACCCGAACTTTTTTGTGAAGTTCGTCCGAACCCGTTGAACCCGAACTTCCAGGTGTTCGCTCAACTCTAATGGTCAATCCTTAAAAAGACAAATCTAGGATAAAAGAGAATTCCTGAATGGTCATCCCCCCCTGGAAACAGACATTTTTCTCGGTGTGCCATCCCCGCATTACATTGTGTCCCGTAACATCACCCGTGCCCTGACCAACGAAGTTATAGGAAAGCTCGATTTAATGACGGACACACGGACAAGTGCTTTTGGCCAGGGATGCTACATTTCCTTGACAGCACACTGGGTGAAACTTGCGGTGGTCGTTAGCAAGTTGTACTCTGGGATGGCACAGGTGCCACAGATGCCAAGGATTGCTGGCACTACATCCATCAGGATTTCTGCCACCACCTACATTAGTGGCTGCAACCCCCCCTTCTTCTCCTCCACCTCCACCTCCTGCTCCACTGGAAACTCTGAATTCTAATGGGCAAGCGGCAACAGACCTTGCTGAAATTCATTTGCTTGGGTGACAAACAGCACACCGCCGCAGAGCTGTGGCACGGTATAAAAGACCAGGTTGACTGTGTCTGATAATGGCCGTAACTCGTTGGCAGCTTTCTAGCTCGGCAAGCTCACACACATGGCAATCATACAGCATATATGTACCATGCACAACAAACATCAGAAACTTATACATTACTATAACTAAAAACCTAACACAAGAGTGGAGTTAAACCAATGGCATGAACTTTTTACGAACTCATAAATAACCAAATAAGTAACCATAACATATTATATTTTACAGCCTAGTCAGAAACTCAAACTCAAACCATAACAATAAAAAAATCAAACCCCGGAACATAACAGGCCCAGTGACTGTGGCCTGACGAAGCACGGTTTCAAGCGCGAAACGGCCGTTGCCGCTAACCTGCTGTGATCAGTTGTCCGCCCCCCAGCCCTGTATGTGATGCTGTCTTGGCATAGAAGAACAAAGATTGCTATTTTACAGCTCGGGTGAGTGCCGCAACCTTTCTTTCACCTCTATTGGATCGTGATCATAACAGGCCCAGCCCTCAGCGAATCAGGGCCATCACAGGGGCAGAAAATAACCTCTGCCCAGTGAAGAAGGGAAAATTGTACATGGGAAAAATGCTGATATGGGCATTTGGATCCCACCTTAATGTCCGGGATCCAGCCATACCATGCCTAGGCCACATGTTCTCAATTTTCTCCCAACCTACCACATTTTGCCTTAGCTACTGGTGAAGGTGCACTGTGTGTGTGCCCATTTTCGAAAGTCATCTACAGCTGCCATCAGTTCGGCAATGCTACTGAATTTCTTGCATTTGCCAGCAAACAGACTACTGTGCTATGTGAGCACACGCTGGAACTCTACTTTCTACATGTGGTCCATGCTTTGTGAGCAGCAGAGGTCAGTAATGGAATACCAGCTGCAACATGATCTTGTATGTCTCACCTCTGTGAGGTTTTACACAACTTTGAGGGATAAACACAGATGGTGAGTGGCGATGCTGCTATTATCAGCCCAAACATACCACTTCTGTGTCTAGTGAAACGCTGGCTGCTAACGATGAAGGCAGATGCTTTAAATGTGGAAGAGGTGGAACTAGGGGGAAGACATTACTCAGGGTGATAGCCAGAACACCATCAGTTCGGCTTCTCTGTGTGAATTGGATAATGATGATGATGAGGAGGAGGAGGAGGAGCAAGAGACAGTTTCCTACGCTACAGAGGGTAGTAACAATATCAGGTTTATCCCATCTGTTCTGCATAGATGGGCAGGAGAGGAGGAAGAGGATAAGGAGAATGAGAGCCATCCTCCTGATAATGACAGCGAAGTCTTGCCTGTTGGGAATCTGGCACACATGGCTGACTTCATGTTAGGCTACCTTTCCCGCGACTCGTGCATTACACGCATGATAGACAACACGGATTACTATTTGTTCACCCTTATCGACCCCCACTAGAAAGAGAACTTGTCATCTCTCATATCTGTGATGGAGAGGACAAGCAAAACGATGAAATGACAGAATGACCTTGTTTAAAAATTGCTTAGAAAATTTCCACATGACAACACTAGAGGCAGAGTACGTAGTTCCTTGGGCAACCCAGGAGGGGAGATGAGGAGGACACACCGCAGTTCCAACAGAGGCAGGACAACACTCTACAAGGCCTGGAACAGTTCCATGACACCCCGCCAGCACCCTCACCCTGATGCGCAGCCTAGTGTCACAAGGAGGGAATCATTTTGGAAGATGGTGAAGGAGTACATAGCAGACCGTGTCAGCGTCCTCAGGGATCCCTCTGTGCCTTACAACTATTGGAGGTCCAAGCTGGACACGTGGCTCAAACTTGCACTCTACAGTTGTGTTCAAAATTATTCAACCTCCACTGAAATTGAGTGTTTTGGCCTGTTTGACATTGATTTTGATCATTTCAGTCATCTTGTTTACAATTAAATCAAAGAGGCAATTGTAAGTCAGACAAATATAACATAACATTTATAATGAAATAACCACAAATATCTTTTCTGTGCTCACATAATTATCAGTTTTATTCAACCCCCAAGTGACATTCAATCTTAGTACTTAGTACAACATCCTTTTCCAGTTATAACTTTTAAACATGAAGCATAGCTTGACACAAGTGTCTTGCAGCGATCTACGGGTATATTCACCCATTCTTCATGGGCAAAAGCCTCCAGTTCAGTCACATTCTTAGGCTTGTGCGCTGCAACTGCTTTCTTTAAGTCCCACCAGAGGTTCTCAATTGGATTTAAGTCTGGTGACTGCGATGGCCACTTCAAAATGTTCCAGCCTTTAATCTACAACCATGCTCTAGTGGACTTGGAGGTATGCTTGGGATCATTGTCCTGTTGAAAGGTCCAACGTCTCCCAAGGCTCAGGTGTGTGACGGACTGCATCACATTTTCATCCAATATCTCCTGGTACTGAAGAGAATTCATGGTACCTTGCACACGCTGAAGCTTCCCTGTACCAGTAGAAGCAAAACAGCCCCAAAGCATGATTGATCACCTGTTATGCTTCACAGTAGGCAAGGTGTTCTTTTCTTCATAGGCCTTGTTCTTCCTCCTCCAAACATAGCGTTGATCCATGGGCCCAAACAGTTCTAATTTTAATTTATCAGTCCACAGAACACTATCCCGAAACTTTTGTGGTTTGTCCACATGACTTTTGGCATACTGCAGTCGACTCTTCTTATTCTTTGGAGACAGCAAGGGGGTGCGCCTGGGAGTTCTGGCATGGAGGCCTTCATTACGCAGTGTGCGCCTTATTGTCTGAGCAGAAACTTCAGTACCCGCATCTGACAAATATTTTTTCAGTTCCTCAGCAGTCACACGGGGACTTTTCTCCACTTTGCGTTTCAGGTAGCGCACAGCAGAAGAAATCAGCATCTTCTTTCTGCCACGACCAGGTAGCGTTTCAACAGTGCCCTTTGCCTCGAATTTGCGATTGATGCTTCCTATGGTGTTTCTTGGTATGT
Source organism: Bufotes viridis (assembly GCA_033119425.1). Taxonomy (NCBI): domain Eukaryota; kingdom Metazoa; phylum Chordata; class Amphibia; order Anura; family Bufonidae; genus Bufotes; species Bufotes viridis. The sequence continues at coordinate 387,386,792 of CM065591.1, forward strand.
TTAACATCTTTGCAATCTTCTTATAGCCATTGCTCTTCCAGTGAAGAGAAATCGCCTCTTCTCTTGTCTTCCTGGACCATTCTCTTGACTTCACCATGTTTGTAAACACACCAGTAAATGTCTAGAAGGAGCTGAGTATCACAGTCATTTTAAATCTGCCTAATTGGTGCTTATTATGCTTGATTGCTGCTCCTTGACATCCACAGGTGTTTTCAATACCTGATCGAAAACACTAAAATGAACCTCTGTTCTTAAGAGTGGTAGTCTTTAAGGGGTTGAATAATTGTGTCAATGAAGAAATCACAAAAAAAAACATTTAATACTGTATTACAAAAACAATTGATGTCATTTTAGGTGCATTTGGTTCTTTAACCTGTTCCCGACCGCCGAACGCACGGATGCGTCCAGGCGGCAGGTTTATTCCTCCTGGACGCATCCGTGCGTCATCTCGCGAGAGCCGAGATCTGCTGTGAACGCGCGCACGCGCTGCTCACAGCAGAGCGCGGCTCTGCAGTTAGCTACAGCCTGCCAGCGATGATCAATCGCTGGCAGGCTGTAAATGTAAAATAAATTAGATCAGTGGTATATCAGACGCTGTGTTGTTAACAGCGTCTGATATACTAATACCTGGTCCTCTGGTGGTCCCATTTACTGGGATCGACCACCAGAGGACCAGGTAACAATGTAAAGTTGCACCAAACACTACACTAACCCCCCCACCCCCAATCACTTTATAACCACTATTAACCCTTTGTTAACCCCTGATCACCCCATATAGACTTCCTGATCACCCCCTGTCACTGATCACCCCCTGTAAGGCCTCTATTCACATGTCCATATGTGTTTTGGCGGATCCGCGACGCGGATCCGCAAAACACGGACACCGGCAATGTGCTTTCCGCATTTTGCAGATCTGCACATTGCCAGAACTATATAGAAAATGCTTTTTCTTGTACGCAATTGCGGACAAGAAAAGGACATGTTCTATATTTTTGCGAACGGAAGTGCAGACTCGTAAGTGCGGATCCGCAATTCCGATCCGAGCGGACAAAGTCTGTCCCCATAGAAATGAATGGGTCCGCAATTCCGCTCCGCAAACAGAATTTCGGACGTGTGAATGGGGCATAAGGGTCCCTTATCACCGCCAGTTAGTTAGCTACTTGTTAGGTAGCTAGCGCCCAGCCCACCGCACCGCAGTCACTGATTTTGGCAGAGATTTTTTCATCCACATTGATTGATGCGAATGAAAAAATCTGTGCCGTTCATTTTTTTTCTTTTTTCAGCCCAGAGGCTGAACGGAAAAAAAAAATCTCATTACCCGTATGCTCAATATACGGAGAATCGCAGAAACTCCTAATGCTGGCCATACGTGTAATGATTGCGGAGACCCTCAAATGCCAGGGCAGTACAAAAACCCCACATGTGACCCCATTTTAGAAAGAAGACACCCCAAAGTATTCGCTGAGGGGTATGGGGAGATCATGCAAAATTTTATTTTTTTGTCACAAGTTAGTGGAATATGAGAAAAAAAAATAAAAAATTTCCGCTAACTTGTACCAAATTTTTTATTTTTTCTGTGAACTCGTCATGCCCCTCACGGAATACCTTGGGGTGACTTCTTTCCACAATGGGGTCACTTGTGGGGTATTTATACTGCCCTGGCATTTTAGGGGTCCTAAAGTGTGAGAATCCAAATGCGTAAAAATGCCCTGTGAAATCCTAAAGGTACTCATTGAATTTAGGCCCTTTGCATCTTGGCTGCAAAAGTGTCACACATGTGGTATCGCCGTACTCAGAAGAAGTAGGGCAATGTGTTTTGGGGTGTATTTTACATATACTCATACTCGTATGAGAAATATCTCTGTAAATGACAACTTTTAAAAAAATTTATACAAAGTTGTCAATTTACAGCGATATTTTTCACACACAGTATGGGTATATGTAAAAATACACCCCAAAACACATTGCCCTACTTCTCCTAAATACGGCGATACCACATGAGTGACACTTTTTGCAGCCTGGGTGCGCAAAGGGCCCAAATTCCAACGAGTACCTTTAGCTTTTACATGGCTGCTCACAGTTTCGCCCGCCCAAAATGCCAGAACAGTACAAACACCCCACAAATGACCCATTTTGGAAAGAAGACACCCCAAGGTATTCACTGAGGGGCATAGTGAGTCCGTGAAAATTTAACTTTTTGTCAAAAGTTAGCAGAAAGGGAGACTTTATGAGAAAAACTATAAAAATCAATTTCCGCTAACTTGTGCCAAAAAAATCTTCTATGAACTCGCCATGCCCCTCATGGAATACCTTGGGGTGTCTTCTTCCAAAATGGGGTCACATGTGGGGTATTTATACTGCCCTGGCATTTTAGGGGCCCTAAAGCGTGAGAAGAAAAATGCGTAAAAATGCCATCCTAAAGGTACTCATTGGTTTAGGGCCCTTTGCATCTTGGCTGCAAAAGTGTCACACATGTGGTATCGCTGTACTCAGGAGAGTAGGGCAATGTGTTTGGGGTGTATTTTACATATACCCATGCTGGGTGAGAGAAATATCTCTGTAAATTGACAACTTTGAATAAAAAATGTAAAAGTTGTCGCTTACAGCGATATTTTTCGCACACAGTATGGGTATATATAAAAATACACCCAAAACACATTGCCCTACTTCTCCTGAGTACGGCGATACCACATGAGTGACACTTTTTGCAGCCAAGATGCGCAAAGGGGCCCTAAAACCAATGAGTACCTTTAGGATTTCACAGGCATTTTTACGCATTTGGATTCTCACGCTTTAGGGCCCCTAAAATGCCAGGTCAGTATAAATACCCCACATGTGACCCCATTTTGGAAATAAGACACCCCAAGGTATTCCGTGAGGGGCATGGCGAGTTCACAGAATTTTTATTTTTGGCACAAGTTAGCGGAAATTGATATTTTTTTTTTTTTTTACAAAGTCTCTTATTTCACTAACTTGTGACAAAAATAAAATTTTACATGAACTCACCATACCCTCACAGAATACCTTGGGGTGTCTTCTTTCTAAAATGGGGTCACATGTGGGGTATTTATACTGTCCTGGCATTTTAGGGGCCCCTAAAGCGTGAGAAGAAGTCTGGAATCCAAATGTGTAAAAATGGCCTGTGAAATCCTAAAGGTACTCATTGGTTTTAGGGCCCCTTTATCATGGCTGCAAAAGTGTCACACATGTGGTATCGCCGTACTCAGGAGAAGTAGGGCAATGTGTTTTGGGGTGTATTTTTAATATACCCATACTTTGTATGAGAAATATCGCTGTAAACGACAACTTTTAAAAAAATTTTATACAAAGTTGTCAGTTTACAGAGATATTTCTCTCACCCAACATGGGTATATGTAAAAACACACCCCAAAACACATTGCCCTACTTCTTCTGAGTACGGCGATACCACATGAGTGACACTTTTTTGCAGCCTGGGTGTGCAAAGGGGACCTAAATTCCAACGAGTACCTTTAGCTTTTACAGGACTGCTCACAATTTAGCCCCGCCCAAAATGCCAGAACAGTAAACACACCCCACAAATGACCCCATTTCGGAAAGTAGACACCCCAAGGTATTCACTGAGGGGCATAGTGAGTCCGTGGGAGATTTTATTTTTTTTTGCCAGAAGTTAGCAGAAATGGAAACTTTATTATTTTTATTTTTTTCCTCAGAAAGTGTCATTTTCCGCTAACTTGTGAAAAAAAATGAAATGATACATCAACTCACCATGCCCCTCCGCGAATACTTTGGGGTGTCTTCTTTCTAAAATGGTGTCATTTGGGGGGTATTTATACTATCCTGGCATTCTAGCACCTGAAGAAACATGACAGGTGCTCAGAAAGTCAGAGCTGCTTCAAAATGCCAAAATTCCCTTTTTGCACCATAGTTTGTAAACGCTATAACTTTTACCCAAACCAATAAATATACACTTATTGGACTTTTTTTATCAAAGACATGTAGAACAATAAATTTAGAGAAAAATGTATATAGAAATGTAGTTTTTTTAAAAAAAATTTACAACAGAAAGTGAAAAATGTCATTTTTTTGCAAAAATGTCGTTAAATTTTTATTAATAGCAAAAAAAGTTAAAATGTCAGCAACAATGAAATACCACCAAATGAAAGCTCTATTAGTGAGAAGAAAAGGAGGCAAAATTAATTTGGGTGGTAAGTTGCATGACGGAGCAATAAACGGTGAAAGTAGTGTAGTGCGGAATTGTAAAAAGTGGCCTGGTCATTAAGGGTGTTTAAGCTAGGGGGGCTGAAGTGGTTAAAAAGTCATTGTAAGATTTCATTCTGAACACAATTACAAATGTACACTAAATTCCCTAAAACCCTTTACAGCATTGGGGGTTAAATAATTTTGAACACAACTGTACACTGTATTAACATGCACCTCTGCCACCACTAAAAAGGTTATATGGTTCAATCTTCCTTTTCTCGTCCTTCTCCTCCTCCTCCATCATATCAACATGCTTTTTAGGCTGCCCTCGCTCAAAATGTTTTATTGGGTCAGCGAAACTCTTGCACAGGTGCCAGAGGTGACACTCAGAGCCCTCTCTGTGGGCACCCTTACCCTTGAAAAAGTCTGTGGTGCACCAATATGCCTTACATTTTTTCTGCCATTCATCAGCATCAGGTACACCATGAATGGCACAGGCATCAAATTGACTGTAGGCAGCCAGGCTACTATAACTAAATAATATGGAACATGGAAGATATACTATATTGGACTGTAGTATTCAGGGTAAATGATCGTGTGGGCACTTTGCGATAAATAAGTGTGTTTGTAGTTGCAGTTTGGGAAATCAGTCTCTAAAAGGTTCGCCGTCGCATTCACTGTTTTAGGGAGTTAGCGCACCTGGAGGCCCTCAGCTACATTATTTTACTCTGTTTCATTGAGCCCAGAGACACAGCCTCTGTATGAACCAGCAGCATCATGCCCACTTCCCTGTCCCTTTGTGCTCACCTTCTTCATATTAATGGTTTTCTCTGTAGATGTGGCGCTGATTGCTTTACTGTCCGCTAAAGACACAGTTTTATGATGCAGTACAGTATTGGATACAAAACCCAAAGATTGTGGACACTTTACTATGCCCAGATTAATCGAATTTGTAATATACACAATGTATTCAGATGCAGTTCAGTATTGGATAGAAAAAATAACAGATTTTGGCCACTATACTAGTCTCAAGATAATGGAATTTGTAATAAACACACTGTATTCAGATGCAGTTCAGTATTGGATACAAAAAATAACAGATTTTGGCCAGTATACTAGTCTCAAGATAATGGAATTTGTATTTGGCACACTGTATTCAGATGCAGTTCAGTATTGGATCTAAAAAAAAAACTGATTTGGCCACTATACTAGTCTCAAGATAATGGAATTTTTATATACACACTGTATTCGGATGCAGTTCAGTATTGGATACAAAAAACAACAGATTTTGGCCACTATACTAGGCCAAAGATAATGGAATTTTTTAAATACACATTGTATTCAGATGCAGTTCAGTATTGGATACAAATTTGTCCCAAATAAAAATGTATTCTCTACTGGAATGCTGTACTGTATATACGGTTGTGGCCTAAACACACACACAGATGTGCCCAAAACTAGTTAAATTGGGCCAAAATATAAATCACTCTGCTGGAGGAATGAATATAATGGTTAGGGATTGAACGCACACACAGATGTGGCACAAAGTAGGTTAATTTCCCCAGAAAAAAATAATTCTCTGATGGTGCAGTGTATATCTCACTGGCAGGCACAGTGTAGTGAATAAGCCCCTTTTTCTAATGTCTGCTCAACACACTGCTGTCTGATGGCGTACTGTAGATGTCACTAATCTGAAATCTTTCTGTCTTTTAAAAGTTTGGGTACTCAAAAAAGCGATTTTCAAGCCCTGCACTATCTGTCCCTTCCTGAAGACCCCTGTCCCTAAAGCCTCTTGCACACGAACGTGTGCACCCCGTGCCCGTGCTGCGGGCCGCAAATTGCGGCCCGCAATGCTCGGGCACCGGCCGTGGGGCAGCCGCAGCGGATCGCGTACCCATTCACTTGAATGGGTCCGCGATCTGCCCATTCCGCAAAAAGATAGGACATGTTCTATCTTTTTGCGGGACGGAAGTACGGAACGGAACCCCGCGGAAGCACTCCGTAGTGCTTCCGTAGTGTTCCGTTCCGTCATTCCATTCTGCACCGTTCCGCATCTCCGGATTTGCGGATGGGTCTGCATCCGTGATGCGGAATGGCCACAGAATGGTGCTCGTGTATTGCGGATCCGCAAATGTGGTCCGCAATACGGGCACGGGACGCACACGTTCGTGTGCAATAGGCCTGATAGTGCTGAATTAAACCCCTTGTTAAAAAAAAAAAATGCTGCTGCACTGCTGTCACACACACACTGTAGTCCTTAAAAGGACTGTTTGATCTTTTGATAAGGTTTTTGTAGTGAAATCAGTAACTTTACAGCAAAATGCTATCTGTCTCTGCCTACTGTCTGCTCTCCCTGTTGCTGAATGATCCGAGCGCCGGACCTCAGCTCCTATATGAACTTGTATCACATGTTCTGGCCAACCAATCAGTGTAAGGCTTACAGCTAACATGGCTATGGCCTTACACTGAACAGAATTACTTACCTGGACCTTGATTGGCTGCTTAGGAGGTGCCAAACGTGAGGGGAGGAGACTTGAGCAATGCGATGAACACACGTTGTGCTCAGCTGAGTACAGCTGAGCGCCGAGCATAGCGCTGCTCGAGCCGAAACGGTACTCGGCCGAGCATGCTCGTTCATCACTATAAATCAATAATGGTTTTCTACATATAAGTGCACCAGCGAATGACGAATGTATATTTCTTTTTCTACTGCAATACTCCAGTAAAGGCTTTACCAGATATAACAGTCAACGCTGAATATATTTTTCTTTTTCAACTGAAATACTCCACTGAAGGCTTTTGAACAGATAACTGCAGCGCTGAACGCCGAATAAATTTTTCTTTGCCACGTATATACGTCACTAAAGGCTTTTAAACAGATAACTGCAGCGCTGAATGCAGAATATATATATTTTTTCCATGTATATACGCCACTAAAGGCTTTTGGACAGATAACTGCAGTGCTGAACGCAGAATATTTTTCCCTGCACTTGTAAATCGCTGTTTTTTTTCACAATGAGGGTTTTCACATCACTGTCCCTAGTGCCTTCAGATGTCTCTCCCTGCACTAAGATGCTGTGAAATGATTCCTCCCTATCCTTTCCCTGCACTTGTAAATTGCTTTTTCTTTTTTTTCTCAAGGAGGTTTTTTCAATAGCTGTCCCTATCGCCTTCTCACGTCTGTCTGCTGCACTCGGAGCATTGGAAAATGTCTGATTCTAAGATGGGTACCATCTTGCGATTAGTTACCACGAAGTGCAAGGAAATTTGCATTAGTTGCAAATCGAATTTTTCCTGAAATTTGGATCGAATTCCACTTCGTCTGCTTTGATTTTTTCATCTCTAATGATGGGTAAAGCAAATGTTTAAAACTATAAGCATATAAAACAAATAGGAAACAGATCAGCTGACCTCTCAAATTTCTTGAGGTGGTTCCAACTATCCTTCTTTGGGATGGTGCATGGTTGAGCTATCTGCCTTAGAAGCAGAACTTTTATATCCATTAACTGTAAATCATTTATCTGTCAATTTTAATTCTGTCGTCTTAAAAAACTGTTTCAATGTACATGAATCTGATACATTCAGATGCATACGTGTTTTGCACAAATCAAATTGCCCTTAATCAAGGACAATAGGATTTGCTCAAAATGCATATGAGTCTGTATGTACCAGGCACATTGAAACAGTTTAAAAATTACAGTAGAAAAAACTGTTTCAACCCCTTCCCTGCATCCACTGTACATGTAAAGATTGTGCCCACTCAGAAGATGAGCTGGATCCCATAACTGTCTCTGCACAGAGGAAGAGTCTGTGATCAATAATAACACCAATTACAGACTTTTAACCCCTCACATGCAATGGTAAATTTCAACCATGTCATCTAAGCGGTTTTCCCAGGAGTGCTGCACTCCCAGGGACTGAAGTACTCTCCCGTGCAAAGCTCCGACAGCTATGACAACCTGAGGCCCACTGAAGGCTCCAGCGCATGTCATAGGGAAGCTGCTATCAAGTCCTGCCTGTGGCAGGGCTTGATATAAGCACACTGAATCTTCCATAGACTGTAAAGTAAATCATTGCATTTTATGGGAGAAGCAAACAGGAGATCACATGTTCGAATTCCCTAGGGCAGTAATGGGTAAAGTGCGGCTCTCCAGCTGTTGTAAAACTACAACTCCCACCATGCCCTGCAGTAGGCTGATAGCTGTAGACAGTCTTTGCATGCTGGGAGTTGTAGTTCTGCAACAGCTGGAGAGCCGCACTTTGCCCATCAGCGCCCTAGGGGAACTTAAAGGGTTGTCTGCTTTTGTAATATCGATGACCTATCTTTATTGCTCGTATGAGCGCTGTGTTCTCTACTCTGCTTAACTGCTGCCCATCAACATTGCAGCTGCAAGCAGGTTTAATTACAACTTGAACATCCCCATAGTCTTTAATGAAACAGCTCCGTCCTGTTCACTACAAAGTAGACGACGAACAAGTCGTATGAGCAATGTGTTCTGTTCAAACAGCTGATCAGTGGGTGTGCCGGCAGTCAGCCCCCCGCCAATCTGTTATTGATGACCTATCTTTAGGATACGTCATTGATATTACAAAAGTGTAATTTTAGTCACCCCCTTTCTCCATTTTAAAAATAAAAATAAATGTCTTAACTAATAAAATATAAAAGTGTTTATCCTGTATGGTGAATGTCATAACATGGAAAAAAAAATCTAAATGGCTGATTAGCCATTGTTTCATTGCTTCAACTAACCAAAAAATTGAATAAAAAGTTATGAAAAAGTTAAACCCCAAAATATCAATGAAAAATACACATGATCTTGCAAAAAATTAGCCCTCACACAGCTCCATAGACATACAGATGTAGAAGGGTTAAGACTCCTGCTTTCTGAGATGTGTTAATTAAATTAAGTTAATGTGTTAACTAAACTTGTTAAGCAATTGCTTCTCAATGGCTTTTGTTTCGAGATAACGCGATGAGATAATGAAATTTGAGTTAAGGGTTGGAGTCTTACCCCTGCTACATGTGGAAGACTCCACTCACTTTTTCTCCATCATTGCAGATACTAACAAGAAACAAAAAAATAGAAACCCCATTCTTATGATCGTGGGGGCCCCAGTGGTTAGATATTATTGATGTATCCTATAGATATGCATTTCCATTTAGTCAGAATTTAGTTGTTCAGCTGTGCAGTATATGGGAATGGAATTGGCTTGTGAACTTTTCACTAATGTGCAGCTAAAAAAATATATGAAAAAATGAACATTCTTTATCAGACCATTAAGTAAATATGGATGTTGAGTACAAAACATTAGGAACTTATATTATAAGATATCCCCCTTGAGTGGCCATTCTAAAATAATATCCTCCAATATTCTCTCTTCATTTGCTACTGGATTAAATAGTTAATTGAGTAAATGTTAAAATACTACCATGTTAAACACATCATTCTCAGTCCCTTAAATAATGTATATTATAATCAGTCATTTTATTAAATTTTTGAATTCTCAATTGAATAGTCATTATTGACACAGATAGTTCCTTTCCCTTCAGCAGAACATTATATTAAACTAAAAGACTAAGTCTTGGCAATATCTAAAATGTCCTTGAAATCAAAAGAAAAATGGCTTAGGGTAGATTTCAAAAGAGAATATGCATCAATATTCACCAGAAAAGGAATTGACTTTGTATTCATTAGGCATTCATTGAAATAATCTTCAATTAAACAGACAATGGATTACTAAATCCTGAAAAGATAAAACTTTAATCTTATGGAACATTAAAACATTTTGTCTCTATTACTGGCAGAATGTCTCTTTCCATTAATGCAAAGAAACGCAGCCATAGAATGTACAAATATCTGCTAAAAAAAGACAAAACAAGTAAGGAGTATATTACTCATTTCATTAACCTCATTGTCCTCCTTATTGTTGATCATTTCATTTCTCTACCAGTCACTCGAGAACTTGTTGTACATGACTCAGGTAAGGATGTAATTAGAGCTGAGCGAATTTACCAAAAATTCGATTAGGCCGGTTTGACAAATTTTTTGAAATAAAACTGGTTCGATCCGAATTTATTCGCGGTGAATAGCGTTAAAAAACGGCTATTTCCTGGCTTCAGAGGGCCTTTATAGTGGTGTAGAACACTGTGCCTTGCAGTAAAACACATAGGGAGTTTTCTGTGGTAGTGAAATTATATTGTGAGTCAGTATGACGTGCAGATGACAGGCGTCTCTCTTAGAATCACTGCACACTTCACTTATTTGGACAGTCACAGGGCCAAAACTGACCAAATAACTTAAGTATGAACTCAGCCTTACAGGTTGATGTCAGTGGCAAGAAGAAGCGCTCTCTTTTTACACCGTCGTGAGATGATTCCACAAAGGTGTCTACAGAACCTGCTCTACTAAACTCTTAAACAAGTAGAGCCCCCGACACAGTGGAGAGGGTGTCAGCAGTAAGTTTGTGTTAAGTTTTGCCCTTCCTCTGATCCTTCAGAACAATATCCCCCAAAAACATATCCTGTCTGTTGAGCATCCGCCTTCACTCGGTCAGCATTTGGTCAGTAATCCATCAGTATTGCTAATGCCAAAAAAAAACAGGAGTGGATCTAAAACAGAGATGACACGTGAATGATGAGACCACAAAGTGGCCCATTGACAGAGTCTGCAGGTGGCGGCAGCATCAGGAGGAGGCCACTGAGTGGCACAATGACAGTGTGGAGGTGGTGGCAGCATCATCAGGAGGCCACAGAGTGGCAAGGTGACATAGCGTTGAGGTAGCAGCAGCATCAGTAGACCACAGAGTGGCAAGATGACATAGTAAGGAGGTGTCAGTAGCATCAGGAGACTACAGAGTGACACAGTGACAGAGTGGGGAGGTGGGTGGCAATACTAGTAACAGCTGAAGATGGTGGGTGAAAGAAGGAGCACTTGGCATCAGATGTGTGGCATCAGGATGGTGGCAGCATCTGAATAGTAGCTGAGGCAGGTAGCCAGAAGAAACTGGTCTCTTTTGTCAAAGTGTTGTTGTGGCACCATGGATGATCTAGTCTGATGCATCAGGCATTGGCGGGTGGAAATCCTGGCTGATCCACACCTGATTCATCTTGACAAAGGTCAGTCTCTCCACATTTTGGGTGGACAGAAGAGTTCTTCTTGGGGTAACTAGGCCCCCTTCTTACTAAACACCCACCCTGATGCCACACTACTGGCCGGGCAGGACAGCTTTTCCAGGGCAAACTCTGCTAGTTGAGGCCAAAAATCCAGTTTGGCTGCTCAGTAGTCTAGTGGATCTTCAATGTGAGGTGACAGGGTACTGTCCAAATATTCCACCACCTGCTGGTTCAGGTCCTGCTCTAGGACTAGCTGCTGCTGCCGGTGAGTAATTTCTTCACTAGGTGGGTGAAGAAAGCTGCTCATCAGCGATTCTAGACTCAAGTTCCTGCTGATGGAGCAGGAACTGCTCCTACCCCCCCCCCACCCTGCCACAGCAGCCTTGGCAGAGAAACTTGAGCGCAGAGCACTTCCCCGATCAGACCTGCCCAGGCAAATGAGGTGCAGAACAGTGTGACACCGCCGTGCCCTGCACATGTGGTATGCTGGAGGGGCACTGTGATTTGTTCCTGCAGTGGACACGGTGGGTCTGAGGACACGGTGGAGTATAAGCAGGCAGAGGCGGACATTTTCGCAGGACCAATGGAGTGAAAACATGGAGGCGGAAGCAGTGTCACCTGGCCAAGTTTTTTTTTTTTTTTGCCACTAATACACTCCAAAAAGATCTGTAATTTTTTCACTTTAACACTAATAAGCCCTTTTTCTATTTCCCTACTAATACACATAAAAAAGGGCTTAAGAACATATCTGCTGAAAAGCAAATATATATATTTTTTGCCACTAATACCTGCCAAAAATGGCTTTAAAACATATAACTGCACCGCTGAACGGCAAATATATTTTTCCTTTGCCACTAATACACAACAAAAAGGGCTTTAGAACATATAACTGCACCGCTGAACGTCAAATATATTTTACTTTTGCCACTAATACACAACAAAAATAGCTTTAGAGCATATAACTGCACCACTGAACGGCAAATATTTTTTTCTTTTGCCACTAATACACGACAAAAAGGACTGTCATTTTCGCACTTCACCACACAACGTCTAATGAGCCCTTTTTCCTCCCATTAATACAAGGCAAAAAATGCTTTAGAACATAAAACTGCACTGCACAAGGGCAAATAAGACATATAAATATTTCCTTGTAATAAACCTTGTTAATGGCTTATAATCCTGCACAACTGCAAATTCTTTAACAGACCCCTATTTTCCACATGCCATGCATAATACTGGAATCTTATTATGTATCAGAAGGGCATTGTGCCCTCTCAGGAACCACATCCAGGTACCAGTGGATGGATCTTTTATGTTCCTTTTATCCCTATCAGCACAAATAAGTTAACGAGTTGCCTATTTGAGATACCGCTAATAGGTTAATACAGCTTTAGTGGAAAACTCCATTATTAGGAAGATCCAGCAAGAATATAGGAGGATTTTAGCCAACTTTTTCATTTATTGGGAGTCTCTCAGGTTGCATATGCCAAACAAACTATTTCTATGAAGGTGTAGTGCATTAAAAACATGTCTTTCTTGCTGTTGACTGTTTTTAATGGCCCAAAACCAGAATAGATTATTTATCTATAAAAGCTAGCAAGTGCTGCCACACTAGTTTCCTTGCACTTGTCGAGTTGAGAACCACTCTTACTTTAGCTTATTTGCATAATTAATAAAAGGTCTGTTTCTTGGTAATAAGAAGTTGGTCAATATAAAGATATGTATGGTTTTTAATGTCTTGAAATGCACTTAATGATTTGCAGGAGATATACAATCTTACTTACTTGCACCTACCTGTTTTCATACATTTTTAAACTTCAGATATATCAGAGCTTGTAGTAGCAGGAGGTTCAATTGCAATCCAGAAAATCACAGAACATATAATGGTATAGTACACCATTATATGCAGATGTGAAAACTTGCTCTGCTATATCTGAATACTAATTAGTTGATGAATATCAAACTAAAAGCAGTTATATTTGCTTTATTTCCTTATACTTAATTAGTTGTCATAACAGCGGAGAGGTAAATGTTTTTAACAATACTTTATTCTTCCCAACTAGAGATGAGCAAACCAGGCAAGATTTGTTTACTTTGAAGCTTGCCAAATCTTGCCATTCTAGAAAGAGAACTAGCTTGCACATTTTATTGAGAGAGATGTAAGCTTTGTGGGATGTTGAAATTCTCGTGTCTCGCTTTCAGATGAATGTTACTTTACAGATGTCTCTGTTCGAACTTTATACAAGATAGTGAAGTAAAGTTGCAGAAGGAGTTGCCTGTCTTTGCTATACTGATGATGTATTCTCAGATGAATAGAAAGGAGCTGTCCCATTGAAGTGAGACAGTAGGAACTAAAAGTATAACTTCTTGCTGCTGCACAGTAAGTAGGTAAACAGTAAGAAGGACATAGCAGCAATATGAGCACTGTATTATTTTCATACAGTGGATTGGCAGAGATGCTTTGATGCCTTTTATACATGCTTATGTAGCAAAAAAAATAGCTAAGTCGGCCTCACATCTACAACTAGTTCTTTCAGGACAAAAGACTTTAATCAGAGAAAAGCACATGAAAACAACATTTCTAGTTGCAAGGCCTTAGAGGAACCTATGGTTGGGTACTAATTATATTTTTTCTCTCTGTCTCTCTCTTTGCCCAAACTTTTGGAGGAGTTCTGAACTTCTCAAAAAGTTCTCTCATTATTATTCCCAACCATGCATGAGTTATCTCAAAGTACTTCAAATTCACATTGTAGACCTGCCTCCATTTTTAGGGTATACGATCATATTTTATGGAACCGATGCAGAAAAATGACATAAGACAGCACCTCAATTGCAATTAATTATTTATTTATTACTCCAACCAAAGATAGTACATTACATGAAAAGAAGGGGAAAATATACAACAAATTAGGTCTAATATGATAACACAGTAATAACACCAGTGGTGTAGCATGGGGGGGGGGGGGGCAGGGGGGGCGTTGCCCCAGGCACCAGACTGCAGGGGTAGCTGGCCGCCAAATGTGAACTGACTTTTATTTCTGCTCTGCTGCACTGCACATAGTGAGGAGCGGTTTCAGCAGAAGGAGCATGCGCGCCCTTATGAATCACCAGGGCACGTACAGCAGTGCTGGCACTCTAGTCCTGTCTTACCCAGTCACTGATAGTGTTGTCGAAATTTCCTTGTGTCCGACGCACATATGCAAGCTGCGCTAAAAGTGCACCAAAGTACGCCAGCCACAAAGAAATTTCTCCCGTGCTTAAAAGCACGTTTATCAAGCTCTTTTGTGTAAGGAAAGGCCACACTGCTTCAGAGTCAGACAAGATGTTCCATGGTAGAGATCTGGTGAGCACTGTTCACTCGCCCAGACTCTTTTCTTTATTTTAATAGACAAAAGGCGTAACAATAGGAAGGGGCAGGCCCAACACCTGACCACTTCCTTCATGTACAGTACAAACATACAGGAAGTGATGACACACAGGAAGATGAGAAACCACCACATGTCTCCAATTAATACAATTATTAAGCCTTGCTCAGTGATCAATGCCCAACAAAGTTCACTAGGATTCTCATGTGTGCTTATATACAGGAATTGCGCCATTACCTCCAGCGGTTGATCAGGCACACTGGAAACAACAAATGCACGTACCTTTGGTTTATTGTTCTCTTAACAAATGCATCCACGTTAAGCCAACAAATCCGCGCTTTAGGCGGGGGCCCTAGCTGGCGCCCATACATTTCCCAAGAAAACACTGCTCTGCAGGGCATCAGTCTCCCCTGGTCTACAGTCCAGTGCATAGCACATAGACTGTTTGCCAGTGGAGACCTCTGCGCCCCCGGCAGCTGATTGTTCTCTATGTCCACAGTAAGATATCCACTCTAATGGTTTATGCACTGAGAGACATGATGACAATACATGACATAATAAAAACACATCCTAATAAAATTTCCACAACAGTCCCTCCTATTTGTCATATGCTGCTCAGTGTCCCTCGATGATTCTTTTCTTCGGGAGGTGACTCAGGAAGTGGCATTGGTCGCCGACTGGTTTGGAATCCTCTGCATCTGTTCCATTGTTTGGTCTTCAGGGCGTTTCGTCTGTTCGGCCTTCTGTAACTCGGTCGTCAGATATCAAGCATATAGAAGGAATGGAAACATGTCCTATTTCCTTTAGCCCAGATTCAATGGAAAACCAGTGAGCCCCCAAGACCTCCCTATCGGCTACAACGTAAGATGCAGGGACAAGCTTCACCAGTACACATGAACCTCTGGCATTAGGGGGAATTACCTTGTAAACGGCTAACCCGCATAGGAAATAGTACAGACCTTTCAACTCCAAACAAGAACTTCTGACAGTCACGGGCCTCCAGTAATAACTTTATAACTGGAGAATCCCACAAACCTATCCTCTTTACCACATCTGCAGGCCGCCTAGCTGTCCAGACACCCATACAGTATTAACAAGCGAGGAGCCAGAGCTACTATTAAACCTATATCTGATATTACCGTTAAGGATGTGCTATCAACAAATGTCTTTGTGGCCCTTGCTAGTTGAGGTGCTTTTCCCTTCCTAAAAACTAAACTAAACAAATAAACAAAAGTGATACTCCTCATACATTGACATAGTTGAGCAGCTTCTTGCAGTGACTGGTGTGGATTCAATTGTCTCGTCTCTCGAACTTCATAGAGGTTGGCGTCATCAGCAGCACCTGAAATGGCCCAAGATATCTCGGCTCTAGTCCCGTCTTCGGATGTTTCTTTAGCACGACCCAATCACCTGGTTAACTAGTAAGAACACTGGTTATTGAGTCTGGGTCTCGGAGAGACTCCCAAACCCGGTGGTGGACATTGGGTTATAACCCATGGGGCTGCCTGGGGGCATCCCTAATGGAATAAAGGGCTACAGTGGAACATTTAGGCCATCGATCGGCCATTATTTTTTCTTCTTTGCAAAAATCTGACCCAAGTATCGTCAAAGAGAAGACAGTCGTGATGGTTCTCGACATGATTCCCTACTAAGTTAGAAAATTGACAGTTAATATGTTAGAATGGTTAGCAAAAAGTTAGAAAATTGTTGTTTTCTACACCACTTTCCCCCTTTCTCATTGTCCTCAAAACCAGGACGAAGAGAAGCTGGATTCAACATGATGCATCGTCTCAAGGTTAGATGGAGAGATGGATTAGAGAGAGATGAGAGAGAGTTAATTGCATTGGTGACAGCAAAGACATCTGAAAAAAAAACTACAACAGTCTAGGTGGATCCAGCCTGCCTTAGCAGAGTTAGCTAAAAAAGAGCCTCTTCCGCTTCAGGAACTGTATCACTAATTGCGGCTACACCTCCATCCAGGCCAGGTGTACATCATGTTTTTCCTCCTGACTGAAACCGCCCACTGTATCCCCTGCTGGTTTACCATTTTTGTCTTTTGAAGCCACAGCTGAGCTACATCTTTCCAGAGGGATACCCCAAGGGGTACCCTTGGACCACCTACTCCATTCTTTAAGGGGCTTTGTGGCCTTCACACCATAACTAGACTGAGCAGCCATCTGACCTATCTAGGGGACAATTTCCCCCCCCCGAACATGGATCTGCCACAACCCATCCTTGGTTAACCAAGCCGTTACTAGTGTTGCCCGCGTCCAGGGACACTCTATTTGACGGACTGGGGTACCTCAGGGATCTGTTCTGGGACCCATATTGTTTAATATCTTTATCAGCGAAATTGCAGAAGGCCTCAATGGTAAGGTGTGTCTTTTTGCTGATGACACAAAGATTTGTAACAGGGTTGATGTTCCTGGAGGGATACACCAAATGGAAAAGGATTTAGGAAAACTAGAGGAATGGTCAAAAATCTGGCAACTAAAATTTAATGTCGATAAGTGCAAGATAATGCACCTGGGGCGTAAAAACCCAAGAGCAGAATATAAAATCAGTGATACAGTACTAACCTCAGTATCTGAGGAAAGGGATTTAGGGGTCATTATATCAGATGACCTAAAGGTGGGCAGACAATGTCAAAGAGCAGCAGGTAATGCCAGCAGAATGCTTGGGTGTATAGTGAGAGGCATTAACAGTAGAAAGAGGGAGGTGCTCGTGCCGCTCTACAGAGCACTAGTGAGACCTCATTTAGAGTATTGTGTGCAGTACTGGAGACCATATCTGCAGAAGGATATTGAAACTTTGGAGAGAGTTCAGAGAAGAGCTACTAAACTAGTACATGGATTGCAGGACAAAACTTACCAGGAAAGGTTAAAGGACCTTAACATGTATAGCTTGGAAGTATAAAATTTTTTAAAAAGTTGTCGTTTACAGAGATATTTCTCACACCCAGCATGGGTATATATAAAAATACACCCCAAAACTCATTGCCCTACTTCTCCTGAGTACGGAGATACCACATGAGTGACACTTTTTTGCAGCCTGGGTGCGCAAAGGGGCCCTAAAACCAATGAGTACCTTTAGGATTTCACAGGACATTTTTACGCATTTGGATTCCAGACTTCTTCTCAGGCTTTAGAGACCCCTAAAATGCCAGGGCAGTGTAAATACCCCACAATTGACCCTATTTTGGAAAGAAGACACCCCAAGGTATTCCGTGAGGGGTATGGTGAGTTCATGTAAAATTTTATTTTTGTCACAAGTTAAAAAATCTGGACAGACCTTTCAAAACACACATAGACAACAACAAATAAAAATAAAATCCCAGATTGAATGCTGCTTCCTATACCATTATTTTTTACTTTGCTGGTATTAAAGGAGCATGCAATCTGTTAAAAAAAAAATCATTAAACTTGCTGCCAGTGAGAACAATGTACTAAAACGTAAAAGATATGCAAACTGGTGTACAATCAGAATGTGTAAATGAGACTATGCCCTGATTACAACCAGCCACATTCCTGGAGGGGTGTGATTGTCCCCATATACAATCCTCTCCCCCATCACATTTGTCTCACAATAGCAGCTATTTTCTTCAACTACAGTGAAAGCTTCTGGGGAAAAACAAAACAGCAAAAATTCAGTTTAGAATTTAGCCTGCCTGACGGTACATTGCATTATTAAATTTAGAGGCTTCTCCTTAAAGGGTCCATGGCAGCCCGCATATAAAAACAGTTCTTACCGTTTGTTCCTCTGTAGCATAGTTGTTGAGAAAATTTTATTCCCCATTCAAATTAGGCTGTGAAGGTGCCCAGGGTTGGCGTTACAATGGCCAGTACCCAGGCCCCTGGGTTATTCTCATACGAAGCCACTCCCTCTCCACAGCGTCTGCCCGCCCTTAGTCTCAGTGCTAACCTCCTTCCTCCCGTCCAAAATCCCACGATGATTTTCTCAACAACTATGCTACGGAGGAACAAACGGTAAGAACCGTTTTTACATGGGGGCTGCCATGGACATAACAGTGTTATTGGTTTAATATGGTCAATCAGCGTGAAAGACTCTCTTTAAAAAACAATTAAAAACAAAAATAATACAGAAAGCTCCTCTAATATCCAGTTATTGTCTGCAGGGAAAAATACTGTTAAAACCACACATCTCCAGGTTCTTTTATAAATCTCTAAGTTTCGCCAAAAAGACAAAACTAGTAAAATATGAATAACAACAGACAGAACCTCATCAAGAGAGTTTCACATTCGGAGGGCCCTCTTCAGATCTCTTAACACAATTTGATGATTTTAAACCTTCACTTTCTGCTCGTCTTATCTCCAATTTAAGTTGCCACATCTACAGTTGTGTTCAAAATTATTCAACCCCCAATGCTGTAAAAGGTTTTAGGGAATTTAGTGTACATTTGTAATTGTGTTCAGAATGAAATCTTACAAGGACTTTTTAAAGAACCAAATGCAACTAAAATGACATCAATTGTTTTTGTAATACAGAATTAAATGTTTTTTTTGTGATTTCTTCATTGACACAATTATTCAATCCCTTAACCACTTGAAGACCACAGGTTTATACCCCCCTAGTGACCAGGCCCTTTTTTACAATTCCGCACTACACTACTTTCACCGTTTATTGCTCGGTCATACAACTTACCACCCAAATGAATTTTACCTCCTTTTCTTCTCACTAATAGAGCTTTCATTTGGTGGTATTTCATTCTTGCTGACATTTTTACTTTTTTTGCTATTAATAAAAATGTAACGACATTTTTGCAAAAAAATGACATTTTTCACTTTCTGTTGTAAATTTTTTAAAAAAAAACTACATTTCTATATAAATTTTTCACAAAATTTATTGTTCTACATGTCTTTGATAAAAAAAAAATCCAATAAGTGTATATTTATTGGTTTGGGTAAAAGTTATAGCGTTTACAAACTATGGTGCAAAAAAGTTAATTTCGGCATTTTGAAGCAGCTCTGACTTTCTGAGCGCCTGTCATGTTTCTTCAGGTGCTAGAATGTCAGGATATTATAAATACCCCCCAAATGACACCATTTTAGATAGAAGACACCCCAAAGTATTCACGGAGGGGCATGGTGAGTTCAAGTATCATTTCATTTTTTTTCACAAGTTAGCGGAAAATGACACTTTCTGAGGAAAAAATAATAATAATAAAGTTTCCATTTCTGCTAACTTCTGGCAAAAAAATATAAAATATCAGACGGACTCACTATGCCCCTCAGTGAATACCTTGGGGTGTCTACTTTCCGAAATGGGGTCATTTGTGGGGTGTGTTTACTGTTCTGGCATTTTGGGCGGGGCTAAATTGTGAGCAGCCCTGTAAAACCTAAAGGTACTCGTTGGAATTTGGGCCCTTTGCACCCAGGCAGCAAAAAGTGTCACACACGTGGTATTGCCGTACTCAGGAGAAGTAGGGCAATATGTTTTGGGGTGTATTTTTACATATACCCATGCTGGGTGAGAGAAATATCTCTGTAAATTGTCAACTTTGTATAAAATTTTTTAAAAAGTTGTCGTTTACAGAGATATTTCTCACACCCAGCATGGGTATATATAAAAATACACCCCAAAACTCATTGCCCTACTTCTCCTGAGTACGGAGATACCACATGAGTGACACTTTTTTGCAGCCTGGGTGCGCAAAGGGGCCCTAAAACCAATGAGTACCTTTAGGATTTCACAGGACATTTTTACGCATTTGGATTCCAGACTTCTTCTCAGGCTTTAGAGACCCCTAAAATGCCAGGGCAGTATAAATACCCCACAATTGACCCCATTTTGGAAAGAAGACACCCCAAGGTATTCCGTGAGGGGTATGGTGAGTTCATGTAAAATTTCATTTTTGTCACAAGTTAGTGGAATATGAGACTTTGTAAAAAAAAAAAAAAAAAAATATATCAATTTCCGCTAACTTGTGCCAAAAAAAACCCCATTCTGTGAACTCGCCATGACCCTCACGGAATACCTTGGGGTGTCTTCTTTCCAAAATGGGGTCACATGTGGGGTATTTATACTCACCTGGCATTTTAGGGGTCTCTAAAGCCTGAGAAGAAGTCTGGAATCCGAATGCGTAAAAATGTCCTGTGAAATCCTAAAGGTACTCATTGGTTTTAGGGCCCCTTTGCGCACCCAGGCTGAAAAAAAGTGTCACACATGTGGTATTGCCGTACTCAGGAGAAGTAGGGCAACGTGTTTTGGGGTGTATTTTTATATATACCCATACTTTGTGTGAGAAATATCTCTGTAAATGACAACTTTTAAAAAAAAATTATACAAAGTTGTCAATTAACAGAGATATTTCTCTCACCCAGCATGGGTATATGTAAAAATACACCCCAAAACACATTGCCCTACTTCTCCTGAGTACGGGGATACCACATGAGTGACACTTTTTTGCAGCCAAGATGCGCAAAGGGGCCCTAAAACCAATGAGTACCTTTTAGGAGGGCATTTTTACACATTTTTCTTCTCACGCTTTAGGGCCCCTAAAATGCCAGGTCAGTAGAAATACCCCACATGTGACGCCATTTTGGAAAGAAGACACCCCAAGGTATTCCGTGAGGGGCATGGTGAGTTCACAGAAGATTTTTTTTTGGCACAAGTTAGCGGAAATTGATTTTGTATTGTTTTTTCTCACAAAGTCTCCCTTTCCGCTAACTTTTGACAAAAAGTTCAATTTTTCATGGACTCACCACACCCCTCAGCGAATACCTTGGGGTGTCTTCTTTCAAAATGGGGTTATTTGTGGGGTGTTTATACTGTTCTGGCATTTTGGGCGGGGCTAAATTGTGAGCAGCCATGTAAAAGCTAAAGGTACTCGTTGGAATTTGGGCCCCTTTGCGCACCCAGGCTGCAAAAAAGTGTAACTCATGTGGTATCGCCGTACTCAGGACAAGTAGGGAAATGTGTTTTGGGGTGTATTTTTACATATACCCATGTTAGGTGAGAGAAATATCTCTGTAAATTGACAACTTTGTATAAAAAAATTTAAAAAGTTGTCGTTTACAGTGATATTTCTCACACAAAGTATGGGTATATATAAAAATACACCCCAAAACACATTGCCCTACTTCTCCTGAGTACGGCAAATACACATGTGTGACACTTTTTTGCAGCCAAGATGCGCAAAGGGGCCCTAAAACCAATGAGTACCTTTAGGATTTCACAGGGCATTTTTACGTATTTGGATTCTCACGCTTTAGGACCCCTAAAATGCCAGGGCAGTGTAAATACCCCACATGTGACCCCATTGTGGAAAGAAGACACCCCAAGGTATTCCGTGAGGGGCATGGCGAGTTCACATAAAAAAAAAATTTTGACACAAGTTAGCGGAAATTGATATATATATATATATTTTTTTTTACAAAGTCTCATATTCCACTAACTTGTGACAAAAAATAAAAATTTACATGAACTCCCCATACCCCTCACGGAATACCTTGGGGTGTCTTCTTTCTAAAATGGGGTCACATGTGAGGTTTTTGTACTGCCCAGGCATTTGAGGGTCTCCGCAATCATTACACGTATGGCCAGCATTAGGAGTTTCTGCGATTCTCCGTATATTGAGCATACGGGTAATGAGATTTTTTTTTTTCCGTTCAGCCGCTGGGCTGAAAAGAAAAAAAATGAGCGGCACAGATTTATTCATTCACATCAATCAATGTGGATGAAAAAATCTCTGCCAAAATCAGTGACTGCGGTGCGGTGGGCTGGGCGCTAGCTACCTAACAAGTAGCTAACTAACTGGCGGTGATAAGGGACCCTTATGCCCCATTCACACGTCCGAAATTCTGTTTGCGGAACGGAATTGCGGACCCATTCATTTCTATGGGGACAGACTTTGTCCCGCTCGGATCCGGAATTACGGATCCGCGCTTCCGGATCTGCACTTCTGTTCCGCAAAAATATAGAACATGTCCTATTCTTGTCCGCAATTGCGGACAAGAAAAAGCATTTTTTATATAGTTCTGTGCGGATCTGCAAAATGCGGAAAGCGCATTGCCGGTGTCCGTATTTTGCGGATCTGTAAATCCATGGATCCGCAGATCCATGGATCCGCAGATCCATGGATCCGCAAAACACATACGGACGTCTGAATGAGCCTGTAGGGGGGTGATTAGTGACAGGGGGTGTGACAGGGGGTGATCTGGGGGTGATCAGGGGGGGGTGACATGGGTGATCAGGGGTTAATCAGTGATGGGGGGTGGGGGTGTGTGTGTGTGTAGTGATTGGTGCACTTTTCCTATGTTTCCTCTGGTGGTCCCAAACAAAGGGACCACCAGACGAGCAGACAGCAGGCATATCAGACGCTGTTTAAAAAACAGCGTCTAATATGCGATTTAAATGTGTTTTTTTCCGCATCTACAGCCTGCCAGCGCATGATCAGCGCTGGCAGGCTGTAGTTTCAGTCGTCCCGGCTCCGATCACATGAACGCGTCAGGTCTCACGAGATGACGCCGATAGGCGTGACTGAGACCTGAGAGAGCCGCCGCGCTGACGCCCATCGGCGTTAGCGTGGCGGCAAGAGGTTAAAGACTACAACTCTTAAGAACAGAGGTTCATTCAAGTGTTTTCGATCAGGTATTGAAAACACCTGTGGATGTCAAGGAGCAGCAATCAAGCATAATAAGCACCAATTAGGCAGATTTAAAATGACTGTGATACTCAGCTCCTTCTAGACATTTACTGGTGTGTTTACAAACATGGTGAAGTCAAGAGAATGGTCCAGGAAGACAAGAGAAGAGGTGATTTCTCTTCACAGGAAGGGCAATGGCTATAAGAAGATTGCAAAGATGTTAAACATACCAAGAGACACCATAGGAAGCATCATTCGCAAATTCAAGGCAAAGGGCATTGTTGAAACGCTACCTGGTCGTGGCAGAAAGAAGATGCTGACTTTGACTGCTGTGCGCTACCTGAAGCGCAAAGTGGAGAAAAGTCCCCGTGTGACTACTGAGGAACTGAAAAAAGAATTGTCAGATGCGGGTACTGAAGTTTCAGCTCAGATAAGAAGGTGCACACTGCGTAATGAAGGCCTCCATGCCAGAACTCCCAGGCGCACCCCCTTGCTGTCTCCAAAGAATATGAAGAGTCGACTGCAGTATGCCAAAAGTCATGTGGACAAACCACAAAAGTTTTGGGATAGTGTTCTGTGGACTGATAAAACAAAATTAGAACTGTTTGGGCCCATGGATCAACGCTATGTTTGGAGGAGGAAGAACAAGGCCTATGAAGAAAAGAACACCTTGCCTACTGTGAAGCATGGTGGGGGGGTCAATCATGCTTTGGGGCTGTTTAGCTTCTACAGGTACAGGGAAGCTTCAGCGTGTGCAAGGTACCTTGAATTCTCTTCAGTACCAGGAGATGTTGGATGAAAATGTGATGCAGTCCATCCAGGGCCGGCGCGTCCTATAAGCGGACTAGGCCGCCGCGTAGAGAGCCCCTTGGCAAGAGTGGGGGGAAGAATGACAAGAGGGGGAAGGAAGAATGACAAGAGGGGGAGAATGACAAGAGGGGGGACAAGAATGACAAGAGGGGGGAGAAGAATGACAAGAGGGGAGGAAGAATGACAAGGGGGGGGGAGAGAATGACAAGAGGGGGGAAGGAAGAATGACAAGAGGGGGGGAGAAGAATGACAAGAGGGGAGGAAGAATGACAAGGGGGGGGGGGAATGACAAAGAAGGAGGGGTGAAGAATGACGGGGGAAGGGGGGAAGAATGATAAGGGGGGGGGGGAGCGGCAAACTTTTCTTTTGCCTAGGGCGGCAAAAATCCTTGCACCGGCCCTGAGTCCATCACAAACCGGAGGCTTGGGAGACGTTGAACCTTTCAACAAGACAATGATCCCAAGCATACCTCCAAGTCCACTAGAGCATGGTTGCAGATTAAAGGCTGGAACATTTTGAAGTGGCCATCGCAGTCACCAGACTTAAATCCAATTGAGAACCTCTGGTGGGACTTAAAGAAAGCAGTTGCAGCGCGCAAGCCTAAGAATGTGACTGAACTGGAGGATTTTGCCCATGAAGAATGGGTGAATATACCTGTAGATCGCTGCAAGCCACTTGTGTCAAGCTATGCTTAACGTTTAAAAGCTGTTATAACTGGAAAAGGATGTTGTACTAAGTACTAAGATTGAATGTCACTTGGGGGTTTAATAAAACTAATAATTATGTGAGCACAGAAAAGACATATGTGGTTATTTCATTTTAAATGTTATGTTATATTTGTCTGACTTACAAGTGCCTCTTTGATTTAATTGTAAACAAGATGACTGAAATGATCAAAATCAATGTCAAACTGGCCAAAACACTCAATTTCAGTGGGGGTTGAATAATTTTGAACACAACTGTATATGTAAGGGGGCACACATATATATCAATGCGAGAGTGCAAACCGTGGTCAACCGTGGAAACTGAGTACACTATACCAAGACCTAAAGAAAGTCAAGACAACCACAATCGGAATGCACATCCACCAAGATCATACACGTAAAATCAAAATTTATTATACAAAAACACTGATTCATAGACACATTAAAAATTGTATACAATAAGACAGAGTGTTGGTAACAAATAAACCAACACAATAGCAGGGTCCACACTTGTCCAAAATAAATCGACCTCAAATAACACCGCCAGCTATATCACAAAGTGCAATCAAAACATACAGCAGCATACACATGTGCAAAATGGCAACATCAATGTGAACAAGACCCAATGTGGTTGATGCAATTATGCCATAACCTGTATCCTCGCCGTCATGTGGACCCTAGCTATATGAAAGAACACCCTGCACGTTTCGGCGGTAACGTTCGGCTTCGTCAGGGGTACAGAGTCAAATGTGAGTAGTGTGACTTATATATGTATCTATAATGATAAAATGAGTATCACCTGCCAAAGTAACCCATGTCTTCTAGCGAGGCATGCCTGGCACTGGACTGCGCCTGTGTAAGGAGGCTGTGGTGTACTGAATCTGAATCACGTGACCGAAGGTGTGGTCACTATCTTTGGAGCACAAATGCATCTGAAATACAGGAAGTGTACTCAATAATGTGACCAGAAGTGTCCTCCCTGTCCTTTGAACATTGATTGATGATATATGAAGGGGCGATAGAGCCGCAATGGAGCGCAACCTGCGATCCGATCATATTGTAACAATGCAAAAACTAACAATCAACCTGATGTGACTGTGATACAATGTGAACCCAGTGTGATGGTGAAACTTATCTATTAGACCAATTATATTAATCACATATATAGCAAAAATTACTTACAAGTCTATAAGCAAACCTAATAATATGTATAAACTATACAATCCAATCAAGTATGCTGACAAATAATTGAACATGGAAAATAATGACATATATGATATTATATTAACTGATCCGTTATACCATGATTAGATAATAAATAACTAAAATATAAAAAATTCATATAATATGTTTATAGGCCAATAAACAAAAAAAAAAGGTGAAAAAATATATTAAAAAAATCCTGTGAAACAAAAGTCCTGTGAACAAAATGTGTAAGATAAGTGTCAAACACAATAACACTGGGGGGGGTTTCAACTGTAGAAACCCACAAATGTGAATTCCTCGTTGAGACCCTGTGGTGCCAGTAAATTCAAAGCAAAAATCCATTTAGATTCCAAGCGCAACAAGTGCGAGGTGACAATTTAAGTTTCCTTATTTCACTCTCTAGTTTTTCATTTTGGGCCCTGACCACATGAAATGGAACCCAGTGGGAAGGTCTTTGGTGGCCATATTGCCATTGTCTATGCTTCCACCATGAGGCCGTATTTTTACCGCTCTTTTTCCTCCATTTTAGGTTGACTGTCTTCATCATTTGGGACCCTTTATAGCGTACAAATTTCTTGAAATATGACCAGTCTTACCATAAGAATAACAATTTTTCAAGTGCCTTTCTTTTTGTGCTGGGCAATACCTCGCCATGTGACCAACCTGTCCACATGCAAAGCACTTAACCTTATTGTCCTTTTCATTTGACTCCCTAACAGAAAAGTGACAATACCTCGCAAAATGACCCAGTAAACCACAAGAAAAGCATTTTACTGGCTTATACTGAACATAAGGCAATTGTCTATGCTGTGAAGATACTAGATGTACAGCACCTGAAACTACGGATACTGGAAGCCTGTTCTAGCATTTCTCCTGCGGTGTTGCTATCAGTATGTGAAGAGTGGGAGAAGAGGGTTGCATTGACAATCCAACACAATGGGCAGCACATTGAACACATTTTATAAGTGGTTAGAAACTTGTAAATAACTCATGAAAGAATAAAGTTACGTTAAATCCAAGCACATCATTGTTTTTCTTGTGAAATTCCCAATAAGTTTGATGTGTCACATGACCCTCTTCCTATTGAAAAAACAAAAGTTGGATTCAAAATGGCCGACTTCAAAATGGCCTCCATGGTCACCACCCATCTTGAAAAGTTTCCCCCCTCACATAAACTAATGTGCCACAAACAGGAAGTTAATATCACCAACCATTCCCATTTTATTAAGGTGTATTCATATAAATGGCCCACCCTGTAGATAAGGGAGAAAAGAAGGCTTTAAAGTGGCTACAATCCCAAAATAATTTGGTAGTCAAACCAGTTTCTTAATCTAGCGACGTATGTACCCAGCTATTTACATGCACTTTAAGTTTTGATGTGTTCAGCCATGGATGCTTTCAGCTTTTGATGTACTCAGCTTTTGATGTATTCAGCCTCTGATGTATCCAGCCACAAGTGTTCATGTATTAAAGCTTTTTGATGTACCGAGCGATCCACCTAAGGATTAAAAAGAAGTCTGCTTGAACCGATTGGTGAGTGCTGCCTAAATATATTCTTTTCATCGTTGACATTGTAATACTATAGGGCAGAGCACCACCAGGTAGCACATTTTTGACACCCAGTGAATTAATAGTGGCGATTACTGGCATTAAATAGGGGGAAGGATAGCAGTGCCACTCAGACTGTTTCTTCAAGATTTTTAAAGGGAGTCTGTCACCACATTTGGTCATTATAGACCGAGTACACAGTGTTCTGGCTTAACTTCAGACGGTTTAAATGGTACCTTTGTTAGTCTCTTGTATGGCTCTCCTGCGGCAAAAACAAACTTTTATATATATGCAAATGCGGCTTGCAAGTGCCCAGGGGCGGAGTTTACATCGGAGCCCAGGCTGCTCTGCTTAAGATCCCCGCCCTCTACTTTCCCTTGCGTCCTCCTCCTCTCCCTGGGAAAACCTGCGCCTGCGTTCTGCTTGGCTGGGGCATGCACACTACAATACCCACTGTGGTTATGGCATTGATGTAGCTACTGTGCATGCTCCGGCAAACAGCGCGTTCCATTGACCGGAGCCTGCGCAGTAACTACATCAATGCCGTAACCACAGTGGGCATTGTAGTGCGTTACGTGAAAATCGCAGCATACTCCAGTTTCTGCGTTTTTCACACAACGCAGGCCCCATAGAAGTGAATGGGGCTGCGGGAAAATCGCAAGCATCCGCAAGCAAGTGCGGATGCGGTACGATTTTCCCGCATGGTTGCTAGGAGACGATCGGGATGCGTACCAGATCTTTATTATTTTCCCTTATAACATAGTTATAAAGGAAAATAATAGCATTCTCAATAGAGAATGCAAAGTAAAAAGGGTACTAGAGGGTTAAAAATTATAAAAGCATAAACTTACCCCCTCCATTTGATCGCGTAGCAGCCTGTTACCATGGAAGCAGGTGATTGGACCATGAGACCCAGTGACGTCACGGAAGGTCCTTCACCCCCTTCCTGGCTGAATACAGAGCAGGAGACCGGTAACCGGCTGCTACGCGATCAAATGGAGGGGGTAAGTTTATGTTTTTATTATTTTTAACCCTCTAGTGCCCTTTTTACTTTGCATTCTCTATTGAGAATGCTATTATTTTCCTTTATAACTATGTTATAAGGGAAAATAATAAAATCTACAGAATACTCCACCCGAAACCGGACTTCAGTGATGAAATCCGGGTTCGGGTCTGGGTACCAAACATGGCGATTTTTCACACGCGCGTGCAAAACGCATTACAAACGTTTGCACACGCACGAAAAAATCGTGCATATTCCCACAATGCACACTGCATCCTATCCGGGCGTCAAACATGACACCCATGTGAAAGAGGCCATAGTGTGACAAAACATGTGTGCACAAACATAGGAATTAGTCAAGTGGTTCCAGTGCCATAATATAAGTGCAGTAGGAGCAAATAGAAATCTGCTCTATTATACAATCACATTGTTGCAACACTGACTTACAATCAGAATCTGACTGCCAAGAAGCTTCAAAGAGTGAGCAATTGGCTACACATTCCAGTGTTGCAACAAAGTTGTAGGTTGCCATCAAGCACAATGTTGAGCAACGAATGCGCTGGATTCCGGATAGGAATGTAGAAAAACATATGGATTAACCTATGGCAGAGCACACACTATAACACAGCAAAGTGAACTGCAGCTATAAGCAGTACCTCCAAGTAAAAGAGGATTACACACATTCAGTATTGGGTGGAATATCTGATTCCTTCCCTGATAATTTTAATGGGACTGGGTGTATAAATACCACTGTAACATAGACGAACAATATATTCCACCGCAGCACTCAAATTCGTAGC
Source organism: Bufotes viridis (assembly GCA_033119425.1). NCBI lineage: Eukaryota > Metazoa > Chordata > Amphibia > Anura > Bufonidae > Bufotes > Bufotes viridis. The sequence continues at coordinate 387,416,129 of CM065591.1, forward strand.
AAAATTTCTTTCTTCAATGAACACCAAAGTGTAGCAGCAACGTTTCAACCTCTCGGTCTTTGTCAAGCTAAATTACATACAGCAATGTGAACTTAATATACCTCCCCCTCATTGCTCATAGGTTAAAATAATCCCGCCTATCTCAAGTTTGCCGGGCGACACATTCACTTATAATAGTGGCTTATCAGCATTCAACCATATGGTACATCACTTCCCCAAAGTTCTATTAGACATAAGAATACCTCATTTCTCCTTGATCCAGTGTTAAACTTTATGTGTCGGAGTTCGCGTCCTCCCTGGAGATCTGCGCATGCGCCAGATCCTCATCGTATTCTCTCCCGCTGTCAGCTGATCAGGGGCGTGTGATCTCATCACGTCTCCCCTGGTCACATGATCTTAGTTTCTTTCCAATACTTCCGCCCTCACTCGGTACTGGGTAGTTCATATAGTGATTCTAAACCTAATTAACAGCCCGAGGGTCGGAATGTATGTACATATCACTTCTGTTAAACTATTGCTAGCCCGGAAATTCTGTAGTCATGCTCTCAATCTGTTGGGGATATCAGGTAACGTCTCTCCTGCATCACATGACTACCCGTAGTCATGGAGATGGCACAACATAAACGTAGGTGGGTAGCAGTGGGGTCCTGTAGGTGTACGGGGGATGTGTTCCAACCGCCAAACCATACATCACATGCACATACATGCCAATCCTCCATCTGAACAGAACAGTCAAATGACTTCAACTCGAGGCCGGGTCGATGTCGTGCATCAGGTCCTCAAAGCCTATGAGGTCTGTGTCTTATAAGCGGTGGACCCACATCTCACTCCCATACTACATGGCAAGCGGAGACCGCGACAGTGAGTGGAACCACCACCACTTATCACATAAACCTCCGCCTGCCACCCTTCCATGCAAGGCGAAGGGGTCGGCGGTTAACCCGTCAGCACCGTCGCCAATACAACACACATCCACGGTCCAACTTACTGCTTTAAACGATTTACCCTTGCCTCATCCAGAATGTCCAGGGGAATAACATTTATTACTTGAACCACACTCCCACAGGCGTGTTGAAAATAATCCATCCCCCAACAACCCCATAGACACCACTGCTCACCCAACAACTTTCATGTGTCCGGCCCGTTTTGCTATTTCAATGGTATTTTGCTATATCACGTAAACCTCATTTCCCAAGATCATTTTAAGGGAGAGGGGGGAACATGTGTATCCATATTTAATCCACGGCAAACTTGAGAATAGGGTTTCAATAAAACACGGCCCTTATCGGCCGGGTATCAATACTTACTAATATCAAACACATATATACATAGGCAATGGATCAGAAAAAGGGGCTTAATGAAAAATCCCTGTTCATACCTCTTGGCTCTAAGGTGTCCAATGTATGGATCCACCTGAGCTCTTTCTGTTTCAATTTCCTTTCCCTATCGCCTCCTCTTCTTGAAAGGGGCACGCTGTCAATAATTCTATATCTCAATTGAGAGACATTATGGCGAGCATTCCAAAATGTTCTGGAACCGGTAATTCAACCTCTACCGTATAGTCAGGATTTTGTTTTTTGGTGTAAAGCTTATGGATAGTAGATTTATGCTGACTAATTCTATTCTTGCAGACCTGTGTGGTCTCCCCCACATAGAGGAGGCCACAGGGGCACTGCAAGAGATAGACCACATAATCAGAAAGACATGTATAGAATCCATGGATTCTGTATCGTTTCCCTGTTCTAGGGTGTGAAAACGTGTCACCCTTAATTAGACTACCAGAGGAATTACATCCCAGGCATGCATGACATCCTTTCTTCCCTTCGCGTCTCTGGTCTGGTATTATATCTGCACAGGTTAACTGATCCCCTAGATTTCTAGGTCTCCTATAAGATAATAGTGGAGGGGACTGTAGTTCTCTAATTTTAGGAAAAGATTCACTCAGAATATGCCAATTATTCCTCAGGACTTTGGCTAGCTCTTTACTCTTAGACGAATACGTAGTTACAAACGGAATTCTCTCCATCTTTTTATCCTTATTCTTATTCTTCTGTTCCAAGAGTGTCGGTCTCTCACATTGTTTGGCTCTCTCTTCATGTCTTTGAACTAAATTTTTGGGATAACCCCTAGCTCTAAATTTCTGTCCCATTTTCTCCATTCTGTCATCTACCTTCATTGCATCTGACACCACTCTTCGTACTCTCAGAAACTGACTGTATGGAAGAGATTCTACCATTTCTCTTGGGTGGGCACTACTGAACTGTAACATATTGTTTCTGTCAGTTAACTTAACATGTAGATCTGTACTCAGTTTGCCTTCCTCCACCAAGACCAATGTATCAAGGAATTGTAATGCCTGTCTTGAGACAACCTTCGTGAATTTAAGATGTTCATGGATGTGATTAATTGCATCATGGAATTGATCTAGTTCCACCTCAGAGCCTTTCCACACCAAGAAGATATCGTCGATGTACCTCATCCACCCCCTCACGTTAGTGAAGTGGGGGGATGGGTACACCGACGATTCCTCTACAAAGGACATATACACGTTGGCATAGGTTGGGGCCACATTTGACCCCATGGCCGTCCCGCAACGCTGTTCATAAAAATTATTTTCAAACAGAAAATAATTCTTAGTAAGTAATAACTCTAGCAATGAGAGAAAAAATCCTGTGCCTCCCCAGTATAAGTGGAGCCAGCGAGAGCCCATCTTATAGCTTCCATGCCCGTACATGATCAATACTGGTATAAAGGCTGGAGACATCAAAGGAAACCAACATGTTACCCTCTTCGAAGTCTACCTGGCCAAGTTTGGTTATAAAATCTGTGGTATCTCTGACAAAAGATCTACCCTCTACTGCAAACGGTCTAAAGACCTTATCAAGGTATATTGCTGCATTGCAGAACACTGATCCAATCCCGAGACAATCGGCCTCCCTGGGGGATCCAACAGATTTTTGTGGATTTTGGGGAGAACATACAGTAGTGGTGTCACCGGGTGCCGAGGTATGAGGAACGTATGCAATTTTTCATCAATTATATCACTGGCGTAAGCATCATCCGCCAGTAATCGCATTCTTCGCAATATGTCCCACTTGGGATCATGCATTAATTGTGTGTATACCGTTTCGTCCTGTATTTGTCTCATAATCTCGGCCCTGTATTTTTCGGTGTCCATCACAACTGTTGCTCCCCCCTTGTCCGCCTTTTTAATTGTGATCTTTTTATTTTCTTTTAATCTCCGTAGGGCCTCCTTCTCATCCTTGGTCAGGTTAGGGGGATCCCTGTGCATGGGTGTACTTTTGAGTTTCTCAACCCCTGATCTGACCAATGAGGAAAAGGTGTCCACTGCCTTATGATGAATCGGGGGTTGGAATGTGCTCTTTACAAATAAGCCAGTCTCTTTTAGTGAAAGGAGGCTTCCCCCATTCTCTTTCCGTATGTTCGTTTTCTGATTCTCACTATCCTTCTTTTCATCAAAGAATATCCTCAGTTTGATACGCCTCAAAAACTGGGCCAGGTCTACCTCAAATTGGAACCAGTCAATTGGTGCCTCTGGGCTAAACGATAATCCCTTATTCAATAGTGAGAGTTCTTGATCACTTAATTCCACAGAGGAGATATTTATGACTAAGTCCTCGGTGTTATTCGTTCCCATATCTTCTTCTAATGGGCCTGGTTCCCCGACGGGGGTTTTCTCGATCTTGTAATTCTTATATTGTCCTGTAGTCTCTCCTTTTTTCCGGTGTCTCCTGCCACCTCTTCTGGTTGGTCTCTTTCCTCTAAAAAATCACTTTGCTCTCCTGACGACTCTGTATCTGTTAAGTTCACCTTCCGGCCTCTTGCTCTCAGTTTTTTTGGTTTTCTCTGCACTCCCCCTTTCCTATTTCTATTGGCTGATGTAATCTTATAGATATCCCCTTTTGCATAATCTTCTAGATCCCTATTCCATTTTTGTTTCTTTGTCAACTGTATATTAGTACGATATCTTTGGAATTCCACCATGATCTTTTCATTTATAGATGTAAATTCATCCGCACTTAAGAGGGATCTCAATTGCACACAATGTTCCTCTTTCCTTTTATTGATTTCAATCAGATCTTTTTGTAAATATTCCATATTTAAGAGTATCATGTCAAAGGAAAATCTATCTGCCAAGAAGGTGAATTTTTCCAGAAACTCCTTATTGTTCGGAAACAGAATAGGTTTTAGATGGGTTCTCAATCCCCTCGGTATCCTGCCCACCTTATAGTACTCCGGGAGGGTTGATAGGTGTAATTCAGTATTAATGGATTGTTTACTTTCAAACTCCCATTTCCTTTTAATGGATTCAACAGACGGTTCATTCAAAAAAGCGCCTTCACCTGCACCACCCTGTAATATATGTGATATCTGTTCACCAGTGTATAAAAGACTCTTTGGGGCATCCATTGCTAAAAAAAACACGTAATACTAAAACGATATAATCGTACTCCTCTTGTACAAGTGTGCGCGTCTTCAGGTTGTATCAAAGTCACTCCAAAATCAAGGTAAGACAGCACTACTTACTTCAAAGTTCACTGAAGCATGTATCCAGTTGTGGTGGTGCAGGCAGTGTAGGGTCACAACCTACTGACCCTCTTCTCAGCATAGACGAACAATATATTCCACCGCAGCACTCAAATTCGTAGCAAAATTTCTTTCTTTAATGAACACCAAAGTGTAGCAGCAACGTTTCAACCTCTCGGTCTTTGTCAAGCTAAATTACATACAGCAATGTGAACTTAATATACCTCCCCCTCATTGCTCATAGGTTAAAATAATCCCCGCCTATCTCAAGTTTGCCGGGCGACACATTCACTTATAATAGTGGCTTATCAGCATTCAACCATATGGTACATCACTTCCCCAAAGTTCTATTAGACATAAGAATACCTCATTTCTCCTTGATCCAGTGTTAAACTTTATGTGTCGGAGTTCGCGTCCTCCCTGGAGATCTGCGCATGCGCCAGATCCTCATCGTATTCTCTCCCGCTGTCAGCTGATCAGGGGCGTGTGATCTCATCACGTCTCCCCTGGTCACATGATCTTAGTTTCTTTCCAATACTTCCGCCCTCACTCGGTACTGACTATACGGTAGAGGTTGAATTACCGGTTCCAGAACATTTTTGGAATGCTCGCCATAATGTCTCTCAATTGAGATATAGAATTATTGACAGCGTGCCCCTTTCAAGAAGAGGAGGCGATAGGGAAAGGAAATTGAAACAGAAAGAGCTCAGGTGGATCCATACATTGGACACCTTAGAGCCAAGAGGTATGAACAGGGATTTTTCATTAAGCCCCTTTTTCTGATCCATTGCCTATGTATATATGTGTTTGATATTAGTAAGTATTGATACCCGGCCGATAAGGGCCGTGTTTTATTGAAACCCTATTCTCAAGTTTGCCGTGGATTAAATATGGATACACATGTTCCCCCCTCTCCCTTAAAATGATCTTGGGAAATGAGGTTTACGTGATATAGCAAAATACCATTGAAATAGCAAAACGGGCTGGACACACGAAAGTTGTTGGGTGAGCAGTGGTGTCTATGGGGTTGTTGGGGGATGGATTATTTTCAACACGCCTGTGGGAGTGTGGTTCAAGTAATAAATGTTATTCCCCTGGACATTCTGGATGAGGCAAGGGTAAATCGTTTAAAGCAGTAAGTTGGACCGTGGATGTGTGTTGTATTGGCGACGGTGCTGACGGGTTAACCGCCGACCCCTTCGCCTTGCATGGAAGGGTGGCAGGCGGAGGTTTATGTGATAAGTGGTGGTGGTTCCACTCACTGTCGCGGTCTCCGCTTGCCATGTAGTATGGGAGTGAGATGTGGGTCCACCGCTTATAAGACACAGACCTCATAGGCTTTGAGGACCTGATGCACGACATCGACCCGGCCTCGAGTTGAAGTCATTTGACTGTTCTGTTCAGATGGAGGATTGGCATGTATGTGCATGTGATGTATGGTTTGGCGGTTGGAACACATCCCCCGTACACCTACAGGACCCCACTGCTACCCACCTACGTTTATGTTGTGCCATCTCCATGACTACGGGTAGTCATGTGATGCAGGAGAGACGTTACCTGATATCCCCAACAGATTAAGAGCATGACTACAGAATTTCCGGGCTAGCAATAGTTTAACAGAAGTGATATGTACATACATTCCGACTCTCGGGCTGTTAATTAGGTTTAGAATCACTATACGAACTACCCAGTACCGAGTGAGGGCGGAAGTATTGGAAAGAAACTAAGATCATGTGACCAGGGGAGACGTGATGAGATCACACGCCCCTGATCAGCTGACAGCGGGAGAGAATACGATGAGGATCTGGCGCATGCGCAGATCTCCAGGGAGGACGCGAACTCCGACACATAAAGTTTAACACTGGATCAAGGAGAAATGAGGTATTCTTATGTCTAATAGAACTTTGGGGAAGTGATGTACCATATGGTTGAATGCTGATAAGCCACTATTATAAGTGAATGTGTCGCCCGGCAAACTTGAGATAGGCGGGGATTATTTTAACCTATGAGCAATGAGGGGGAGGTATATTAAGTTCACATTGCTGTATGTAATTTAGCTTGACAAAGACCGAGAGGTTGAAACGTTGCTGCTACACTTTGGTGTTCATTGAAGAAAGAAATTTTGCTACGAATTTGAGTGCTGCGGTGGAATATATTGTTCGTCTATGCTGAGAAGAGGGTCAGTAGGTTGTGACCCTACACTGCCTGCACCACCACAACTGGATACATGCTTCAGTGAACTTTGAAGTAAGTAGTGCTGTCTTACCTTGATTTTGGAGTGACCACTGTAACATAGTAACATAGTATATAAGACCGAAAAAAGACATTTGTCCATCCAGTTCGGCCTGTTTCCTACAAGTTGATCCAGGGGAAGGCAAAAAACCCCTGTGAGGCAGAAGCCAATTTTCCCCACTTAAGGGGAAAAAAATTCCTTCCCGACTCCAATCAGGCAATCAGAATAACTCCCTGGATCAACGACCCCTCTCTATTAGCTATAGCCTGTAATATTATTACACTCCAGAAATACATCCAGGCCCCTCTTGAATTCCTTTATTGTACTCACCATCACAACCTCCTCAGGCAGAGAGTTCCATAGTCTCACTGCTCTTACCGTGAAGAAGTATGAGGTACTATAACTACTGCATACACTATAGGGGACTTTATTACTACTGTGTGCTCTATAGGGGTACCTTAGGGGCCTTGTTATTGCTGGGGGCACTATAGGAGGCCTTATTTCTACTAGGAGCCCTATGGTGCATTATTAATACTGGGGTGCTGAGGGGGGGTTATAATTGAGCGCAATATGGAGGACATTACTATTAATGGGGTTGCTATTGAGGGTGATGCAACCCCATTAGTAGTGTGGTTGAACACTATTACCATTGAAGACCGTTTGGGAGTAGATTATTTTAGGAGACTATCTGTCTGGCACTAGCAGAGTATTGGGGGTAGCAGCAGGATGACAGTGTGGAAGTGCCAGGAGGAAGAGGATGATAGTAAAGTGAGGAATCTAAAAAAAATTATTTGATAAACTCTGCAGAGATGAGACACGGCTGAAAGAAGGTATCATGGCGGTCTTATCTTGGAATGAAGATGTTGAGGAAAAAGTCTACATCAGAGGAGACGTGACTGGATGTAAGAGGTATGTACTGCTGTACTTTACTGTATTTTGTGTACCAATAACTATGCATAAATATATCAGGGGTCAGTACAGAGATCATCTATTTATCCCCTGGACTGTGTCTGTGATGAGGGCACATCCTCTGTGTCTGGAGGAAAGAAGATTTTTGTACACAAACATAGAAAAGGATTCTTCACGGTAAGAGCAGTGAGACTATGGAACTCTCTCCCTGAGGAGGTGGTGATGGTGAGTACAATAAAGGAATTCAAGAGGGGACTGGATGTATTTCTGGAGTGTAATATTACAGGTTACAGCTACTAGAGAGGGGTCGTTGATCCAGGGAAATATTCTGATTGCCTGATTGGAGTCAGGAAGGAATTTTTTCCCCCGGGGGGGGGGGGGGGCGGACTTTAGGTGACACTGTGCGTGTTCTGAATTCTAGGGCCTCCCATCCATCTACTACATTATCTGTACTCAGAGAGTTATCACAGTGTTATGTGTGGTGTTGTATAGGACTGCAGGTGACATCTACTATATTATCTGCTACTCCACTAAATAACATAGTTACATAGTTTGTAAGGCTGAAAAAAGACATCTGTCCATCCAGTTCGGCCTGTTATCCTGCAAGTTGATACAGAGGAAGGCAAAAAAAAAAAAAAAACCTGTAAGGTAGAAGCTAATTTTCCAAATTTTAGTCCTTCCCGACTCCAATCAGGTAATCAGAATAACTCCTTGGATCAGTGACCTCTCCAGAAATAGAATAACTATAACCTTTAATATTATTACACTTCAGAAATACATCCAGGCCGCTCTTAAACTTTTTTAGTGAATTCACCATTATCACCTCCTCAAGCAGAGAGTTTCCTATTCTCACTGCTCTTAACATAAAGAATAGTGATGAGCGAGCATTTGGGTACTCGGTCCGAACACATAGCGATATTCATGCGCTCGGCCGAGCACCCGAGTATAATGGAAGTCAATGGGGGACAACCAAGCACCCCCTGCTCAGATGAGGGGAGGGTGCCTGTTCCATTGGAAAAGGTCAGAAAGTGACAGAAACACAATCGAAATGGATCTGAAATAGCATGGGGACCATGGCTGGGTGCATCTTGGACTCCAATGTTGCTGCTGGGAACCATATTGTCCCAGTTGTCCGCCACTTTTACATAGCGACAAAATCATGCCCAAAATCCCGTCCCCTCAAAAAAAGAAAGACGTTTTTAGAGGTAAAATTGTTAGGAAATATTCTTTCCTATATATTTAATTGTATATACAGTGCAAATGCTGTAAAAAAAAATACAAGGAAGAGGCACTCCGATACAGCCTGTATATCACATAAAGGATGGCCTCATTCACATGTTGCTACAATTGCTCAAGTACACTGCTATACTCATAAAGCCTATGGACTAAGTGAAAGGGCTGGCAAAAAAATTACAAGAAATCGGCACTCCAAAACAACCTTTATTACACATAAAGGAGGGAATCGTACACACTTTTGAAAAATTATCGTCTCAAAAACATTTGGAGCAAGGGCCTGCTAATTACCCTCTAAAACATTATATTTGAGGGCCTGAAGGTGAGTGGACCATATAAAAAATTGTAGTGAGGGCCTGAAGGTGGCAAACCCCATAAAACATTGCAGTAATGGCCTACAGGTGAGCAGACCGTATGAAACATTAGAGTTGAGGGCCTGAAGCCGAGCGAACCCCAGAAAACATTGCAGGGATGGCCTAAAGGTGAGCAGACCGTATAAAACATTAGAGGTGAGGGCCTGAAGCCGAACGAACCCCATAAAACATTGCACTAATGGCCAACAGGTGAGCAGACCGTATAAAGCATTGTAGGTGAGGGCCTGAAGCCGAGCGAACACCATAAAACATTGCAGTGATGGCCTACAGATGAGCAGACCGTATAAAACATTAGAGATAAGGGCTTGAAGCCAAGCGAACCCCATAAAAAATTGCAGGGATGGCCTACAGGTGAGCAGACCATATAAAACATTAGAGGTGAGGGCCTGAAGCCGAGCGAACCCCATAAAACATTGCATTAATGGCCTACAGGTGAGCAGACCGTATAAAACATTAGAGGTGAGGGCCTGAAGCTGAGCGAACCCTATAAAACATTGCAGTGATGGCCTACAGGTGAGCAGACCGTATAAAACATTAGAGGTGAGGGCCTGAAGCTGAGCGAACCCTATAAAACATTGCAGTGATGGCTTACAGGTGAGCAGACCGTGTAAAACATTAGAGGTGAGGGCCTAAATCCCGAGCGAAGCCGATAAAACATTGCAGTAATGGCCTACAGGTGAGCAGATCGTATAAAGCATTGGAAGTGAGGGCCTGAAGCCGAGTTAACCAGCGAACTCCATAAAACATTGCAGTACTGGCCTACAGGTGAGCATACCATATAAAGCATTGGAGATGAGGGCCTCAAGCCGAGCGAACCCCATAAAACATTGCATTGATGGCCTACATGTGAGCAGACCTTATAAAACATTAGAGCTGAGGGCTTGAAGCTGAACGAACCCATAAAACATTACAGTGATGGCCTACAGGTGAGCAGACCGTATAAAACATTAGAGGTGAGGGCCTGAAGCTGAGCGAACCCTATAAAACATTGCAGTGATGGCTTACAGTGTGCGCAGATGGCCATGGTGAGCAGACCGTGTAAAACATTAGAGGTGAGGGCCTAAATCCCGAGCGAAGCCGATAAAACATTGCAGTAATGGCCTACAGGTGAGCAGATCGTATAAAGCATTGGAAGTGAGGGCCTGAAGCCGAGTTAACCAGCGAACTCCATAAAACATTGCAGTACTGGCCTACAGGTGAGCATACCATATAAAGCATTGGAGATGAGGGCCTCAAGCCGAGCGAACCCCATAAAACATTGCATTGATGGCCTACATGTGAGCAGACCTTATAAAACATTAGAGCTGAGGGCTTGAAGCTGAACGAACCCATAAAACATTACAGTGATGGCCTACAGGTGAGCAGACCGTATAAAACATTAGATATGAGGGCCTGAAGGTGATCGAACCCCATAAAACATTGCTGTAATGGCCTACAGGTGAGAAGAGCATATAAAGGCATTGGAGGTGAGGTCCTTAAGCCGAACAAACCACTTAAAACATTACAGTGATGGGCTACATGTGAGCAGACCGTATAAAACATTAGAGGTAAAGGCCTGAAGCCGAGAGAACCCTATAAAACATTGTAGTGATGGCTTACAGTTGAGCAGACCGTATAAAACATTAGAAGTGGGGGCCTGAATGTGAGAAAACCTCATAAAACATTGCAGTAATGACCAACAGGTAAAAAGACCGTATAAAACATTGCAGGTGAGGGCCTGAAGCCGAGCGAACCCCATAAAACATTGCAGTTATTGCCTACAGGTGAGAAGACCGTCTAAAACATTAGAGGTGAGGTCCTGAAGCCTAGCAAACCCCATAAAACATAGCAGTAATGGCCTAAAGGTGAGCAGATGGTATACAACATTAGAGGTTAGGGCCTGAAGCCTGAGCGAACCCCATAAAACATTGCAGTTATGGCCTACAGGTGAGCAGACCATATAAAACATTGGAGGTGAGGGCCTGACGCCGAGCGAACCCTACAAAACATTGTAGTAAGGGAATATATATTCTGTGTGGAGTCGGAGGAGGAGGCGGATGAGAAAACGAGATTCAAACATATACCCATTTTTTTGCGGTGAAAAGGGTGCATCTGAATCTTGTGGATTGAGTACATTATAAAGCATAAATTTAAATAGCGTTTTTATTCCTTATTAGCTCAGCTTTCCTCTGGTGGAGTGGAGAATTTAGGGGCAACCAGGCCTTGTTCAATTTTATCTGAGTCAACCTGTCAGCATTGTTAGTGGACAAGCGGATACGCTTATCTGTTATAATGCCACCAGCAGCACTAAATACACGCTCAGACAATACGTTGGCGGCAGGGCAGGCCAGCACCTCCAAGGCGTAGAGCGCAAGTGCATTCCACGTGTCCAGCTTGGACATCCAGTATTTGTAAGGCGCTGAGGGATCATTTAAGACGCTGACATGGTCTGCAATGTATTCCTTCACCATCTTCCAAAACTCTTCCCTCCTTGTAGCACTAGGCCGAGCTTCGGGATGAGGTTGCTGGCGGGATGTCATGAAAGTGTCCCATGCCTTGCAAAGTGTTGCCCTTCCTCTGTTGGAACTTTTGTGTGTTCCCCTTGTCTCCATTCCTCGGTTGCCTAAGGAAGTACGGACTCTGGCGGCCGCATTGTCAGATGGAAAATTTGGGAGCAATCTGTCAATTACCTTCTGGTATTGCACGGTTTTACTCGTCCTCTCCACCACAGTAATGAGAGATGAGAAGTTCACTTTGTAGCGGGGGTCAAGAAGAGTGAACACCCAGTAAACTGTGCTTCCTAAAATGCGTATAACGCGAGGGTTGCGGGAAAGGCTGCCTAAAATGAAGTTAGCCATGTGTGCCAGAGTACCAACAGGCAAGAAGTCGATGTCAACTTCAGGTTGACTCTCCATACCCTCATCCTGCTCCTCCTCCTCTTCTTCCCATCCACGCTGAACAGATCGAAATAAAGTTCCATGGGTACTAGCCTCTGTAGCAGAGGCAAGTGTCTCCCGCTTCTCCTCCTTATCTTCATGGCCCAATTCGGGCTGAGAAGACGAACTGGGGGAGGTCTGGCTATCACCCTGTGTTATCTCCTCCCCCATTACGTCGTCTGCCACATTTAAAGCATCCTCCTTAATTGTGAGCAGAGATCATTTGAGTAGACACAGCAGTGGGATGGTTAAACTGATAATAGCATTATCGCAACTAAACATCTGTGTGGATTCATCAAAGTTTTTAAATCCTCACATAGATCTGACATCAGTGCCCACTCCTTGCTTGTGAATAGTAAGGAGGGGCGTCAGATCTGGATGATGAGACACAGGACAGCCAAGGGCGCACTCAGGCACTCAGTAGATCCGTTTTAATTGGTTTAAATATTTTTATTAATGGGATAGACGACGTGTTTCGGGGCGACAGCCCCTTTATCAAGTCTGTTTCTTAAAGGAAGATGGGTATCCTCAGGAGAAGGGTGGTCCTTCAAAGGAGGCTGGAGGCTGGATATAAATCTGGTAGCCTTCTAAGTTCTGTGAACTTTGTAGCAAGTAGTCCACCAGTGTCCAGCTAACACTCTGAACTGGCGGAGACCCTGATGGACGTAGGGCCCACAATCCTAGGCGTGGGTAGCACCTGTGCCATCCCAGGGTCAGTCTCACTCCCGGCCTCCACAACATTCACCCAGCGTGCGGTCAGGGAAATGTAGCATTGGAGGTGAGGGCCTGAAGCCGAGCGAACACCATAAAACATTGCAGTGATAGCCTACAGATGAGCAGACCGTATAAAACATTAGAGATGAAGGCTTGAAGCCGAGCGAACCCCATAAAAAATTTCAGGGATGGCCTACAGGTGAGCAGACCATATAAAACATTAGAGGTGAGGGCCTAAAGCCGAGCAAACGCCATAACACATTGCAGTAATGGACTACAGGTGAAAAGACCGTATAAAGCATTGTAGGTGAGGGCCTCAAGCCGAGCAAACCCCATAAAATTTTGTAGGGATGGCCTAAAGGTGAGCAGAAATGATAAAACATTAGAGGTGAGAGCCTGAAGCCGAGCAAACGCCATAAAAAATTGCAGTAATGGACTACAGGTGAGCAGACCGTAAAAAGCATTGGAGGTGAGGGCCTGAAGCCGAGCGAACGCCATAAAACTTTACAGGGATGGCCTACAGGTGAGCAGACTGTATAAAACTTTAGAGGGGAGGGCCTGAAGATGAGCGAACCCCATAAAACATTGCAGTAATGGCCTACAGGGGAAAAGACCGTATAAAGCATTGGAGGTGAGGGCCTCAAGCCGAGCAAACCCCATAACATTTTGCAGGGATGGCCTAAAGGTGAGCAGAAATGATAAAACATTAGAGGTGAGGGCCTGAAGGCGAGCGAACCCCATAAACATTATAGGGATTGCCTACAAGTGAGCAGACCATATAAAACATTAGAGGTGAGGGACTGAAGGTGAGCGAACTCCATAAAAAATTGCAGTAATGGCCTACAGGTGAGCAGACCATATAAAGCATTGGAGGTGAGGGCCTAAAGCCGAGCAAACAAAATAAAATATTGCAGGGATGGCCTACAGGTGAGCAGAACATATAAAGCATTGGAAGTGATGGCCTGAAGCCGAGCGAACCCCATAAAAAATTGCAGGGATGGTCTACAGGTGAGCAGACCTTATAAAACATTAGACGTGAGGGCCTGAATGTGAGTGAACCCCATAAAACATTGCAGTAATGGCCTACAGGTGAGCAGACCGTATAAAGCATTGGAGGTGAGGGCCTCAAACCGAGCGAACCCCATAAAACATTGCAGTGATGGCTTACATGTAAGCAGACCGTATCAAACATTAGAGGTAAAGTCCTGAAGCCGAGCGAACCCCATACAACATTGCAGTAATGGCCTACAGATAAGCAGACCATATAAAACATTAGAGGTAAGGGCCTGAAGCCGAGCGAACCCCATAAAGCATTGCAGTAATTACCTACAGGTGAGCAGATAATATAAAGCATTGGAGGTGAGGGAATTAAGGTGAGCGAACCCCATTAAAAATTGCAGTTAGGGCCTACAGGTGAGAAGACCGTATCAAATATAAGAGGTGAGGGTCTGAAGCAGAACGAACCCCATAAAACATTGCAGGGATGGTCTACAGGTGAGCAGACCGTATAAAAGATTGGAAGTGAGGGCCTGAAGCCGAGCGACCCCCATAAAACATTGCAGTGATGGCCTACAGGTGAGCAGATCATATAAAACCTTAGAGGTGAGGGCCTGAAGCCGAGCGAACCCCAAAAAACATTGCAGTAATGGCCTACAGGTGAGCAGACCATATAAAACATTAGAGGTGAGGGCCTGAAGCCGAGCGAACCCCATAAAACATTGCAGGCATGGCCTACAGGTGAGCAGACCGTATAAAACATTAGAGGTGAGGGCCTGAAGCCGAGCGAACCCCATAAAACATTGCAGGGATGGCCTACCGGTGAGCAGACTGTATAAAACATTAGAGTTGAGGGCCTCAAGCCGAGCGAACCCCATAAAACATTGCAGGGTCGGCCTAAAGGTGAGCAGACCATATAAAACATTAGAGGTGAGCGAACCCCATAAAACATTGCAGTATTGGCCTACAGGTGAGCAGACCGTATAAAGCATTGGAGGTGAGGGCCTCAAGCCGAATGAACCCCATAAAACATTGCAGTGATGGCCTACAGGGGAGCAGACCGTATAAAACATTAGAGGTGAGGGCCTGAAGGCGAGCAAACCCCATAAAACATTGCAGGGATGGCCTACAGGTGAGCAGACCGTATAAAACATTAGAGGTGAGGGCCTGAAGCCGAGCGAACCCCATAAAGCATTGCAGTAATGGCCTACAGGTGAGCAGACCGTATAAAGCATTGGAGGTGAGGGCCTCAAGCCGAGCGAACCCCATAAAACATTGCAGTGATGGCCTAAATGTGAGCAGACCATATCAAACATTAGAGGTTAAATCTAGAGATGAGCGCTGCTCTATTATTAGCAAGATTTGCCATATTAAATTTTCTCCTACAGTCCATAACTGCCTTCTTAATTTACTGGGACATCCACCTCTCCCCCTGGCTATGCGTAAGCTGATCTCCCCATTGTTAGCCGCAGCCCGTATCGCTATCGCCTATAACTGGCGTTCGGAATTACCTCCTGATTTAGCTAGATGGCACAACTCCTGTGATGATATCTACTGTATGGAACAGATCTCCGGATGGGTACACAGACGTACGCCCCTCTTTCACACTATCTGGGAACCCTGGGCGGCTTATAGAGGATTTAATATTAACTCGACCACGTAACTACTAACAATTGCTCTCATATTATGCTATCAATTTATTATAGAACCTACTACATGCTCCAGGTTCGGATATGTCCATTTCATAGATGTCCTATATTTAAATTTTGGTCTATTTTGTCCCTCCACCTCCCCACTCCCTCCTCCCCCCTCCCCCTTTTCTCCTATCTTATTGTTTGTTTGTTTCCCCTCCTTTTATGCCGTACTTTATCGGTTTTTTGCTTGTCAATTATGTAACATTTTGAGTGCTCTATGTAAAATCTCATTTGATCACCGTATACTCTCACCACTCGAAATGTACACTGGTGCTTTCTTGATATGCAAACTAAATAAAAAATGTTTTGAAGTAAATCTAGAGATGAGCGAACACCTGGATGTTCGGGTTCGAGAAGTTCGGCTGAACTTCCCGAAAATGTTCGGGTTCGGGATAAAGTTCGGGTCGAGTTCGAATCCCGAACCCGAACATTTTCGGGAAGTTCAATGGGGACCAGGAACTTTTGGGCACTAAAAAGTCTGTAAAATTGTCCAGGAAAGGGCTAGAGGGCTGCCTGCAAAAGGCAGCAAAATGTAGGTAAATGCCCTGCAAACAAATATGGATAGGGAAATGAATTAAAATAAAATAAAATAAATAAAAATTAACCAATATCAATTGGAGAGAGGTCCCATAGCAGAGAATCATGCGTCATATCACCCACCACTGGAGAAAGCCACTTTCAGTTATTTAGGCCCCAGCATCCAGACAGAGGAGAGAGGTCCCACAGCAAGGAATCATGCGTCATATCACCCACCACTGGAGAAGGCCACTTTCAGTTATTTCGGCCCAGCACCCAGACAGAGGAGAGAGGTCCCACAGCAAGGAATCATGCGTCATATCACCCACCACTGGAGAAGGCCACTTTTAGTTATTTCGGCCCAGCACCCAGACCGAGGAGAGAGGTCCCACAGCAAAGAATCATGCGTCATTTCACCCACCACTAGAGAAGGCCACTTTCGGTTATTTCGGCCCCAGCACCCAGACAGAGGAGAGAGGTCCCACAGCAAGGAATATGGCGTCATATGAAACACCACTAGAGAAGGCAACTTTCAGTTATTTAGGCCCAGCACCCAGACAGAGGAGAGAGGTCCCACAGCAAGGAATCATGCGTCATATCACCCACCACTGGAGAAGGCCACTTTCAGTTATTTCGGCCCCAGCACCCAGACAGAGGAGAGAGGTCCCACAGCAAGGAATAAGGCGTCATATGAAACACCACTAGAGAAGGCAACTTTCAGTTATTTAGGCCCAGCACCCAGACAGAGGAGAGAGGTCCCACAGCAAGGAATCATGCGTCATATCACCCACCACTGGAGAAGGCCACTTTCAGTTATTTCGGCCCCAGCAGCCAGACAGGGGAGAGAGGTCCCACAGCAAGGAATAAGGCGTCATATTACCCACCACTGGAGAAGGCCACTTTCAGTTATTTCAGCCCCAGCACCCAGACAGAGGAGAGAGGTCTCACAGCAAGGAATCATGCGTCATATCACCCACCACTGGAGAAGGCCACTCAGTTACAGTGATGTCGCGAACATAAAATTTTCAGTTCGCGAACAGCGAACGCGAACTTCCGCAAATGTTCGCGAACGGCCGAACCGGGCGAACCGCCATAGACTTCAATTGGCAGGCGAATTTTAAAACCCACAGGGACTCTTTCTGGCCACAATAGTGATGAGAAAGTTGTTTCAAGGGGTCTAACACCTGGACTGTGGCATGCCGGAGGGGGATCTATGGCAAAACTTCCATGGAAAATTACGTAGTGGACGCAGAGTCGGGTTTTAATCCATAAAGGGCATAAATCAACTAACATTCCTAAATTGTTTGGAATAACGTGCTTTAAAACATCCAGTGTGTGTATACGATCAGGTATGATGTTGTATCGATCAGGTAGTGTAAGGGTTACGCCCGCTTCACTGACATTGACAGACCAAACTCCCCTTTTAATGCACCGCAAACAGTTCATTTGCACAACTGCAAACTCCCCATTTGCACAAGGTCGGATACCAAGCTAGCCATGTCCCGGTGATGTCATTGAAGGTTTCTTCCTCCACCCAGCCACGTACAACACCAAGGGTCCCCAAAAGATGAATTGAATTGATTTTTCGAACGGTGAGATGGTTAAAAAAACGCTGGCTCCCTCCCCTTTGTTTTTATCCACGGTGACTGTGTCTGCGCCGTGCAATTTACTGTCACACCCGATATGAGTATAATTTTCTGTAATACTATTCTCATCAGTTTAATCCCTCTAACGTCCCCAATCTGGGGGCCATTTATTGAATAGATTTTTCGAACGGGGAGATGGTTAAAAAAACGCTGGCTCCCTCCACTCTGTTTTAATCCAGGTGATTGCGTCTGCGCCGTGCAATTTACTGTCACACCCGATATGAGTGGTATTTTCTGTAGTACTATTCTCATCAGTTTAATCCCTCTAACGTCCCCAATCTGGGGGCCATTTATTGAATAGATTTTTCGAACGGGGAGATGGTTAAAAAAACGCTGGCTCCCTCCACTCTGTTTTAAACCACGGTGACTGCATCTGCGCCGTGCAATTTACTGTCACACCCGATATGAGTGGTATTTTCTGTAGTACTATTCTCATCAGTTTAATCCTCTAACGTCCCCAATCTGGGGGCCATTTATTGAATAGATTTTTCGAACGGGGAGATGGTTAAAAAAACGCTGGCTCCCTCCACTCTGTTTTAAACCACGGTGACTGCGTCTGCGCCGTGCAATTTACTGTCACACCCGATATGAGTGGTATTTTCTGTAGTATTATTCTCATCAGTTTAATCCCTGTTACGTCCCATTCAGGGATTGCCTTTTTTGAAAAAAAATATAGGCCGGGTACCTTCGACTGCCTTCACAGTGACAGACCAAACTCTCATACACTAAACTGAATTGATTTCAGGAACCGGGAGATGGAAAAAGCAGCTTGGTCGGTCCTCTTACTCCCAAATTGGGGCACTGCGCGTGCACAGAGCAATGTGCTGTGAAACCCTATATGAGTGGTGTCTTAACTAGTACTATTCCTATCAGTTTAATCCCTGTTACGGACCCTATCCGGTCGAATTGATTAACCATTGTCGAATTAGCGAACCATTGCGACATCATGAAATAATTTAGTTCTGAGCTCTGTACTTGCTTTGTATTGGAATTGATGGGGATTTTTTTAATTGCCTGCATCATTTCTAATAAACTATTAAGAGACTTTATTATGATTTTTTATTTTATGTATTAAAAACCCATACAACATATAAAAAAAAGGTAAATTAATGTTTTTTCTATGAAATATTATCCAGCCGTCCGATCGCTTTTGGTCTGACCATAATGAAGCAACGGCCTTATCATCTGGGGTGTGGCAACATTGCCAACACACTTATAGAGGTGATGATGATTGCTTCATTGTGATACGCAAGCCCCTTCACCACAACAATGTAACGATCACGAAGGGGAATTGACACTTGTATGTGCCTTTTTTTTTTGGTTTGTTTTTTGCAGCCACAGTGCTGCACCATAGGACAGAAAAATTAGACATGTACACATGCCTGAAAAATAATGGCACTGTTGCAGCCGCTATTGTAGCAGCGGCCGGAAAAATTTATGTTTTCCAGGCAGAAAAGTGACTAAAACATTGCGGCTTGAACCCTAGTTGGTGGTGGAGAATTCACGAAAGTTATCCGGTATGCAGACATTAAATACAGCAGCGTGGGGACCATTTTGAGGCCAAGGCATGTAATCAGGCCTTTTGTTAGTCAAACGTATCCCCCACTGTCAGTCCCTTCGGGATCCATGCCTCATTCATCTTTATGAAGGTGAGGTAATCAACACTTTTTTGACCGAGGCGACTTCTCTTGTCAGTGACAATTCCTCCTGCTGCACTGAAGGTCCTTTCTGACAGGACACTTGAAGCAGGGCAGGCCAGAAGTTTTATCGCAAACTGGGATAGCTCAGGCCACAGGTCAAGCCTGCACACCCAGTAGTGAAGGGGTTCATTGCTCCTCAGAGTGTCGATATCTGCTGTTAAGGCGAGGTAGTCTGCTACCTGTCGGTTGAGTCGTTCTCTAAGGCTGGATCCCGAAGGGCTGTGGCGATGAGTAGGACTGAAAAAGCTCCGCATGTCCTCCATTAACAACACATCTGTAAATCGTCCAGTCCTTGCCGCCGTGGTAGGAGGAGGATTACACTCACCTCTTCCCCTGTTAGATTCCCGTTGTGCTGTGACATCCCCCTTATAAGCTGTGTAAAGCATATTTTTTAGTTTGGTTTTGAACTGCTGCATCCTTTCCGACTTTCGGTAATTTGGTAACATTTCTGCCACTTTCTGCTTATACCGGGGGTCTAGTAGCGTGGCCACCCAGTACAGATCGTTCTCCTTTAGGCCTCTTTCAGACGGGCGTTGCGGGTGCACTCCGTCAAACAGTGCGGGTGCGTTGCGGGAATTGCCGCGATTTTTCCTGCGAGTGCAAGCGCTGTCATGCGTTTTGCAGCGGGAGAAAAATCGGCACTTTGGTACCCAGACCGAACCTGCACTTCTTCACAGAAGTGCATGTTTGGGTCAGAAATTATCCCGCTGGTATTATTTCACATTATAACATAGTTATAATGTAAAATAATACCCTTGGCCATCTCCCTAATGTTGAACCCGGTGCAGAATGGGTTAAAAATAATAAACTAATCATAACTTACCTGGTCCATTTGATCGCGAAGCCCGGCCTCCTCTCCGTTAGCTTGAAAGATGTAAAGGACCTGTAATGATGTCACAGCATCACATGGCCCAATCACCTGCTCCATCACTATGGTGATGGAGCATGTGATGGTCCATGTGACCACGTGACATCATCCAAGGTCCTAAGCACTATCCACAGCCTGAGGATAGTGATTAGGACCTTGGATGATGTCACATGGTCACATGGACCAATCACATGCTCCATCACCATAGTGATGGAGCAGGTGATTGAGCCATGTGATGTGACGTCATCACAGGTTCTTTAGATCATCGATGCTGCAGGGAAAGAGAGGACAGATCGCGACTACTCGATCAAGTGGCTAAGGTATGTTAACTTTATTATTTTTAACCCTTCCTCATCATTTAACAATGCATTCTTTATTAAGAATGCTATTATTTCCCTTATAACCATGTTATAAGGGAAATAATAGAGATTGAGTCCCGTTGCTAAGCAACAATGCGGGAAAATCGCAACGCATCCGCACTTGGTTGCGGATGCTTGCGATTTTCCGCATCCCCATTCACTTCTATGGGGCCTGCGTTGCGTGAAAACGCAGAATATAGAACATGCTGCGATTTTCACGCAACGCAGAAGTGATGCGTGAAAATCACCGCTCATGTGCACAGCCCCATAGAAATGAATGGGTCCGGATTCAGTGCGGGTGCAATGCGTCCTCCTCACGCATTGCACCCGCGCGGAAAACTCGCCCGTGTGAAAGGGGCCTTATCCTTTTTATACGTGGGTCCCTCAACAGACATGACAGCATGAAAGACCCCATTTGAACAAGGTTGGATGCAGAGCTACTCATTTCCCGTTCCTCGTCCTCACTGATGTCATTGACGGTCTGTTCTTCCCCCCAGCCACGTACAACACCATGGGTCCCAGATAGGTGACAACAACGAGCACCCTGGGGTGCCTGCTGTGGTTGGTCTTCCTCCTCCTCAAAGCCGCCACATTCCTCTGACTCCTCTTCCTCATACTCCTCTTCCAGCGTTGCTGCAGGTCCGGCAAGCGATGATGACAAGGCTGTTTCTGGTGGTGATGGTGACCACAACTCTTCCTCTTCCTCTTCACGCTCATCTACAGCCTGATCCAGAACTCTTCGCAGGGCACGCTCCAGGAAGAAAACAAATGGGATGAGGTCGCTGATGGTACCTTCGGTGCGACTGACTAGGTTTGTCACCTCCTCAAAAGGATGCATGAGCCTACAGGCATTGCGCATGAGTGTCCAGTAACGTGGCAAAAAGATTCCCAGCTCCGCAGAGGCTGTCCTAGCACCCCGGTCATACAAATACTCGTTGACAGCTTTTTCTTGTTGGAGCAGGCGGTCGAACATTAGGAGTGTTGAATTCCAACGTGTCGGGCTGTCGCATATCAAGCGCCTCACTGGCATGTTGTTTCGCCGCTGAATATCGGAAAAGTGCGCCATGGCCGTGTAGGAACGCCTGAAATGGCCACACACCTTCCTGGCCTGCTTGAGGACGTCCTGTAAGCCTGGGTACTTAGACACAAAACGTTGTACGATGAGATTCAACACATGTGCCATGCACGGCACATGTGACAACTTGTCCAAATTTAATGCTGCCAACAGATTGCTTCCATTGTCACACACCACTTTGCCGATCTCCAGTTGGTGCGGGGTCAGCCACTGATCCACCTGTGCGTTCAGGGCGGACAGGAGTGCTGGTCCTGTGTGGCTCTCTGCTTTCAGGCAAGTCAACCCCAAGATAGCGTGACACTGTCGTATCCGGGATTTGGAATAGCCCCTGGGGAGCTGGGGGGAATCAGTTGATGTGCAGCCAGACGCCGCAGCAGAAGAGGACTCAGCCGAGGAGGATATTGAAGAGGATGGAGTAGGAGTAGAGGAGGTGGCAGTAGGTCTGCCTGCAAGTCGTGGTGGTGTCACCAACTCCGCTGCGGAGCCACGCATTCCATGCTTGTCAGCCGTCAGCAGGTTGACCCAATGCGCAGTATACGTGATATACCTGCCCTGACCATGCTTTGCAGACCAGGTATCAGTGGTCAGATGGACCCTTGCCCCAACACTGTATGCCAGAGATGCCATGACTTCCTTTTCAATGACATGGTAGAGGTTTGGGATTGCCTTTTTTGAAAAAAAAATTCGTCCGGGTACCTTTCACTGTGGTGTCCCAATAGCGACAAATTTTTTGAAGGCCTCAGACTCTACCAGCTGGTATGGTAAAAGCTGGCGGGCTAAGAGTTCCGTCAAGCCAGCTGTCAGTTGCCGGGCAAGGGGGTGACTTTGTGACATTGGCTTCTTATGCTCAAACATAGAAACATAGAAACATAGAATGTGTCGGCAGATAAGAACCATTTGGCCCATCTAGTCTGCCCAATATGCTGAATACTATGGATAGCCCCAGGCCCTATCTTATATGAAGGATGGCCTTATGCCTATCCCATGCATGCTTAAACTCCTTCACTGTATTTGCAGCTACCACTTCTGCAGGAAGGCTATTCCATGCGTCCACTACTCTCTCAGTAAAGTAATTCTTCCTGATATTACTTTTAAACCTTTGCCCCTCTAATTTAAAACTATGTCCTCTTGTAGCAGTTTGTCTTCTTTTAAATATTCTCTCCTCTTTTACCGTGATGATTCCCTTTATGTATTTAAAAGTTTCTATCATATCCCTCTGTCTCTTCTTACTTCCAAGCTATACATGTTAAGGTCCTTTAACCTTTCCTGGTAAGTTTTGTCCTGCAATCCATGTACTAATTTAGTAGCTCTTCTCTGAACTCTCTCCAAAGTTTCAATATCCTTCTGCAGATATGGTCTCCAGTACTGCACACAATACTCCAAATGAGGTCTCACTAGTGCTCTGTAGAGCGGCACGAGCACCTCCCTCTTTCTACTGTTAATGCCTCTCCCTATACACCCAAGCATTCTGCTGGCATTACCTGCTGCTCTATGACATTGTCTGCCCAATTTAAGGTCGTCTGATATAATGACCCCTAAATCCCTTTCCTCAGATACTGAGGTTAACATGTCCTTGACAGACACCTGACTGTGGGCAGATGAGCAGGAACTGCTGAAGGTGAGAGATGGAGTGGCGGGTGGTTGAGAGGGGGCAGGGAGGACAGCAGTGGTTGACGTGGCTGAAGATGCTGGACCAGGAGGAGCATGGTGGCTTTGAGTTTGTGTGCTGCTTGTACTCATGTGTTGATCCCATAGGCGTTTGTGATGTGAGATCATGTGCCTTCGCAAAGCAGTTGTACCAAGGTGGGTGTTGGACTTCCCACGACTCAGTTTCTTTTGGTACAGGTTGCAAATGGCATTGCTTTTATCAGAGGCAGACACACAAAAAAAATGCCACACTGCTGAGCTTTGCAATGACGGCATTCTAGTGGTGGCAACAGCATGCGTTGACTGGCGTGCTGTCTGGCTGACCCCAGGAGCCGATACATGCTGTCTGATTGTGCCACTAACTCCTTGCGACGACCTCCCCCTGCTTCCAACTCGTCTCCTCATTCTCTCTGTCTCCCCTTCAGAACTTTCCCCCTCTTCTTCTCTTCGAGCAGGCACCCACGTGGCATCCGTGGACACATCGTCATCATCAACCGCTTCACTTGTAACTGACACCTCAGCAAAGGAAGCAGCAGCGGGTACAACATCATCATCATCATCACACTGTACGTCCATGTGTGTAATCCTGCCTGACTGAGACATATCCCCGTAATCTACATCATCTGGCAATAATGGTTGCGCATCACTAATTGCATCCAACTGATGTGTAAATAACTCCTCTGACGGATCAAGTGAAGCGGCTGTGGTGGCTGTGGTGGTAGTGGTGGTGGTGGCGACGGGCGGGTGCGTGGTAACTTGAGAGCAGGTGACCGAAGCTGAGCTGGAGGAGGATGGTGCGTCAAGGTTCTTAGCGGAAGCTGTTGAAGATTGGGTGTCCTGTCTAAGCCAGTCAACTACGTCCTCTGAATTTTTCGGGTTCAGGGTACGTGGCCTCTGAAAACTGGGCATTATTCCAGGGACAGTGGAAATCACAGCACCACGACCACGACGGCCTCCTGCGGGTGGCCTGCCTCTGCCTGTCATTTTTTTTAGATAAGTGGTACTACGCGTGCTAGGTACTGTGCCACCCGGTATGAGTGGTTGGCACTGGCAGTGGGCACACTACAGTCAGTGGAAGCGGGCCTGACACACACTGGCAGCAGGCAAGCAACTGAATTTAGACTACTGTCTAAAAATTAAATGCCTTATTTATCGGCAAGCTACTGTGCCACCCGGTATCAGTGGTTGGCACTGGCAGTGGGCACACTACAGTCAGTGGAAGCGGGCCTGACACACACTGGCAGCAGGCAAGCAACTGAATTTAGACTACTGTCTAAAAATTAAATGCCTTATTTATCGGCAAGCTACTGTGCCACCCGGTATGAGTGGTTGGCACTGGCAGTGGGCACACTACAGTCAGTGGAAGCGGGCTGACACACACTGGCAGCAGGCAAGCAACTGAATTTAGACTACTGTCTAAAAATTAAATGCCTTATTTATCGGCAAGCTACTGTGCCACCCGGTATCAGTGGTTGGCACTGGCAGTGGGCACACTACAGTCAGTGGAAGAGGGCCTGACACACACTGG
Source organism: Bufotes viridis (assembly GCA_033119425.1). Classification (NCBI taxonomy): domain Eukaryota; kingdom Metazoa; phylum Chordata; class Amphibia; order Anura; family Bufonidae; genus Bufotes; species Bufotes viridis. The sequence continues at coordinate 387,441,084 of CM065591.1, forward strand.
CAGCAGGCAAGCAACTGAATTTAGACTACTGTCTAAAAATTAAATGCCTTATTTATCGGCAAGCTACTGTGCCACCCGGTATGAGTGGTTGGCACTGGCAGTGGGCACACTACAGTCAGTGGAAGCGGGCCTGACACACACTGGCAGCAGGCAAGCAACTGAATTTAGACTACTGTCTAAAATTAAATGCCTTATTTATCGGCAAGCTACTGTGCCACCCGGTATCAGTGGTTGGCACTGGCAGTGGGCACACTACAGTCAGTGGAAGCGGGCCTGACACACACTGGCAGCAGGCAAGAAACTGAATTTAGACTACTGTCTAAAAATTAAATGCCTTATTTATCGGCAAGCTACTGTGCCACCCGGTATCAGTGGTTGGCACTGGCAGTGGGCACACTACAGTCAGTGGAAGAGGGCCTGACACACACTGGCAGCAGGCAAGCAACTGAATTTAGACTACTGTCTAAAAATTAAATGCCTTATTTATCGGCAAGCTACTGTGCCACCCGGTATCATTGGTTGGCACTGGCAGTGGGCACACTACAGTCAGTGGAAGAGGGCCTGACACACACTGGCAGCAGGCAAGCAACTGAATTTAGACTACTGTCTAAAAATTAAATGCCTTATTTATCGGCAAGCTACTGTGCCACCCGGTATCAGTGGTTGGCACTGGCAGTGGGCACACTACAGTCAGTGGAAGAGGGCCTGACACACTGGCAGCAGGCAAGCAACTGAATTTAGACTACTGTCTAAAAATTAAATGCCTTATTTATCGGCAAGCTACTGTGCCACCCGGTATCAGTGGTTGGCACTGGCAGTGGGCACACTACAGTCAGTGGAAGAGGGCCTGACACACACTGGCAGCAGGCAAGCAACTGAATTTAGACTACTGTCAAAAATGAAATGCCTTATTTATCGGCAAGCTACTGTGCCACCCGGTATGAGTGGTTGGCACTGGCAGTGGGCACACTACAGTCAGTGGAAGCGGGCTGACACACACTGGCAGCAGGCAAGCAACTGAATTTAGACTACTGTCTAAAAATTAAATGCCTTATTTATCGGCAAGCTACTGTGCCACCCGGTATCAGTGGTTGGCACTGGCAGTGGGCACACTACAGTCAGTGGAAGAGGGCCTGACACACACTGGCAGCAGGCAAGCAACTGAATTTAGACTACTGTCTAAAAATTAAATGCCTTATTTATCGGCAAGCTACTGTGCCACCCGGTATGAGTGGTTGGCACTGGCAGTGGCACACTACAGTCAGTGGAAGCGGGCCTGACACACACTGGCAGCAGGCAAGCAACTGAATTTAGACTACTGTCTAAAAATTAGATGCCTTATTTATCGGCAAGCTACTGTGCCACCCGGTATGAGTGGTTGGCACTGGCAGTGGGCACACTACAGTCAGTGGAAGCGGGCCTGACACACACTGGCAGCAGGCAAGCAACTGAATTTAGACTACTGTCTAAAAATTAAATGCCTTATTTATCGGCAAGCTACTGTGCCACCCGGTATCAGTGGTTGGCACTGGCAGTGGGCACACTACAGTCAGTGGAAGAGGGCCTGACACACACTGGCAGCAGGCAAGCAACTGAATTTAGACTACTGTCTAAAATTTAAATGCCTTATTTATCGGCAAGCTACTGTGCCACCCGGTATGAGTGGTTGGCACTGGCAGTGGGCACACTACAGTCAGTGGAAGAGGGCCTGACACACACTGGCAGCAGGCAAGCAACTGAATTTAGACTACTGTCTAAAAATTAAATGCCTTATTTATCGGCAAGCTACTGTGCCACCCGGTATCAGTGGTTGGCACTGGCAGTGGGCACACTACAGTCAGTGGAAGAGGGCCTGACACACACTGGCAGCAGGCAAGCAACTGAATTTAGACTACTGTCTAAAAATTAAATGCCTTATTTATCGGCAAGCTACTGTGCCACCCGGTATGAGTGGTTGAGCACTGGCAGTGGGCACACTACAGTCAGTGGAAGCGGGCCTGACACACACTGGCAGCAGGCAAGCAACTGAATTTAGACTACTGTCTAAAAATTAGATGTCTTATTTATCGGCAAGCTACTGTGCCACCCGTATCAGTGGTTGAGCACTGGCAGTGGGCACACTACAGTCAGTGGAAGCGGGCCTGACACACACTGGCAGCAGGCAAGCAACTGAATTTAGACTACTGTCTAAAAATTAAATGCCTTATTTATCGGTGCAAGCTACTGTGCCACCCGGTATCAGTGGTTGGCACTGGCAGTGGGCACACTACAGTCAGTGGAAGAGGGCCTGACACACACTGGCAGCAGGCAAGCAACTGAATTTAGACTACTGTCTAAAAATTAAATGCCTTATTTATCGGCAAGCTACTGTGCCACCCGGTATCATTGGTTGAGCACTGGCAGTGGGCACACTACAGTCAGTGGAAGAGGGCCTGACACACACTGGCAGCAGGCAAGCAACTGAATTTAGACTACTGTCTAAAAATTAAATGCCTTATTTATCGGCAAGCTACTGTGCCACCCGGTATCAGTGGTTGGCACTGGCAGTGGGCACACTACAGTCAGTGGAAGAGGGCCTGACACACACTGGCAGCAGGCAAGCAACTGAATTTAGACTACTGTATAAAAATTAAATGCCTTATTTATCGGCAAGCTACTGTGCCACCCGGTATCAGTGGTTGGCACTGGCAGTGGGCACACTACAGTCAGTGGAAGTCAGCCTGACACACACTAGCAGCAGGGAAGCAACTGAAATTACACTAAAGTGTAAAAATTAAATGCCTTTTTTTGATGCAAAGTACTGTGCCACACGGGATGACAGGGGTGGGCATGTAACGCACCAAATTGATCAGTTAGGATCTCAACTGCGGTGTCCTTTGACATCCACTTTTGTCACACTGATTGAGTGTTGGTGGTGTCTTTTGCGGCTGCTCAGTGTGTACCCCAGGCGGCTCTCTCAGTCTTAAGCGGAGAGTATGGGGTTAACAAAATCATGTACCGCGTACTACAGATAGAGTGTAAAACTAATAGTGAGGAAAGTTCGTTTTAGGGATGAGAGTTCAGATTAGAGTTCATGTGAATAACAGCTCTTGGCAACGTTCAGGAATCCCAGGCCTGCAGTACTAATAACCACCAGCGCGAGTCCCTTCCTTTCAGTGAGCAATGTCAGTGAAACAAAATGCAAAAAGATTGTGGAGCCCCAGTTATGGGTCTACAACACAGTGAAAGCCAGATATCCCTCAAAGGAAGGAAAAACAAGCAAAGGGGTGTCTCCATTACAGAGATCACCAAAACCACCATATTAAGTGGCCCCTATGTCAAAATCCCGCTCTTTTACAAGCTTTAAGGATGTGACGGGGAAGACCTAAGCAAGTAGCCAGAATCCTACTCCACACTGATGAGGGGCAACACCCCGAAACAGCTGTCTGTGGATGGATAACTTGCTTAGGTCTTCCCCGTCACATCCTTAAAGCTTGTAAAAGAGCGGGATTTTGACATAGGGGCCACTTAATATGGTGGTTTTGGTGATCTCTGTAATGGAGACACCCCTTTGCTTGTTTTTCCTTCCTTTGAGGGATATCTGGCTTTCACTGTGTTGTAGACCCATAACTGGGGCTCCACAATCTTTTGCATTTTATGTTTCCCAGGGAGCTTTGCACTTTGGATTGCTGTGTTTGAGACTCTTAAGTGAGGCTCCACGGTATTTTTGTAGCTGGTCTCCTAAGATCAGCTATTGCTTTGTTTGAGTAGTCACCAAAGCATCGCTCCCGGTTAGCCAGAATCCTACTCCACACTGATGAGGGGCAACACCTCGAAACAGCTGTCTGTGGATGGATAACTTGCTTAGGTCTTCCCCGTCACATCCTTAAAGCTTGTAAAAGAGCGGGATTTTGACATAGGGGCCACTTAATATGGTGGTTTTGGTGATCTCTGTAATGGAGACACCCCTTTGCTTGTTTTTCCTTCCTTTGAGGGATATCTGGCTTTCACTGTGTTGTAGACCCATAACTGGGGCTCCACAATCTTTTGCATTTATGTTTCCCAGGGAGCTTTGCACTTTGGATTGCTGTGTTTGAGACTCTTAAGTGAGGCTCCACGGTATTTTGTAGCTGGTCTCCCTAAGATCAGCTATTGCTTTGTTTGAGTAGTCACCAAAGCATCGCTCCCGGTTAGCCAGAATCCTACTCCACACTGATGAGGGGCAACACCCGAAACAGCTGTCTGTGGATGGATAACTTGCTTAGGTCTTCCCCGTCACATCCTTAAAGCTTGTAAAGAGCGGGATTTTGACATAGGGGCCACTTAATATGGTGGTTTTGGTGATCTCTGTAATGGAGACACCCCTTTGCTTGTTTTTCCTTCCTTTGAGGGATATCTGGCTTTCACTGTGTTGTAGACCCATAACTGGGGCTCCACAATCTTTGCATTTTATGTTTCCCAGGGAGCTTTGCACTTTGGATTGCTGTGTTTGAGACTCTTAAGTGAGGCTCCACGGTATTTTGTAGCTGGTCTCCCTAAGATCAGCTATTGCTTTGTTTGAGTAGTCACCAAAGCATCGCTCCCGGTTAGCCAGAATCCTACTCCACACTGATGAGGGGCAACACCACGAAACAGCTGTCTGTGGATGGATAACTTGCTTAGGTCTTCCCCGTCACATCCTTAAAGCTTGTAAAAGAGCGGGATTTTGACATAGGGGCCACTTAATATGGTGGTTTTGGTGATCTCTGTAATGGAGACACCCCTTTGCTTGTTTTTCCTTCCTTTGAGGGATATCTGGCTTTCACTGTGTTGTAGACCCATAACTGGGGCTCCACAATCTTTTTGCATTTTATGTTTCCCAGGGAGCTTTGCACTTTGGATTGCTGTGTTTGAGACTCTTAAGTGAGGCTCCACGGTATTTTTGTAGCTGGTCTCCCTAAGATCAGCTATTGCTTTGTTTGAGTGAAACAAAATGACAGGCTTGATACTTGCTGTTGGAAGTCATGCAGGGATCCTGCAGTGGGGGAGCCGGGTAAGGTAGGTGAGGGTTTCTCCTGGAGGTTCAGAGTTGCAGGTAGTTAGGATCTTGAGTCCTCGTGGTGAATGGAGCAGGCAGGGTGCGCACTCCATTAGTGGAACCCCCTGTGCAGCACCTGGCTCCTATTTATTGACCAAGTGTGGGTGGGCGGAGCCACCTTAGACGGCCCAGCGGCCACTGCTTCCAGCCTGGGAGGTAAACAGCGATCGTTGTCATGGTTACACAGGGCATGATCCAGGCTGGAGCGCAAACCACCGTATCCTTACAGTACCCCCCTTAAGGGGACCCTCTCCGGGGTACCCCAGTAGGGAGGGTCGGTCGGGAAATCTCCTGTGAAACAATCTTTGGAGTCTGGGTGCATGGACGTCTCGCACATCTTCCCAAGAGTCATCCTGAGACCCGTAACCCTTCCATCTAACGAGGTACTGGATCCTCCCCCGTCTTCTTCTGGAGTCGAGAAGCTGCTCAACCTCAAATTCCTCCTCACCTCGGACATCTATCGGGGGGAGGGTTGAGGAACCCGTGAGGGGAACGGGCTAGGTCTAAACGGTTTTAGCAACGATAGATGGAATGTGGGATGTACCTGTAGTCGAGGAGGAAGGGTAAGTCTCACCGTGTTGGGGTTGATAATTCTTTCTATCAGAAAAGGACCCAAAAATTGCCTACCCAGTTTCTTAGCAGGTACCCCCAACCGAAGGTTTCTCGTTGACAGCCATACCGAGTCTCCAACCTGATAAGGAGGATTTTCTCTTCTGTGACGGTCGTAGTAGATCTTCTGCCTTTCCTTTGCCCGTTGGAGGTTGTCTTTCAGCATCCTGAGGGTTGTTTGCAAGGTAGTTACAAAATCATCTGTGGCAGGAACGTTTGTAGGAAGGTTGATTTCAGGGAGAGACCTAGGGTGGAATCCATAATTTGCAAAGAATGGACTATGTAAAGTGGAGGAATTCACAGAATTGTTGTAAGCGAATTCGGCAAGAGGGAGTAGGCTTTCCCAGTCATCTTGAAGGAATGAGCAGTGACATCTGAGAAATTGTTCCAGACATTGGTTCACCCTTTCCGTCTGCCCGTTAGTTTGGGGGTGGTAGGCGGTAGACATTCTATGGTCGATTTGGAGTCTAAGACAAAGTGCTCTCCAAAATTTGGATACAAATTGTGAACCCCTGTCTGATATAACTTGGCTGGGGATTCCATGTAGTTTTATGACATTGGACAGAAAGGCCTCGGCAGTTTCACTGGAGGAAGGTAATTTTTTGAGGGCGATGAAGTGTGCCATCTTAGTTAGTAGGTCTACTACAACCATGATGGTGTTGTTTCCTCTGGAGCGGGGGAGTTCTACAATGAAGTCCATTGAAACCCATTCCCAGGGTCTGTTGGGGATAGGAAGACTCATAAGAAGGCCATATGGTCGATTTCTATCACTTTTGCATGAGGCACATGTCTCGCACGTGGAAACATATTGCTTAATTTCTTTGGTCATTTTTGGCCACCAGAAGTTCCTGCGTATCAGGTTTATGGTTTTGGCAATGCCAGGGTGTCCCGCGAGGAGTGAGTCATGGCCATGGATAGGTCTAGAGGTTGTACCATCAATAAAACTCACGGATATCGATACATTTTTCTTTGTATGGGGAATTTTATTTCTCTCTACTAGATGCTTATCGATAAAATTCCCCGAAGCTCCCGTGTCCACCATTGCATCAACGATAGTTCGGTTTTGGTCCCACTGTAAGGTAAGAGACGTATAAATGTAACCACTTGTGTTGTTATTTTTTCTGCCTAAGTTACAGAACGTCATCATTTTACCTTCATGTTTCTTTCTTATGGCAGGACATCCATCAACCGAATGGTCAGCTGACGCACAGTATAAGCAGAGGTTGAGGTTCCATCTCCGGGTCTTCTCTCTCTCAGTCAGAGGACCACGAATTGCCCCAATCTCCATCATCTCTGCTACAGGATCTGGGCTGGTCTGTCTCGGGGTGGGTGTAAACCCTGAGACTCTCTCAGCCCTGCGTTCCCTTAAGCGTCTGTCAATGGTGGTGACCTTCTGCATCAAGGCGTCGAGTGTATGTGGCAGCTCTCCGCGGGCTAACTCATCTTTCAGGGCCTCAGATAGACCGAGACGGAACTGATTTCTAAGAGTGAGATCATTCCATTCCGTCTCACGGGCCCAACGAGTGTATTCCGCAATAAAGTCCTCTACGGGTCGTCTCCCTTGCTTTAGGGTGCGAATGGCGGTCTCCGCAGTCAGCTGCTTGTTGTGGTCCTCGTAAAGGAGGGCCATTGTTTCAAGAAATTGCGGAAAGGAATTCAAGACCGGGTCTTCCTTTTCTAAATAGGTGTTAGCCCATGCTCTGGGCTCCCCTGAGGTACGAGATCATGGTGAGTACTTTGGTTCTATCGGTAGGATAGGTCCGGGGCGTAACTGAAACATCAGTTTGCACGCATTCAGGAATTCGCGGAACTGCTTCCGGTCTCCTGAGAAAAGTTCAGGTGGACTGACCTTGGGTTCCGGTCCATCGTGGGGGTGTCCTGTGCGCGACGTGACGAGATCTCGCAACGTCTGATTTTCCAATTGGAGATTCTGTACGGTCACGTTAAGGGTTTCCACCCTCTCAGTGAGGGCGACCATATGCCGCGCAAGCTCCGCTGGATCCATGGGGGTTCCACTAATATGTAACGCACCAAATTGATCAGTTAGGATCTCAACTGCGGTGTCCTTTGACATCCACTTTTGTCACACTGATTGAGTGTTGGTGGTGTCTTTGCGGCTGCTCAGTGTGTACCCCAGGCGGCTCTCTCAGTCTTAAGCGGAGAGTATGGGGTTAACAAAATCATGTACCGCGTACTACAGATAGAGTGTAAAACTAATAGTGAGGAAAGTTCGTTTTAGGGATGAGAGTTCAGATTAGAGTTCATGTGAATAACAGCTCTTGGCAACGTTCAGGAATCCCAGGCCTGCAGTACTAATAACCACCAGCGCGAGTCCCTTCCTTTCCGTGAGCAATGTCAGTGAAACAAAATGACAGGCTTGATACTTGCTGTTGGAAGTCATGCAGGGATCCTGCAGTGGGGGAGCCGGGTAAGGTAGGTGAGGGTTTCTCCTGGAGGTTCAGAGTTGCAGGTAGTTAGGATCTTGAGTCCTCGTGGTGAATGGAGCAGGCAGGGTGCGCACTCCATTAGTGGAACCCCCTGTGCAGCACCTGGCTCCTATTTATTGACCAAGTGTGGGTGGGCGGAGCCACCTTAGACGGCCCAGCGGCCACTGCTTCCAGCCTGGGAGGTAAACAGCGACCGTTGTCATGGTTACACAGGGCATGATCCAGGCTGGAGCGCAAACCACCGTATCCTTACAGGGCACTGGCAGTGGGCACACTACAGTCAGTTGAAGTCGGCCTGACACACACTAGCAGCAGGCAAGCAGCTGAAATTACACTAAAGTGTAAAAATTAAATGCCTTTTTTATGCAATGTCCTGTGCCAGCCGGTATGAGTGGTGGGCACTGGCAGTGGGCACACTACAGTCAGTGGAAGTCAGCCTGACACACACTGACAGGCAACTAACCTTAGATTAAAGTGTAAAAATTAAATGCCTTTTTTTGATGCAAAGTCCTGTGCCACACGGAATGACAGGGGTGGGCACTGGCAGTGGGCACACTACAGTCTGTGGGCCTGCAGCTCCTCACACACAGGCAGGCCAGGCAACTGCAATATGTATATAAAGGAAAAAAAAAAAAAGCAGACTAATGTTGCAGCCCTAAAAAGGGCTTTTTGGGGTGCTGTCAGGACGCTGTCCTTACAGCAGAGACAAGGGCGTAACTACCGGGGAAGCAGGGGAAGCGGCTGCTTCGGGGCCCGGGCTGACAAGGGGCCCTGCACCAGGCAGCGCGTGTCCTCTCTCCCCTCTACTTCCCCGGTAATCTGCTGCTGCGCCAATTGCTGACTGAGACTCACACTGTCTCAGACTCAGTCAGCTGTGCTGTCTGTCTGCTGTGCCGGGCCCCCCCTCCCTACTGCCCCTTCACAGTTTGCCCCGCCCCGCTGCTTAGGCTTACATTGCTGCCTGCAGCCTCTGGCTCTGTGGTGGGCGGGCCTGAGTCAGGCCCTCCCACCACTGACGGCAGGGCCGTTTCTTGGACTAGAGGGGGGGCGGGTGTCTGCCTGTCACAAGGGGGGCGCTGGAGCTTGCCATACAATCCCCCCCTCCCCCTCCGATTCGCTGCCGTGCCTGCCCCGCTCACTAAATCTATCCAGCAGTCTGCTGGCAGCAGTGTCATACTGTCCCCCTCCACTCTGGCTGACTCTGGCTGCGGGATGCTGGGCCTGGTGCTGGGCGCCGGCTACTGTCCACATAGGGGGCAGTGATTGTTGGACCCGGCGGAGGCGGAGCGCAGGCTGGGAGTGCAGCAGAGGTGACGTCATCATGTCACGCTGCGTGCCTGCCCGTGTGACTGTGTCTGCTATACCACAGCACCAACCACTCACAGGAACTCTGCCCTGGCCCCGAGCTGTGCTGACTGAGTAAGTTCTAAAAAAAAAAAAAAAAGTATGTACCCTATACCCTACCTGGCCTGCCACAATGCTATCCCAGCCCCTCCTCAGTTATACCCCTGTAATGTACCCTCAGTTATAATTTACCCTGATACCCCTCAGTTATATATTTTATAACTGAGTGGTATCAGTTATGCAGGGGTAATATAACTGAGGAGCGCTATCAGGGGGTATAATGTCCCTGATAGGCCTCCTGAGTTATATTACCCCTGTATAATAATGTACCCTGATGCCCCTTAGTTATATTACCCCAGCGGGGTAATAAAACTAAGTGGTATCAGGGTACATTATTATACAGGGTAATATAACTCAGGAGGTCTATCAGACATTATACAGGGGTAATATAAGTTATATTACCTCTGTATAATGTGCCCTGATACCCTCCTCAGTTATATTACCCCTGTATAACTGATACCACTCAGTTATATAATATAACTGAGGGGTATCTGGGTAAATTATACAGGTAGGGGTAATATAACTAATGGTATCAGGGTACATTATTATACAGGGTAATATAACTGAGGAGGGCTATCAGGACATTATTCAGGGGTAATATAACTGTTATATTACCCTGTATAATATCTGATAGGCCTCCTGAGTTATATTACCCCTGTATAATAATGTACCCTGATACCATTAGTTATATTACCCCTCCTGTATAATTTACCCAGATACCCTCAGTTATATTATATAACTGAGTGGTATCAGTTATACAGGGTAATATAACTGAGGAGGGGTATCAGGGCACATTATACAGAGGTAATATAACTGTTATATTACTCCTGTATAATATCTGATAGGCCTCCTGAGTTATATTACCCCTGTATAATAATGTACCCTGATACTACTTAGTTATATTACCCCTTGTTACCTCATGTACAGAGTCTGAAGAGGAAGAACGAAAAACCATACTGCCCAGTGGACGGCGTGTTCTTAGACCTAGCCCCCAGCCGAAGTCGTGTCTGAGATCCCCAAGGTCAAAGCCAAGTAATTGTAAGTTTTCATGTGGAGTATGTTTATGGTATACACATATAGCCTACACTGTGCCACACAATATACAGTATACCGCTACACTGTGTAGGGGTTATACTGTATATTGTACAACATGGCGCAGGGGTTATATTGTCCGGCATGGTGTAACCTCCATACATTTTATGTACAGTATACAGTAATCCTTGCACCTTGCCATACAATATACAGTAGGGGGAAGGATGGGGCCCAGCAATTGGCAGGCAGTGGCGATGGGCCATATATATATATAGAAAAAGGCGCAGGTAGCAGCACTCAAATAGCGGGAAATTGGGTGCAATTCCTGTCGTCCCTGGATCGGGATCAGCAAATTTTTAGATGAAGGAAAGGCAGCACTCCGTGGATACGTGGAAAAATGGATCCCTTTATTCCATACTGTGCACAGTATGGAATAAAGGGATCCAGTTTTTACACGTATCCACGGAGTGCTGCTTTTTCCTTTATATATATATATATATATATATATATTCTCGTGACTTGCCAAAGGAGTGGGGTTTACACAAGAGGCGGGGGGGAGTGAAACGCGCAGGGGGGGGGGGGCATACAAAAATTTGCTGTGGGGCCCAGTCATTTCTAGCTACGCCCCTGAGCAGAGATCAGATGAGTCTTTCAGGACTGGAGTGGACACTGAATTCACTAGCCTAGCTATCGATTTCCCAATTAAATCAGCAGCAACTACACTCTCCCTCCTCTCACTAAGACTGCAGCTTCAGAATGAATCTAAAATGGATGCTGTGCAGGAGGTGGGAGGGTCTGGGAGGGAGGGTATGCTGCTGATTGGCTGGAATGTGTCTGCTGACTGTGAGGTACAGGGTCAAAGTTTGCTCAATGATGATGTATAGGGGGCGGACCGAACATCGCATATGTTCGCCCAGCAGAGGCGAACGCGAACAAGCTATGTTCGCCGGGAACTGTTCGCCGGCGGATAGTTCGGGCCATCTCTACTCAGTTATTTCGGCCCCAGCAGCCAGACAGAGGAGAGAGATCCCACAGCAAGGAATCATGCGTCATATCACCCACCACTGGAGAAGGCCACTTTCAGTTATTTAGGCCCCAGCACCCAGATAGAGGAGAGAGGTCCCACAGCAAGGAATCATGCGTCATATCACCCACCACTGGAGAAGGCCACTTTCAGTTATTTCGGCCCCAGCACCCAGACAGAGGAGAGAGGTCCCACAGCAAGGAATCATGCGTCATATCACCCACAACTGGAGAAGGCCACTTTCAGTTATTTCGGCCGAGCACCCAGACAGGGGAGAGGTTCGTTCAACTTTGGGTTGCACCGCAAGATCATGGTAAAGTTAAAAAAATGAGGATTCAATAAAGAAGTGCCCCGGAGTACAAGAATACATGGTTGAGGGGGAGGCAGTTATAAATGTCTATTCTGCACAAGGGAGGCACAGGTCCTGTGGGATCCATGCCTTGTTCATTTTTATGAACGTCAGCTTGTCCACGTTGGTTGTGGACAGGCGGCTGCGTTTGTCAGTGTTGTTGCATTTTTTGTTTGTATGTATAATTGCCATAGCTACGTGCACCTGCATACAGGGACGTGCTAAGTGACCCCCCCTTGTGTTTCTGTTTAGTATGTGTTGGAGGTGTGGTAACCTCCTTTTCAGTCGTGCACACCTGACTAGTTTGTCTGCCCTAGAGGCTGATTTTAATCAGAGTAAGTATAAAGCTGACATTCACAGTACCTGCTAGTAGCCATCTGGCTCCAGGAGGAGTGCACAGTGGGCTCAGCAAGCATGTTGGTACCTGCATCCCTGGATCTAATGGAGACTGTGACAGCACCAGAAAGGGTTAATAAGTATGGTTTATCCCAGCATGCATGCTGGGCCCACACTCCCTGGATTTTATGCGGCTGTCATGGCCCATAACAGGTAAGATTCAGTGTTAGGAGGATTTTATGTGGCTGTCATGGCCGATAACAGGTCAGATTTAGCGTTAGGACCACTCACGGGACAGCCTTGGCGTGGCGAGTGGCTTATTACCTTTTGATCAAAACGTACACTAATGTCCTCTTCCAGCTTCTATCTTGGGCAGAGTTCATGTTGCAGAGTGCTGTTGCATTTTTTTTTTTGTTTGTTTTGTTTGTATGTATAATTGCCATAGCTACGTGCACCTGCATACAGGGACGTGCTGACTGACCCCCCCTTGTGTTTCTGCGTTTGTCAGTAATGACGCCCCCTGCCATGCTGAATACACGTTCAGACAAAACACTGGCCGCCGGACAGGCCAGCACCTCCAAGGCATAAAATGCTAACTCTGGCCACGTGGACAATTTGGAGACCCAGAAGTTGAATGGGGCCGAACCATCAGTCAGTACGTGGAGGTGTGTGCATACTTCCTATTCAACCATGTTAGTGAAATGCTGCCTCCTGCTAACACGTTCCGTATCAGGTGGTGGTGCAGTTAGCTGTGGCGTGGAGACAAAACTTTCCACATTTCTGCCATGCTAACCCTGCCCTCAGAGGAGCTGGCCGTGACACTGCTGCATTTGCGACCTCTTGCTCCTCCTCTGCCTTCGCCTTGGGCTTCCACCTGTTCCACTGTGACATTTGGGAATGCTCTCAGGAGCGCATCTACCAGTGTGCGCTTGTACTCGCGCATCTTCCTATCACGCTCCAGTGCAAGAAGTAAGGTGGGCACATTGTCTTTGTACCGGGGATCCAGCAGGGTGGCAACCCAGTAGTCCGCACACGTTAAAATGTGGGCAACTCTGCTGTCGTCGCGCAGGCACTGCAGCATGTAGTCGCTCATGTGTGCCAGGCTCCCCAGAGGTAAGGACAAGCTGTCCTCTGTGGGAGGCGTATCGTCATCGTCCTCCGTATCCCCCCAGCCACGCACCAGTGATAGGCCTGAGCTGTGCCGGGTGCCACCCCGCTGTGAACCTGCTTCATTCTCCTCATCCTTCTCGTCCTCCAGTAGCGGGCCCTGGCTGGCCACATTTGTACCTGGCCTCTGATGTTGCAAAAAACATCCCTCTGAGCCACTTCTAACAGACTGGCCTGAAAGTGCTAAAAATGACCCCTCATCCTCCTCCTCCTCCTCCTGGGCCACCTCCTCTTCCATCATCGCCCTAAGCGTTTTCTCAAGGAGACATAGAAGTGGTATTGTAACGCTGATAACGGTGTCATCGCCACTGGCCATGTTGGTGGAGTACTCGAAACAGTGCAACAGAGCACACAGGTCTTGCATGGAGGCACAATCATTGGTGGTGAAGTGGTGCTGTTCCGCAGTGCGACTGACGCGTGCGTGCTGCAGCTGAAACTCCACTATGGCCTGCTGCTGCTCGCACAGTCTCTCCAGCACCTAATGGGCACGTCGCATATTAGGCGGTGAGCGGGAAGGCCGAAGTTCCGCTGTAGCGCAAACAGGCGAGCAGCGGCAGGATGTGAACGCCGGAAGCGTGCACAGACGGCCCGCACTTTATGCAGCAGCTCTGACATGTCGGGGTAGTTGTGAATGAACTTCTGCACCACCAAATTCAGCACATGCGCCAGGCAAGGGATGTGCGTCAAACCGGCTAGTCCCAGAGCTGCGACGAGATTTCGCCCATTATCGCACACCACCAGGCCGGGCTTGAGGCCCACCGGCAGAAACCACTCGTCGGTCTGTTGTTCAATACCACGCCACAACTCCTGCGGGGTGTGGGGCCTGTCCCCCAAACATATGAGTTTCAGAATGGCCTGCTGACATTTACCCCGGGCTGTGCTGAAGTTGGTGGTGAAGGTGTGTGGCTGAGTGGATGAGCTGGTGGAAGCAGAGGAGGAGGAAGCCGAGTAGGAGGAGGAGGCTACAGGAGGCAAAGAATGATGCCCTGCGATCCTTGGCGGCGGAAGGACGTGCGCCAAGGAACTCTCCACCTGGGGCCCAGCCGCCACTGCATTTACCCAGTGTGCAGTTAGGGAGATATAGCGTCCCTGGCCGTGCTTACTGGTCCACGTATCTGTGGTTAGGTGGACCTTGCCACAGATGGCGTTGCGCAGTGCACACTTGATTTTATCGGATACTTGGTTGTGCAGGGAAGGCACGGCTGTCTTGGAGAAGTAGTGGCGGCTGGGAACAACATACTGTGGGACAGCCATCACCATCAGCTGTTTGAAGCTGTCTGTGTCCACCAGCCTGAATGACAGCATTTCAAAGGCCAGTAGTTTAGAAATGCAGGCATTCAGGCCCAGGGCTCGAGGGTGGCTAGGTGGGAATTTACGTTTTCTCTCCAAGGTTTGTGAGATGGAGAGCTGAACGATGCCGTGTGACATGGTGGAGATGCTTGGTGACGCAGGTGGTGTTGTCGGTGGCACATCCTCTGTTTGGTGGGCGGCAGGTGCCAACATTCCTCCCGAGGCGGATGAAGAGGCCGAGGCAGCAGCAGAAGAGGGAGCAGGGGGAGCCAGAGTGAGTTCCTTGCTTTTAAGGTGTTTACTCCACTGCAGTTCATGCTTTGCATGTAGATGCCTGGTCATGCAGGTTGTGCTAAGGTTCAGAACGTTAATGCCTCGCTTCAGGCTCTGATGGCACAGCGTGCAAACCACCCGGGTCTTGTCGTCAGCACATTGTTTAAAGAAGTGCCATGCCAGGGAACTCCTTGAAGCTGCCTTTGGGGTGCTCGGTCCCTGGTGGCGGTGGCCAGTAGCAGGCGAACTCACTTGGAGGCGGCTGTTCTGCTTTTGCCCCCTGCTCTCTCTTTTGCTACACTGTTGGCTCGGTCTCACCACTGCCTCTTCCTCTGAACTATGAAAGTCAGTGGCATGACCTTCATTCCATGTGGGGTCTAGGACCTCATCGTCCCCTGCATCGTCTTCCACACAGTCTTCCTCCCTGACCTCCTGTTCGGTCTGCACACTGCAGAAAGACGCAGCAGTTGGCACCTGTGTTTCGTCATCATCAGAGACGTGCGGACTCCGATGAGGTGGTATTACCATATCATCATCATCAGGAAACATCAGTGGTTGTGCATCAGTGCATTCTATGTCTTCCACCACTGGGGAAGGGCTAGGTGGATTCCCTTGGGAAACCCTGCCAGCAGAGTCTTCAAACAGCATAAGAGACTGCTGCATAACTTGAGGCTCAGACAGTTTCCCTGATATGCATGGGGGTGATGTGACAGACTGATGGGCTTGGTTTTCAGGCGCCACCTGTGTGCTTTCTGCAGAAGACTGGGTGGGAGATAATGTTGTGAACGTGCTGGATCCACTTTCGGCCAACCAATTGACTAGCGCCTGTACCTGCTCAGGCCTTACAATCCTTAGAACGGCATTGGGCCCCACCAAATATCGCTGTAAATTCTGGCGGTTACTGGAACCTGAGGTAGTTGGTTCACTAGGACGTGTTGCTGTGGCAGAATGGCCACGTCCTCTCCCAGCACCAGAGGGTACACTAACACCACCACGATCGCGTCCCTTACTAGATGTTTTCCTCATTGTTACCGTTCACCAAGCACCACAATAAGAAAAAAAATATTTGGCCCAATGTATTGATTTCAAATTCAGGCCTTTTTTTACAGGCACCTAACACTATCTGCCTATTTAGTTATGTAGCGTATTGCACTAATCCAGGCACAGCAGTAACCACTGATTTAGGGGAATATCTCTTTTAGGGCTAGTATTTAGGCCCTGGATGAAAGGTATACTTTTAAGGACAGATTTATTCTTGGAGATGCACAGTAGAGTGTGAAAAAATATGTAGGATAATGCCTTCAGCAATTGTATTTTAACACTTTGTGTAATATACCCTTTAACGGACAAAAATACAATGGGAGATGCACGGTAGCGCGTGAAGTTATTGAGGATGACCCTCTCAGCACTTGTATATACACCTTGAGTGTAATATACCCCTTTACGGACAGATTAACACTTGGCCTGCAACAGCTGGAACACCAGATTCAGGGTATTGCTATTTTGGCTATTGAATTTCACCCCAGAACAAAATATACCCTTTCACGAACAGATTAACACTTGGCCTGCAACAGCTGGAACACCAGATTAAGGGTATTGCTATATTGGCAATTGAATTTCACCCCAGAACAAAATATACCATTTTATGGACAGATTAACACTTGGCCTGCAACATCTGGAACACCAGATTCAGGGTATTGCTATTTTGGCAATTGAATTTCACCCCAGAACAAAATATATGTTTTGGCGGACACTAATATACTTTGCCAGCCAGTGCTGGGACACCAGATTCAGGGTATTGCTATTTTGGCAATTTAATTTCACCCCAGAACAAAATATATGTTTTGGCAGACACTATTATACTTTGCCAGCCAGTGCTGGGACACCTGATTCAAGGTATTGCTATATTGGCTATTGAATTTCACCCGAGAACAAAATATACCCTTTTACGGACAGATTAACACTTGGCCTGCAACAGCTGGAAAACCAGATTTACGGTATTGCTATATTGGCAATTGAATTTCACCCAAGAACAAAATATATGTTTTGGCGGACACTATTATACTTTGCCAGCCAATGCTGGGACACCTGATTCAGGATATTTCTATTTTGGCTATTGAATTTCACCCCAGAACAAAATATACCCTTTTACGGACAGATTAACACTTTGCCTGCAACAGCTGGAACACCAGATTCAGGGTATTGCTATATTGGCAATTGAATTTCACCCCAGAACAAAATATATGTTTTAGCGGACACTATTATACTTTGCCAGCCAGTGCTGGAACACCAGATTCATGGTATTGCTATTTTGGCAATTGATTTTCACCCCAGAACAAAATATATGTTTTGGCGGAAACTATTATACTTTGCCAGCCAGTGCTGGGACACCAGATTCAGGGTATTGCTATTTTGGCAATTGAATTTCACCCCAGAACAAAATATATATTTTGGCGGACACTATTATACTTTGCCAACCAGTGCTGGGACACCAGATTCAGGGTATTGCTATTTTGGCAATTGATTTTCACCCCAGAACAAAATATATGTTTTGGCAGACACTATTATACTTTGCCAGCCAGTGCTGGGACACCTGATTCAGGGTATTGCTATTTTGGCTATTGAATTTCACCCCACAACAAAATATCCCCTTTTATGGACAGATTAACACTTGGCCTGCAACAGCTGGAACACCAGATTCAGGGTATTGCTATATTGGGAAAAGAAAGGAATGGTTCCGGCACCTGATTATGCAGTAAAAGCTTCCTTTATTCGGGGTTCAGTATACAATCGTGTTCACACAATGGCTGGTAGTTTACGCGTTTCGGACAGTCTTGTCCTTAGTCGTAACAGTCGTAACAGTCGTTACGACTAAGGACAAGACTGTCCGAAACGCGTAAACTACCAGCCATTGTGTGAACACGATTGTATACTGAACCTCGAATAAAGGAAGCTTTTACTGCATAATCAGGTGCCGGAACCATTCCTTTCTTTTCCTGATTGCGGCAAGCACTTCTCTTCAGATTCCGAGCACCGGGGATATGGCTGTCCTGGACGGGTGAGCTGGACTTTTGCACATGTATTGCTATATTGGCAATTGAATTTCAGCCCAGAATAAAATATACCCTTTTACGGACAGATTAACACTTGGCCTGCAACAGCTGGGATTGCTATTTTGGCAATTGAATTTCACCCCAGAACAAAATATATATTTTGGCGGACACTATTATACTTTGCCAGCCAGTGCTGGGACACCAGATTCAGGGTATTGCTATTTTGGCAATTGATTTTCACCCCAGAACAAAATATATGTTTTGGCGAATACTATTATACTTTGCCAGACAGTGCTGGGACACCAGATTCAGGGTATTGCTATTTTGGCAATTGTATTTCACCCCAGAACAAAATATACCTTTTTACGGACAGATTATCACTTGGCCTGCAACAGCTGGGACACCAGATTCAGGGTATTGCTATTTTGGCTATTGAATTTCACCACAGAAAATAATCTATCCTTTGCCAGACAGTAGACAGTATTACACTTGGCTAGCCAAAGCTCGAACACCAGATTTAGGGGATTGGTGTTTTGGCAATTGTATTTAACCCCTTAATAAAATATAGAAATTGCTATCCTGAGTTTCTAGGGGTTACAATAAGCACAGCCAAGCCCCTGATGTAGGATATAGCAAAAAAAAAAAACTAGTATTGATGGATTGATGATCTTGATGGCAGCTTGTTCTGGTGCACCACAAGTCACAAAATGGCCGCCGATCACCCCAGAAAAAAGTGACAGAAAAACGCTCTGTGCAGCCTAAAAACCAGTGAGCAATTTTCTAGGGGTTACAATAAGCACAGCCAAGCCCCTGATGTAGGATATAGCAAAAAAAAAAACTAGTATTGATGGATTGATGATCTTGATGGCAGCTTGTTCTGGTGCACCACAAGTCACAAAATGGCCGCCGATCACCCCAGAAAAAAGTGACAGAAAAACGCTCTGTGCAGCCTAAAAACCAGTGAGCAATTAACTAGCAGAAGTTGAATCATTCACAGCAGTAGATCGATCAGTTCATTAGGCGCTGTTGCTGACTTTTACCTGCCTAATCTCGCCCTCACAGAAGCTGCGTCCTCTCCCTACACTAATCAGAGCAGTGTGACGTGCGGCGCTACGTGACTCCAGCTAAAATAGAGGCTGGGTCACATGCTGCACTTGGCCAATCACAGCCATGCCATTAGTAGGCATGGCTGTGATGGCTTCTTAGGGCAAGAAGTAAAACGATAGCTGATTGGCTGCTGTGCAGCCCTTCAGAAAGCAGGAAGGAATCGACAAACAACGGACCCGAACACCCCAAAATTCGGTATACGAACCTGAACTATGCGCGAACTGTTCGCTCAACACTACACTGGAGTGCCTCATTTTTGAAGATATATATATATATATATATATATATATGCATTTTCCACCATATGGGTGAATACATTTTTATCTATCACGGATTTTTTGGAGTGCAGTCCAACTTCTTTCATTTTATACTGCTGTGGATTGCCGGATCCTGCAATTGGACATTGCACCCGCTGTTTTCATGGATGGTGCTTCCTAGGACTTTACTTTCTATGGATATA
The DNA here is from genome assembly GCA_033119425.1 of Bufotes viridis. Taxonomy (NCBI): domain Eukaryota; kingdom Metazoa; phylum Chordata; class Amphibia; order Anura; family Bufonidae; genus Bufotes; species Bufotes viridis. The sequence continues at coordinate 387,460,691 of CM065591.1, forward strand.
TATATATATATATATATATATATATATATACACACAAAGCCAGGCAGCACTCCTTCCTTGTTCTTTAGGTGCACGCGTTCGTCCCTTGATATCGGGCATATACATCCAAAAAAAAATGCAGCACTCTTTTCCAGGTGAAGAAAGGTGAAGTTTTATTCACACATGTGACACAACAGGCAACGTTTCAATTCCCTCTCAGGATCCTTTTCAAGCCAAGTGTAAGGATACCAAAGTGCTAGTGCTCTTTGCTATATCACAAACAATCCATTACAGGAGTACATGATTACTCAATAATGTGATTAAAATTACAAACTGGTGCTATAAAGTCCATCACTTCCTGTTGTCTCGTTATTTCATCTTCGACGCGTTCAACACACGCCACAGTAAGTGTCCATATCTTATTACTGCATATAAAGTGCTCCGTGCATACGTGCTTTGACATATAGATGTGTTCAAATTCATTAAAAAAGTTAAAAAGATTGCTTGGCCATAGTTCTAACATGCATTTAAAATAATGGAGAGAAGAGAGAAGTGTCCATATCACGATCAGGCGCATACCAACTTGTTCCACAATCATCGCATATTGTACATCTATATAATAAGCAAGTGGGTGTTGCACATACCTATACAAAAGGTTAACCGCCATTATTCATGCGGTGATCAAAATACTATGCGCATTGTTTCTACATCACCAATCAATTACATCACTAAGTTACGTCCTTTTTCCCGTGTATAATCGCACGTGCGTATTGTAAACAAATTCTATCAGTGCCATCTTAAATCCTGGTATATATGTCAATCCATGTAACTGTTGCATATATACATATGCGTGTTTATACAACACACCTATATATTCGAGTGCGATCATGACAACTCGCTTATATATATATCCATATCATGTGTCATTACCTCCTAAAAAAAATATACATATCTATTGATTATACGTATAGTCATTAGTACACACCCACTTCTTATACATCCAATAATCCTGATTACCCAATAATCAAAAAGCTGTTGAACAATGTGCATCTTCTGATCACCTCTCTCTTCCCTCGCTTTACAAAATCAGCAATATAAAAACATAATTACTATGCAAATTTATACAAGAATTACCTCAATTTTTACACATAATACAATGATCTATCTGGGATTCATGTATGTGGAGTTTAGTCACTATCTCATTCCAACTGTAACACGATAGTCTATATTTAAACCATGCGGTCTTAAAGTATTGAGATGGTATATCCATTTAAACTCACATTTTTTTTAAAATTGTGAGCCTATCACCTCCTCTTTTTGGTACATTAATCTTTTCAAGCATCATATATCTAAGGTCCTGTTCCCGATGATTTTTATCTGAAAAATGCTAATATACTGGCAGATCCTTTCTTTTATACCTGATAGACTGACGATGATTGTTCAATCTAGATTTCATATCACAGATCGTTTCACCGACATACAATAGGTGACAAGGACACCATAACACATATATTATCCACGAAGAATCAGATGTGAGAAATTCTTTAATCCCATGCCGTTCTCCTGTTTGTGTATGTATAAACTTGTTACCCTTTTGTAAATATCTGCAGTTTACACATCTCAAACAAGGATAACATCCAGTTGTTTTAGGTTTTAAAAAAGTCTGTTGCAATTGTTTTTTCTTACTGGAGACTTCTGTTTTAAAAATTCTGTCCTTAATGTTCCTGGAGCGTTTGTACGACATCATTGGCGGTGTCATGAAGGCGTTAATTTTTGTTTATATATATATATATATATATATATATATACACACACATATACACAGATACATTAGACAATTACATACATATATAGGAGGGGAACCGTGATTACAGCAGGGTGACACCCAAAGCAGCTCAGGGCCATTACTGCAGCATGGCTGGGTGGATATGGAGGGCACAGACGATACACCTCCCACAGAGGACAGCTTGGGCACACATGAGCGACTACATGCTGTAGTGCCTGCGCAATGACTGCCGACTTGCCCACATTCTAACCAGTGCTGATTACTGGGTGGCCACCCTGCTGGATCCCAGTTACGAGGACAATGTGCCGTCCTTAATTCCTTCACTGGAGCGTGATCGGAAGATGCGTGACTACTAGCGCACGCTGGTAAACGCACAGCGGATGGCATTCCTACCTGACACCGGGTCTCAGTGGAAGCACAAGGCGAAGTCAGAGGAGAAGGTAGAAGTCACCAACGCAGCTGGGGCACCGCCAGCACCTCAGAAGGCAGGGTTGGCATGTCAAAAATGTGATTAGCTTTGTCAGCACGCCACGAGAACCAGCACTACCAGCTGATATGGAATATCTTAGCAGAAGGTAGTATTTCAGCAAAATGGTGGAACAGTATGTGTGCAATCGCCTACATGTATTGACTGATGGGTCTGCCCCTTATAACTTCTGGGTCTCCAAATTGGGCACATGGCCTGAGCTTTCCCTTTATGCCTTGGAGGTGCTGGCCTGCCCTGCAGCCAGTGTATTATCTGAACTTGTGTTTAGCGCAGCAGGGGGCGTTATCACAGACAAGCGCAGCCGCCTGACAGGTGACTTGCCGCAATTTGATGTACTATTACTAATAGCCGTGCCCCTGCTGTATCCACCGGCATTACTGTTAAAGCCAATACAGATGGATTAAACCCTTCTATTCCACCGTCAGCGCTGACCGCGGAATAGAAGGGTTTTGCTGTCAGTGAGGGATCCCATCGGGTCCCCACTCTGCAGTGACGGGGACCCGATGGGTGAGAATGCAGCCCGGTGTCTTTCAGAGGCTTCATAATGCCTTGCAAGGCATCGGGACCTGCCTTCTATGGAAGCCGAAAAGATCCAGCCCCAGGCTGGGTCTCCTAGGCTACCTGTTAGTGTATTACTCAGTGTAATACACTAATAGGCAATGCATTACAATACAGATGTATTGTAATGTATTGCAGAGGGGATCAGACCCTCAAAAGTTGAAGTCCCAGAGTGGGACAGAAATCAAGTTAAAAATAAAGTCAAAAAGTTTTTTCAATAATAAAAAAAAAAATTTCAAGTAAAAAATAATATGTCCCTTTCCCCTGATTTTATAATAAAATATAGAAAAAAAATGAAAAAACACAAATATTAGGTATCACCACGTCCATAACAACCAGCTCTATAAATATATCCCATAATATAAAATCTCTGCAGTTATGTAGAGAACATATGAAAAAGTCCTGAGTATATATATGGAGCAGTCTTTCACATGATCATCAAACTTTTTCACACTGCGCAGTAAATGTAGCTGGTATTTGTATTCATCACTCTCAATATACAAAGAGACTTTTGTTAGTTCTATTCTGTTGGATCTTGAAAATCCTATAGTAAAAGTCTGATCGTCTTGGAAGTTCTCAGGTAATATACACCAAAAGGTTGCGCTTACCTCCTCTTGTTTTCAGGGGGTTGGCATACCTGGAATTCTCTCCGCTGTCTCCGCTGTACTCGTGCGCTTCTAGGTTCAGCGCTGGCGTCTCACGTGACTTGCAGCGGGATCACGATGTGTGTCACGTGATCAAATCTCACGGGAGTTGGTTCACTATTAGTTGTTTCCAAAGTGTTCTTAATTTCTTCCAATATATGCGAACATTAGATGTATTAGTCCATTCGGAGGCCTCCTTAGATCTTATAATTAGATGGGAAATGTAGCTCAACGCCAGACGCGTTTCGGGGACCTCTTTCCCCTTCCTCAGTGGCAGCTATTTTCCCATCATTCAACCTTCCTATTTATAGCCCATCCCGGTTACATATAAAAGATGGATTGGGATGTTCTTCTTGAGAGTTGGAATTACTTTTCATCCATTGCGGTATAGATGCGGTTTTGTTGCGTTTTTATATACTCATGCGTTTTTTCATATAATGTGTATTTTGAATGATAAATGATACCCAATAAAGGAAAAAATGCTACTTGATTGCTACAATTCGAAAATGTATAAAATCTGAAATACAAAGCTTGAGTGCTATTTTTCTTTTAAAATACATTTGGCTATAGAGATCTTACTGTATAATCATTTAATATCAATATGAACTGTGTATATGTAAAATAAAAACATATAGAATAATAAAATTCTTTGGTATATAATAAACATATTTTATAATTCAAAGCTGTTTATGAGTAGTACAGGGCTGCTTGCCTGACCTCAAGGGGGAGTCATAGTGCTGATAGACAGCCGGACATATGACTCCACATTGAATGAAAGGCAAGCAGCCCAGGGTTGGAGTCACAGAAACCCAAAAATTTCTAGTTCGGCATTTAGTCCCATAGGGATCAGACTCCCAAAGTCAAAAATGAGTCTTGATTCGGCCCTCGACATTCTCTCTACATGTTTACCCCCTCGCCAATGTGTGTTCACTTTTTGTAGTGCCATAAAAGTTAAGCCTTTTGGATCTTGATTATGGCTCTCTCTGAAATGCTTTGAAAGTGAATGCTTCATATAGCCATTTTTGATGTTCCTTAAATGTTCAGCCATTCTTACTTTTAATGGTCTTTTTGTTCTACCAATATACTGCCTATGGCAGGGACACTGGATCAAATAGATTACACTAGATGTATCACAATTCAAGAAGGTTTTTATCTTCATAGAAAAATTATTCTGGGTGGAGTTTACTTCAGATGTTTTTCTAGGAAATTTAGTAATTTTACAAACCTGGCATTTGCCACATCTGTAGAACCCTTTTAGGCTCATCCAATTTTGGGTAGTAGAGGGATTTTTTGCTTTATGTTTAATAGATGGTGCTACCTGTAATCCTAAATTTGATGCCTTTGTGTAGGTAATTTGTGGTTTTGTTGGTAACAACATTCCAATTATTTTATCTTGCATTATAAAGTGCCAATGTTTCCTAATTATTTGTTCAATTTGTTTATATTGTGTAGAAAAAGGCAAAATTATCCTAAGGTCTTCTCTTTCTTTTTTGTTTTTTTGGGGGGATTTAGTTTGTTCTGAGAAGAGAGACCCTCTAGGTAGCTCTTCTACCCTACATAATGCCCGTTCAAGGACTGGTAGGGGGTACTCCTTCTCAATAAATTTTCTTTTTAACAGTTTAGCCTCTTTCTGGAATTGCATATCTTCGGTACAGTTGCGTTTTATACGACGAAACTGACCGAAAGGTATATTCATTAGCCAGTTTGGTAAATGGCAACTGGAGTACAATATGTACCCATTTTTGGCTGTTGTTTTTTGAAAGGTTCTACATATATATTTATTTTCTTTTTTAGTGATATTTAAATCCAAAAATTCTGTCTCCTTCTTGTTAATATTTGCTGTGAAGGTTAGGTTATATAAATTACTATTTAATTCCAAAATAAAAGATTGTAAAGAATCTTCTTTGCCTTTCCAGATCAGGATAACGTCGTCAATATACCTACGCCAGAGCACCAGGTTGCCCCCTCTTTTGGGATTAATATGAACATCTTCCCATTGTGCCAGAAATAAATTCGCATAGCTGGGGGCAAACCTGGTGCCCATGGCGGTTCCCATGATCTGGAGGTAATATTCATTATCAAAAATAAAATAATTATGCTCCAATATATGTCTAATCCCTTCTAATATGAACTCTATCTGTTCTTGTTTGAGTTCTCGATTTTTTTCAAGTTGTATTTTGAGGGCCTCTACACCTTGATCGTGCTTTATTACTGTGTAGAGGGATTGAATGTCTAATGTGGCTAAAATCCAATCTTCTTCTACAGTTAATTTTTCTAAAACTTCTATAATTTCTGTAGTATCCCTCAAATATGACTCTGTTTGCTTCACCAGAGGTTGTAACCACATATCAATATATTTTGAGAGATTTGCTGTTAGGGACCCAATGCCGGATACTATGGGCCGACCGGGGGGATTGAATGGATCTTTATGTACTTTCGGTAAACAATATAGTACCGGAACACAATACAGTGTGCAAATTCGAGCAGTAGTTTTAACAAGTGTGTCAAAACTCACAAACATTTTTAGAGAACTACTAATAAAAGTGAAGTTTTACTGATTTAAATATTAAGGGTAAAAGTGGTGAATTGAGCTCAATTGAGCAAAGTTTTTTTGTTTCATATTAGGTATCACCACATTCATAACGACCTGCTCTATAAAAATATCAGATGACCTACCCCCACAGGGGAACAAAGTAAAAATAAATAAATAAAAACTGTGCCAAAACAACCAATATTTTAGTCACCTTGCCCCATAAAAAACAATAATGAATGATCAAAAAAACATATGTACCTAAAAATTGCACCAATAAAAACATCAACTCTTCCTGCAAAAAACGAGCCCCTGTACAAGACGATTGGCAGAAAAAATATATATATATGGCATTCAGAAAATAGAGACACCAAAACATTTTTTTTTCAAAAATTGTTTATTATATAAAACTCAAACAAGTAGACATATTTGATATGATCATGTCTGTAACAACCTGCTATATAAAAATAGCACAAGGTCAAACCTGTCAGATAAACATTGTAAAAAGCAAAAAATAAAAAATATGCCAGAACAGCCATTTTTGGTTACCCTGCCTCACAAAAAAACCTCAATATAGAGAGATCAAAAATCATATGTACCCCAAAATTATACCATAGTTTCCAAAATGAGGAAACTTTTGGGGAGTTTCTACTGTAAGGGTTCATCTGGGGGGCTTCAAATGGGACATGGTGTCTAAAGACAAGTCCAGCAAAATCTGACTTCCAAAAACCATATGGCGCTCCTTTCCTCCTGAGCCTTGCCTTGTGCCCTTACAGCAGTTTACTACCACATGTGGGGTGTTTCTGTAAACTGCAGAATCAGGGTAATAGATATTGAGTTTTGTTTGGATGTTAACCCTTGATGTGTTACAGAAAAAAATTATTAAAATGGAAAATTTGCCAAAAAAGTGAAATTTGGAAATTTAATTTCAATTTTCCTTTAATTCTTGCGGAACACCTAAAGGGTTAACAAAGTTTTAAAAATCAGTTTTGGATAACTTGAGGGGTGAAGTTTCTAAAATGGGGTAATTTATAGATCAGGGATGCTCAACCTGCGGCCCTCCAGCTGTTGTAAAACTATAACTTCCACGATGCCCTTCTGTAGAATGGTAGCTGTAGACTGTCAGGGAATGATGGGAATTGTAACTTTGCAACAGCTGGAGGGTCGCAGGTTGAGCATGCCTGTTATAGATGATTTCTACTATGTAAGCCCCAAAAAGTGACTACATAAGTGAACTGGTCCATAAAAAATGGGGTTTGCTTCTAAAATTCTAAGCCCTCTAACGTCCTAAAAAGAATAAAATGACACTTACAAAATTATGCCAACATACAAAAGTAAAGTAGACATGGGGAATGTTAAGCAATAAATGTTTTATGAGGTATCAATTTCTGTTTTAGAAGCAAAGAAATCGAAATTTAGAAAATTGCGAATGTTTCCAAATAGTTAATTTTGGGATTTTTTCATAAATAAAGGTGAAATATATTGACTCAAATTTATGACTGTCATGAAGTACAGTGTGTCACGAGAAAACAATCTCAGAATGGCTTGGATAAGTAAAAGTGTTGCAAAGTTACCACATAAAGTGACACATGTTAGATTGCAAAAAATGGCCTGGGCAGCAGGGCGAAAACTGGCCCGGGGTAGAAGGGGTTGAATATCTATAGCTTTGCCACTTGACCCAATCACAGAACCTATATAAGGTCAATGCTAATAACCAATTAGAGCTTTCAGGATCCCCAAGGCTATCTACTACTGTCCTGGGCATTAGACCACTGTATATGTGTTGGGGGCTAAATAATCCTTCCATAAATCTAACCCCTTTTTGGCTTGGGATAAAGAGCTAAATAATACAGTGTCTGTAGCTAAGTGGATCCCTGCTCTAAGATTTATCTCTTTTTTTTAGCACATTATTATTTGAAGCGGCTATTAAGACTTGCCTGCGAGGGTACAGTACCTAACCCCAGACAGGCTATGCAGGATCTACCCTGGGGCTTTCTATCTTTGCTGGCGATACTGTGGGGCTTAGGGCACACTATTGTGATGATGAATATGTCATCATATTGAATTTGTGACACAAGATTTTTCGCAGTGTCTTCAATCAAGTTGGCTGCGACTGCCTCTCCGCAAGCAAATGGATAAGGTGAGTATGTTTTTTTGTCCAGATTAGCCCCTGAAAGCCCACAATTGTAGCAGCAGATGCTTCAATTAGAGATGAACGCAGCATCTGAAGGGTTCAATGACTGGGGGCAGTGCGATTTCCCGTCATTGCACTCACTACATTTATAGGAATGGGCTTAGTGATGAAGTAATTTGTCACAAATCAAATTTCTTTGTGAAATTTGGCAAAGCAGCCAAATTGAATTTTTCATAACTTCACTCATCACTAACTACCATATTTTAATGTATACAAAGTTTAATTTTCTTCCCCTGTTAATATTTTAGATGAGAGCCTTGCCAGCCTTTTATTGTATGTTGGAACAAAATAATATGTACAAACTTGAATGTTAAGTGGATAGGGAATGGAGGCATTATAGTCACTAAAGAAAGACTGAATGGAAAAAGGTTTATAAGGCATTGTGTCATTCATTACAAACATACTTCCCACAAATGCTAAAAGTCCCTGCAATTGTTATTGTATGCAATAAAAGAAAATAGGTAAAATTAGAATGATTAAGTTTATATTGCCTATACAATTATTGTAAAGATAGTATGACCAACAACCTTCCATAGAACAGCTTCCCTATATTATTTAAAATCCATTTTTCATAATGCTTAAAGCCCACTTAGAATATCCAGAAAATCTTTTTCCCAATTACTTTTCTGTCATGGAAAAGCTAAAAGTAAAGTTGCAACTTATTGTACTTGCTGTTGTTTATTGTCTTTATCATAGACAGCAGCGGTGAACAGGAAGTGAGCTGGGAGACAGCACGTGCACATTGCGCTCACAGTCTCCTCATACAGCAGATCTGTGGGGGTGCCGGGTGTCGGACCCCTGCTAATCTGATATTGATGACCTATCCTAAGGATAGGTATAACTTATCAATAGTAAAAGCCTGGACAACACCTTTAAGTTTTGATATCACAGAAAATGGAAGTCTATGTATATAAAATAAAAACTGTATTATCAACCCCTTCAAGCGAGTTTGGACCAAATTCTGAAGCCCCAATTTTTTAAATGTGCTTTATGTTAGTGGTAAATTTGGATTGATATGTTATATCTTTAGTACAAATATATGATAGGCACTCCTCCTTCTGGGTTGTATGTAAAACAACGATTGTTTATTCAAATGTAATGCTATATATAATTAATTTATAAAAACAAAAAATAATCAAAAATGTGCATGTATCATAAAAAATCCATAATTGTTTATAATAGATCCATAGTTAAAAACATTTCATCTTCATGGGGCCCCAAACAATGTTCCAGTGAATTGATGTGTTGCTGCTAAGAGATTATATTTAATATCACAATGGACTGATAGATGTTACATCATTAATAATTATTGCAGCAATTCTTCAGACATAAAATATATGATCATTGCAAATAAATAGATAAATAAAAATAGATAAATAAAATCAACAATGAAAATAACTATTCTATAAGCCAAAGATAAAGTTCCTTGAAACCCTCTTACGCAGTGTCTAATAGTCCATATTGTAATGCCAATAGTGATAATCAATTGTGTAAATAGTTCATAACATATCCAGTCTAGTTGCCACAATGTTAAAACACATATGACACTATTTGGTATACATTTAGGTGGCTAAGTAGATAAAAGTCTTATTTCCCATATGATAGTATGCCGGCAATATATCCAAGGGGTATTAATGTGTGCACAGACATTTGTGTTGGCGTCTCGTCACAAGTTGTCCCTCCTCCACTTGCTATTCCCCAAGCAGATAAACTCTGTTCGGAGCTATACAGGGTCATTTAAACTCCCCTCCTCCTCTTACCCGACCTCAGGCTGATCTCCTCTTGGCGGGGACACCATACTTGTAAGGCTGTATGATTATCACTATTGGCAATACAATATGGACTATTAGACAGTGATAGGAACTTTATCTTTGGCTCATAGAATAGGTATATCCATTGTGATTTCATTTATCTATTTTTATCTATTTATGCAATGATCATGTACTTAATGTCTAATGAATTGCTGCAATACTTATTACTGATATAACATCTATTGGGCCATAGTGATATCAAATATAATTTATTAGCAGCAACAAATAAATACATTGGAACATTTTTCGGGGCCCCATGAATATAAAATGTTTTTAACTATGGATCTATTATGAACAATTATGGAATTTTAATGATACATGCGTAATGTTTGATAATATTTTTTTTTATAAATGAATTATATATAGTATTACATTTGAATAAACAATTATTGTTTTACATACAATCCAGAAGAAGGAGTGCCTATCATATATTTGTACTATATTTTTCTACACACTGGTATAGGGTGATTCAGTGGATAGTGAACCCTCCAACATCCACAGCGTTAATTTGAGAGTCCCCTCATCTATTACAATGTTATATCTTTAGTGATTAAAAAATTCAATGCAATCTAAAAGCAGCATGGTATAGAGCAGGAGAAGCTGAGCAGAATGATATTTATTTTTGTGGGAAAATATTCTGTAAAACTTGTAATTTTTGCATTTATATCTGCAGCCCTGTAAAGTGCTATCGGTACAGGAGGGAGTTGCTACCAGTCACTGACAGATATCTCTGTATGCAAATTTATACACACAATGCTATCAATCACTTATAACACCTCCCTCCTGTACCGATGCTGCTGACAGAAGGTAGAAAAAAAGCAGAGATATAAATGTATAAATTACAGGTTTTACTGAATCTTTTCCCACAAATAAGCTCAGCTTATCTTGCTCTATAATATGCAGCTTTCAGATTGTATTGCACTTTTTGGTGACAGGTCATCTGTAAATTAAATTTTACAGAACATTTGGAGAATTTGTAATTTTCTAAATTTGCATTTTTTTGCTCTTAAGAAAAAAATTGATACCTCGTAAAATAGTTAGTACTTAATATTCCTCAAATGTCTACTTCATGTCTGAATCATTTTCAAATTTAATTTTATTTTTAAAGTTGTTAGAAGGCTAAGGCTACTTTCACACTTGCGGCAGAGGAATCCAGCAAGCAGTTCCGTCGCCAGAACTGCCTCCGTCTCACAAATGCATTGCAAGAACATATCTGTCTCTCCGTTTGTCATCCGGAGAAACTGATCCGTTATATATTTTTTCACATTTTTAACCACTTCAGCCCCCCTAGCTTAAACACCCTTAATGACCAGGCCACTTTTTACAATTCCGCACTACACTAATTTCACCGTTTATTGCTCCGTCATGCAACTTACCACCCAAATGAATTTTACCTCCTTTTCTTCTCACTAATAGAGCTTTCATTTGGTGGTATTTCATTGTTGCTGACATTTTTACTTTTTTTGCTATTAATAAAAATTTAACAACATTTTTGCAAAAAAATGACATTTTTCACTTTCTGTTGTAAAATTTTTTAAAAAAAACTACATTTCTATATACATTTTTCTCTAAATTTATTGTTCTACATGTCTTTGATAAAAAAGTCCAATAAGTGTATATTTATTGGTTTGGGTAAAAGTTATAGCGTTTACAAACTATGGTGCAAAAAAGTGAATTTCGGCATTTTGAAGCAGCTCTGACTTTCTGAGCACCTGTCATGTTTCTTCAGGTGCTAGAATGCCAGGATAGTATAAATACCCCCAAATGACACCATTTTAGAAAGAAGACACCCCAAAGTATTCGCGGAGGGGCATGGTGAGTTCATGTATCATTTCATTTTTTTTCACAAGTTAGCGGAAAATGACACTTTCTGAGGAAAAAAATAAAAATAATAAAGTTTCCATTTCTGCTAACTTCTGGCAAAAATAAAATAAAATCTCCCACGGACTCACTATGCCCCTCAGTGAATACCTTGGGGTGTCTACTTTCCGAAATGGGGTCATTTGTGGGGCGTGTTTACTGTTCTGGCATTTTGGGCGGGGCTAAATTGTGAGCTGCCCTGTAAAAGCTAAAGGTACTCGTTGGAATTTAGGTCCCCTTTGCGCACCCAGGCTGCAAAAAAGTGTCACTCATGTGGTATCGCCGTACTCAGAAGAAGTAGGGCAATGTGTTTTGGGGTGTATTTTTACATATACCCATGTTGGGTGAGAGAAATATCTCTGTAAACTGACAACTTTGTATAAATTTTTTTAAAAGTTGTCGTTTACAGCGATATTTCTCACACAAAGTAATGGGTATATATAAAAATACACCCCAAAACTTATTGCCCTACTTCTCCTGAGTACGGCAATACCACATGTGTGACACTTTTTGCAGCCTGAGTTACAAAGAGCCCTAAAACCAATGAGTACCTTTAGGATTTCACAGGGCATTTTTACGCATTTGGATTCCAGACTTCTTCTCACGCTTTAGGGGCCCCTAAAATGCCAGGACAGTATAAATACCCCACATGTGACCCCATTTTAGAAATAAGACACCCTAAGGTATTCTGTGAGGGGTATGGTGAGTTCATGTAAAATTTTATTTTTGTCACAAGTTAGTGAAATAAGAGACTTTGTAAAAAAAAAAAAAATATCAATTTCGCTAACTTGTGCCAAAAAATAAAATTCTGTGAACTCGCCATGCCCCTCACGGAATACCTTGGGTGTCTTCTTTCCAAAATGGGGTCACATGTGGGGTATTTATACTGACCTGGCATTTTAGGGCCCTAAAGCGTGAGAATCCAAATGCGTAAAAATGCCCTGTGAAATCCTAAAGGTACTCATTGGTTTTAGGGCCCCTTAGCGCATCTTGGCTGCAAAAAAGTGTCACTCATGTGGTATCGCCGTACTCAGGACAAGTAGGGCAATGTGTTTTGGGGTGTATTTTTATATATACCCATACTGTGTGTGAGAAATATCGCTGTAAACGACAACTTTTTACATTTTTTTATTCAAAGTTGTCAATTTACAGAGATTTTTCTCTCACCCAGCATGGGTATATGTAAAAATACACCCCAAAACACATTGCCCTACTTCTCTTGAGTACGGAGATACCACATGTGTGCCACTTTTTAGCAACCAAGATGCGCAAAGGGGCCCTAAAACCAATGAGTACCTTTTAGGATGGCATTTTTACGCATTTTTCTTCTCACGCTTTAGGGCCCCTAAAATGCCAGGGCAGTATAAATACCCCACATGTGACCCCATTTTGGAAAGAAGACACCCCAAGGTATTCCGTGAGGGGCATGGCGAGTTCATAGAAGATTTTTTTTTTGGCACAAGTTAGCGGAAATTGATTTTTTATAGTTTTTTCTCATAAAGTCTCCCTTTCCGCTAACTTTTGACAAAAAGCTTAATTTTTCATGGACTCACTATGCCCCTCAGTGAATACCTTGGGGTGTCTTCTTTCCAAAATGGGGTCATTTGTGGGGTGTTTGTACTGTTCTGGCATTTTGGGTGGGGCTAAACTGTGAGCAGCCATGTAAAAGCTAATGGTACTCGTTGGAATTTGGGCCCCTTTGCGCACCCAGGCTGCAAAAAAGTGTCACTCATGTGGTATCGCCGTACTCAGGACAAGTAGGGCAATGTGTTTTGGGGTGTATTTTTACATATACCCATACTTTGTGTGAAAAATATCGCTGTAAATTGACAACTTTGTATAAAAAAAAATTAAAAAGTTGTCATTTACAGAGATATTTCTCTCACCCAGTATGGGTATATGTAAAATACACCGCAAAACACATTGCCCTACTTCTTCTGAGTACGGCGATACCACATGTGTGACACTTTTTGCAGCCAAGATGCGCAAAGGGCCCAAAACCAATGAGTACCTTTTAGGATGGCATTTTTACGCATTTTTCTTCTCACGCTTTAGGGCCCCTAAAATGCCAGGGCAGTATAAATACCCACATGTGACCCCATTTTGGAAAGAAGACACCCCAAGGTATTCCGTGAGGGGCATGGCGAGTTCATAGAAGATTTTTTTTGGCACAAGTTAGCGGAAATTGATTTTTATAGTTTTTCTCATAAAGTCTCCTTTCCGCTAACTTTTGACAAAAAGTTTAATTTTTCATGGACTCACTATGCCCTCAGTGAATACCTTGGGTGTCTTCTTCCAAAATGGGGTCATTTGTGGGTGTTTGTACTGTTCTGGCATTTTGGGTGAGGCTAAACTGTGAGCAGCCATGTAAAGCTAAAGGTACTCGTTGGAATTTGGGCCCCTTGCACCAGGCTGCAAAAGTGTCACTCATGTGGTATCGCCGTACTCAGGACAAGTAGGGCAATGTGTTTTGGGGTGTATTTTTACATATACCCATACTTTGTGTGAAAAATATCGCTGTAAATTGACAACTTTGTATAAACAAAATTAAAAAGTTGTCATTTACAGAGATATTTCTCTCACCCAGTATGGGTATATGTAAAAATACACCCCAAAACACATTGCCCTACTTCTTCTGAGTACGGCGATACCACATGTGTGACACTTTTTTGCAGCCAAGATGCGCAAAGGGGCCCAAATTCCAATGAGTACCTTTAGGATTTCACAGGCATTTTTACGCATTTGGATTCTCACGCTTTAGGACCCCTAAAATGCCAGAGCAGTATAAATACCCCACAAGTGACCCCATTGTGGAAAGAAGACACCCCAAGGTATTCCGTGAGGGGCATGACGAGTTCACAGAAAAAATAAAAAATTTGGCACAAGTTAGCGGAAATTGTTTTTTTTTTTACAAAGTCTCATATTCCACTAACTTGTGACAAAAAAATAAAATTTTGCATGAACTCACCATACCCCTCAGCGAATACCTTGGGGTGTCTTCTTTCTAAAATGGGGTCACATGTGAGGTGTTTGTACTGCTCTGGCATTTGAGGGTCTCCGCAATCATTACACGTATGGCCAGCATTAGGAGTTTCTGCGATTCTCCGTATATTGAGCATACAGGTAATGAGATTTTTTTTTTCCGTTCAGCCTCTGGGCTGAAAAAAGAAAAAAAATGAACGGCACAGATTTTTTCATTCGCATCAATCAATGTGGATGAAAAAATCTCTGCCAAAATCAGTGACTGCGTTGCGGTGGGCTGGGCGCTAGCTACCTAACAAGTAGCTAACTAACTGGCGGTGATAAGAGACCCTTATGCCCCATTCACATGTCCGAAATTCTGTTTGCGGAACGGAATTGCGGACCCATTCATTTCTATGGGGACAGACTTTGTCCCGCTCGGATCCGGAATTGCGGATCCGCACTTACGGGTCTGCACTTCCGTTCCGCAAAAATATTGAACATGTCCTTTTCTTGTCCGCAATTGCGTACAAGAAAAAGCATTTTCTATATAGTTCTGGCAATGTGCGGATCTGCAAAATGCGGAAAGCACATTGCCGGTATCCGTGTTTTGCGGATCCTTGGATCTGCAAAACACATATGGACATGTGAATAGAGCCTTACAGGGGGGTGATCAGTGACAGGGGGGTGATCAGGAAGTCTATATGGGGTGATCAGGGGTTAACAAAGGGTTAATAGTGGTTATAAAGTGAGGGGGTGGGGGTGGGGTTAGTGTAGTGTTTGGTGCAACTTTACATTGTTACCTGGTCCTCTGGTGGTCGATCCCAGTAAATGGGACCACCAGAGGACCAGGTATTAGGTATATCAGACGCTGTTAACAACACAGCGTCTGATATACCACTTTGATCTAATTTATTTTACATTTACAGCCTGCCAGCGATTGATCATCGCTGGCAGGCTGTAGTACAACTGCAGAGCCGCGCTCTGCTGTGAACGCGCGCGCGCGCGTGCGCGCGTTCATAGCAGATCTCGGCTCTCGCGATATGACGCACGGATGCGTCCAGGAGGAATAAACCTGCCGCCGCCTGGACGCATCCGTGCGTTCGGCGGTCGGGAACAGGTTAAAGGTCTGTGCATGCACAGTCCGGAAGAACGAATCTGGCAATGCAGTATTTTTAATGCCGGATCCAGCACTAATACATTCCTATAGGAATTAATGCCGAATCCGGCATGAAGGCAAGTGTTCCGGCATTTTGAACGGAGATAAAACCGTAGCATGCTGTGGTATTATCTCTGTCTTAAACTCCATTGAGTGACTGAACTGAAGACATCCTGATGCATCCTGAACGGATTTCTCTCCATTCAGAATGCATTAGGAGAAAACTGAAGTGTTTTTTGCAAGTATTGAGCCCCGACGATGGAACTCAATGCCGGAAAATAAAAACGCTAGTACACTTAGAATTTTAGAAGCAAATAAAGAAAATATTCAAAATGGACTTTTTTAAGGACTAATTCAGTTGTTAAGTCACTTTGTGGGTCTTACATAATAGAAACCACCCATAAATCACACATTTTTAGAAACCACTCCTCTTTGATTATTCAAAACTGATTTTTGAAACTTTGTTAACACTTTAGGTCTCCCACAGGAACTAAAGCAAAATGGAGGTGAATTTGAAAGAAAATATTTTTTTGTGATTTGAGGGGTACTATTTCTCCTTGGGGAGAGCACCTTAATTGGCATGAGGAGACTTATAGCCATACATGCTCCTTTTTAATGGCAATAGAGGCAGAGCTTGCTAAGATCTCAATTGCAAGCTTTTCTTCCCATTTTTTTGTGAGGATTTTCCATTTTAATCTATTTCATCCTGTAACAAAGCAAGGTTTAACAGCAAAACTAACCTCAATACTCATTGCCCTGATTCTGCAGTTTAAAGAAACACCCATATGTGGTTGTAAATCTCTTTATAGGCACACTGCAAGTCTCAGAATAGACTGTACCATATTCTTCACCCCATATGATGCAAAGATGCATTTTTCCCCCAAAAAAATGGGGGGGGGGGGGTGTCCCTGCATCTCATGAGGTGAATACTAATGAGAGTTATCATTATGGAAGCTCTTATTAGTACCAGAAAACTGGGAAGTGGTGAAGGCTCTGTACTCACCGCTTCCTGGTCCTTAGCTGTGCTGTGGTGACGCAAATCGTGAGGGCACTCTGTAACCTCATGCTATGCGCGTCAGTGCACAGCAGGCGACAAGAGGTGCGCTGGAGCAGAGGAGCAGAAGCATCCAGAGCAGGAGAGGTAAGTGGGTTTTTAAATTTTACATTCTCTGTAGCATGGAGGCTGATGAGAGTCTTGAGGGCTATTATATGGGCTGATAAGAAGCAAGGGGCTGATATGGGGGCTGAGGAGAGGCATGGGGCTAATATGAGGCAATGGGGACTGATGAGAGACAATGGGGACTGATTTGAGGTAATAGAGTTGATAAAATTCATAGGGACTGATGAGACATGGGGGCTGATAAGAGATATATTGGGGCTGGTATGAGGCAATGGCTCTGATATGGGGGATGATGAGAGGCATGGGGGCTGATATTGGGGCTTATGCGAGGCATGGGGGCTAAAATGAGGCAATGGAGGCTGAAGAAAGGCATGGGAGTCTGATGAGAGGCATGGGGGCTGATGGAGAGGCATATGGGGGCTGAGATGAGGCGATTGGGGCTCATGACAGGCATATAATGGCTGATGAGAGGCATATGGGCGACTGATGAGAGGCATGATAAGAGGCATATGGGGGCTGATATGAGGCTATCGGGGCTGATAAGAGAGATATGGGGGTTGATGAGAGCCATGAGGGGCTGATGAGAGGCATATGGGGGCTGGCATCGTGGCATATGAGAAGCAAGGCTCTGATATGGGGGATGATGAGAGCCATGGAGGCTGATATGGGGGCTTATGAGAGGCATGGGGGCTAAAATGAGGTAATGGGGGCTGATGAAAGGCATGGGGGGCTGATGAGAGGCATGAGGGCTGATGGAGAGGCATATAAGGGCTGATAAATGGCATATGGAAGCCGATGAGAGCCATATGGGGGGTGATGAGAGGCATGGGGGGCTGACAAGAGGCATTGTGTCTGGCATGGGGGCTGATGAGAAGCAAGGCTCTGATATGGGGGATGAAAGGCATGGGGGACTGATATGAGACATTGGGTGTCTAATGCATGGTATGGGGGCTGATAAGAGGTATATGGGTGCTGATGAGAGGCATAGGGGGCTAATGAGAGGCATATGGGGGATGATTTGAGGCAGTTGGGGCTGATGAGAGGCATATAAGGGCTAATGAGAGGCATATAGGGGCTAATGAGAAGCATATGTGTAGTGGTCGGGTTTTGGGTGGCCCCAACTCTACGCTAGGTCCCCTGGACACTGTTGAGGTGTTACCATGTGTTGCTACTCTCTGGAAGGGATGGTAAGGCGTGGTGCACCCTAATGGGAAATAAGTCCAGAGAGTCAGGGTCTGCAGTAAACCAGGGTGCTTCTCTATTGGAGGAATTCAGGTACAAAACAATACAGGCCGGGCATTGGGTTGGCTTCTCCAGTCTCCTGCCTGGCAAAGGAAGGGTTTGAGGGTGGTGATCCAGAGTCTGTGGCAGCATATCCTGGTCTCAGTGTCTTCTTCTGATCACTCAGTAGTCTGGCAGAGTCTCTTCTCTGGCAGAAGAAGGGTTTGATGCTGAGGAAAGGCCTGAGCTAACTGTCCCTCTCTTTCTCAGAAGGCTGCATCCTGGTTAAGGGCCTATGGTCTGTAGCTTAGTAGTCCGGGTGGCTCCTTTGTCGCAGGGCAAGTGAACTTTATTCTATAGGTTGATACGATTATTACCAAATTTATATAGTTTGTTCTACAGCTGCACCATAACATTTTTATTTTTCCACCAATGTAGCTGTCTGAGGGCTTGGTTTTTGGTGATTGGATGGGATGTGGGAATATCATTTTGTTTGGGATGCATATGTCTTTTTGATCACTTTTAATATTTTATTATTAATTTTTTTTGGAGGGGGTGACAAATAAAGCAATTCTGTCATTCTTTTTTTAAAAAATTTTTATGGTGTTTACTATTAGAGTTGAGCGAGCACCTGGATGTTCGGGATCGAGTTTGGCCAAACTTCCTAAAAATATTCGGGTTCGGGATGAAGTCCGGGTCGAGTTCGGATGTGAAGTCAATGGGGACCCGAACTTTTGGGCACTAAAAAAGCTGTGAAATAGTCCAGGAAAGGGCTAGAGGCTGCAAAAGGCAGCAAAATGTAGGCAAACGCCCTGCAAAAAATGTGGATAGGGAAATGAATCAAAATTAAATAAATAAAAATTAACCAATATCAATTGGAGAGAGGTACCACAGCAAGGAATCATGCGTAAAATCACCCAACACTGGAGAAGGCCACTTTCATTTATTTAGGCCCCAGCACCTAGACGGAGGAGAGAGGTCCCACAGCAGAGAATCATGCATCATATCACCCACCACTGGAGAAGGCCACTGAGTTATTTAGGCCCCAGCACCCAGACCGAGGATACAGGTCCCACAGCAAGGAATCATGCGTCATATCACCCACCACTGGAGAAATCCACTTTCAGTTATTTCGGCCCCAGCACCCAGACAGAGGAGAGAGGTCCCGCAGCAGAGAATCATGCGTCATATTACAAAGCACTAGAGAAGGCCACTTTCAGTTATTTAGGCCCCAGCACCCAGACGGAGGAGAGAGGACCCACAGCAGAGAATCATGCGTCATATCACCCACCACTGGAGAAGGCCACTGAGTTATTTAGGCCCAAGCACCCAGACAGAGGAGAGAGGTCCCACAGCAAGGAATAAGGCGTCAAATCACCCACCACTGGAGAAGGCAACTTTCAGTTATATAGGCACCAGCACCCTGACAGAGCAGAGAGGTTCCACAGCTGGGAATCATGCGTCATATCACCCACCACTGGAGAAGGCCACTTTCAGTTATTTAGGCCCCAGCAACACGACAGAGGAGAGAGGTCCCACAGCAGAGAATCATGCATCATATTACCCACCACTGGAGAAAACCACTTTCAGTTATTTAGGCCCCAGCACCCAGACAGAGGAGAGAGGTCCAACAGCAGAGAATCATGCGTCATATTACCCACAACTGGAGAAGGCCACTTTCAGTTATTTAGGCCCCAGCACCCAGACAGAGGAGAGAGTTCCCACAGCAGAGAATAATGCTTCATATCACACACCACTTTAGAAGGTCCCTATCAGTTATTTAGGCCCCAGCACCCAGACAGAGGAGAGAGGTCCCACAGCAAGGAATAAGGCGTCATATCACCCACCACTTAGAAGGCAACTTTCAGTAATTTAGACCCCAGCACCCAGACAGAGGAGAGAGGTCCCACAGCAGAGAATCATGTGTCATATTACTCACCACTGGAGAAGGCCACTGTCAGTTATATAGGCCCCAGCACCCAGACAGAGGAGAGAGGTCCCACAGTAGAGAATAATGCGTCATAACACCTACCACTGAAAAAGGCCACTTTCAGTTATTTAGGCCCCAGCACCCAGACAGAGGAGAGAGGTCCCACAGCAGAGAATGATGATTCATATCACCCACCACTGGAGAAGGCCAATTTCAGTTATTTAGGCCCCAGCACCCAGACAGAGGAGAGAGGTCCCACAGCAGAGAATGATGCTTCATATCACCCACCATTGGAGAAGGCCACTTTCAGTTATTTAGGCCCCAGCACCCAGACAGAGGAGAGAGGTCCCACAACAGAGAATTATGCGTCATATCACCCACCACTGGAGAAGGCCACTTTCAGTTATTTAGGCCCCAGCACCCAGACAGAGGAGAGAGGTTCCACAGTAGATAATCATGCGTCATATCACCCACCACTGGAGAAGGCCACTTTCAGTTATTTAGGCCCCAGCACTCTGACAGAGGAGAGAGGTCACACAGCAGAGAAATATGCGTCATATTACCCACAACTGGTGAAGGCCACTTTCAGTTATTTAGGCCCCAGCACCCAGGCAGAGGAGAGAGGTTCCACAGCAAGGAATAAGGCGTCATATCACCCACGACTGGAGAAGGCCACTTTCAGTTATTTACACCCCAGCACCAAGACAGAGGAGAGAGGTCCAACAGCAGAGAATCATGCGTCATATTACCAACCACTGGAGAAGGCAAATTTCAGTTATTTAGGCCCCAGCACCCAGACAGAGGAGAGAGGTCCCACAGCAGAGAATAATGCTTCATATCACCCACCACTTTAGAAGGTCCCTTTCAGTTATTTAGGTCCCAGCACCCAGACAGAGGAGAGAGGTCCCACAGCAAGGAATATGGCGTCATATCACCCACCACTTAGAAGGCAACTTTCAGTAATTTAGACCCCAGCACCCAGACAGAGGAGAGAGGTCCCACAGCAGAGAATCATGTGTCATATTACCCACCACTGGAGAAGGCCACTGTCAATTATATAGGCCCCATCACCCAGAAAGAGGAGAGAGGTCCCACATCAGAGAATCATGTGTCATATTACCCACCACTGGAGAAGGCCACTGTCAGTTATATAGGCCCCAGCACCCAGACAGAGGAGAGAGGTCCCACAGTAGAGAATAATGCAGGTTAAAAGATGGCCGCACAATACATCTTAAACTAACAGAAAAACAAAAAATGGTTCCTTCAGTGCCCTGAAAATAAGGAGACTGGTAAGTCCATGAGAGGCAGTATCTGTAGTGTTAGGGACCCATGTGCGGAAGTCGCCGTGAAGTGGCATTTGGGCCCGACATACTTTTGATCAAAAATGTGCGCAAAGAACTTCCTTCATTCCTATTTCTGGAATGAGCCCCTTTTTTGTTTTTCTGTTAGTTTAAGATGTATTGTGCGGACATCTTTTAACCTACTTAATTTGCCTTATGGTAATGCACTTCTGAGTGTAGAAATATAGGTGCTTAGTCTGAACTTTGTCTTATAGTATATATTGAGGGTGGCGCCTCTTTTGGACTGAGACCCGCCCAAGTTCCTGGGACTTCTCAGCACAAAAGCAATTTAGCTGGTTCCTACAGTGCCCTGAAAATAAGGAGACTGGTACGTCCATGAGAGGCAGTATCTGTAGTGTTAGGGACCCATGTGCGGAAGTCGCCGTGAAGTGGCATTTGGGCCCGACATACTTTTGATCAAAAATGTGCGCAAAGAACTTCCTTCATTCCTATTTCTGGAATGAGCCCCTTTTTTGTTTTTCTGTTAGTTTAAGATGTATTGTGCGGCCATCTTTTAACCTACTTAATTTGCCTTATGGTCATGCACTTCTGAGTGTAGAAATATAGGTGCTTAGTCTGAACTTTGTCTTATAGTAGAGAATAATGCGTCATAACACCTACCACTGGAGAAGGCCACATTCAGTTGTTTAGGCCCCAGAAACCCAGACGGAGGAGAGAGGTCCCACAGCAGAGAATCATGCATCATATCACCCACCACTGAAAAAGGCCACTTTCAGTTATTTAGGCCCCAGCACCCAGACAGAGGAGAGAGGTCCCACAGCAGAGAATGATGATTCATATCACCCACCACTGGAGAAGGCCACTTTCAGTTATTTAGGCCAAAGCACCCAGACAGAGGAGAGAGGTCCCACAGCAGAGAATGATGCTTCATATCACCCACCACTGGAGAAGGCCACTTTCAGTTATTTAGACCCCAGCACCCAGACAGAGGAGAGAGGTCCCACCGCAAGGAATCATGCGTCATATCACCCACCACTGGAGAAGGCCACTTTCAGTTATTTAGGCCCCAGCACCCAGACAGAGGAGAGAGGTCCCACAGCAGAGAATTATGCTTCATATTACCCACGACTGGAGGGGGCCACATTCAGTTATTTAGGCTCCAGCACCCAGACAGAGGAGAGAGGTCACACAGCAGAGAATCATGCGTCATATTACCCACCACTGGAGAACGCCATTTTCAGTTATTTATTTAGGCCCCAGCAACCAGACAGAAGAGAGTGGACCCATAGCAGAGAATCATGTGTCAAATTACTTACCACTGGGGAAGGCCTCTTTCAGTTATGTAGGCCCCAGCACCCAGACAGAGGATAGACGTCCCGCATCAAGGAATAATACGTCAGATTACCCACCACTGGAGAAGGCCACTTTAAGTTATTTAGGCCCCAGAATCCAGACAGAGGAGAGAGGTACCACATCAAGGAATAAGGCGTCATATCTACCACCACTGGAGAAGGCCACTTTCAGTTATTTAGGCCCCAGCACCCAGACAGAGGAGAGAGGTCCCACAGCAGAGAATTATGCGTCATATCACCCACCACTGGAGAAGGCCACTTTAAGTTATTTAGGCCCCAGCACCCAGACAGAGGAAAGAGGTCCCACAGCAGAGAATCATGCATCAAATTTCCCACCACTGGAGAAGGCCGCTTTCAGTTATTTAGGCCCCAGCACCCAGACAGAGGAAAGAGGTCCCACAGCAGAGAATCATGCATCAAATTTCACACCACTGGAGAAGGCCGCTTTCAGTTATTTAGGCCCCAGCACCCAGACAGAGGAGTGAGGTCCCACAGCAGAGAATTATGCGTCATATCACCCACCACTGGAGAAGGCCACTTTCAGTTATTTAGGCCCCATCACCCAGACAGAAGAGAGAGGTCCCACAGTAGAGAATAATGCAGGTTAAAAGATGGCCGCACAGTACATCTTAAACTAACAGAAAAACAAAAAATGGTTCCTACAGTGCCCTGAAAATAAGGAGACTGGTAAGTCCATGAGAGGCAGTATCTGTAGTGTTAGGGACCCATGTGCGGAAGTCGCCGTGAAGTGGCATTTGGGCCCGACATACTTTTGATCAAAAATGTGCGCAAAGAACTTCCTTCATTCCTATTTCTGGAATGAGCCCCTTTTTTGTTTTTCTGTTAGTTTAAGATGTATTGTGCGGCCATCTTTTAACCTACTTAATTTGCCTTATGGTCATGCACTTCTGAGTGTAGAAATATAGGTGCTTAGTCTGAACTTTGTCTTATAGTATATATTGAGGGTGGCGCCTCTTTTGGACTGAGACCCGCCCAAGTTCCTGGGACTTCTCAGCACAAAAGCAATTTAGCTGGTTCCTACAGTGCCCTGAAAATAAGGAGACTGGTAAGTCCATGAGAGGCAGTATCTGTAGTGTTAGGGACCCATGTGCGGAAGTCGCCGTGAAGTGGCATTTGGGCCCGACATACTTTTGATCAAAAATGTGCGCAAAGAACTTCCTTCATTCCTATTTCTGGAATGAGCCCCTTTTTGTTTTTCTGTTAGTTTAAGATGTATTGTGCGGCCATCTTTTAACCTACTTAATTTGCCTTATGGTCATGCACTTCTGAGTGTAGAAATATAGGTGCTTAGTCTGAACTTTGTCTTATAGTAGAGAATAATGCGTCATAACACCTACCACTGGAGAAGGCCACATTCAGTTGTTTAGGCCCCAGAAACCCAGACGGAGGAGAGAGGTCCCACAGCAGAGAATCATGCATCATATCACCCACCACTGAAAAAGGCCACTTTCAGTTATTTAGGCCCCAGCACCCAGACAGAGGAGAGAGGTCCCACAGCAGAGAATGATGATTCATATCACCCACCAATGGAGAAGGCCACTTTCAGTTATTTAGGCCCCAGCACCCAGACAGAGGAGAGGTCCCACAGCAGAGAATGATGCTTCATATCACCCACCACTGGAGAAGGCCACTTTCAGTTATTTAGACCCCAGCACCCAGACAGAGGAGAGGTCCCACCGCAAGGAATCATGCGTCATATCACCCACCACTGGAGAAGGCCACTTTCAGTTATTTAGGCCCCAGCACCCAGACAGAGGAGAGAGGTCCCACAGCAGAGAATTATGCTTCATATTACCCACGACTGGAGGGGGCCACATTCAGTTATTTAGGCTCCAGCACCCAGACAGAGGAGAGAGGTCACACAGCAGAGAATCATGCGTCATATTACCCACCACTGGAGAAGGCCATTTTCAGTTATTTATTTAGGCCCCAGCAACCAGACAGAAGAGAGTGGACCCATAGCAGAGAATCATGTGTCAAATTACTTACCACTGGGGAAGGCCTCTTTCAGTTATGTAAGCCCCAGCACCCAGACAGAGGATAGACGTCCCGCATCAAGGAATAATACGTCAGATTACCCACCACTGGAGAAGGCCACTTTAAGTTATTTAGGCCCCAGAATCCAGACAGAGGAGAGAGGTACCACATCAAGGAATAAGGCGTCATATCTACCCCCACTGGAGAAGGCCACTTTCAGTTATTTAGGCCCCAGCACCCAGACAGAGGAGAGAGGTCCCACAGCAGAGAATTATGCGTCATATCACCCACCACTGGAGAAGGCCACTTTAAGTTATTTAGGCCCCAGCACCCAGACAGAGGAAAGAGGTCCCACAGCAGAGAATCATGCATCAAATTTCCCACCACTGGAGAAGGCCGCTTTCAGTTATTTAGGCCCCAGCACCCAGACAGAGGAGTGAGGTCCCACAGCAGAGAATTATGCGTCATATCACCCACCACTGGAGAAGGCCACTTTCAGTTATTTAGGCCCCATCACCCAGACAGAAGAGAGAGGTCTCACAGCAGGGAATCATGCGTCATATAACCCACCACTGGAAAGGGCCACTTTCAGTTATTTAGGCCCCAGCACCCAGACAGAGGAGAGAGGTCCCACAGCAGAGAATCAAGCGTTATATCACCCACCACTGGAGAAGGCCACTTTCAGTTATTTAGGCCCCAGCACCCAGACAGAAGAGAGAGGTCTCACAGCAGAGAATCATGCGTCATATCACCCACCACTGGAAAGGGCCACTTTCAGTTATTTAGGCCCCAGCACCCAGACAGAGGAGAGAGGTCCCACAGCAGAGAATCAAGCGTCATATCACCCACCACTTGAGAAGGCCACTTTTAGTTATTTAGGCCCCAGCACCCATACAGTGGAGAGAGGTCCCACAGCAAAGAATCATGCTTCATATTACCCAGCACTAGAGAAGGTCACTTTCAGTTATTTAGGCCCCAGCACCCAGACAGAGGAGAGAGGTCCCACAACAGAGAATTATGCGTCATATCACCCACCACTGGAGAAGACCACTTTCAGTTATTTAGGCCCCAGCACCCAGACAGAGGAGAGAGGTTCCACAGTAGATAATCATGTGTTATATCACCCACCACTAAAGAAGGCCACTTTCAGTTATTTAGGCCCCAGCACTCTGACAGAGGAGATAGGTCACACAGCAGAGAATCATGCGTCATATTACCTACAACTGGTGAAGGCCACTTTGAGTTATTTAGGCCCCAGCACCCAGGCAGAGGAGAGAGGTTCCACAGCAAGGAATAAGACGTCATATCACCCACGACTGGAGAAGGCCACTTTCAGTTATTTACACCCCAGCACCAAGACAGAGGAGAGAGGTCCAACAGCAGAGAATCATGCGTCATATTACCCACCACTGGAGAAGGCAAATTTCAGTTATTTAGGCCCCAGCACCCAGACAGAGAAGAGAGGTCCCACAGCAGAGAATAATGCTTCATATCACCCACCACTTTAGAAGTCCCTTTCAGTTATTTAGGCCCCAGCACCCAGACAGAGGAGAGGGGTCCCACAGCAAGGAATAAGGCGTCATATCACCCACCACTTAGAAGGCAACTTTCAGTAATTTAGACCACAGCACCCAGACAGAGGAGAGAGGTCCCACAGCAGAGAATCATGTGTCATATTACCCAACACTGGGGAAGGCCATTGTCAGTTATATAGGCCCCATCACCCAGAAAGAGGAGAGAGGTCCTACATCAGAGAATCATGTGTCATATTACCCACCACTGGAGAAGGCCACTGTCAGTTATATAGGCCCCAGCACCCAGACAGAGGAGAGAGGTCCCACAGTTATTTATTTAGACCCCAGCACCCAGACAGAAGAGAGAGGACCCATAGCAGAGAATCATGTGTCAAATTACTTACCACTGGGGAAGGCCTCTTTCAGTTATGTAGGCCCCAGCACCCAGACAGAGGAGAGAGGTCCCACATCAAGGAATAATACGTCATATTACCCACAACTGGAGAAGGCCACTTTAAGTTAATTAGGCCCCAGCACCCAGACAGAGGAGAGAGGTCCCACAGCAAGGAATAAGGCGTCATATCACCCACCACTGGAGAAGTCCCCTTTAGTTATTTAGGCCCCATCACCCAGAGAGAGGAGAGAGGTCCCACAGCAGAGAATGATGCTTCATATCACCCACCACAGGAGGAGGCCAATTTCAGTTATTTAGGCCCCAGCACCCAGACAGAGGAGAGAGGTCCTACAGCAGAGAATGATTCTTTATATCACCGACCACTGGTGAAGGCCATTTTCAGTTATTTAGGCCCCAGAATCCAGACAGAGGAGAGAGGTCCCACATCAAGGAATAAGGCGTCATATCTACCACCACTGGAGAAGGCCACTTTCAGTTATTTAGGCCCCAGCACCCAGACAGAGGAGAGAGGTCCCACAGCAGAGAATTATGCGTCATATCACCCACCACTGGAGAAGGCCACTTTCAGTTATTTAGGCCCCAGCACCCAGACAGAGGAGAGAGGTCCCACAGCAAGGAATGATGCGTCATATCACCCACCACTGGAGAAGGCCACTTTCAGTTATTTAGGCCCCAACACCCAGACAGAGGAGAGAGGTACCACAGCAAAGAATCATGCATCATATTACCCACCACTGGAGGGGGCCACATTCAGTTATTTAGGCCCCAGCACCCAGACAGAGGAGAGAGGTCACACAGCAGAGAATGATGATTCATATCACCCACCACTGGAGAAGGCCACTTTCAGTTATTTAGGCCCCAGCACCCAGACAGAGGAGAAAGGTCCCACAGCAGAGAATGATGCTTCAAATCACCTACCACTGGAGAAGGCCACTTTCAGTTATTTAGACCCCAGCACCCAGACAGAGGAGAGAGGTCCCACAGCAAGGAATCATGCGTCATATCACCCACCACGGGAGAAGGCCACTTCCAGTTATTTAGGCCCCAGCACCCAGACAGAGGAGAGAGGTCCCACAGCAGAGAATTTTGCGTCATATCACCCACCACTGGAGAAGGCCACTTTCAGTTATTTAGGCCCCAGCACCCAGACAGAGGAGAGAGGTCCCACAGCAAGGAATGATGCGTCATATCACCCACCACAAGAAAAGGCCACTTTCAGTTATTTAGGCCCCAGCACCCAGACAGAGGAGAGAGGTCCCACAGCATAGAATTATGCGTCATTTCACCCACCACTGGAGAAGGCCACTTTCAGTTATTTAGGCCCCAGCACCCAGACAGAGGAGAGAGGTACCACAGCAAAGAATCATGCGTCATATTACCCACCACTGGAGGGGGCCACATTCAGTTATTTAGGCTCCAGCACCCAGACAGAGGAGAGAGGTCACACAGCAGAGAATCATGCGTCATATTACCCACCACTGGAGAAGGCCATTTTCAGTTATTTATTTAGACCCCAGCACCCAGACAGAAGAGAGAGGACCCATAGCAGAGAATCATGTGTCAAATTACTTACCACTTGGGAAGGCCTCTTTCAGTTATGTAGGCCCCAGCACCCAGACAGAGGAGAGAGGTCCCACATCAAGGAATAATACGTCATATTACCCACCACTGGAGAAGGCCACTTTAAGTTAATTAGGCCCCAGCACCCAGACAGAGGAGAGAGGTCCCACAGCAAGGAATAAGGCGTCATATCACCCACCACTGGAGAAGTCCCCTTTAGTTATTTAGGCCCCATCACCCAGAGAGAGGAGAGAGGTCCCACAGCAGAGAATGATGCTTCATATCACCCACCACAGGAGGAGGCCAATTTCAGTTATTTAGGCCCCAGCACCCAGACAGAGGAGAGAGGTCCTACAGCAGAGAATGATTCTTTATATCACCGACCACTGGTGAAGGCCATTTTCAGTTATTTAGGCCCCAGAATCCAGACAGAGGAGAGAGGTCCCACATCAAGGAATAAGGCGTCATATCTACCACCACTGGAGAAGGCCACTTTCAGTTATTTAGGCCCCAGCACCCAGACAGAGGAGAGAGGTCCCACAGCAGAGAATTATGCGTCATATCACCCACCACTGGAGAAGGCCACTTTAGGTTATTTAGGCCCCAGCACCCAGACTGAGGAAAGAGGTCCCACAGCAGAGAATCATGCGTCAAATTTCCCACCACTGAAGAAGGCCGCTTTCAGTTATTTAGGCCCCAGCACCCAGAAAGAGGAGAGAGGTCCCACAGCAGAGAATCATGCGTCAAATCACACACCACTGGAGAAGGCCACTTTCAGTTATTTAGGCCCCAGCACCCAGGCAGAGGAGAGAGGTCCAACAGCAGAGAATTATGCGTCATATCACCCACCACTGGAGAAGTACAGTTTCAGTTATTTAGGCCTCAGCACCCAGACAGAGGAGAGAGGTCCCACAGCAGAGAATTATGCGTCATATCACCCACCACTGGAGAAGGCCACTTTCAGTTATTTAGGCCCCAGCACCCAGACAGAGGAGAGAGGTCCCACAGCAAGGAATGATGCGTCATATTACCCACCACTAGAGGGGGCCTCATTCAGTTATTTAGGCTCCAGCACCCTAACAGAGGAGAGAGGTCACACAGCAGAGAATCATGCGTCATATTACCCACGACTGGAGAAGGCCATTTTCAGTTATTTATTTAGGCCCCAGCACCCAGACAGAAGAGAGAGGACCCATAGCAGAGAATCATGTGTCAAATTACTTACCACTGGGGAAGGCCTCTTTCAGTTATGTAGGCCCCAGCAACCAGACAGAGGAGAGAGGTCCCACATCAAGGAATAATACGTCAGATTACCCACCACTGGAGAAGGCCACTTTAAGTTATTTAGGCCCCAACACCAAGACAGAGGAGAGAGGTCCCACAGCAAGGAATAAGGCGTCATATCACCCTCCACTTAGAAGGCAACTTTCAGTAATTTAGACCCCAGCACCCAGACAGAGGAGAGAGGTCCCACAGCAGAGAATCATGTGTCATATTACTCACCACTGGAGAAGGCCACTGTCAGTTATATAGGCCCCAGCACCCAGACAGAGGAGAGAGGTCCCACAGTAGAGAATAATGCGTCATAACACCTACCACTGGAGAAGGCCACTTTCAGTTGTTTAGGCCCCAGAAACCCAGACGGAGGAAAGAGGTCCCACAGCAGAGAATCATGCATCATATCACCCACCACTGAATAAGGCCACTTTCAGTTATTTAGGCCCCAGCACCCAGACAGAGGAGAGAGGTCCCACAGCAGAGAATGATGATTCATATCACCCACCACTGGAGAAGGCCAATTTCAGTTATTTAGGCCCCAGCACCCAGACAGAGGAGAGAGGTCCCACAGCAGAGAATGATGCTTCATATCACCCACCATTGGAGAAGGCCACTTTCATTTATTTAGGCCCCAGCACCCAGACAGAGGAGAGAGGTCCCACAGCAAGGAATCATGCGTCATATCACCCACCACTGGAGAGGGCCACTTTCAGTTATTTAGGCCCCAGCACCCAGACAGAGGAGAGAGGTCCCACAGCAGAGAATTATGCGTCATATCACCCACCACTGGAGAAGGCCACTTTCAGTTATTTAGGCCCCAGCACCCAGACAGAGGAGAGAGGTCCCACAACAGAGAATTATGCATCATATCACCCACCACCGGAGAAGGCCACTTTCAGTTATTTAGGCCCCAGCACCCAGACAGAGGAGAGAGGTTCCACAGTAGATAATCATGCATCATATCACCCACCACTAAAGAAGGCCACTTTCAGTTATTTAGGCCCCAGCACTCTGACAGAGTAGAGAGGTCACACAGCAGAGAAATATGCGTCATATTACCCACAACTGGTGAAGGCCACTTTCAGTTATTTAGGACCCAGCACCCAGGCAGAGGAGAGAGGTTCCGCAGCAAGGAATAAGGCGTCATATCACCCACGACTGGAGAAGGCCACTTTCAGTTATTTACACCCCAGCACCAAGACAGAGGAGAGAGGTCCAACAGCAGAGAATCATGTGTCATATTACCAACCACTGGAGAAGGCAAATTTCAGTTATTTAGGCCCCAGCACACAGACAGAGGAGAGAGGTCCCACAGCAGAGAATAATGCTTCATATCACCCACCACTTTAGAAGGTCCCTTTCAGTTATTTAGGCCCCAGCACCCAGACAGAGGAGAGAGGTCCCACAGCAAGGAATATGGCGTCATATCACCCACCATTTAGAAGGCAACTTTCAGTAATTTAGATCCCAGCACCCAGACAGAGGAGAGAGGTCCCACATCAGAGAATCATGTGTCATATTACCCACCACTGGAGAAGGCCACTGTCAGTTATATAGGCCCCATCACCCAGAAAGAGGAGAGAGGTCCCACATCAGAGAATCATGTGTCATATTACCCACCACTGGAGAAGGCCACTTTCAGTTATTTAGGCCCCAGCACCCAGACTGAGGAGAGAGGTCCCACAGCAGAGAATTATGCGTCATTTCACCCACCACTGGAGAAGGCCACTTTCAGTTATTTAGGCCCCAGCACCCAGACAGAGGAGAGAGGTACCACAGCAAAGAATCATGCGTCATATTACCCACCACTGGAGGGGGCCACATTCAGTTATTTAGGCTCCAGCACCCAGACAGAGGAGAGAGGTCACACAGCAGAGAATCATGCGTCATATTACCCACCACTGGAGAAGGCCATTTTCAGTTATTTATTTAGACCCCAGCACCCAGACAGAAGAGAGAGGACTAATAGCAGAGAATCATGTGTCAAATTACTTACCACTGGGGAAGGCCTCTTTCAGTTATGTAGGCCCCAGCACCCAGACAGAGGAGATAGGTCCCACATCAAGGAATAATACGTCATATTACCCACCACTGGAGAAGGCCACTTTAAGTTAATTAGGCCCCAGCACCCAGACAGAGGAGAGAGGTCCCACAGCAAGGAATAAGGCGTCATATCACCCATCACTGGAGAAGTCCCCTTTAGTTATTTAGGCCCCATCACCCAGAGATAGGAGAGAGGTCCTTCAGCAGAGAATGATGCTTCATATCACCCACCACAGGAGGAGGCCAATTTCAGTTATTTAGGCCCCAGCACCCAGACAGAGGAGAGAGGTCCTACAGCAGAGAATGATTCTTTATATCACCGACCACTGGTGAAGGCCATTTTCAGTTATTTAGGCCCCAGAATCCAGACAGAGGAGAGAGGTCCCACATCAAGGAATAAGGCGTCATATCTACCACCACTGGAGAAGGCCACTTTCAGTTATTTAGGCCCCAGCACCCAGAAAGAGGAGAGAGGTCCCACAGCAGAGAATTATGCGTCATATCACCCACCACTGGAGAAGGCCACTTTAGGTTATTTAGGCCCCCGCACCCAGACTGAGGAATGAGGTCCCACAGCAGAGAATCATGCGTCAAATTTCCCACCACTGGAGAAGGCCGCTTTCAGTTATTTAGGCCCCAGCACTCAGAAAGAGGAGAGAGGTCCCACAGCAGAGAATCATGCGTCAAATCACACACCACTGGAGAAGGCCACTTTCAGTTATTTAGGCCCCAGCACCCAGGCAGAGGAGAGAGGTCCAACAGCAGAGAATTATGCGTCATATCACCCACCACTGGAGAAGTACAGTTTCAGTTATTTAGGCCTCAGCACCCAGACAGGGGAGAGAGGTCCCACAGCAGAGAATTATGCGTCATATCACCCACCACTGGAGAAGGCCACTTTCAGTTATTTAGGCCCCAGCACCCAGACAGAGGAGAGAGGTACCACAGCAAAGAATCATGCGTCATATCACCCACCACTGGAGAAGTACAGTTTCAGTTATTTAGGCCTCAGCACCCAGACAGGGGAGAGAGGTCCCACAGCAGAGAATTATGCGTCATATCACCCACCACTGGAGAAGGCCACTTTCAGTTATTTAGGCCCCAGCACCCAGACAGAGGAGAGATGTACCACAGCAAAGAATCATGCGTCATATTACCCACCACTAGAGGGGGCCTCATTCAGTTATTTAGGCTCCAGAACCCTAACAGAGGAGAGAGGTCACACAGCAGAGAATCATGCGTCATATTACCCACGACTGGAGAAGGCCATTTTCAGTTATTTATTTAGGCCCCAGCACCCAGACAGAAGAGAGAGGACCCATAGCGGAGAATCATGTGTCAAATTACTTACCACTGGGGAAGGCCTCTTTCAGTTATGTAGGCCCCAGCACCCAGACAGAGGAGAGAGGTCCCACATCAAGGAATAATACGTCAGATTACCCACCACTGGAGAAGGCCACTTTAAGTTATTTAGGCCCCAGCACCCAGACAGAGGAGAGAGGTCCCACAGCAAGGAATAAGGCGTCATATCACCCACCACTTAGAAGGCAACTTTCAGTAATTTAGACCCCATCACCCAGACAGAGGAGAGAGGTCCCACAGCAGAGAATCATGTGTCATATTACTCACCACTGGAGAAGGCCACTGTCAGTTATATAGGCCCCAGCACCCAGACAGAGGAGAGAGGTCCCACAGTAGAGAATAATGCGTCATAACACCTACCACTGGAGAAGGCCACTTTCAGTTGTTTAGGCCCCAGAAACCCAGACGGAGGAAAGAGGTCCCACAGCAGAGAATCATGCATCATATCACCCACCACTGAATAAGGCCACTTTCAGTTATTTAGGCCCCAGCACCCAAGCAGAGAATGATGATTCATATCACCCACCACTGGAGAAGGCCAATTTCAGTTATTTAGGCCCCAGCACCCAAACAGAGGAGACAGGTCCCACAGCAGAGAATGATGCTTCATATCACCCACCATTGGAGAAGGCCACTTTCAGTTATTTAGGCCCCAGCACCCAGACAGAGGAGAGAGATCCCACAGCAAGGAATCATGCGTCATATCACCCACCACTGGAGAGGGCCACTTTCAGTTATTTAGGCCCCAGCACCCAGACAGAGGAGAGAGGTCCCACAGCAGAGAATTATGCGTCATATCACCCACCACTGGAGAAGGCCACTTTCAGTTATTTAGGCCCCAGCACCCAGACAGAGGAGAGAGGTCCCACAACAGAGAATTATGCATCATATCACCCACCACCGGAGAAGGCCAGTTTCAGTTATTTAGGCCCCAGCACCCAGACAGAGGAGAGAGGTTCCACAGTAGATAATCATGCGTCATATCACCCACCACTGAAGAAGGCCACTTTCAGTTATTTAGGCCCCAGCACTCTGACAGAGTAGAGAGGTCACACAGCAGAGAAATATGCGTCATATTACCCACAACTGGTGAAGGCCACTTTCAGTTATTTAGGCCCCAGCACCCAGGCAGAGGAGAGAGGTTCCACAGCAAGGAATAAGGCGTCATATCACCCACGACTGGAGAAGGCCACTTTCAGTTATTTACACCCCAGCACCAAGACAGAGGAGAGAGGTCTAACAGCAGAGAATCATGCGTCATATTACCAACCAATGGAGAAGGCAAATTTCAGTTATTTAGGCCCCAGCACCCAGACAGAGGAGAGAGGTCCCACAGCAGAGAATAATGCTTCATATCACCCACCACTTTCGAAGGTCCCTTTCAGTTATTTAGGCCCCAGCACCCAGACAGAGGAGAGAGGTCCCACAGCAAGGAATATGGCGTCATATCACCCACCACTGGAGAAGGCAACTTTCAGTAATTTAGACCCCAGCACCCAGACAGAGGAGAGAGGTCCCACATCAGAGAATCATGTGTCATATTACCCACCACTGGAGATGGCCACTGTCAGTTATATAGACCCCATCACCCAGAAAGAGGAGAGAGGTCCCACATCAGAGAATCATGTGTCATATTACCCACCACTGGAGAAGGCCACTGTCAGTTATATAGGCCCCAGCACCCAGACAGAGGAGAGAGGTCCCACAGTAGAGAATAATGCGTCATAACACCTACCACTGGAAAAGGCCACATTCAGTTGTTTAGGCCCCAGAAACCCAGATGGAGGAGAGAGGTCTCACAGCAGAGAATCATGCATCATATCACCCACCACTGAAGAAGGCCACTTTCAGTTATTTAGGCCCCAGCACCCAGACAGAGGAGAGAGGTCCCACAGCAGAGAATGATGATTCATATCACCCACCACTGGAGAAGGCCACTTTCAGTTAATTAGGCCCCAGCACCCAGACAGAGGAGAGAGGTCCCACAGCAGAGAATGATGCTTCATATCACCCACCACTGGAGAAGGCCACTTTCAGTTATTTAGACCCCAGCACCCAGACAGAGGAGAGAGGTCCCACCGCAAGGAATCATGCGTCATATCACCCACCACTGGAGAAGGCCAATTTCAGTTATTTAGGCCCCAGCACCCAGACAGAGGAGAGAGGTCCCACAGCAGAGAATTATGCGTCATATCACCCACCACTGGAGAAGGCCACTTTCAGTTATTTTGGCCCCAGCACCCAGACAGAGGAGAGAGGTCCCACAGCAAGGAATCATGCGTCATATCACCCACCACTGGAGAAGGCCACTTTCAGTTATTTAGGCCCCAGCACCCAGACAGAGGAGAGAGGTCCCACAGCAGAGAATTATGCGTCATATCACCCACCACTGGAGAAGGCCACTTTCAGTTATTTAGGCCCCAGCACCCAGACAGAGGAGAGAGGTCCCACAACAGAGAATTATGCATCATATCACCCACCACTGGAGAAGGCCACTTTCAGTTATTTAGGCCCCAGCACCCAGACAGACGAGAGAGGTTCCACAGTAGATAATCATGCGTCATATCACCCACCACTGAAGAAGGCCACTTTAAGTTATTTAGGCCCCAGCACTCTGACAGAGGAGAGAGGTCACACAGCAGAGAAATATGCGTCATATTACCCACAACTGGTGAAGGCCACTTTCAGTTATTTAGGCCCCAGCACCCAGGCAGAGAAGAGAGGTTCCACAGCAAGGAATAAGGCGTCATATCACCCACGACTGGAGAAGGCCACTTTCAGTTATTTACACCCCAGCACCAAGACAGAGGAGAGAGGTCGAACAGCAGAGAATCATGCGTCATATTACCAACCACTGGAGAAGGCAAATTTCAGTTATTTAGGCCCCAGCCCCCAGACAGAGGAGAGAGGTCCCACAGTATAGAATAATGCTTCATATCACCCAACACTTTAGAAGGTCCCTTTCAGTTATTTAGGCCCCAGCACCCAGACAGAGGAGAGAGGTCCCACAGCAAGGAATATGACGTCATATCACCCACCACTTAGAAGGCAACATTCAGTAATTTAGACCCCAGCACCCAGACAGAGGAGAGAGGTCCCACATCAGAGAATCATGTGTCATATTACCCACCACTGGAGAAGGCCACTGTCAGTTATATAGGCCCCATCACCCAGAAAGAGGAGAGAGGTCCCACATCAGAGAATCATGTGTCATATTACCCACCACTGGAGAAGGCCACTGTCAGTTATATAGGCCCCAGCACCCAGACAGAGGAGAGAGGTCCCACAGGAGAGAATAATGCGTCATAACACCTACCACTGGAGAAGGCCACATTCAGTTGTTTAGGCCCCAGAAACCCAGATGGAGGAGAGAGGTCCCACAGCAGAGAATCATGCATCATATCACCCACCACTGAAGAAGGCCACTTTCAGTTATTTAGGCCCCAGCACCCAGACAGAGGAGAGAGGTCCCACAGCAGAGAATGATGATTCATATCACCCACCACTGGAGAAGGCCACTTTCAGTTATTTTGGCCCCAGCACCCAGACAGAGGAGTGAGGTCCCACAGCAGGGAATGATGCTTCATATCACCCACCACTGGAGAAGGCCACTTTCAGTTATTTAGGCCCCAGCACCCAGACAGAGGAGAGAGGTCCCACAGCAGAGAATTATGCGTCATATCACCCACCACTGGAGAAGGCCACTTTCAGTTATTTTGGCCCCAGCACCCAGACAGAGGAGAGAGGTCCCACAGTAAGGAATCATGCGTCATATCACCCACCACTGGAGAAGGCCACTTTCAGTTATTTAGGCCACAGCGCCCAGACAGAGGAGAGAGGTCCCACAGCAGAGAATTATGCGTCATATCACCCACCACTGGAGAAGGCCACATTCAGTTATTTTGGCCCCAGCACCCAGACAGAGGAGAGAGGTACCACAGCAAAGAATCATGCGTCATATTACCCACCACTGGAGGGGCCACATTCAGTTATTTAGGCTCCAGCACCCAGACAGAGGAGAGAGGTCACACAGCAGAGAATCATGAGTCATATTACCCACCACTGGAGAAGGCCATTTTCAGTTATTTATTTAGGCCCCAGCAACCAGACAGAAGAGAGGACCCATAGCAGAGAATCATGTGTCAAATTACTTACCAATGGGGATGGCCTCTTTCAGTTATGTAGGCCCCAGCACCCAGACAGAGGATAGAGGTCCCACATCAAAGAATAATACGTCATATTACCCACCACTGGAGAAGGCCACTTTAAGTTAATTAGGCCCCAGCACCCAGACAGAGGAGAGAGGTCCCACAGCAAGGAATAAGGCATCATATCACCCACCACTGGAGAAGTCCCCTTTAGTTATTTAGGCCCCATCACCCAGAGAGAGGAGAGAGGTCCCACAGCAGAGAATGATGCTTCATATCACCCACCACAGGAGGAGGCCAATTTCAGTTATTTAGGCCCCAGCACCCAGACAGAGGAGAGCGGTCCTACAGCAGAGAATGATTCTTTATATCACCGACCACTGGTGAAGGCCATTTTCAGTTATTTAGGCCCCAGAATCCAGACAGAGGAGAGAGGTCCCACATCAAGGAATAAGGCGTCATATCTACCACCACTGGAGAAGGCCACTTTCAGTTATTTAGGCCCCAGCACCCAGACAGAGGAGAGAGGTCCCACAGCAGAGAATCATGCGTCAAATCACACACCACTGGAGAAGGCCACTTTCAGTTATTTAGGCCCAAGCACACAGCCAGAGGAGAGAGGTCCCACAGCAGAGAATTATGCGTCATATCACCCGCCACTGGAGAAGGCCACTTTCAGTTATTTAGGCCCCATCACCCAGACAGAAGAGAGAGGTCTCACAGCACAGAATCATGCATCATATCACCCACCACTGGAAAGGGCCACTTTCAGTTATTTAGGCCCCAGCACCCAGACAGAGGAGAGAGGTCCCACAGCAGAGAATCAAGCGTCATATCACCCACCACTAGAGAAGGCCACTTTCAGTTATTTAGGCCCCAGCACCCAGACAGTGGAGAGAGGTCCCACAGCAAAGAATCATGCGTCATATTACCCACCACTGGAGAAGGCCACTTTCAGTTATTTAGGCCCCAGCACCCAGACAGAGGAGAGAGGTTCCACAGTAGATAATCATGCGTCATATCACCCACCACTGAAGAAGGCCACTTTCAGTTATTTAGGCCCCAGCACTCTGACAGAGGAGAGAGGTCACACAGCAGAGAATCATGCGTCATATTACCTACAACTGGTGAAGGCCACTCTCATTTATTTAGGCCCCAGCACCCAGGCAGAGGAGAGAGGTTCCACAGCAAGGAATAAGGCGTCATATCACCCACGACTGGAGAAGGCCACTTTCAGTTATTTACACCCCAGCACCAAGACAGAGGAGAGAGGACTAACAGCAGAGAATCATGCGTCAAATTACCCACCACTGGAGAAGGCAAATTTCAGTTATTTAGGCCCCAGCACCCAGACAGAGGAGAGAGGTCCCACAGCAGAGAATAATGCTTCATATCACCCACCACTTTAGAAGGTTCCTTTCAGTTATTTAGGCCCCAGCACCCAGACAGAGGAGAGAGGTCCCACAGCAAGGAATAAGGCGTCATATCACCCACCACTTAGAAGGCAACTTTCAGTATTTTAGACCCCAGCACCCAGACAGAGGAGAGAGGTCCCACAGCAGAGAATCATGTGTCATATTACCCACCACTGGGGAAGGCCACTGTAAGTTATATAGGCCCCATCACCCAGAAAGAGGAGAGAGGTCCCACATCAGAGAATCATGTGTCATATTACCCACCACTGGAGAAGGCCACTGTCAGTTATATAGGCCCCAGCACCCAGACAGAGGAGAGAGGTCCCACAGTAGAGAATAATGCGTCATAACACCTACCACTGGAGAAGGCCACTTTCAGTTGTTTAGGCCCCATCACCCAGACAGAGGAGAGAGGTCTCACAGCAGAGAATCATGCGTCATATCACCCACCACTGGAAAGGGCCACTTTCAGTTATTTAGGCCCCAGCACCCAGACAGAGGAGAGAGGTCCCACAGCAGAGAATCAAGCGTCATATCACCCACCACTGGATAAGGCCACTTTCAGTTATTTAGGCCCCAGCACCCAGACAGAGGAGAGAGATCCCACAGCAGAGAATCATGCGTCATATTACCCAGCACAAGAGAAGGCCACTTTCAGTTATTTAGGCCCCAGCACCCAGATAGAGGAGAGAGGTCCCTAAGCAAGGAATAAGGCATCATATCACCCACCACTGGAGAAAGCCACTTTCAGTTATTTACGCCCCAGCACCCAGATAGAGGAGAGAGGTCCCACAGCAGAGAGTCAAGCATCTTTTCACCCAGCACCTGGAGAAGTCCACTTTCAGTTATTTAGGCCCCAGCACCCAGACAGAGGAGAGAGGTCCCACAGCAGAGAATCATGCGTCATATTACCCAGTCCTAGAGAAGGCCACTTTCAGTTATTTAGGCCCCAGCACCCAGACAGAGGAGAGAGGTCCCACAGCAGAGAATTATGCGTCATATCACCCACCACTGGAGAAGGCCACTTTCGGCCCCATCACCCAGACAGAAGAGAGAGGTCTCACAGCAGAGAATCATGCGTCATATCACCCACCACTGGAAAGGGCCACTTTCAGTTATTTAGGCCCCAGCACCCAGACAGAGGAGAGAGGTCCCACAGCAGAGAATCAAGCGTCATATCACCCACCACTGGAGAAGGCCACTTTCAGTTATTTAGGCCCCAGCACCCAGACAGAGGAGAGAGGTCCCACAACAGAGAATCATGCGTCATATCACCCAACACTGGAGAAGGCCACTTTTAGTTATTTAGGCCCCATCACCCAGACAGAAGTGAGAGGTCTCACAGCAGAGAATCATGCATAATATCACCCACCACTGGAAAGAGCCACTTTCAGTTATTTATGCCCCAGCACTCAGACAGAGGAGAGAGGTCCAACAGCAGAGAATTAAGCGTCATATCACCCACCACTGTAGAAGTACAGTTTCAGTTATTTAGGCCTCAGCACCCAGACAGGGAGAGAGGTCCCACAGCAGAGAATCATGTGTCATATCACACACCACTGGAGAAGGCCACTTTCAGTTTTTTAGTCCCCAGCACCCAGAAAGAGGAGAGAGGTCCCACTGCAGAGAATTATGCGTCATATCACCCACAACTGGAGAAGGCCACTTTCAGTTATTTAGGCCCCATCACCCAGACAGAAGAGAGAGGTCTCACAGCAGAGAATCATGCGTCATATTACCCACCACTGGAGAAGGCCACTTTCATTTATTTATGCCAAAGCACCCAGACAGAGGAGAGAGGTCCCTCAGCAGAGAATTATGCGTCATATCACCTCCACTGGAGAAGGCCACTTTCAGTTATTTAGTCCCCAGCACCAAGACAGAGGAGAGAGGTCCCACATCAAGGAATAATGCGTCATATTACCCACCACTGGAGAAGGCCACTTTCAGTTATTTATGCCACAGCACCCAGACAGAGGAGAGAGGTCCCTCAGCAGAGAATTATGCGTCATATCACCTCCACTGGAGAAGGCCACTTTCAGTTATTTAGTCCCCAGCACCCAGACAGAGGAGAGAGGTCCCACAGTAAGGAATCATGCGTCATATCACCCACCACTGGAGAAGGCCACTTTCAGTTATTTAGGCCACAGCGCCCAGACAGAGGAGAGAGGTCCCACAGCAGAGAATTATGCGTCATATCACCCACCACTGGAGAAGGCCACATTCAGTTATTTTGGCCCCAGCACCCAGACAGAGGAGAGAGGTACCACAGCAAAGAATCATGCGTCATATTACCCACCACTGGAGGGGGCCACATTCAGTTATTTAGGCTCCAGCACCCAGACAGAGGAGAGAGGTCACACAGCAGAGAATCATGAGTCATATTACCCACCACTGGAGAAGGCCATTTTCAGTTATTTATTTAGGCCCCAGCAACCAGACAGAAGAGAGAGGACCCATAGCAGAGAATCATGTGTCAAATTACTTACCAATGGGGATGGCCTCTTTCAGTTATGTAGGCCCCAGCACCCAGACAGAGGATAGAGGTCCCACATCAAAGAATAATACGTCATATTACCCACCACTGGAGAAGGCCACTTTAAGTTAATTAGGCCCCAGCACCCAGACAGAGGAGAGAGGTCCCACAGCAAGGAATAAGGCATCATATCACCCACCACTGGAGAAGTCCCTTTAGTTATTTAGGCCCCATCACCCAGAGAGAGAGAGAGGTCCCACAGCAGAGAATGATGCTTCATATCACCCACCACAGGAGGAGGCCAATTTCAGTTATTTAGGCCCCAGCACCCAGACAGAGGAGAGCGGTCCTACAGCAGAGAATGATTCTTTATATCACCGACCACTGGTGAAGGCCATTTTCAGTTATTTAGGCCCCAGAATCCAGACAGAGGAGAGAGGTCCCACATCAAGGAATAAGGCGTCATATCTACCACCACTGGAGAAGGCCACTTTCAGTTATTTAGGCCCCAGCACCCAGACAGAGGAGAGAGGTCCCACAGAAGAGAATTATGCGTCATATCACCCACCACTGGAGAAGGCCACTTTAAGTTATTTAGGCCCCAGCACCCAGACAGAGGAAAGAGGTCCCACAGCAGAGAATCATGCGTCAAATTTCCCACCACTGGAGATGGCCGCTTTCAGTTATTTAGGCCCCAGCACCCAGACAGAGGAGAGAGGTCCCACAGCAGAGAATCATGCGTCAAATCACACACCACTGGAGAAGGCCACTTTCAGTTATTTAGGCCCAAGCACACAGCCAGAGGAGAGAGGTCCCACAGCAGAGAATTATGCGTCATATCACCCGCCACTGGAGAAGGCCACTTTCAGTTATTTAGGCCCCATCACCCAGACAGAAGAGAGAGGTCTCACAGCACAGAATCATGCGTCATATCACCCACCACTGGAAAGGGCCACTTTCAGTTATTTAGGCCCCATCACCCAGACAGAGGAGAGAGGTCCCACAGCAGAGAATCAAGCGTCATATCACCCACCACTAGAGAAGGCCACTTTCAGTTATTTAGGCCCCAGCACACAGACAGTGGAGAGAGGTCCCACAGCAAAGAATCATGCGTCATATTACCCACCACTGGAGAAGGCCACTTTCAGTTATTTAGGCCCCAGCACCCAGACAGAGGAGAGAGGTTCCACAGTAGATAATCATGCGTCATATCACCCACCACTGAAGAAGGCCACTTTCAGTTATTTAGGCCCCAGCACTCTGACAGAGGAGAGAGGTCCCACAGCAGAGAATCATGCGTCATATTACCTACAACTGGTGAAGGCCACTCTCATTTATTTAGGCCCCAGCACCCAGGCAGAGGAGAGAGGTTCCACAGCAAGGAATAAGGCGTCATATCACCCACGACTGGAGAAGGCAACTTTCAGTTATTTACACCCCAGCACCAAGACAGAGGAGAGAGGTCCAACAGCAGAGAATCATGCGTCAAATTACCCACCACTGGAGAAGGCAAATTTCAGTTATTTAGGCCCCAGCACCCAGACAGAGGAGAGAGGTCCCACAGCAGAGAATAATGCTTCATATCACCCACCACTTTAGAAGGTTCCTTTCAGTTATTTAGGCCCCAGCACCCAGACAGAGGAGAGAGGTCCCACAGCAAGGAATAAGGCGTCATATCACCCACCACTTAGAAGGCAACTTTCAGTATTTTAGACCCCAGCACCCAGACAGAGGAGAGAGGTCCCACAGCAGAGAATCATGTGTCATATTACCCACCACTGGGGAAGGCCACTGTAAGTTATATAGGCCCCATCACCCAGAAAGAGGAGAGAGGTCCCACATCAGAGAATCATGTGTCATATTACCCACCACTGGAGAAGGCCACTGTCAGTTATATAGGCCCCAGCACCCAGACAGAGGAGAGAGGTCCCACAGTAGAGAATAATGCGTCATAACACCTACCACTGGAGAAGGCCACTTTCAGTTGTTTAGGCCCCATCACCCAGACAGAGGAGAGAGGTCTCACAGCAGAGAATCATGCGTCATATCACCCACCACTGGAAAGGGCCACTTTCAGTTATTTAGGCCCCAGCACCCAGACAGAGGAGAGAGGTCCCACAGCAGAGAATCAAGCATCATATCACCCACCACTGGATAAGGCCACTTTCAGTTATTTAGGCCCCAGCACCCAGACAGAGGAGAGAGATCCCACAGCAGAGAATCA
This sequence comes from Bufotes viridis, assembly GCA_033119425.1. NCBI lineage: Eukaryota > Metazoa > Chordata > Amphibia > Anura > Bufonidae > Bufotes > Bufotes viridis. Next base: position 387,504,017 of record CM065591.1, read on the forward strand.
TGCGTCATATTACCCAGCACAAGAGAAGGCCACTTTCAGTTATTTAGGCCCCAGCACCCAGATAGAGGAGAGAGGTCCCTAAGCAAGGAATAAGGCATCATATCACCCACCACTGGAGAAAGCCACTTTCAGTAATTTACGCCCCAGCACCCAGACAGAGGAGAGAGGTCCCACAGCAGAGAGTCAAGCATCTTTTCACCCAGCACCTGGAGAAGTCCACTTTCAGTTATTTAGGCCCCAGAATCCAGACAGAGGAGAGAGGTCCCACATCAAGGAATAAGGCGTCATATCTACCACCACTGGAGAAGGCCACTTTCAGTTATTTAGGCCCCAGCACCCAGACAGAGGAGAGAGGTCCCACAGCAGAGAATTATGCGTCATATCACCCACCACTGGAGAAGGCCACTTTCGGCCCCATCACCCAGACAGAAGAGAGAGGTCTCACAGCAGAGAATCATGCGTCATATCACCCACCACTGGAAAGGGCCACTTTCAGTTATTTAGGCCCCAGCACCCAGACAGAGGAGAGAGGTCCCACAGCAGAGAATCAAGCGTCATATCACCCACCACTGGAGAAGGCCACTTTCAGTTATTTAGGCCCCAGCACCCAGACAGAGGAGAGGTCCCACAACAGAGAATCATGCGTCATATCACCCAACACTGGAGAAGGCCACTTTTAGTTATTTAGGCCCCATCACCCAGACAGAAGTGAGAGGTCTCACAGCAGAGAATCATGCATAATATCACCCACCACTGGAAAGAGCCACTTTCAGTTATTTATGCCCCAGCACTCAGACAGAGGAGAGAGGTCCAACAGCAGAGAATTAAGCGTCATATCACCCACCACTGTAGAAGTACAGTTTCAGTTATTTAGGCCTCAGCACCCAGACAGGGGAGAGAGGTCCCACAGCAGAGAATCATGTGTCATATCACACACCACTGGAGAAGGCCACTTTCAGTTTTTTAGTCCCCAGCACCCAGAAAGAGGAGAGAGGTCCCACAGCAGAGAATTATGCGTCATATCACCCACAACTGGAGAAGGCCACTTTCAGTTATTTAAGCCCCATCACCCAGACAGAAGAGAGAGGTCTCACAGCAGAGAATCATGCGTCATATTACCCACCACTGGAGAAGGCCACTTTCATTTATTTATGCCACAGCACCCAGACAGAGGAGAGAGGTCCCTCAGCAGAGAATTATGCGTCATATCACCTCCACTGGAGAAGGCCACTTTCAGTTATTTAGTCCCCAGCACCAAGACAGAGGAGAGAGGTCCCACATCAAGGAATAATGCGTCATATTACCCACCACTTGAGAAGGCCACTTTAAGTTATTTAGGCCCCAGCACCCAAACAGAGGAGAGAGGTCCCACAGCAAGCAATAAGGCATCATATCACCCACCACTGGAGAAGGCCACTTTCAGTTATTTAGGCCCCATCACCCAGACAGAGGAGAGAGGTCCCAAAGCAGAGAGTCAAGCATCATATCACCCAGCACCTGGAGAAGTCCACTTTCAGTTATTTAGGCCCCATCACCCAGACAGAGGAGAGAGGTCCCACAGCAGAGAATCATGCGTCATATTACCCAGCACAAGAGAAGGCCACTTTCAGTTATTTAGGCCCTAGCACCCAGATAGAAGAGAGAGGTTCCACAGCAGAGAATCATGTGTCATATTACCTACCACTGGAGAAGGCCACTTTCAGATATTTAGGCCCCAACACCCAGACAGAAGAGAGAGGTCCCACAGCAGAGAATCGTGCATCATATCACCCACCACTGGAGAAGGCCACTTTCAGTTATTTAGGCCCCAGCACCCAGACAGAGGAGAGAGGTCCCACAGCAGAGAATCATGCGTCATATCACACACCACTGGAGAAGGCCACTTTCAGTTATTTAGGCCCCAGCACCCAGACAGAAGAGAGAGGTCTCACAGCAGAGAATCATGCATCATATCACCCACCACTGGAAAGGGCCACTTTCAGTTATTTAGGCCCCAGCACTCAGACAGAGGAGAGAGGTCCAACAGCAGAGAATTATGCGTCATATCACCCACCACTGGAGAAGTACACTTTCAGTTATTTAGGCCTCAGCACCCATAAAGGGGAGAGAGGTCCCACAGCAGAGAATCATGCGTCATATCACCCACCACTGGAAAAAGCCACTTTCAATTATTTAGGCCCCAACACCCAGAAAGAGGAGAGAAGTCCCACAGCAAGGAATAAGGCGTCATATTACCCACCACTGGAGAAGGCCACTTTCAATTATTTAGGCCCCAGCACCCAGAAAGAGGAGAGAAGTCCCACAGCAAGGAATAAGGCGTCATATTACCCACCACTGGAGAAGGCCACTTTCAGTTATTTAGGCCCCAGCACCCAGACAGAGGAGAGAGGTCCCACAGCAGAGGATCTTGCATCATATTACCCACCACTGGTGAAGGCCACTTTCATTTATTTAGGCCCCAGCACCCAGACAGAGGAGAGAGGTCCCACAGCAAGGAATAAGGCGTCATATCACCCACCACTGGAGAAGGCCACTTTCAGTTATTTATGCCCCAGCACCCAGACAGAAGAGAGAGGTCCCACAGCTGGGAATAAGGCGTCTTATCACCCACCACTGGAGAAGGCCACTTCCAGATATTTAGCCCACGGCGCCCAGACAGAGGAGAGAGGTCGCATGGCAGAGGTTCAGTCTTCATGTCACCCACCATTGTAACAGGCCACTTTCAGTTATTTAGGTCCCGACCCCCAGATTGAGGAGAGGTACATTCAACTTTGGGTTGCACCGCAAGATCATGGTAAAGTTAAAAAAATGAGGATTCAATAAAGAAGTGCCCCGGAGTACATGAATACATGGTTGAGTGGCAGTTATAAATGTCTATTCTGCACAAGGGAGGGACTGGTTCATTTTTATGAACGTCAGCTTGTCCACGTTGGCGGTGGACAGGCTTTTCCGTTTGTCAGTAATGACGCCCCCTGCTGTTCTGATAACACGTTTAGACAAAACGCTGGCCACCAGGCAGACCAGCACCTCCAAGGCATAAAATGCTAAATCTGGCCACGTGGACAATTTGGAGACCCAGAAGTTGAATGGGGCCGAACCATCAGTCAGTACGTGGAGCGGTGTGCAGACGTACTGTTCAACTATGTTAGTGAAATGCTGCTTCCTGCTAACACGTTCCATATCAGGTGATGGTGCAGTTAGCTGTGGCGTGGAGACAAAACTTTTCCACATTTCTGACATGCTAACCCTGCCCTCAGAGGAGCTGGCAGTCACACAGCTGCGTTGGCGACCTCTTGCTCCTCCTTTGCCTTCGCGTTGGGCTTCCACCTGTTCCCCTGTGACATTTGGGAATGATCTCAGGAGCGCGTCTACCAGCGTGCGCTTGTACTCGTGCATCTTCTTATCACGCTTCAGTGCAGGATGTAAGGTGGGCACTTCGTCTTTGTACCGGGATCCAGCAGGGTGGCAACCCAGTAGTCTGCACACGTTAAAATGTGGGCAACTCTGCTGTCGTTGCGCAGGCACTGCAGCATGTAGTCGCTCATGTGTGCCAGGCTACCCAGAGGTAAGGACAAGCTGTCCTCTGTGGGAGGCGTATCGTCATCGTCCTCTGTATCCCCCCAGCCACGCACCAGTGAAAAGCCTGAGCTGTGTTGGGTGCCACCCCGCTTTGAACCTGCTTCATCCTCATCCTCCTCCACCTCCTCTTCATCCTCCAGTAGTGGGCCCTTGCTGGCCACATTTGTACCTGGCCTCTACTGTTGCAAAAAACCTCCTTCTGAGCTACTTCTAACAGACTGGCCTGAAAGTTCTAAAAATGACCCCTCATCCTACTCCTGGACCACCTCCTCCTCTATCATCGCCCTAAGCGTTTTCTCAAGGAGACACAGAAGAGGTATTGTAATGCTGATAACGGCGTCATCGCCACTGGCCATGTTGGTGGAGTACTCGAAACAGTGCAACAGGGCACACAGGTCTCGCATGGAGGCCCAGTCATTGGTGGTGAAGTGGTGCTGTTCCGCCGAGCGACTCACCCGTGCGTGCTGCAGCTGAAACTCCACTATCGCCTGCTGCTGCTCGCATAGTCTGGCCAGCATGTGCAAGGTGGCGTTCCACCTGGTAGGCACGTCGTATATGAGGCGGTGAGCGGGAAGGTCGAAATTACGCTGTAGCGCAGACAGGCGAGCAGCGACAGGATGTGAACGCCGGAAGCGCGCACAGACGACCTGCACTTTATGCAGAATCTCTGACATGTTGGGGTAGTTGTGAATGAACTTCTGCACATCCAAATTCAGCACATGTGCCAGGCAAGGGATGTGCGTCAAACCGGCTAGTCCCAGAGCTGCGACGAGATTTTGCCCATTATCGCACACCACCAGGCCGGGCTTGAGGCCCACCGGCAGAAATCACTCGTCAGTCTGTTGTTCAATACCCCGCCACAACTCCTGCGCGGTGTGGGGCCTGTCCCCCAAACATATGAGTTTCAGAATGGCCTGTTGACGTTTACCCCGGGCTGTGCTGAAGTTGGTGGTGAAGGTGTGTGGCTGACTGGATGAGCTGGTGGAAGCAAAGGAGGAGGAAGCTGAGTAGGAGGAGGAGACAACAGGAGGCAAAGAATGATGCCCTGCGATCCTTGGCGGCGGAAGGACGTGCGCCAAATAACTCTCCGCCTGGGGCCCAGCCGCCACTACATTTATCCAGTGTGCAGTTAGGGAGATATAGCGTCCCTGGCCGTGCTTACTGGTCCACGTATCTGTGGTTTGGTGGACCTTGCCACAGATAGCGTTGCGCAGAGCACACTTGATTTTATCGGATACCTGGTTGTGCAGGGAAGGCACGGCTGTCTTGGAGAAGTAGTGGCGGCTGGGAACAACATACTGTGGGACAGCCATCGCCATCAGCTGTTTGATGATGTCTGTGTCCACCAGCCTGAATGACAGCATTTCAAAGGCCAGTAGTTTAGAAATGCTGGCATTCAGGCCCAGGGCTCGAGGGTGGCTAGGTGGGGATTTAGGCTTTCTCTCCAAGGTTTGTGAGATGGAGAGCTGAACGCTGCTGTGTGACATGGTGGAGATGCTTGGTGACGCAGGTGTCGGTGGCACATCCTCTGTTTGGTGGAAGGCAGGGGCCAACATTCCTCCAGAGGCGGAGGAAGAGGCCGAGGCAGCAGCAGAAGAGGGAGCACGGGGAGCCTGAGTGAGTTCCTTGCTTTTAAGGTGTTTACTCCACTGCAGTTCATGCTTTGCATGTAGATGCCTGGTCATGCAGGTTGTGCTAAGGTTCAGAACGTTAATGCCTCGCTTCAGGCTCTGATGGCACAGCGTGCAAACCACTCGGGTCTTGTCGTCAGCACATTGTTTAAAGAAGTGCCATGCCAGGGAACTCCTTGAAGCTGCCTTTGGGGTGCTCGGTCCCTGGTGGCGGTGGCCAGTAGCGGACGAACTCTCTTGGCGGCAGCTGTTCTGCTTTTGCCCCCTGCTCCCTCTTTTGCTACGCTGTTGGCTCGGTATCACCACTGCCTCTTCCTTCGAACTATGAAAGTCAGTGGCACGACCTTCATTCCATGTGGGGTCTAGGACCTCATCGTCCCCTGCATCGTCTTCCACACAGTCTTCCTCCCTGACATCCTGTTCGGTCTGCACACTGCAGAAAGACACAGCAGTTGGCACCAGTGTTTCGTCATCATCAGAGACGTGCGGACTCCGATGAGGTGGTATTCCCATCTCCTCATCATCAGGAAACATATGTGGTTGTGCATCAGTGCATTCACTAGGACGTGTGGCTGTGGCAGAATGGCCATGTCCTCTCCCAGCACCAGAGGGTCCACTAACATCACCACGACCGCGTCCATGTCCCTTAATAGATGTTTTCCTCATTGTTACCGTTCACCAAGCACCACAATAAGAAAAAAAATATTTGACCCAATGTATTGATTTCAAATTCAGACCTTTTTTTACAGGCACCTAACACTATCTGCCTATTTATTTATGTACCATATTACACTAATCCAGGCACAGCAGTAACCACTGATTTATGGGAATATCAATCGTACAGCTAGCATGTAGGCCCTGGATGAAAGGTATCCTTTTATGGACAGATTTACACTTGAAGATGCACAGTAGCGTGTGAAAAAATATGTAGGATTATGCTGTCAGCAATTGTATTTTAACACTTTGTGTAATATACCCTTTAACAGACAGAAATACAACGGGAGATGCACGGTAGCATGTGAAGTTATTGAGGATGACCCTCTCAGCACTTGTATATACACCTTGAGTGTAATATACCCTTTTACGGACTGATTAACACTTGGCCTGCAACAGCTGGAACACCAGATTCAGGGTATTGCTATATTGACAAGTGAATTTCACCCCAGAACAAAATCTATCCTTTGCCGGACACTATTAAACTTGGCCAGCCACAGCTGAAACCACTGATTTATGGTATTGCTATTTTGGCAATTGAATTTCACCCCAGAAAAAAATATATCCTTTGCAGGACACTATTAAATTTGTCCAGCCACAGCTGAAACCACTGATTTATGGTATTGCTATTTTGGCAATTGAATTTCACCCCAGAAAAAAATATATCCTTTGCAGGACACTATTAAATTTGGCCAGCCACAGCTGAAACCACTGATTTATGGTATTGCTATTTTGGCAATTGAATTTCAACCCAGAACGAAATATATCCTTTGTAGGACACTATTAAACTTGGCCAGCCACAGCTGAAACCACTGATTTATGGTATTGCTATTTTGGCAATTGAATTTCACCCCAGAACAAAATATATCCTTTGCCGGACACTATTAAACTTGGCCAGCCACAGCTGAAACCACTGATTTATGGTATTGCTATTTTGGCAATTAAATTTCACACCAGAAAAAATATACCCTTTTACGGACAGATTTAAACTAGGCCTGCAACAGCTGGAACACCAGATTCAGGGTATTGCTATTTTGGCAATTAAATTTCACCCCAGAAAAAAATATACCCTTTAACGGACAGATTTAAACTAGGCCTGCAACAGCTGGAACACCAGATTTAGGTTATTGCTATTTTGGCATTTAAATTTCATCCCAGAAAAAAATATTTCCTTTTATGGACAGATTTAAACGAAGCCTGCAACAGCTTGAACAACAGTTTTACTGTATTTCTATTTTTGCAACTGAATTTCACCGCAGAAAATAATATATCCTATGACTGACACTATGAAACTTGTCCAGCCACTGCTGGGACACCAGATTTACGGTACTGCTATTGTGGCAATTGAATGTCACCCCATAAAAAAACATATCCTTTGACGTACACTATTAAACTTGGCCAGCCACTGCTGGGACACCAGATTTACGGTATTGCTATTTTGGCAATTGAATTTCACCCCAGAACTAAATATATCCTTTGTAGAACACTATTAACCTTGGTGAGTCACAGCTGAAACCACTGATTTATGGTATTGCTATTTTGGCAATTGAATTTCACCCCAGAACAAAATATATCCTTTGCAGAACACTATTAAATTTTGCCAGCCACAGCCTAAACCATTGATTTATGGTATTGCTATTTTGGCAATTGAATTTCACCCCAGAACGAAATATATCCTTTGTAGGACGCTATTAAACTTGGCCAGCCACAGCTGAAACCACTGATTTACGGTATTTCTATTTTGGCTATTGAATTTCACCCCAGAACAAAATATATCCTTTGCCGTACACTATTAAACTTGGCCAGCCACTGCTGGGACACCAGATTTAGGGGATTGCTATTTTGGCAATTGAATTTAACCCCTTAATAAAATATAGAAATTTCTATCCTGAGTTTCTAGGGGTGACAATAAGCACAGCCAAGCCCCTGATGTAGGATATAGCAAAAAAATATATAGCATTGATGGATTGATGGACTTGGTGGCAGCTTGTGCTGGTCCACCACAAGTCAAAAAATGGCCGCCAATCACCCCAGAAAGTGATAGAAAAATGCTCTGTGCAGCCTAAAAACCAGTGAACAATTAACTAGCAGAGGTTGAATGATTCACATCTGTAGATCGATCACTTCATTAGGTCTTTTTGCTGACTTTTCCCTGCCTAATCTCGCCCTCACAAAAGCTGCGTCCTCTTCCTACACTTATCAGAGCAATGTGACGTGCGGCGCTACGTGACTCCAGCTTAAATAGAGACTGGGTCACATGCTGCACTTGGCCAATCACAGCCATGCCATTAGTAGGCAAGGCTGTGATGGCTTCTTAGGGCAAGAATTAAAAAGCTAGCTGATTGGCTGCTGTGCAGCCCTTCAGAAAGCGGGAAGAAATCGCCGAACAACGGACCCGAACCCGAACTTTTTTGAAAATGTTCGGGTCCGTGTCCCGAACACACCAAAATTCGGTACGAACTCGAACTATGCTCGAACTGCTCTCTCAACACTATTCACTATGCAAGATAACTTATGTGATCCTTTTTTAGAAAAGGTCGTAATGGACACAGCAATACCTATTAGGTAGTTTTGTTATTAATAAGCAGATATAGGATAACACCTTGTTCATTGCAATTTCTATATATTTTTTTTAACTTTCCTTTTATTTGCTTGCACTTTTGGTTCTTGAAGATGCCGTGAGCCTTATGGCTCAACAATACACTGCAATAGTCATCTATTGCAGTACATTGTAATGTCAGTTTTACATTGAAATTTGGCATTATCAGGGCCTGGCAGGCTTTAATCCAATGGCAAGCCTGGAGACCTTCCATGGCAACCATTGCGATCTGGCCATTGAAGTTTGGCAGTCTGATGGAGGAGACGTGGAGCTGCATACTTGTGTTAATTCCATAGATCCAGTGGTGGCTACTAACAGCAACATCTAAGAGGTTAAATAGTCAATTTCAGTGCCTGCACAAATATTGGCCATTGCAGCAGTGTGTCAGCTGTATGTTAAAGCTGACATCCACTGCTGATGGAGGCAGCTCATTTCCTGGGCCTCTACCATCAAAAATATCTAATGGTGTGTGCGGCATAGCAGACTGAAGGGGCTACAGGGGGCACTATGGAGGTACAGGGGGCACAGATGGCATAACAATGGAGGCACCGAGCAGTACCTTCTTGCAGGCTTTGATCTCCACTGTCACAAACTGTGGAAATCAGAGCCTGCAAACAGCATTTTCATTCTGAGTAGTGTTGAGCGAACAGTTCGAGCATCGTTCAGGTTCGTACCGAATTTTGGGGTATCCGGGACCCGGACCCGAACCCGGACATTTTCAAAAAAGTTCGGGTTCGGGTTCGGTGTTCGTCGATTACTTCCCGCTTTCTGAAGGGCTGCACAGCAGCCAATCAGCTAGCGTTTTAATTCTTGCCCTAAGAGCCCATCACAGCCATGCCTACTAATGGCATGGCTGTGATTGGCCAAGTGCAGCATGTGACCCAGTCTCTATTTAAGCTGGAGTCACGTAGCGCCGCACGTCACACTGCTCTGATTAGTGTAGGGAGAGGACTCAGCTTCTGTCAGGGTGAGATTAGGCAGGTTAAAGTCAGCAACAGCACCTAATGAACGGATCGATTTACAGCTGAGAATCATTGAACTTCTGCTAGTTACTTGCTCGCTGGTTTTTAGGCTACACAGAGCGTTTTTCTGTCACTTATTTTCTGGGTTGATCGGCGGCCATTTTGTGACTTGTGGTGCGCCAGAAGAAGCTGCCACCAAGTCCATCAATCCATCAATACTAGTTTTTTTTTTTGCTATATCCTACATCAGGGGCTTGGCTGTGCTAATTGTCACCCCTACAAACTCAGGAAAGAAATTTCTATATTTTATTAAGGGGTTAAATACAATTGCCCAAATACCAATCCCCTAAATCTGGTGTTCCAGCTTTGGCTAGACAAGTATAATACTGTCTGCTGTCTGGCAAAGGATAGATTATTTTCTAGGGTTAAATTGAATTGCCAAAATAGCAATACCATAAATCAGTGGTTTCAGCTGTCGCTGGCAAAATAGAATAGTGTCCGAGGTAACGCACACACGTACAGACGCACGTACACGATTCTTGAATAGTTGTATTATCGCGATAATAAAACTAACAGTGTAAAGTTGACTGTATTGCTCTAAGTTATATTCGCGTACGAATGTAACTTCTATTACAGCACACCAATACTAAAACTGACTAAGTGACAGCTTTAAGTTCTATTCGAACGCGATTGCAACTTTGGAACTTAAAGTGGTGTACGATTTTAAAAGTTGAGTACTAAAAAGTTGGAATCGCAATGCGATTCTTATGTATTTGCTTAATCGCATTGCGATTAAAACTTTGAGCTACCGATCACCATGGGAACGCCTCAGTAAGTTAACGATATGGATGGAATTATTTAGCAATGCTAAGTTGAAATCGCAATGCAATTAAGCAAATATATAAGAATCGCATTGCGATTTCAACTTAATTCTCAGATCCGACAGTACATTCTACTGGAGGAGGCGTTCCCATGGTGATCGTTAGCTCAAAGTTGTAATCGCAATGCGTTTATTGAGGTATATTATCCCTCTGGGTGTCTTTTACAGCCTTTTTAGTGCTCAAAAGTTCGGGTCCCCATTGACTTCTATGGGGTTCGGGTTCGGGATGAAGTTCGGGTTGAGTTCGGATCACGAACCCGGACATTTTCCGGAAGTTCGGCCGAACCTCTCGAACCCGAACATCCAGGTGTTCGCTCATCTCTAATCCTGAGTATGCTCTGATTGTTTAGACTGTACAGACTAACCAATCAGAGTGGCCAAGACCTTGAAAGCTTGCATAGGCTAGCACTTTTTTCCTATAGTGTGCCAGCAAGGCCACATCTGCTGGATTACAGGGTTGTCATAACCCATGGAGATAAGCAGAGTATTGGGCGTAGGAAGCAATATGTTTAATCACAATACAATAGTAAATGCCTTGTATCTACATGATAAATGCCATTTGCTGAAATGAGACATCCCCTTTAAAGGGATTCTCTGGGAATTATTTAAAATGGCCTCCAGCAATGTGCTAAAATGTGAGCAGCACTGGTTGCCTCTACTTTTTGAGCTGCCTAGGGAGGGTTGAGGATGTGGGGTCGCATTAAACACTATGCTCTGGCACATTCCTGTACTACACATTGGTGACCATTCCTATTAGGCTGCTCACATATCAAGATCACATTATTACCATCTATTGTAGAGTAGTGCAGTGGGTAGTGAAGCCCCCTCCCCCTAATAAACTCTGTAAGTGGGGCCAACCAGTCCTAGTCACATTCGATGACAGGTTGTTTATGGATATATTAAATCATACCTGGAGAATCCACTTTAACCCCCTTGAACCACCGTGGAAAATCAGAACATCACAGTGGTTAAGGTAATATATGGAGGGGGCTGCTGACATGGGCCCGCTCTGTACGCAGCAGGTGCCAGCTGTATAATAAAGCAAGCACCCGGCCGCTTTGACAGGGAACATCAATTGCACTGAACCCTGTCATTTAAAGCCTCAGATGCCATGATCAACACTAATTGCAGTATCTATGAGACAAGGCAGAGGGATGCAGCTCCCTATGCCTTCTGATCAGAGCCCTTACACTGAAATCTCATGGCTCTGATCGGTTATCATTAGGGATGAGCGAACTTGTGTTTTTCATGTTCGAGTTCGGGTATTTGTGCAATTCCGTTATTGGTTAAACGTATTATCACGGAATATAATGGAATGCACTACAGAAGCCTTTAAGAAGCAGACTGGTTTGCATTCCGTCTAAAAGTCAATGGGCATCATAACTGAACCGTCTGGTTTCTGTTATGCAGGATTCCTAGATGAATACATTTCTTAATATTCAGAGAAATGTATTCAGAAAATTAGCTACAGTAAATATACTTTTTTATGTTTGTTTGTTGTCAAGTCGGTTTTCAGGCTGCAAAATAAAAGTCCCATTGGCAAGCCTCATTGCTCCACACCAATATTATAATTCAAGATCAATAATACCCATGAGCCTGTGACCATTTTAAGAATGATAGATCTTATGGAGATCAGTGATCCGCCAATAAACGTTCTTTCTATTACATATATGTGCAGATTAAGCAGGGATTTTTTTATGAAAGTCAGTGGGTCACTAGGAGAAAGACAAAAAGGAATTTTAAAACTTGTTAGCTTGAACCAAGTACAGTGATCCCTCAAGATGCAATGGCCTCAGGATACAATATTTTCAACATACAATAGTCTTTTCTGACCCATCGTAAGTTAACTAGACTCAACATACAATGCCTCAGACCCAGATCCAACCAATCAAGGTCATTTCTCTGGCAAAATAGCTGTATTAGTTGCTAGTTAGCATCCATTCCTAACTGTTACATATAAGGACATGTTTAAAGGGGTATTCCCATCACAGACAATGATGGCATATTGCTAGGATATGCCCCCATTTTCTGATAGGTACAACGAGAATGGAGCATGTGCAGTTTGCACTCCGTTCATTTCCCCGCTCTGTTCTCATTGTAGGTGCCAGTTCCAGAGGTGGGACCCGCACCTATCAGACAATGGGGGCATATCTTAGCGATATGCCCTCATTGTCTGTGATAGGAATACCCCTTTAATCTGTCTTAGTTATCTGCTTATTTGTCTTACTCTTAATATACAAAGATAAATACTACTCATTAACCAGGCACAATTAAGACCTTTTCTTGCCAAAGTTTGAGTAAAGAAGAGTTATATTTCTTATGTAGTAAGCTGCATTATTGCCAGCAATTTGTTTGTGGCATGGGAAGTCGGATCTAATATTCATTCGAAATGACTACTTCCTGAAAGGTAAAGCAAATAATTGTCACTCCTCAACAGGTTTATTTAGCCTAATCAATGTAATTATTAGTTGCAGGAATAATTGTCTAAAATAACTCAAATGAAAGCTATGTATATAGACGTTGGCACCAAGATAAAGTGAGATCAAGTGAGACTGCATGGTCACTGAGCCCATTAGTTTTAGCACTCACCACTTCCTTTCACTGAATTAAATGGGGAGAATTATCATGCTTTCATCGTTTTTCTGCTATGATTCATCCATTGCCAAAAGCCCTAAACAGAAATAGCTACTTTTATCTTAGCATATTCTCCAAGCATAGTGATTAAGAATAGCAACAAAATGATAATATTTCAAAAATAAAAGTAATGAGGAGACACACACATACACACATCAATACACACTTTCCTGGATCTCTCATGAAAGCACAAGCAAAATCAAATTACAAAATTTAAAACTATTTAACAATCTGTATTCAGACATTCAAAGGATGTAGGCAGGTGTCAGAGAGAGCATTGTGTGATTAAATAATAACAAAGAAATTTGATGATGAAACAAAAGCAGCAGTAAGAGGAATATGACATCATTCTACTGATAATAAAAAGCAAAGAAAGGAAAAAGATAACAATGCTCTAAATGTACAGTATAATGCTGTATGGCTACCTCTTATTTTGTCTTGAACAGCTTCAAGGCCAAATTATATCACCTCCCTTTTTCAGTGTTCTTAGATTATCTTCAACGGAAAACCTTTTATTTGCCAGGCTACATACTTGTATTATGTATAAATTGCCATATTATTTTAGCAGCATATTGATAAATATAGGGGAAAAAATGAGAACAATGTTCTCCACACCCTCTATATGTCCTACCTTCTGTCACACAATACAATCTTTGATGTTTGCCTTCCTGAGCCAGACTTCTGCAGAATACTAGGAATCTAGGAATGTTCCATTATATTGTAGACACAGAAATATTTGTAAATACATTACAGAACTAACTGCCCATGCCAGCTTACTCCTGATTTTATTTCAAGACACGGAGGCTCCTATTGCTATGACTTTCTTTACTATCAAACCACAGCAGCAAAGAAAAGGTTAACAAAAAACATGTCACCCAGGCAACAAGCCCTCCCATACGTTCCCTATAAGTAGTCCAAGACACAGGGAATCCTCCTCTTTCTTTGCTGCTGCCACAGCTAAGTACACCTTGTGTCTTCTGTGTCACACATTTATTGTATAGTCGTATTTATATATATATTGGCTTTCTGCTATTTTGAGAAAGTTTATATTCCTTTATTGATTTTATATCTGTATATATGTTTTATTAGGTATATATATTTGTTTATAGGGCTTTTTTCCCTTCTAGGTCTTCCTGGTGCATATTGGTTTTTGTTGGTTTGTACCTTTCCCAGTGGTTATAGATAATTTTTACTTGCCACCTGCTTGTTCCCCTCTGCGCCGCTCTCCGGCGCCCTTCGACGCCCTGTCTCTCCTCTCCCACTGTTTCCCCTTGTTCGGCTCCCCGCCATCTTGTTCTTCCTTCTTCTGTGCCTTTTCGCGCCTCGGCCGAGATCGCGGCGGCCATTTTACTACACCCTCTCCCCTTCCTGGCCGCTTTACTGCTATTGCCGGTGGCCATCTTGGTACACCCGAGGACGCCGCATCCGCTTCCTGTTTGCGGTTTCCTCTCTGCTCTCGCTCCTCCTGCGGCTGCCGGTACCCTCTGCGAGCTCTGTGCGTCTTGGGGGTGACTTACCCCAGTTAGGTTCTTGTCTCCCTCTTTGGATACTCATTATAGTTTATATAGTGTTTATATATATACTTATATCCCCCTCTCTCTCGGGCGGTTTTTAACCCTTGCCTGCCCAGTTATAACGGGATTCCTCTCCCTACCTGGTTCTCAGCATTAACCCCTTCACCTTCGGTGATTTCTTTTGTGGAAATTCATCTCTCTCTGCCTGCCAGGCTTCTCAACATTAACCCCCTTATCCTCCAGTGTCAGTTATTCTGGTCAGCATGTCTGCACCAAATCAACAGAGTCTTGGTATGGAAGGGGGCTCCCCAGCCCCTCCCTCTCTACCCTCTGCTCAGGTCCTTTCCTCCCTGGACCCCTCTCAGGCGGACGCACTTCAGTGTTCAGTGTCTGAAGCCATTAGGATGGCAATGGGATCCATGTCCCAGTCGCTATCTCGCTCCATTGCTGACGCCCTTATGGCGCAGCATCACCCACCTGCCCCTCACCCTGGACCTGCCTCCCGTCCTGCCTCCAGAATGCCTAGACTGGTGTGTTATCAGTCACCCCTGAAAGCGCGCCATGTTCGCGCAAGCGAGCCTCATCCCGCCAGGCAGAAAAGGCGCAGACTTGGAAGTGTGCCAGGGCACAGGTCGAATCTGAGTCGGGTTCCGACTCCGAAATAGAGGAGGCCCATTCTCAGGACGTGGAGTTCTTGGACGCAGACCTCTCGGATACCCCGTCCGACCCGCCCATCCCTGACCCTCCCGCTACCGCGGCAGGTAACCCGAATCCCGAGGCCTCTGTGTCCACCCCGGCTCCCCTTACAGACCCTTCCGGGGAGCCCCTGTTCGACCCGGACACATTGCATCACCCCAGATCGGCCGAGTGGCTCCCCATGGACCACGTCGCCCAGTACCTGGAAGCCCGGGTCCGTTGCCCCCTTAGTAAGGAGGCTAGGAATAAGATGAAAGCCGAATGCCCTCGGCCCCTTATAGCAAACAAGGTTTGCGATACACCGGTCATTGACCCTAAAATGGTCCAGTTCCTGGCTAAGTCCGGCTGGAATCCTAGGAGAGGCCTGGAGTCTGCCCTAAAGGCTTGCCAGGACAAGCTCCTGGACGCCTTCGGTCCCTTGGCCAAGATTTTCGAACTAGCCGAATCGGCTAGGGCCGCCAACGAAGCGGTCGTCCCCGAGGAACTGCGGGGTTGGGCACAACGTGCCATCTGCATCTTAGGGAATGTAAATTCCTCCCTCTCCATCGAGAGGCGCAGGGCCATTCTCATCAAAATTGAGCCTAAGTTGGCTAACTTGGCCCTTACGGAGGCCGGCAGTGAGGCACAAGGCCTCCTGTTCGGTGACTCCTTTATTAAAGATTTGGGCAAGTTCGTTGGGGCCTTCACCGCCCTTGATAAAGCGCAGACGTCCATGAAGCACGTGTTTTACCCGCGGGTTTCTCAGAGGGCCGGCAGCTCTAGGGGCCGCCTGTCCAGCCGCTCCTCCTTGCAGACCCGCTTCCAGGGTTGAGGCTCCTTCGGTCATCGCTCCGAGCAGCGAAGCACATTCCGTGAACAAAGGCAGCAGGGATCCTTCTTCCCATCTCGCGGGGCTCCCAGCCGCCGGGGTTTCAGAGGTGGAGCGGATCTCGTCGACCCCTTGGTAAGTACCCAACCTCTCCTTTCTTCTCCAACTTGTGTAGGGGGCGGACTCCGGTATTTTTCTCATGCCTGGTCCGCCATCTCCACGGACAGTTGGGTCTTGTCCACGGTCAAGGTTTTCCGGATAGAACTGGTGAGGACCCCGTTGTTGCCTGCCCCCATCCGATGCCGTCCTCTTCGGAGGCCCGTCTACTCATAGACAGAGCGTTACTCGAACTTCACGAAAAAAGGGCAATAGAACGTGCCCCGCGGTCCTCCCCGGGCGTGTTGAGCAACATCTTCTTGGTGCGCAAGAAATCCGGTCAGATGTGCCCTGTCATCAACTTACTTGCCTTGAACAGGTTCATCAAGTACCGTCACTTCAAAATGGAGGGGATCCACCTCCTCCGGGATCTACTGCTTCACGGCAACTGGATGGTCAAGCTCGACCTGAAGGACGCCTATCTGACAGTTCCTGTGGAGGAATCCTCCAGGGACCTTCTCCGTTTCCTGCGGAGGGAAGCTACGTGGCGTTTCACCTGTCTCCCGTTCGGACTCTCTTCGGCCCCGTGGTGCTTTCCGAAGCTCCTACGTCCGGTCGTGGCTTGGCTGCTCAGTCGCGGGGTCAAACTTATTATCTACCTCGACGATCTGCTTCTTTTAGCTCAGGATCGGGACACCCTGCTGCTACATCTGCGGATGACCAGGGATCTGCTTTCGGATCTCGGTTTCCTCATCAACTTCGAGAAGTCGGTTTTGATGCCGTCTCAGACCATGGAGTTCCTCGGCTTTTCGGTGGATTCCCTGGCAGAAACACTCAGTCTCCCGTTGTCCAAGATCAAGGAGATCAGGAAGGAGCTCCGCAGGACTCTGGACGCGCAGCAGATCTCCCTCCGTCAACTCGCGCGGATTATCGGTCTCCTCTCAGCCTCCATTCAAGCGGTCTTTCCAGCTCCGCTTCATTACCGGGCCCTGCAACGTCTCAAGACGGCCCACCTACATGCTGGGGCCTCTTATGCGGACTTGATCTCTTTGGACCAGGACATTACGGTCGTGGCACAGTACCTGCCCGGACTTCACAACTTCCAGGCGGATTGGAGTTCACGCTATCTCCGGGACGCCAGCGATTAGAAATTGGATTCGCAGGTTTTCGCCTCCATCTCATCAATTTGGGGTCCTTTCTGTATAGACCTCTTTGCCTCCAGACTGAACAGCCAGCTCCCTCGCTTCTTCAGTTGGCGCCCGGACCCGGATGCGGATGCCGTGTATGCGTTCCTTCAAGATTGGTCGGGGGGCCCGCACTACGCTTTCCACCCCTTCTCCATGATTCCGAGAGTCCTGAATCAGGTTCGTTTCCAGGTGCCGTTTTGGACCTCCCAGTCCAGGTTTTCCTCACCTGCTGGAACTCCTCACCCTTCCTCCTGTCCTACTCCCGGATATCCCGGACCTTCTCTTAGGCCCCGACGGCGCCAGGCATCCTCTGCTATTGGACGGCTCTCTGCGCCTACTGGCGTGCAGGATATCGGGCTCGCCCAGCATGGCCACAACCTTCCGGAGGCGACTAGGAGATTACTGGAAGAGGCTTGGGCTCCCGGCACCCGACGGGCGTACAGTGCGGCCTGGAGATCTTGGACTGATTGGTGCTTGGGACGGAACTTGGATCCCGCTTCAGCCCCTGTAGCGGACATTCTCTGTTTCCTCACGTCGCTGAAGACGGAAAGGCTTACCGGACCATTAACCTGTTTCGCACGGCCATCTCCGCTCGCCACCAGGGCTTCGACGGCCTCCCGGCTGGACAGCATCCTTTGGTTCGCAGATTACTCCGAGGCTCCCGCCTTGCCCGTCCTCCCAGGCCACGCCTATCCGCCACCTGGGATGTCTCGCTGATCCTCAACCTGTTCTCCTCCTGGCCTGCCAATCCGGAGCTTTCCCTTCGCCAGCTGTCGGCTAAGTTGGTCACCCTGTTCTGTCTAATCTCGTGCAAGAGGGTGTCGGACGTTAGAGCACTGGACCATGATGCCAGATTCTTCACTCCAGAGAGCGTTGTGTTCGATATCTCTCGACGGACCAAGACCCAGATCCGTTCCGTCTCGTATCCTAGTTTTCCTGCGACTCCTGTCCTTTGTCCGGTCTCATGTCTACGAGAGTATGAATCTAGGACCCTCTATCACCGCGTGGTCGGAACTCATGAGCTTTTTCTCTCTTACCGTCAGCCTTTTGGCCCTGTTACCACCACTACCTTGTCCCGCTGGGTAAAATGGATTATGTTCCTGGCGGGGGTGGACACCACGGTTTTCACTCCTCATTCGACACGTAGCGCTTCATCTGCTTCCATGGCGGCGGCTGGTGCTCGCTTCGAGGACATCATGAAGATTGCAGATTAGTCCAGGGTTTCTACCTTTAGGGAGTTCTACTTCCGTCCTAATCCCCATGTTTTTACTTCCATTATCCAACAGCTTTAAACTAGCAATAGGAGCCTCCGTGTCTTGAAATAAAATTGTATGATTTTGCTAATACATGACGTAAAGTCATGATTTTATGAAAGACACGGAGGCGAGTATTGCCCCTCTCTGGTTGTCTGTGTTTTTTCTATTATTTATTACTTTTCCCCCCCTTTGTACAGGTTGCATTGCTCACGCTTATATCTTCTGCTTTAGTCCCTTGTATGTGGCTCATTGCTCTTTAAGCTTGCTTGTTTGCCCTGGTGTGGCGGTACTCCTCCTATGTGATTCTCTTTTTGCTCCCTTTTCAGGTTGAAGGCGTTTCCAAGGACCCTTGTTTGCTCTGCAGCCCGCGGATCCTCGTTCCGGCTTGTTGAGAAAGTTCTCCGGTTCCTGAGGCCTTTTGCTTTCTAGGATCTCCGTTCGACGGTCCAGTTGTTATGGTTCCGGCTCCTGTTCGGCCGCTGTTGTTTCTTTCCGGTGGTTCATCTGGTTCGTGTGGCATACACCAAAGAAAGAGGAGGATTCCCTGTGTCTTGGACTACTTATAGGGAACGTATGGGAGGGCTTGTTGCCTGGGTGACATGTTTTTTGTTAACCTTTTCTTTGCTGCTGTGGTTTGATAGTAAAGAAAGTCATAGCAATACTCGCCTCCGTGTCTTTCATAAAATCATGACTTTACGTCATGTATTAGCAAAATCATACAATTATCATAGTTTCCCCGCCCACTGCTGCCTCCATGCGGCAGCAGCGTCCGGGGGAACCAGTGCTGCAGGGTAGCCTCTGCTGACATTGGAGCCCCTGGGCAATGAAGAGGTGCTTCGGGGCTCCCGAGCATTAGGGTGTGCGGATGGCAGCTCCACCTGGCACACGCCAGCGTGAGCTGCCTTCTTTCTGTATAAAAGGATGGCAGCTGCCTATGTAGGTGCCGGTGAATTTCTTGTCTTTTGGCTCCCCTACTGGTCTCCTGCATTTATTAAAGACTCCTTTGTCTTGGATTTCTTGACTTGGTATTGTGACTACGTTTTTTTCTTTCTAGTGTTTTGGTATCATATTCTCCTGGTTCTGACTTCTTGGCATGTTTGGTTTTCTTGTTTGCCTCTGGCATAACTTATACTGCATCATCTGACTATCATTTGACCCTTTTTCTATATGACGACTGTCTTAGTGTCATTCCCTTCAGATATTACAGTATAGGGACTGTCGTCCAGTTGTGGGGTCACTGCCTAGGGTGACTGTGCAAGTAAATAGGGATAGTGGGTCCAGTCAGTTTAAGGGTTGCACTATCACTGTTTGTGCATTGTGGTAGTCATTGTCCTGACACTGATATTTCCAGAAAGTGAGTTACTTTATTTGTCTTTTTCTCTTCAATTAATTAACCCCTTTGTGCAGAATAACATAACTGAACATTGTTGGTGCATAGACAGTGCAAAAAATGGGCTCAAGAGTGGAGCCTGCTCTATACATGGCAAGTGCCAGCTGTATTAATGTAAATAACACAATGACCAGGAATGGAGATAAGTCCAATACCAGCCAGTTAACACCTCAGATTCCGTGTTCAATAATAACTTTGGCATCTGAGTGGTTAGACAGAGGGAGAGATCTCACTGCCTCTTAAAGCTCTCCCCAGATAATCATTGCTGGGTTCTGAACAGTTGTTATGGCAGCTCATAGCCTTGTAAAGAGCCATATTAAGACTCTTATTACAGTCTATCCATTCAATTTTTTTTCCGGTTTTTAGTTGCAGTGTAAGATAAGCCTGTGAGGAGAAAACCCATAGATTGTGGGCTTCACAGCATAAACTAAGCCTTTGGCTTCCCACCTTATGAATATGTCTTGTAAGACTGTATACCTCCATCGTGTTTTTATGTGTTCTGCAATTTGATGCCAAGTAAGGAAAATATTGTTATTGTTCAACTTAATCTCAGTCTCCTTCCTCTCAATTTGCACACTAGCACCAAGGGTGCCTTACCTTCCACCAGCCAGGAGACTCTAGACTTACTGTGTCCCAGGGGAATACTACTCTCATCATCCCAAGTGTGACCCTCTCAGCACTGCACCAGCCCTAGGAGTGAGGGAGGTTTGGTGAAAAAAAGATTTTGCCACCATGAGTCCCACCTACATCCTGTCCACTACTACTCCCACCCTCTCCACAACCCCGCTGGGTTGTTGTATATATATTTTATATTAACTAACCTTTACGCATACATTTAAAGTGGCTTTCCAGTAAAAAAAAGTTGATAGTCTACCCTTAGCATAGGACATCAATGTGGGATCACTGCATGGTACTACAACTCAGCCCTTCAATAGACTCACAATAAATACATTGAACTAGTTATATCTTGAAAGAAAGAAAAAACTCAGTAGATTCTAAAGCCCATTAGAGATCCAATCTTCTCTTTATTACATGTTTAAAGTTGTAAGAATTTACCAATAAGCACACACTAGGTTATAAAAAATTATATATTTTTTTTCTTTCAATATTCACAGTGTTATGCCGCTGAAAAATTCTAACCTGAAAGAGCATTTTGACATTCTGCACCAAATTATTAAAGGGTTATTGGGGATCAAAGCGTGTAGAAGGACATGTTTCTTCCATGATTTACATTACTGGAAGTAGAGGTTATCCTAATACATACTTGTAACAATACCTTCGTAAACAAAAATTTTGTTACTAGGGGTGTAAGCAGGGGAGGGCTGGCAGCCTTAGTCCTGGGGGGCAAATCCAGTCAAGTGGCCCATTGCACCACCACATCAACTTACCATCCACAATGTCACGGCGCACGGCATCTGCCCCCAGTGCCTCTCACCAGCCCCCAGCGCCTCTCACCAGCCCCCAGCGCCTCTCATTTGCCCCCAGTGCCTCTCATCTGCCCCCAGTGCCTCTCACCAGCCCCCAGTGCCTCTCACCAGCCCCCAGTTCCTCTCACCAGCCGGGTTTTGAGTCTTGACATGGGCGCGCATCTCTGTCTCCATCCCGCCAGGCTTTAGTGCTGGCCAATTGCAGCGCTCAGCTCATAGCCTGGGACCTCCCAGCTTGTGAACTCAGCGCTGCAATTGGCTAGCGCAGTGCTCCAGCCTGGCAGATGGAGACACGCAGCCCAGGGCATGAGAATAAGTCTCCTCTGATATGCGCCGCACACCCAGGGCTTCAGACAAAAAAAATTACTTAGGAGCCATTGGCTCCTAAACTGAAAAATTTAGGAGCTAAATAATAATTTTAGTTGCCAAATTTAAATACATACATAATTATGATATAAAAAAAATCGCCTAATTTACACATCCGTGTTTGGTCAGTGATTTCCATCAGTGATTGTGAGCCAAAGCCAGAAGTGAATGCTACACAGACATAAGGTATAAGGGAAATATCTGCTCCTGTTCTGTGGTTAGAGACACTCCTGGTTTTGGCTCAAAAATCACTGATGGAAATCACTAAGCAAACACTGACTGATTGATTGAATTGAATGATTGAATGAGGCATCAGTGTTCGGTCAGTGGAGGATCCAATTCTGGTTTTGGCTCACAATCACTGATGGAAATCACTGACCAAACACTGATGTGTTAATGAGGGCTGGGGTGAATAAGGCATTACTGTGTGCTGTGTTCCAGACACCCGACTGCAATGACAAGGTTTATTGTCATCATCGTTCCCCATCATTGCAGTTGGGTGTCTGCTGAATTCCATTCCATCCATTGTCACAGCACCGCATAGTGAGTGGGGCACAGCACTGCCTGCATGGCTTATCATAAGCTGGGCCGTGCCGGCAGCAGGACATTGGGAAAGCCCAGTGACAGCTCCTATTGATCCTTTCTATACGAGCCTTTTTTCTCTCTCTGTGCAGGAAACACTGACAACTGTTTCGGTCCGCATCTTTTGCAGCCCAATTGAAATTATTGGGTCCGCAAACACATTCTGCAAAATTGCGGAACTGACTCAGAATTAGGCCTCTTGCACATGAATGTTTTGGTTCTGTTCCATGCATTAGGGACCACAATTTGTGGTCCCCAATGCATGGAAAATGTCTGTGCAGCAGCCAGGTGGATCCAGACGCATTCAACTTGAATGGGTCCATGATCTATCTGTTCCGCAAAAAAACAAAGGCACGAACAGAAACTCCATGGAAGTGCTCAGTAGTGCTTATGTGGAGTTCCGATTTGTGCTTCCATTCCGCACCTCCGTGATTTTGGACCCATTCAAGTGAATGGGTTCACATCCCTGATGCAGAGTGCACAAGGGCTGCTGCCGGTGTATTGCGGAAGTGCTGTTTGCGGGCCACAATACAGGCACGGGCAACACACGTTCGTGCGCGAGAGGCCTTAGTTGTGTGACTAGACCCTGAAGGTGGGTCATCAGTGACACTTGGTGGTGACAGAAGCGCTGAGTGACAGTAGCTACTGACACCGCCTACTAAGGACACACTCTAAGGATTTAGAATGGACGAGTATGACTTCTCCATGCTAAATCATACAGCGTGTCCTAATTATAAGTAAATGGGACATCATGGTGGTGCTGGCTGAGACTCAATACTTGGCTAATTGAAGAAGCTCAGTCACTGTGACATGTCTGAGCCTGAAGGGGTTAAACTTTAAACAACTGGAGAGAAAAAAAAAAAAAAGCACCTTACTAGTTTGAAGACCAATTCTGCAGGGGGGAGGGGAGGACAGAAGGAGCGGCACTGAGTGTCACAGAAGAACTCACTTGTTAGGAGAAGGAGGACTGCAGGAGGCAATGATCGGGTCACTTTCCTGGGACCCGGCCGTCCTTCTGCAAGTCTCTCAGTGCTCCCCAGCACTCTCTTCCCGAGCTCTGTGAGGAGGCGGGGCCAAGGACGAGGCATCGCAGACTGGCAGTAAGAGAGACAGGAGGCTGGATGTTAGGGGATGGGCTCAGCAGACGTGCCGAGCGTGTTGCGTCTGCTGAAGAAAGATTTTTTCTTCCTTAAAGCTACAGCGCTCGGCAAAGTGGCCATTTTTTTTTTTACATTATTTAAAGTGGCCTGGGGGGAAATTGCCTCCCTGCCCCCCAGGCCAGCCCGCCCCTGGGTGTAAGAATGTTTAATGTAGTTTGAAATTTAGGAATAAAAAGTCTAAATGTATAATTTTATACCTTTTCTCTGACACTATACCAACTATTGGTTGGCTTACTTTGAGATTGATTTTTATGCCAGAATTGTGGTTTAGTTTTGGAGCAAAATAGAGTATTTTAGGATGGCCCCTTTGTCACTTTTTAAGCATGTCAGAAAGATGTTTAGAAAACCTATATGAGCCAAATGTAGCCAATTTGCTCCACTTCCTAGACAGAATCATTAGTAAATATGGGCCATTATATGTTTCCACTCCATTCACTGCAGTATCAGAACAAGATAATAGTTACATTTAGAACTGGCCCACCCTAGACCCAAAGGATTCTCTAGTAGGCTAAGAATGGTTATGACATGGTAATAGAATTCAGGCACAACAGGCCAAATAAAGCTGTACAGTTAATTGCTTCTTCTGGAGTTAGCAGAAGAGTGGGTCACAAAACTATTATTTTTGAGTTAATTCCCAAATAATCATCTACAGAGCACTCAAGCACAATGGAAGCCAATGGGAGAACCCAAGCATTAAACCAGACACCCCCTGCTCTGAAGAGGGGAGGGTGCCAGGTCCCACTGAGGTCTATGCAGAAGATTGCTGTACAGTGAGGGAATCACCCAGTGTGAGTCCATGGCTTAGGAATCCCTGCTCTGACTCCATATATAGCTATGTCCATATATGGAGTCAGTGCATGAGGACACCAAGTGTATTTAAATCTAATTTAGCCTCTATTTCTTTAAAGTTTCTGCTGGAATTTGAACTTACAACTTTCTACAATAGAGCCAAGAACCTGAACCACTCAGCTATAAAGCTGAATGATAAACTGTGTCAGAAAAACCTCATAGTAGTTTGTCATATAGTAAGTATTCCTATAGAGCAGAAGTATCATTTTATATTTCACTGCAGATCAACATATAGCTGTATAGCGTATAATGTAGAAGATTGTGAGTTCAAATCCCAGCAGAAACATTTCATAAATAGAGGCTAGAGAGACTAAATTAGATTTAAAAACAATGACTCAAGGATGCACTCAAGCGCACGCGGTATTCGGACAAACACTGCGATGTGCCGAGCATCGCGATGCACAAGTCGAACACCAGTTCAGCTGAGCATGCTCGCTCAACGCTAGTGACCAGGTCCTGAGGAAGTCTATTCCACAGATTCATTCAATTATCAGCGGTGTACTAATTTTGTATAAATGTAGGGAAAGACCTTATTTTTTGTCCTGGTGGGCCCAAGGTACTCAGTTATGGACAGTTCATATAGTAGAATGTTTATACCAAAGAGATATTGCTATATTGACAATGAAAATCTATTAATGCTGCCTTTGTAGAAAAACAATGAATCTGTAGCTTGATCCTTAGGTTTGACACCTTGCCCCAAAGTAGGATCACTACTGACACTGCTTTGGAGGAGGTGACTCCACACTTGATGGTACTATATGACCTGCCAGAAGTTGTATTATGTTATTTTTCATCTTTGTTATGTTCAGAGCTTTCAGAGTTATTTCATTACAAACAGTATTCCTGTGCAATTTATCAAACATTACCTGTGATATTGCAGAGTACATCAGCTTCCTAAGTGTTATGACTGGAATTTCCTAAAAGGTCTGTAAGAGTCTAATCTCTAGAGATGAGCTTTAAAGTGTATATGAGTGGCTTCAGCACATCTTCTTGTAATCAGTTTCCATTTCCTTGTGTCAATGTGTCCCAGTTTTGAAGGGCAGTCTGCCTATTTATGCTTCAATGTGTAAAACATATTTAGATCCTTTCAATATCACTTTCAAAACATCACCTGCCTTTTCAGATATGCCTCTCTGGGAAATATTAATGCGACATATTGATCCAATAATCATTTTGATTTTGTGGTATATGAAATAAATGCCTGTAACTATTAGTGTTGAGCGCGAATATTCGAATAGCGAATTTTTTTAGCGAATATCGGCACTTCGCTAATTTGCAAATATTTCGAATATAGCACTATAAATTCGCTATTTCAAATATTCGTTCTTTTTTTTTTTATTGTTATATTTTTTTCTTTCCCACTTCCCAAAAGTAGTTCTTACCTGTCCTGAGGATTCCTGGCTTCCTGGCTGCTCCAATCAGTGCCCGTTGCCGCTTCTGCCGACTTCCGTGCTCATGGCGCATCCCCATCACCATGGGAACGCCTCTATACTAGAATGTGCTGTCGGATGTGAGAATTAAGTTGAAATCGCAATGCGATTAGTATTAAGCAAATACCTTTGCTGTATTTATGGGAGGGGAGGCTGATTACAAGGCTAGTTATATACACCTGTGGGCCCAGGCTGGCTGGTTACTAGGCTATTTATAGGCACCTGTGGGCCCAGGCTGACGCCGATTCAGCTGATTTCACTACCTCTGGGTCAGCTCTAGGATACAGCAGCATGGTGTGGAGACTCCTTACGGCTGGGCGACGGCAGAATGTCTCAGGAGGGCGCTGGTATTCATGGTAGGAACGGAGTCGTCTGCACGGGACCCACGCTGCGGTCCGCGACATGTAGCGCTCTGAGATGAAGCAGAGTTTGGGCGCTAAATGGCCGAGCGTTGGTTGTTAGTTGGCTCAAGCTATGCTCGCTGTGTTTTGTGTATAAATGGTCGATTTAAAAAAAAAAACGCAGCAGCATCATGTGGAG
This sequence comes from Bufotes viridis, assembly GCA_033119425.1. Lineage (NCBI taxonomy): Eukaryota > Metazoa > Chordata > Amphibia > Anura > Bufonidae > Bufotes > Bufotes viridis. The sequence continues at coordinate 387,530,317 of CM065591.1, forward strand.
GCTCATTCACACCTGGGCATCGGCAAAAAGGGCCAGGCGAATGCTGGCACTCACTTTAGAATTGCACTTATTGGCACAGGACCCACAGTGCGGTATGCGATTTGCAGTACTCTGGGTCAAAACAGAGTTGGGTGCAGAGCAGTATTTTTGTCTAGCTGTTTAGGGGCTTGTTAGGGGCTATTGCATATAGCTATTGGTGTAGCATGCGCCTAGAGTAGATATGGTCGCATGTTTCCAGATATCTATTTCATACAGAAAAAAAGAAGAAGAAAAAAAAAAAAAGTGCATGGTTTTCTGTTACCTGTTTTACATGTGGGGCGCACGTCCGCAGTTAAAGCCAGACATGCAAGGTGTTGGTAAATGTATATCAGTGGTCTGTATATGGGGACACAAGCAGATCGGTCAAGGCGCCTGTATTTGAGTTCTGATTCTCTTGTATGTAAGTGTGTTTAATCTATAAACTGTATGTTATGGGCACGCATGTGTCAGCGGTTCTGTGCTAGGTTTATAGGTGCGCTATATGTCGATTAATTGACGTTGCATCAGGGTTTATGTTCAAACACGTTTATGTTTTCTTAGGGGAACATGAGGTGGTGTTGTGGTGACCATCTTTAAAAAAAAACAAAAAAACCTGCAGCATTATGTGGAGGTTTGTTCGTGCCTGGGTAGTGGCAGAAGGTGCCAGGCGAGTGCTGGCATTCACGGTAGGACCGGACTTGGTTACACGGTTAGTGACTTGTAGCGCTCTGGGGCGAAGGAGGTTGGGCGCTAATGGTCGAATGATCATGGTTAGGTTCGTTACCTTCAAAAGCTACGTCCATGTGTCTGCATTTACCTTTTGTCCTATATTTCATTTACTACTAGAGCTGCGTTCATGCGGTTGCTGTTGCATGACATTAATACTCTGCTCACTAAAGATTGCATTCATACAGCTGCGTTATACTTTGCTCTTCATGCTTAGAGCTGGGCCTGGGCCCATACCATGTTTTAGGCACCACTCACATCCAGAGCGGCATTCACCCACCTGTTCTTACATCAGATGTTATACTCTGCTTCCACTTAAAGCTGCATTTTCTTTTCATTGCTACATCATGGTTACTCAGTATTTTCACTAGGGCAGACAGCACACCGCTCTGATACCGTTCTCCCGACAAACATAGCTGCTTTCTTTCAGGTTTACGTTTCTTTCCTCGCTGGTGGTTACATTCCATAGGCCTACTTTTTCTGTTTCACTTCTAAAAAATAAAATAAAATAAAAATTTTTTTTTGCTGTTCTTTAGTCCTGGTTCGCATTCACTCAGATTGGTCTCCTGCCCCAGTTCACCATACAGTCCCTCAGCGGTCAGTGGGCTAATAGGAGTAAGTTTCCTATTAGGTTTCATGGGGGTCATGGTTATGCGAGTCCCCAAGTCATACTGGTCCTGCAAAAGTGGTTTATTATAAAAAAAAATTATAATAAATAACTTAATATAAAAAATAAATAAATAATAACAAAACAAAAAAAAAAAATTAGACTCGCATTCATGGCTACGCCTTTAGAGTCTCTGACGCATGGCTTCTCTGTTTAAATTGACACACATGGCCCCTCCCTTAGAGTCTCTCATGCATGGCCCCTCCCTTAGAGTCTCTCACGCATGGCTCCATTAGTGTCTCCAACGCATGGCTCAGCTATTGGTGTCTCCGACGCATGGCCCAGCCATTACTGTCTCTCACGCATGGCTCCGCCATTAGTGTCTCTCACGCATGGCCCTTCCATTAGTGTCTCTCACGCATGGCCCCGCCATTAGTGTCTCTCACGCATGGCCCCGCCATTAGTGTCTCTCACGCATGGCCTCGCCATTATGGTCTCTCACGCATGGCCTCGCCATTAGGGTCTCTCACACATGGCCCCGCCATTAGGGTCTCTCACGCATGGCCCCGCCATTAGGGTCTCTCACGCATGGCCCCGCCATCAGTCTCTCTCATGCAGTGCTCCGCCATTAGTCTCTCTCATGCAGGGCTCCGCCATTAGTCTCTCTCATGCAGGGCTCCGCCATTAGTCTCTCTCACGCAGGGCTCCGCCATTAGTCTCTCTCACGCAGGGCTCCGTGATTTACGAAGTCTGTCATGACTACAGACTAATAAGTCCTGTCACGACTACAGGCGATTTACGAAGTCTGTCACGTTTACTGACACGATGAGTCCTAGCACTACTACAGGTGCAGCATCTATCATGACCTTAAGCTTTTCCTGTCATAGCGGCAGGCATTGTGTGCACATTATGTCTTCATTACAGGCATGCTTACTTCATCTTCAAACTCGGGATGATGGGGGTTGGTGTCTCAGCTATTTCCTGGGTACCGGTCCATCTTCCAGTAGGAGGTACAATAATAAGGCACAAAATACGTAGTCTGTCACGTCTAAGGACACAACAAGTCCTATCACTACTACAGGCGCAGCATACATAGTTTATCACGACCTTAAGCTTATTTCCTGTCACAACTGCTAGTATGGTGGGTATGTTTTCTGTCCTCATTACAGGCAACATTAGCTCGTTAATTGCAACAGCCATGTATTCGTGCTTATGGTTTCTCCGGCCTGGTGAGTCTACACATTTCACTTAATCCATTACTAGAGTTAGACGGCATACGCCATCTTCTAACTTTTTGGGTCCTTTATAAAAAAAAATAATAATAATTAAGGCGGTGGCCTGGGGAATAAGTATAGGTGAAGTATTTTGCTACCATTAACAGTTGGTGTCCGAGCAGGGCCCTTGGCGAATGGTTGGACTTCAATTAGGCCCTTCCATCAGATTCACCATTGTTGTTTCAGTCTGCAGCTCTCAGGATTCAGACCGTCTCGTAATATGTTCATATGTTGATCAACACAGGAGTAAATAGTTTCTGATTACCAACCACTCTTTCAAAAGCATCAACATTAGCTACCTCCAAGAACGACATGCCGGCGCACGTGACAAAGAGGTAAGGTACATAGAAGTCTCTGTGATATGTACGGTATATTCCGCACCTTCATAGTGTAGTGTCTTTGCTTTCAAAGTGGGTGTCGTAATGGTATGTATATGTTTTGCTCTAAACTAAGGTCTGCTCTTTTTGGCCCCTTTAGGCTGCCCTACCGCAGCAGTTATGGCACATTTCTACTGCTTGTTGTATATAGGGTTAGATAGGTTAGGTACACCTTTCTGATAGCCGATCCGACCACAAATATAACTTGAAGTAATCTTAGAGCTGGGTTTCTAATGGGTCAGCTTGCTAGAATTAACGAAGTTAACAAATATGAAATATAGCCGTGCTAAGTTGAAATCGCAATGCAATTACTTGAAGTTATATTAATCGCATTGCGATTTCAACTTAGCACTGCTATATTCCATATTCGTTAACTTCGTTAATTCTAGCAAGCTGACCCATTAGAAACACAGCTCTAAGTTGAAATCGCAATGCGATTAATATAACATGAAGTAATCGCATTGCGATTTTAACTTAGACCTGGTTTACTATGGTTGGCTTGGCAGAATTAGCGAATATGACGAATGTATTTGTCATGTTCCTCAAAACGAAGATGATGAAATATTCTCCATCTTCGTTTTTGCTCCATATTCGTCAACTTCGCTAATTCTAGCAATCAAATAGGAAAGTTGACTATAGAGACAGCTGTGTTTAATTCGCTAAGCGATTATTTTACTTTGCTTTTTTTTTAAAATAAGTAGAATAATTATAATAATTTCACAAGTATTATAATTATTCTATTGATTTAAAAAAAAAAGCAAAGTAATATCACATAGCGAACTAAAAACTTAGCTGTCTCTAGTCAACTTTACTATTTGATTGCTAGAATTAGCGAAGTTTACAAATATGGAGCTAAAACGAAGATGAAGAATATTTCGTTATCTTCGTTTTGAGGAATATAATGAATACATTCGTCATATTCGTCATCTTTGCTAATTCTAGATATCAAACCAATAGTAAAAGTTGCCTTAAGTTTAAATCGCAATACGCGATTATTTAAAATCGCATATTAATCGCGATAACTAGAATAATGCCGAATATTCGATTTCGACGAATATGAGACGAATATTCTAGCGAATATTCGTGAATTTAGTCGAAAATGGAATATGGCACCTCCCGCTCATCACTAGTAACTATAAATATATTTAAAAAGAACCTTTTAGTCTATTTAGGCTGCTCTTTTGTGGAAAGCATAATGTAGTGACAGACAGTGATTTCAGAAGGCTATCACTCATCTGTGAGTTTTATAGAATTTACAGTGTATTTGTTGCAGTGCTATGCAGGCTCTGTGAAATAGTAATCTGCTGTATTCATGTCAACCATATGAGGTGCCCAACACTGACCTTTGCAATGGGGCTCTATGATTTTTGTGTACACCTCCTGTCTCTTTTCCAAACTTCCTGTTTTGGCCGTGAGTTCATGCTAGTGTACATGGCCTCCAGCCAAAGATGGTGGGGCTTGGAGGAGGGAGGCACTTCACTGACTGTAGGAAGTCTGCTAAAACTGCTTTCTGTAGCAGCTTGCAGATCGTTTTCTTTCTTGTTTTTCATGGTTTTGTGATCCTTTAATGTTTTAGCGTCTCATATTTTGCGTCTGTATTATTAGAAGAGTGCAGGACGCTTAGAAATATCTATATTCTGTTGATGGTCTTGCCATAATAACACAAAGGACGTAGATTGTCTTCCCTTGTACAGTGAGCTAAATAATATTAAGTTAAAGAGTATCCATTTAATTTGATAATATAATCTTTAAAGTGACTCCAGAATGAAACGAAATTTTAATTCCTTTCAGGAGACACTTAAAATTTTGAAACTAATTTTATCATGCATGTTGTATGAAACTATTTTAATAAAAGGTTGACTTGTTTCACAATAAATCATTTACCTACATTACAACTGTAATAGTTTACAATAACAACAGTGTATTATATTATATTTGTATAAATGAGGTTGTCCTAACTGCAAAGACACTATCCAAATCTCAGTCATGTCAGTAGAGGGAAGCACAACCCTGATCTGAATTCTGAACTTCTGTCACAGCCTACTTGGACAATCCGTCCTAAACAATTTCCCCCAACTGGACAACAGTCCATTCCCAGCTAAGGAACTAAAGGGGGAAAAATAACAGAATCTAGAAAAAACAATGTTAACAATGCCCAGGGTAGACTAGCAGAGGTCAAACACAGAAGATCACGACAGAGGCACATTGAAAGGGAAGAGACCATGTCAAAAAAACAAGCCAGAAGTCCAATACCAGCAGGTCACATCAAAGTCCAAAAACATCATGAAGAGAAACAAAGTCACAACCAAGCAGAGGTCATGGAATCCAAAGTCATAACTCATCAATAAGAGGCTGATGCGGCACAGAAGAAGACCAATCAAAGGCAACTGTGCCAGCATACTCAGCATTGACAAGCATAGTATGTCAGCCTGGATGTCAATTGGTCCGAAGTCCCATCTGACCTGGGAGTGATGTTGGCACACATGGTACGCCTGTGTTTATTCTCATTTGTGTGGCATCCCTGCACATTATTAGACAGGACCATCCTACAACCCAGCCTAGTAGTCCTAGTGAATTGACTCCAACAGTGCTGAAGATCAGAAGCTGCGTCCAGCGAGAGAGATGATTGTCAACAAATCTGTCCGGAGGAGGCGACTTGAGGTTTATTGAGTAGCCCTCGGAAATGACCTTTAAGACCCAAGGATCCGGAATTTCCTGATTCCCCGACATCCTTGAACTGGGCGAGATGCCCCCCGACGGGCACAAGGGGACAAGGTATGGTAAAAAACTTCCGGAAGGATGGCGGGAGTAACGGGGGTCAACCGAGAGCCTGCGGGAGGCCCATAGTCAGGAGGGCTTAGCCTCTTTAGCTCCTCTGCGAGGGCGGTTCAAAAATTTTCGCTGCGCCCCCCAGTCTCTACGTGACCTAGACTGTTGGCCGGATCTACCACCACACTCCTGTCTGCCCCGACCCCGAAAGGGCTGCTGGGGAAGACTTTTCCCTTTTTTGTCAGAGATCCTCCATAATTTTATCTAACTGAGCGTCGAACAAGCGGTCAGGCTCAAAAGGCAGACCACACAGGTTGTATTTAGACGCATTATCCACGACCCATGGCTTAAACCATAAGGATCTGCGGGCTGCGGAAACTAAGGCCATCAACTTGGCTGCCAACTTTAGCTGCAACTGTGCAGTGTCGCACAGAAAGTCCGTGGCCAAGTTGACGGTTTTAAACGCGGCCAGGATGTCGTCCCGGGACACTCTCTGGTCCACATCTGCCTGGATCTGATTACGACGAGAACGTAGGAAGGAAGAGACTTCTGTAGCCATGATAGCGGTAGACGCGGAAGCTGCAGCAGCCGAGTAACCTCTCCTCAGAGTGCACTCTGCCCGCCTATCAAGGGGGTCTTGCAGTCTAGACCTATCATCTGCTGGCACCAGAGTGCGCCTGGGACACTTAGCAATAACCATGTCCACCTTGGGAATGGAACCCCACGATTCCACCAAGAGTTTGCCATGGGAAACATGGTCCTGAATTTTTTTAGGACCGGGCCTTATTTAGGCTTCTTCCATTCCATTCTTATAACGGAAAGGAGGGTCTCATCCACCTTAAAGACACGCTGTCCCCGACCGGTGGGATCGGAGGACTCCCCGGTGTCAACATCATGGTCCCCCGACCTGATGGACTTTAGCAATTTATGAGTTTTTTTCTGGTGGAAAAAAACAGGAAGTTAGCTCTTCTTTATCCGAAGAGGTGGAGACCAGAAAAATTGCAGCGGACCTCTCCACGGGCGCGGAGGTATTCATGGGAGCTTGATTAGCGGTAGGAAGCCTCTCGTCCAGCAGGTTGACTACACCTTTGATGGATTCGTCCATGTATCCCTCCACCCATCTCTTGCATGGTGGGTTCCGTAGCTGACTGTGATCTACGGCAAGCCTCGCACCTTGAGTAGGGACAGATGTCGTCCAGCAGTGTACTGCATTCAAAGCAGGCCAAGTGCTTCCTCTTTGAGACCGCTTTATGGGTCTCCGGGTCCTTAGGGGAAGCCATCGCTGCAAAGAAAAAGAGAATTAATAATTCTGACAAATTGACACCATCAGGAGAAGCATAAGCAGAGGCCTACCAAAGTAACGTAGTAACCAACCAAAAGAGAAAGTACAAAGTATTAATGGGCTCTGGGAGCTAGCTCAGAAAGCGTGTGCTGCCAGAATTGAGAGACAGCAGGAGCTTTAAATAGGGAGGGCCCCGCCCCAGGGTGGAGCTCCCGCCCCAACGGAGATGCGGCGAAAATGCCGCGCCGGGCGACAGCTAGGGGAGAAGGGAGGTAAGCAGGAGAAATCAACCCCCGCAAGAGGGGTTTAACAGAATAAACCAAAAATAGGTGGCAAAAGAAAAAAAACAGTACATAAAAATAAATACTTCCCCTAAAACGGAGGGGAACCGCCAGTCCACCTGTCCGGAGGACAGAAAAGAACACAGTGGGCTGGGGGGTGTCCCCTCCTTTTGTAGGATTGTAAATCTTTATTATTGGTTCTTGGGCTCATTAAAATTCAGCCGGTCCTAGTTAACCCCATCTGTGTTGCTGGTAGGACGTAAGGGAATATTCGTTTTTCCAAACATGTGGAAGAAGGTGCTTTGGTCAGCTTAGACCAAAGTTGAACTTTTTGCCCTAAATGCAAAGTGCTATGTGTGACAGAAAACAATCACTGCACATCACCCTGAACATACCATGAAACAAGGTGGTTGCAGCATCATGCTGTGGGCATGCTGTTTTTCAGCAAGGACAGGGAAGATTGTCAGAGTTGATGGGAAGATGGATTGAGCTAAGTATAGGGCAATCCTGAAGGAAAACCTGTTAGAGGATGCAAAAGACTTAAGACTGGGGAAAAGATTCACCAACCAGCAGGACAACAACCCTAAACATACAGCCAGGGCTACAATGGAATGGTCTATATCAAAGCATGTTATTGTGTTAGAAATCTCCAAAGTCCAGACCTAAATCCCATTGTGAATCTGTGGCAAAACTTGAAAATTACTATTCACAGACACTCTCCATCCAATCTTACTGAGCTTTGTCTATATTGCAAGGAAGAAAGGGCAACAATTTTAGCCTTTAGATATGCAAAGCTTGTAGAGATGTACCCCAAAAGACTTTCAGCTGTAATTACTGCAAAAGGTGACTCGGCTAATGCCCACCATAATTTCCAGATTTTTATTTATAAAAAATGTTGAAAACCATGTATAATTTTCTTTTCACTTCACACACTGTCGGGAATCGAACCTGTAACCAGTCATGTCCCAGGCGGTAGCTCTAGCCACTAGACTACCAGCCCATTGGACTTCTCCTCCTGCTGAACTCTTTGATCTATCTTGCTCCAGCCTACTCTTGTTCATCAGTCTTGATTCCGTGCACCTGTTACTTCCCCTTTATAAGCCCAGCCTCTAGCACCAGACCTCTGCTGGTTATTTGTGCCTCCAAGCCTATAGCAAGCTTCCTCTCTGCTCAGCCACGACTACTGCTGTTTACCTTTCTTGCCGACCTGGACCGTTTGACCTCGCTGAACTGCCGCCTGCATTGACCCTTTGCCTTCCACCGACCACGCCTCTGTCTACTCCTGCTGTTACCTCGCTGCCATCTCTACTGCCGACCCGGACTGATTGACCACGCTACCTGCCTCCTGCTTCTGTGGGTCTTTGCCACTGGACTCCAACCACCAGCCGGCTGTCCTCTGACTCAGGTGAGCCAAGGACCGTTACACACATACTGTGCTTTCTACATTGCTTGCTATTTTGTACTGGTCTATCAAATAAAATCCCAATAAAATACGTTTAAGTTTGTGGATATATTGGGAAAAAATTGTTGAAAAGCTCAAAGGGTATTAATACTTTTTAAAGGCACTGTGGGGGTCATTTAAGACCGGCATTTTACACGCCAGTATTAATAAAGCCCCATAGCTGCGGTGAATCCACAGAAGTTAAGAAGAGGAGCCGGCCTCTCCATAACTTTGTCGCATCCAGCGCCAGTTCTAAATGTAAGCCAGCTTCATTGCTTCTTACATTTAGACCATTTTCTACGCCTAAGCCAGGCGTAGAAAATGATGAATGAGAAGGGCCTACCGGCCGCTCCCATTTCAAACCCACAATTTTAGACCTGCCATGTGCAGGGAAAAGTCGCCTAGCTATTGCGCTACAATCTGCACCTGAAATACACATAATTTAGGCTTTTTCAGTATAAGTAATTTCTCAAGAAGCACATTTTTTTTTTAATTTGGCAAAGCAGCCAAATCGAATTTTTGAGAACTTCGCTCATGGCTATTACAGCAGGCACATATGACTCATCTGTCCTAAAAGATCTAGGCAGATACCATTCACTTAAAAGTAATCTGGCAGTTGTTTTTTTTTTTTTACCTGGAAATTATTGGTTTAAAAATAGATTTTTTTTAAGAATTTCAGTATAGATGAGCAAAGTTTTGAGAAAATTTGATTCGGTAATTTCACTGAAGTTTGCCAAGGATTTGGATTTGTTCTGAATTAATTCATTATGAATTGTTATAAATCAGGTATACCCCGGGAAACTCTGCCTTAGGATATGGCCACATGGAGTGGCCGTGCTGCGGGCAGGTTGTAGCTATGTTGTGATGAAGAACCGCACAGCTGCCTTTCATTTAATAATGCAGACTGCACTGTATAGTCAGTCTATATTGTTAATGGATGCACGGAACCTTTAAACAGGGGCTGTTGATGGTATGAGGTTTGGCTGGTTAGGTTGGGGGGACAATATCCATATTATTGCTGTTCTTGTAGGCAATCTCCTGCAGGTTATTTGACAGTAAACAGCTCAGGCATATCCACTTCTCCAACCACAGCGCTCTCCTGCCTTACAGATGGGAGCACTTCTTCTGCCATCTGCTTTTCCTCCTTTTTCACATCATCTAATATCGATAAGAATATGTCATAAGGAACATCCAGCTCCTCCTCTCTCTGCATCTTGCTGTCTTTTCTAGGACATGGAGACAAATAATGATGATTTGGAAGAAGTAAAGCCAGCAAGAGATGAGGATGGTTATCATTAAGACCTGGCCCCCCTAAGGGGTGCGGACTATATAGTATTGGTTGGCATGCTGGCACCAGAATAATTAAGGCTTCCATCTTATTAGTATTGAACTACATTCATGGCTGATGTAGGAATAAGTAAATGTAGGAATACATAAAACTGATGTAGCATAAATCTCCCTGTACTCTCCCTGCACTCTCCCTCTCCAAAATTCTTTAATTAATCATTTTCAGCAACACAGTCCCTAGCACATGAGGGCTTGCCACGTCTCTCCCTATGCTCAGCTCACAGGACAATAGCGGAGACCAAGCGGGATGAGGGTTTTTATAGGGCTGTGACATCAAAAGGCATGGCAATATGTGGACTGGCTGGCTGCATGGCAATATGGGTGATCTCATGGTCCCAGGATTATTCCCGTTACACTTAGTTTCACTTTGTAATACGTGCAGCTGCCATTTTAGGAAAACCTGATTCATTACCAAGAAGCCAAAAAAAATTCAGATTTGTTTCGAATTGAAGTTATACTACTCTTTGGACCAAATTCCACTTTGATCCAGGGAGTTATTCTGATTGCCTTAAGTGGGGAAAATTTGCTTCTGCCTCACAGGTGTTTTTGCCTTCCTCAGGATCAACTTGTAGGAAACAGGCCGAACTGGGTGGACAAATGTCTTTTTTCGGTCTTATATACTATGTTACTATGAATGCTTTGCTTCGCTCAACACTACATTTCAGAAATCTGCAATATTGCTACTGTTACTACTGCTAATCACACCTGTCTCATAGTATTGCATGATGTCACTTCCACACATTTCTCAAGCCATGGCTCTGTATTCCTCATCCACAGATATTGCTTTCCTTTCACAAAGATTTACGGAATTAAAGTCATCTGACTTAATAAGAGAGATAAGCCATCTTGTCTTATGTAATATTAAAGCTGGTAATACCAGGTTTTGTGAAACCTACCTTCCTCATAATAACTGCATTCTGTAAAGTAAAAAGATTACATAAACTGTTCATTTTAATAATTGGAAAAATAAATTTCACATACCTAAACACTGCAATAGACAATAGGCAAAGCTATTACAGGTAAGTAATGTCTTTAAAATGCTTCCCATTATTTGCCTGTGCGCAAAAGGTAGATGCATTACTCATAATTGTATTGCAATAAGCTTCTAGCTTACAGAGGTTTTAGAGTATGTAAATATGGGAAGCTTCAAAAGTAGAATACCCATGACTAAATGAGGTTTTGTTTAAAAACTGAAATACTGGTTAATAACGTAAAAAATTACTTCTGCAAAAGGAAAATCCATTTGAAAGCTTTGTGATAAAATGCACAGACATACTAGAATGAATAGTACATTTAAAGGGGTTACATTTTTTTAACTTCTTTACATTGCAACTTCAGCCTTGTTGAAATTTAAAAAAAGGAAAACAAAAGTAGGATAATAACTTTTTTAGGATACTGTTGAATGTTTTGAGCAATAAGGAAGCCACTATTGTTGACCCAGGGGTTATGAAAAATCTATAGAAAGGAACAAGATCTACTTGGAGTTCTGGAAGAGACCAAAAATTTGTAGTACCAATGGACTGCCAAGCAGTGTTCCGTGACTGCACAGCTTCTGAACTGTCCCTGCACAGTCAGAAGACAGCCGGCTCAGCTGTACAGTGGTCCTTGCAGGCAGGCTCGGACTGGCCCACAGGGGTACAGGGGAATTCCCCGGTGGGCCCCTGAGCAAGGTAGGCCCCTAGTCTCCCACCCCCTGCACAAGTGGCACATAATGGATTAGAATTACTGCATTACATACATATATTTAGTGTACAGCACCTCAACCAGCCTATATAAAAAATCTGTTAAATTATTTATTATATTTGAATGTATCATTAAGGTGGGGCCCCAAAATAAATTTTACTGGTGGGCCCTAGGTATTCCAGTCCGACACTGCTTGCAGGAGGATTACCTCTCCTGAGCTCTCTGCTGCAGCAGTACATTATGATGCTTTAGAGCAGGCATCCTCAAACTGCGGCCCTCCAGCTGTTGCAAAACTACAACTCCCAGCATGCCTGAACAGCCCACAGGTATCAGCCTACAGCAGGGCATTGTGGGAGTTGTAGTTTTACAACAGCTGGAGGGCCGCAGTTTGAGGATGCCTGCTTTAGAGTACCGGGAGCAGTAACCTGATCCTCCTGCATGGACCAATTAGAATTTCCAGGAGGGAGGAGAAACGGAGCTAAGAAGAGTGTCCTCCTTCATTTATGATTATTCGTCTCAGACCCAACCACTCCCTGCAATGCAGCCTGCCCAGGAGCACTTACTGGGAGAGAGGATCCCTGTTTCTGTGCTTCAAGTCATCCATCATCCTCATTTTCTGAAGAGACCATCTGCTACAGTATCTGTTCTGAGAGAGTTATCAGAATGTTATCTTAGATGTTATATAGGACTGCAGGTAACATCTACTAAATTATCTGTACTCAGAAGGTTATTACTGTATTATCTGTGCTGTGTAACATAGAACTGTAGGTTAAACTATTATGGCATATCCACAGGAGTCCGATTGATGCAGTTCAATACACTGCAGTAGTCAAATTAAGCCCTCTTCTCGACATGGAGTCAGAGATGAGAATATCTCTTTAAATGATGGTCGCACGGTATTGCAAGTTTACCCTGTGGTTGTTACATGGGAATTGCACCGTTATTTCCAGATTGCCCAACTTCCACGATATATCATCTAACTGCTTGGTTGAGGTATAGGGCTCATGCACACAACCATGGGATGTTTTGCAGTCTGCAAACTGTGGATCTGCAAAACACGGATATCGGCCTTGTGTATTCCACATTTTGCACAGTGGAATAAATGGGGTAGAAGATCACATGCCCCTAACTTATCTCAATCGATTTTAAGAAATAAATCAAAACAACATCTGAGACAAAAACAATATAATCGTGTCACCTTCAGCTCTTCTGAGCTAGACACCTCGGACAAACAAACTGATGAGTCAGACTCAGAAGGCATGACTTTTCCTGCCAATACTTAATTGTCTTATAATAGAAATCCAAAACCATCCAGAAAATACAAAAAGTATAAAAATAATCCCTCAAAACATGGAGGTTGGCAGGACGCAAACATGGAGGCCACAAAGGGCATGACCATGCGGCAACAACAATTTTAAAAATAGTTACTGAAAATACATTACAAGTCATTAATTTGTCATTGCAAAATTTAACTTAGGAACACATTGCATTCTTGAGTTTAGGATTGAATTTCACTACAACAAATGCCTTTGACATCATAAAATTAATCAGTAAGATTAATTTGAGATTTTACAATAAAAAGACATTTAATGGATTCAGAAGATGCATCAGATTCTAATATTGCCATGAGCACTCGACAGGATAACATGTATCATAATTTAGATTTTTTGAAACGATTGTTCACAATCCATCTTGAAAAACTAAGTTGAAGTTTTGATGCGATCACGCATGATGTGAACATGGTCCTGGACTTTAAAACCTCAAATTGTGGCTTCTACCCAATACAGTCAAGGGTGGAATCTGGACAGGTTCCAATCTATACTGATAAGGGACATTATGTGTCTATGTTCTGAATTTAATACCAGCAAAATCCATCACAATCTAACACCACCTGAAAAACAAGTCCTATTTGAATTACAACTAATGTCATCCATTACTATCAAAATGGAGGACAAAGGTGGTGCAGTGGTTGTGATGGAAACATCACAATATAAACAACAGGTCACTAAAATGTTATCTGTGCCTGATATGTATACAATATTACCAAATAATCCCACGGCCAGAATACTGAAATGTATGTCACTGATACTTACCAATGGTCTTGGACTAGGAGTTATTGATCAGAAACAGAGTAAATATACCGTATGACCATAAATAAACCTATCATTTACGGGCTCCCAAAGATACACAAAGGGATCTCACCCCTCCACTGAGGCTTATTGTTTCAGGGGTGGGCTATCTTTGTGAAAATTTGGGGCATCAATAAGTAACCCTTCTGCAGCCCCAAGTTTGCAGAGTCCCACGGTATCTTAAAGACACTAAAGAGGTTTATGCAATCTGTATGAAAAAATCTGGCATAAAGAGGATTGGTGGTTAAGCTGTGATGTCCTTCGTTACCACAAGTTTTCATGATGCAGGCCCTTAAATACCATCTGGAGCAACATAGTTCCTATACAGCAGACCTTATAGAGTTTATGTTATAAGTTTGATTTTTTTGATTAACATAGTGTAAGGGATTGCTCTTCTCCTCTGACAACAGGGTTCAAGTCCAAAAGGTGTTTTATTTTGGCACTTCAGCACCATCACACACATAAATATCGAAAATAAACATCTGTTGTCTCTACCTCACCTTTAGAGCACGGTTCACACAGAACAGCCTCAATGCTGTGACAACACCAGCACCCTTGGGGGGAGATGGTCCAGAAGTCCTCCTGACTGACCGTGCAACCCTCTTTCCGTAGGCGTCACTGGGCCCCCCCCAAACTTCATACTTTACAAAGCCTCATGGCCCCTCAGCAATCCTGGCTGAGACCACACAGAGCCTCTCAGGATTCCTCAGCTTTTCTCCCTCCAAGTCATATACAGAGGGTTGTTTTATCTCTTCGTGATTACAGCAGCAGGCCTCATCTGTCCGGTATAAGACAATACATGCAGTGGAAGGGTGTGAACTAGCTGATCCCACTACCAAAATTATCCCCAGCCACCTGAAATCCAGCCCAGAACAACATCTAGACAAAACTGTCTCAGCAAAATACACTTTGCTGAAACCACTGCAGCTTTCTGGATTTCAGTTATCTCACCCAGCTACGTACGTCCCAGCACTTGTACTGTACACATCACCACCACAACAGAAACATACGAACATAGTTCATAAGGCCGAAAAAAGACATCTGTCCATCCAGTTCGGCCAGTTATCCTGCAAGTTGATCCAGAGCAAGGCAAAAAAAAACTGTGGTTTTCACTGCAAAATTTATATAAGTTTTTTCAGCGGTGTATGCAAACTTGCTCTGTGGTATGACAGTACAGGTTTTATTCCACCAAAGACAGAAATGCGCTATGTAACCGCAAAATTTTAAAATTGGTTTTTAAGCATTGTATGCAAAAGTACTCTGTGGCACAACATTAGGGGTTTTGTTCCACCAACTATTAAAATGCACTATGTCACTGCAAAATTTTAAAATATGTTTTTCAGCGGTATATGCAAACGTGCTCTCTTGTATGATAGTACGGGTTTATTCCACCAACTACAGAAATGCAGTGTTTCACCACAAAGTTATAAAGCAGTTTTTTTAACGTTGTATGCAAACGTGCTCTGTAGTACGACAGTAAGTATTTATTCAACCAACAGAAATGCACTAGGTCACCACAAAATTTTAAAATAAGTTTTTCAGTGTTGTATGCAAACGTACTCTGTGGTACGACAGTACAGTTTTATTCCAACAACTACAGAAATGTTCTTTGTCACCGTAATATTTTAAAATAGTTTTTTTTTGCTATGATCTGTGGTACGAAAGTATGGGTTTATTCCACCAAAGACAGAAATGCACTATGTCACAGCAAAATTTTAAAATAGGTTTTTCAGCGGTGTTTGCAAACGTGCTCTGTGGCACAAAAGTTCAGGTTTATTCTCCCACATACAGAAATGAATTGTTTCACCACAGAATTATGAAACAGTTTTTTAACGGTGTATGCAAAGGTGCTCTGTAGTACGACAGTACGGATTTATTCCACCAAATACAGAAATGCAGTGTTTCACCGCAAAATTATAAAACATCTTTTTCAGCTTTGTATGCAAAAGTGCTCTGTGCCACAACAGTATGGGTTTATTCCCACAACTACAGAAATGCAGGGTTTCACCGCAAAATTATATAACAGGTTTTTCAGCGGTGTATGCAAAAATGCTGTATGGTACGACAGTACAGGTTTATTCCACCAACTACAGAAATGTTCTTTGTCACCGTAATATTTTAAAACAGTTTTTTTGCGGTGTATGCAAACGTGATCTGTGGTACCACAGTATGGGTTTATTCCACCAAAGACAGAAATGCACTGTCACCGCCAATTTTAAAATAGGTTTTTCAGCGGTGTTTCCAACGTGATCTGTGGTACGACAGTACGGGTTTATTCTACCAACTACAGAAATGCGGTGTTTAACCGCAAAATTATAAAACAGGTTTTTCAGCATTGTATGCATTTTTTTTTTTTTTTTTCTGTGTTCAGCTGAGGGGTTAGGTCATGTGTTATTTTTATAGATCAGGTTGTGAAGGACGCGGCAATAAATAATATGTATACTTTTTATTTATATAAGTTTTACACAATAATATCATTTAAAAAAAAAAAAAAAAATCTAGTTTTAGTGTCTCCATAGTTTGAGAGCCATTTTTTTTTTTTTTGGGTGATTGTCCTATGTAGGGGCTCATTTTTGGTGGGATGAGATGGCGGTTCGAATGGTACTATCTTGGGGTGCATATGACTTTTTGATCGCTTACTATTACACTTTTTGTGATGTAAGGTGACAAAAAAAATGGCTTTTTTTACAATAATTTTATTTTTTATGTTTACGGCGCTTATCTGAGGGGTTAGGTCATGTTATATTTTTATATAGCAGGTCCTTACGGACGCGGCGATACCTAATATGTATACATTTTTTTATTTATTTTGGTTTTACACAATAATTTCCTTTTTGAATAAAAAATAAAAACATGTTTTAGTGTCTCCATACTCTGAGAGCCATATATTTTTCAGTTTTTAGGCAATTGTCTCAGGTTGGGTATAATTTTTGCGGGATGAGGTGACGGTTAGATTGGCACTATTTGGGGGGTCATATGACTTTTTGATCGCTTGCTATTACACTTTTTGTGATGTAAGTTGACAAAAAAATGGCTTTTTGATAAAGTTTTTATTTAATTTTTTTTACAGTGTTTACTTGAGGGGTTAGGTCATGTGATATTTTTATAGAGCAGATTCTTACGGACGTAGAGATACCCAATATGTCTACTTTTTATTTTTTTTTATTTATTTTTTTTTTTTTTACATTTAACACTAAAAAGCATTTTTGAAACAAAAAAAATTATGTTTTAGTCTGAGAGGCTTAGTTTTATTTTTTGGCCAATTGTTTTAGGTAGGGGCTCATTTTTTGCGGGATGAGATGGTGGTTTGATTGGTACTATTTTGGGAGGCATACACCTTTTTGATCGCTTTGTATTATACTTTTAGTGATGTAAGGTGCCAAAAAATGGCTTATTTACATCTTTTTTTTTTATGGCGTTCAACTGAGGAGTTCAGTCATGTGATATTTTTATAGAGCAGGTTTTTACGGACGCGGCGATACCAAATATGTGTAGTGTATTTTTTTTATTTTTTTTTCATTGATATGTGTTTTTTTCATTTTTACTTTTTTGTCACTTTTTTTTTTTTTTTTGACCCAGACCCACTTGGTTCTGAAAGAGAGCCAGTGGATTTGGTGTCTGTATAATACAGTACAGTACACTATATAGTGCACGGTGCTGTATTTTGTACTTTACAAAGTCTGAATAGACCTTTAGCAGGTCTATTCAGACTTTCAGCACCATGGAGAGCAGGACGCTTCTGAAAGCGTCCTGTCTCCATGGCAACTATCACCCGCTGCCATAAGAGAGCAGCGGGTGATCGATGGGGGGGAGGGGAGCTCCCTCCCTCTGCGATCCCATCCTGTTGGGGGGCTGCAATGGCACAGCAGCCCCCCGATGGGAGAGGGAGGGAGCTCCCTCCCTGTTAACCGTTCCATACCGCGGTCCGTACAGACCATGGTATAGAAGGGGTTAAACGTCTGGCATCAGATCAAGCACAGATGCCAGCCGTTTCTATCAGTGTCAGCAATGTGCTGACACTCTGATAGATCCACTAGACACCAAGGAATAGACAGAGGAGGCCTCCCGCCGCCCGCAACCACCCCCGCAATTGAACACTTTGGGGGCATTAACTCTTTGATTGGACCATGTGATGTGACGTCATCACAGGTCCTTTAGCTGGCAGCTGAAGCTTGAAGAGAGAAGACAGATCGCCAATTACGCGATCAAGTGGCTAAGGCAAGTTAGTTTTTTTTTATTTTTAACCCCTTAATCAACATTATACAAAGCATTCTTTATTAAGAATGCTATTATTTCCCCTTATAACCATGTTATAAGGGAAAATAATAAAATCTCCAGAATACTCTACCCGAAACTGGACTTCAGTAATGAAGTCCGGCTTCGGGTCTGGGTACCAAACATGGCGATATTTCACACGCGCGTGCAAAGCGCACTACAAACGTTTGCACACGTGCAGAAAGATCGCGCATATTCCCGCAACACACCCGCATCCTATTCGGGCGTCAAACGTGACGCCCGTGTGAAAGAGGCCTAACACTTTCAGGCCGGTCTTTTAGAAGTGGCTCAGAGGGAGGTTTTTTGCAAAAGCAGAGGCCATGTACAAATTTGGCCTGCCAGGGCCCACTACTGCAGGATGAGGAGGAGGTGGAGGAGAATGAGGATAAAGCATGTTCACAGTGGGGTGGCACCCAACGCAGCTCAAACCCATCACTGGTGCGTGGTTGGGGGGAAACGGAGGACGATGACGATATGCCTCCCACAGAGGACAGCTTTTCATTACCACTGGGCAGCCTGGCACACATAAGTGACTACATGCTGCAGTGCCTGCGCAACGACAGCAGAGTTGCCCACATTTTAACGTGTGCTGACTACTGGGTGGCCAACCTGCTGGATCCCCGGTACAAAGACAACGTGCCCACCTTAATTTCCACACTGGAGCGTAATTGAAAAATGCGCGAATACAAGCCCACGCTGGTAGACGCGCTCCTAAGAGCATTCCTAACTGACGCGGGGGGGACAAGTGGAAGCACAAGGCAAAGGCAGAGGAGGAACAAGAGGTCACCAACGCAGCTGTGTCACGGCCAGCTCCTCTGAAGGCAGGGTTAGCATGGCCGAGATGTGGAAAAGTTTTGTCACTGCACCACAGCTAACTGCACCACCAGCTGATATGGAACATGTTAGCAGGAGGCAGCATTTCAACAACATGGTGGAACAGTACGTGTGCACACGCCTCCACTTACTGACTGATGGTTCGGCCCCATTCAACTTCTGGGTCTCCAAATTGTCCACGTGGCCAGAGTTAGCATTTTATGCCTTAGAGGTGCTGGCCTGCCCGGCGGCCAGCGTTTTGTCTGAACGTGTATTCAGCACGGCAGAGGGCATCATTACTGACAAACGCAGCCGTCTGAATTAGTAAATGAGGCCTGTGGCACTGCTGGGTGAAATAAATACTGATTTGGCATGATTGTAACTCTCCTCTTTGTGGGTGCCATGGGTCTGAATCTGTGAATGAGGCCTGTGGCATTGCTGGTTGAAATCAATACTGTCTTGGCGTGATTTTAACTTTCCTCTTTGTATGTCCCATGGGCCTGAATGTTTAAATAAGGCCTGTGGCCCTGCAGGCAGACATGATTCCTTCTTGGCTGTGATGACAACTTCAATTCCCATGTATGGTTGCCATTCGCCTGAGTCTGTGAGTGAGGCCTGTGACACTGCTGGCAGACATGAATCCTTCTTGGCTGTGATGAGAAGTTCAACTCCCATAGCATTCACACCTGATGCCACCCCAACCTCCTATTCCACCTCCTCCTCCAAGTTGACAATTGATATTGGTTAATTTTTATTTATTTTATTTTAAGTCATTTCCCCATCCACATTTGTTTGCAGGGGATTTACCTACATTTTGCTGCCTTTTGCAGCCCTCTAGCCCTTTCATGGGCTATTTTACAGCCTTTTTAGTGCCCAAAAGTTCGGGTCCCCATTGACTTTAATAGGGTTCGGATCCCGAACCCTAACATTTTCGTGGAGTTCGGCCGAACTTTTCGAACCCGAACATCCAGGTGTTCGCTTAACACTACTCAGTAGGCTTCACTACTGGTTTTGGCTAAAAAAAAAAAAAAATGTGGAAATAACTGACCAAATAACTTGTGTGAACCCTAAAGTGTGTAGTCTCAGGCCGTTATTTCACACCAACTCCACAACTACTGATTGACGCATCAAATTAAGTGTAAAAGAATTCGACCAACCTAAAAGTGTGTAGAGAAGTGTTTTGCTTCGGTGAACAGCAGCCACTGCAGCTAACCCATTTTGGGTTATCTTTTCTCAGCCTTTATTGAGTGATCACCTGTAGTATCTTTATTTTTTTTTTTTAAGCCTGAGGAGCTTGCTTGCTTTCTTTACCCGTGCAGCATGCCAGACCGAACTTTTATTCTAGAAGCAAGCCTGGTTGGAATTGCTTATATATAAAGTAAATACACCCCAAAACTGGTTGTATCATACCTCACTTTCCCTATGGAATCAAGGAGAAATGTAAGTACTTACATATCAACTAAATACACCACAAAACTGATTGTATCAGACTGCAATTTCACCCCAGAATCAAGGAGGAATGGATGTACTTATATATCAACTAAATACACTGCAAAACTGATTGGATCAGACCACAGTTTCACCCTTATAACAGAAGCAAGGATTACTGGATTTACTGATGTATCAAAGAATGCAAATAACCTAAATCAGTAGTATTACTTTGCATCCCCAATTAGTGCAACAAGGTGTAGTAATAGAATAGCTCCTATTACCCAGGTTTTACACTATTCTATTGATCCCTGCTTTCTCCGTAGAGTGTGTATAATGCCTCCCTATCCTTTCCCTACACTATGAATAATCTTTCCCTCAACTGCGTAATAGTTTTTATGGTGAATAAATAGTTTCCTAAGTACTGTCCCTAGCGCCTGTCACATCTCTCTCTACATTAAGTATATTGTAAAATGGTGGAGACCGATCAGGCTGAGACATTTTATAGGGCTGGAACATCACAAGGGCTGGCTAGCTGCTGATTGGCTGGCTGGCTGCATGTGTGGCATTGTGGGTGATCCTTAGTTCCCAGACTTCTTACTTCCTCATTCTAACATGTGCAGCAGCCATTTTTAAAAAAACATGTGATTAATTACCACGAAGCGCAAGGAAATTTGACTCAGGGACGAATCAAATTTCTACTGAAATTCGGTTCGAGTTCCACTTTGTCAACTTCAATTCACTCATCTTAATTATTATTACCAGCAGACGCACAGGGTATATGATAGATGGTAAGTACTGCTACAGTACAAGGAGTCTCAGTGAGTGCTCACAATATACAAAATAGACAATTGTTACTATTGGAAATGGTTCTGTCATAAAACAGAACCCTGCTACAACCTAACTGCTTATGTACACAGTGACAGCTGTGGTTTACAACCTTTTCACACCAGTCATTAGCCTGCTGGTTATTCAACAAACAGAAGCCTCCAGAGCCTTTCTCCCCTACTTTACTGAAATTAATTATGTCAACAGTGCAGACTATTCCCTGTCTCACAGATCAGCCAGGAAATCTCATAAGCTTTCCCACTGGTGCCCATCCCTATTACGAGTGTCTGCAATATATTTTACATCTCAATTTCACAGAGAAAATCTTTTAAACATATATTAAGGGCACTTTCACACTTGCGTTTGGAAGATCCGGCATAGATTTCCATTGTCGGGGCTCTATGCCGGAAAGAAACGCTTCAGTTACAGATAATACAACCACATGCATCTGTTTGAACAGATCTGCTTTTATTAAATTTAACTATTTTTTAATAGTGTTGAGCGTGAATATTCGAATAGCGAATTTTTTATTTAGCGATTATTGGCACTTTGCTAATTCTTGAGTATTTTGAATATAGCGCTATATATTCGCTATTTCAAATATAAGTTTTCTCTTTTTTTTTTTTTTTTAAGTTGTTATCCATTTTCCTTTCCCACTTCCCAAAAGCAGTTCTTACCTGTCCAGAGGATTCCTGGTTTCCTGGCCGCTCCAGTCAGTGCCTGTTGCCGCTTCTGCCGACTTCCGTGCTCATGGAGTCCCCATCACCATGGGAACGCCTCCATGCTACAATGTATGTCGGATGTGAGAATCACGATCTCACAAATTTGCCTAAGTTTTATTCGCAATGCGAATAATATAACTTGCATTACGAATTCAACTTGCAGCTGTGTAGAATTAACGAAGATTGAGAATATAGTGCTATATTCGATATCCGTTATCTTCATTTATTCTAGCAAGCCGACCATTAGGAACCCAGCTCTAAGTTGAATTCGCAATCCAAAATAGACCTGGTTTACTATGGTTGGCTATATTCATTATCTTTGTATTCGTCAATAATGAAGGTATCGAAATATTCTCTAACTTCATTGTTAACAAAGATAGAGAATATAGCGCTATATTCTCTATATTCGTTAATTCTAGCAATCCAATAGGAAAGTTGCATATAGACAGCTCAAAGTTGGATTCCAATGCAATAATTTTACTTTGCCTATTTTTTTAAAATAAATAGAATAATTATAATAATTCTATTTATTGGAAAAAATAGGCAAAGTATTATTATCGCATTGCGAATACAACTTAGAGCTGTGCATAGGCCAGTTTACTTGGCTTGGTAGAATTAGCGAAGATAACGATTTGAATATAGCGTTATATTCGTTATCTTCATTAATTCTAGATAGCAAACCAATCGTAAAGTTGCCTTATACCCCGTTCAAAGTTCAAATCGAAATACGCGAATAATTAAATCGCGATAAATAGAATGATGATGAATATTCGATTTCGACAAATATAAGACGAATATTAGCAAAATTTCGCAAAATCGAATATGGCACCTCCCACTCAACACTATTTTTTAACATTGCCAAAATTGATCAGTTTTGAACTCCATTGAAAGCCAATGGAGGACGGATCAATTTTCTATTGTGGCAGATTGCGCCAGAGAAAATGGATCCGTCCACATTGACTTTCTTGGGGGGTCATAACGGATCCGTTTTCTCCGCATCCCAGGACGGAAAGAATACTGCAGCATGCTACGGCATTTTCTCAGTCCAAAAAACATTCAGTGACTGAACTGAAGGCATCCTGATGCATACGGAATGGATTTCTCTCCATTCAGAATGCATGGGGATAATCCTGATCAGTATTCTTCAGGCATAGAGCCACGATGACGGAACTCTATGCCGTATCTTCCAAATGCAAATGTGAAAGGGTCCTAAATTAATAAAAAAAACAATGGCAAGGTGGACATTAGCACCTTAAAGCTGTAATTTCCAGATGTGTCTGCAGTATATAAACACTGTACAAATCTGCATACAGGTCATGCATCATATCTCCACCAACTTCCTCTGTCAAGTTTGGAAAGTATTGTATCTCCAACTGATTTCATCATGCAAAATGTTTGGCATGTTCTTACATGGACAATTGTTTAAGGTGTAAGGTTGCTTTGAGAAAAAATGCCTTTTCTTAGCTTAACATACAAATAAACCCAACAACAGCTCTCTAAGCAAAATAAACCTTCAAAATAGAAACACACATATTGGAAGTAATGTGTTCCTGTTCTAAAAGCCTACATACAGCTGAAGCAATTTATGATTTCAATAAAATGTTTTCTACATAGAAATAGAATCTCTAAACTGTCACTCTCTGGAAGTTAAAAGCTTTTTTGAACTTGTGGTTGAATCAAGCCAATTCAAAATGTCATCCTTTACACACATCAAATCCCAAAGCAAAAGGGAGCTCAGCGATGATTCCCTGTAACATTTTTATGGGTTGCTGAGGTTGCATATTGCTCAGAAGCGTACCTTATGCTGCAAAAATATGACTAAAAAAAGGGGAGCTCAGCAGTAAAGAACTTCTCAATCAGCCTTGTGTTACCTACGATAAAAAAAGCTGTCACATAGTGAGGTCTAGGATATGAAAAGATCAGGTTTAAAGAATGGAACAATTTCTGTTAAAAAAAGAACTTGTTACGTCTTGTTTAAAAATAACACACATTTGTTTACCAAGAAAATAAGTAGGAAATAGCCAAAATAAATATTTGTTCTCTTATTTTTATTGGTTGTGAGTCTGTTGATGCTGCCTATAGAGGCTAGATGAAAAGCACTTTAACCCTTTCAGATTTTATTTTGTTGATATTTAGTTTATTACTTCCTGCATTCCTGGAGCTTTTTTCAATTCACATAGCCATATGAGGGCTTGATTTTTGGGGGGACAAGTTGTACTTTCTCATTTATTGTTGCATACGATGTAGTGGGAAGGTGGAAAAAATTCCAAATGGGATGAAAAAAATGTAATTCAACTATGGTTTTATGGGTTTTGTTTTTATGATGTTCCCTATGTGGGACCCGCACCAATATCGATATGGAGCCCCGCAATTGAAGGACGCACTGCACATGTGTAGCCGCCCTCGATTCATTTTCTATGGGGCTGTCGAAAATAGCTGAGCCAGCCCGTAGAAATGAATGGGTGCAGGGGCAGCGCATGTGCGGTACGCTTCCATTCCCTTCTATGGGGAACTAGATTGGTGGTGACCAGACCAGAGGCCTCCAGCCACCACCTTGCGGGGCTCGGTTCTTGATATAGGTGCGGGTCCCAGCGATATGCCCCTATTGTCCGTGA
This sequence comes from Bufotes viridis, assembly GCA_033119425.1. NCBI lineage: Eukaryota > Metazoa > Chordata > Amphibia > Anura > Bufonidae > Bufotes > Bufotes viridis. Next base: position 387,554,932 of record CM065591.1, read on the forward strand.
TGAGACAACTCCTTTAAGTCACCCTAGATGACTATAATAAGCAATCATTAGATTGCTTCTACAATACTCCACATTGAATTGATCTTGCAAATCATTGCAGATTTGTTATGTTGCTATGGTGCCCAGCCACCTGCAGACAAATATTTAAAAGTAGTGTGCACTGATGCTGATTCTTTTTGGATTGTTGTTGGTGCGTATTGTCCTGCATAAAAGAATTAGCATCAGCGTAAACAAGTTTCTCCAAGACTGCTGCCAGCATGCCCGAACCCCCAACTGGGAACCAGGCAGCCAGCCAACAAACAACTCGGAGAGACCGCACTGAACAGTGGGTCCACCTCAGAAACAGTTCACTGAGGAACCACTGAGAAATGGACGAGGGGAGGTACCAACACATAAGCAGTTTGCACCAAACAGCAACACAGTCACAAAGAACCACACCGTTAACGGTAAGTCCCCTTTCACCCTCCTTTCGGAGGACAAGCATGCACGCCAGAAATAGGCAGTCAACACCTGCTGACACCATTTTATCGAAGGTACAGACAGACACTAGCAACAATGCTGGGCTATGAACACAAAACAGACCAGACACGGAACACCAAACTAGACCTAACATACCCTGAACATAAACCACACCAAACAAAACATGTGAGGATGGATAAAGGACAATTGAAACAAGGGGAAGAAATTGGAGAGACATTTATGTCTAACTACGTGGCCCTCACACTGGACAGATGGAATATTCTGACCGGAGCAAAGCTCCATAAACAACCAATTCAGGGATACCACTGACCTCAGGCTCACAGCACCAAAATAAGTAGAGCCATTAGGCCACACCCAGAACACACCTAGATCCACACCTTAACCCCAAACACACCAGACTGGGGAGAGGCCAGGAAACAGGAGCAGTGTACACACATGCAGAAACACGTTGCCCCAAGCAACTGCATGCACTGCAGATGTCACGGCAAACTACACCGGGACCGAGACACAGCCGTGACAGTACCACTGCAATTGGTATTTGTCCTGACTATCCAACACTTAGAAAGCTAGCTTGTGTTATGTATGACCCACTCAAGCCATTCAGCTACTGTGTATACAGGAAAGGTTAGTCCATGACTGGAATGATGTGGACTCACCCAAACAGCACACTGCTAATATAAGAGTGGGTGGTTGTGAGGATCAGCCAGGGGCGTTTCTACAGTATATTCCATCTAAATACAAGCGCTGTAACTAAAATTAGTCAGGGGAGCTTCTTCTTTAGCCGAGAACATCTGTAGAAATAGTACTGTAACTCCTGGCATCAAAATGGACCTGGGGTGCTCAATAGGTGTAGCCATCTACAAAAAAAAAATCTTCAGTAATTCCTGAGTTTTGTATACATTAGGGGGGCTATGGTGTGTTTATGCTCCTATTTACAAATGTAACATCTATACTAAGTGCTGTATTTGTGATCCAGGGGAGCTTATTTTTTGTTACAATCGATGCAATGACATATAATGTACATACTTTGTGCCAGATTTATCATTAGCTAAAGTCACTTTAATGGAGTGAAACAGTCGCAATAAAATGCGCAATCGGTAAAATTGCAAATTTTTTGCGACTTTTTCAAGCTCTGCACTATGCGCTCCAGTTTTGTGAAAGTGGGCGTGTTGTCTTATGTTAATTAATCTCTAGACATATTTACTATTGCAACCATTTAAAAAGTCGCTAAATAAAAATGCGCAATTTCACTCCAGGGGGGAGCATGCTTATCTTATGCGACTTTTTAATAGAGCATGCGACTTTTCTGTAAAGACGTGCGACTTTTGTAAAGCCGCCTACTGAAGGATAAACTGCTACGGTCAAACCACATTTATCACAGTATTAAAGGACCATTAATAAATCTGACTGAGCCAAAAGTGACTTTGGGCAGATGTAAAAGTGGAGTAAGATATAAGTGTAATGATAAATCTGGGCCTTTGAGTTTAATTTATTGTGCTTCCAAAAAGTGTAAAGCACTGTAACTCCTGAATTTGTAATGGAGTCATATGCACTTTGAAGGTTTCATTCAATCCCTGTGACATTATTATGTACAACTCCAAGTGACTCCTGGTGACAAAGGAGTTAGAAACGTGATGGATCCTTCATAACACTAGCTAGCTTTCTAAATGCTCGGTAGTTGGGACAAGTACAAATTGCATGTGGTGATTGTTCCCGGTACCCACACTATAAACATTTGTAGGGGCTAGCTCTTAGCATATAGTTGTCCTCACAGAAATGTGAGCTTGGGATGAGGTGGAGAATTATTTGGAACACAACTGATAACTATGTTTTAACACACACCTTGCTATTCTTTTAAATATTGGCAATAAAAGCTGTATTACTTAGGCATACAATGACCCACATGCTATAGTAAATTAGCCTAAGCTCACTTTCTACATATAAGCATTTATGCCCAATTGATTTAGTCTGCCACCTGCTGGGCTCCAAAGGAATTATAGCTCTAAAAGCCCTGGTTACTTCATAGAGACCAGAGCTTTCATAGCGGACTAATGGCTCCAACAATTACCCCACTGGCAAACAAGAGAAGAGATAGATGACTGTATGACAGAAGACATACTCTATGTCATTTTACCTGTTGTTGTTCAGTGCATATTTTGTGTGCAATAATCTAGGCATATTTCTGCAAAAATTTATTTTGTACAGGTGGCTGGTAACAAATCACTGCTCTTATTTCCCGTTTACTGCAGTCTTTTTTACCACGCTGTTAATTATTGTGATTTTTACAAAGCCACAACAAAACCACAAAATCTAAACTATGCCTTAAAGGGGTTGGCCACTTAGTGGCTACTGATAATGACTGTGTTTGTAAGATAACAATATGGCATTTACTAATATAGACTTTGCCTATATTCTGTACTACTTTCTATATTTCATATGGTAAGCCCCCTTGTTGGCCAAGTCTTGTGTGCTGTCCACACAAAGGTCCTGTCCAGAAAATGGCTGCTGATCCAGCCAAATCACTCAGTCTTTTTCATTCAAATATCCTGCACCTGTTATCTACATTTGCAATGTCGAGAGTTTAGTGCAACTGCAAGGTGTTTGATGGGAAAAGGAGAGATATGTCTGGTCACGTGCCCCTCATGACCTCTCTTTGGACCAAGAGAATATTTACGCAACAAGCAAATATATAACAAAGACCATAGAAAATCAACAAAGGCTATAATAGTTTCATATAGTCATCTTACATACACTTTGGGCAACAGTAGCCAGAAAGTGGGAAACTCCTTTAAACTACTGTGAATTTGTGTGACAGATTGATTTCATTTATCTATTCAGTTACTGATTTAGCTCACTGCTTTATTGATTCCTTTAATTACAGAAAGTGTGGCTATTGGGAGCTGACCTTTACACTTATCATGTAGTATAATGAAATTCATAACCCAAGGTTAAAATGTGTGGTCCTCTCATTCTTGTAAACTTTCTCTGTTCTTGGTATCTTTCAGGGTCCAGTTAACGTACCACAAATAACAAATTTATGGCCAAACCTACTGCTATGCCATAAATATGCATGGTAGGTAAATCTCTTTTAGTACTGGTGATGACCAAGTGCATACGTTATCCCCTTCTGTCAAATTATTGAAAACTCTCTTCAGCTGAGTCTTAATGGCGAGATTTGCAGATCCTATAGTGTTGTCCTTCCACTTTATTAGAATTTTCAATGACATTAATAAATAACCCTATTTTTTATTTTCCTAATATATATGACTCATATTAGATGTTTCTCTAGCCTAGTAGGTCATAGTTTTATTATTTCTGTAAGGTGGCATTTGGCTCCTTTTAGCCCTCTCTACCCAAACCTTACCATTTAACTTGGATTAGCACTTTACAAATCCCACCTACACAGAATAATGTTTTTCACATTGTGATGCTTCACAGCCTGAACAAAACTGTGCCCCTGCATCTTTCTGTTCTGACAGCTTTCAGCCTCTTAAAGGGACCGTACATTCTAGGTTCCTGTGTCTCTTTCCAATGCCCATGCCTTTATCTACCCCCATTCCTTTGGGCCTGGGAATAATGTTGTTTTGGTTTTTGTTGTCTGAAAAGGTGTTTGTTCCTACTTCATTTTTCTTTTACCAACATTGCTTGTATATTTAACCATGTCTACCTGTCTGCTGTCCCTGACTGCTACCTGTATATAGATTGTGCTTCCATCAGTGCATTGTCTGATTATGATTCCTGCATGTCACGTCCTACTCTCCATCTATGTGCCAGCAGTTGCAAATAGAGACTACTCTAGGGGTAGCATCCTGTGGATTTCCTATAGAAACATCCCCATAATGCATTATGGGGTTAAGAGTGAAGGACTAACAATCCTGTAGCCTCCTCTCCCTCGTTTAGCTATAAGACAAGTTTAATAGTGACCAAGTAGGTCCACGTCTTGTTGGCCTCTTATCCATATCTTGTTTTGATGAAGGTTAAAAAGCCCAAAACAGCTACAGTTGATATAAAAGTCTATACACCCCTGATAAAATGTCAGGTTTCTGTGCTGTAAAAAAATGAGACAAAGATAAATCATTTCAGAACTTTTCCCACCTTTAATGTGAACTATAAACTGTACAACTCAATTGAAAACCAACTGAAATCTTTTAGGTCGAGGGAAGAAAACAAAAAAAACTAAGATAATGTGGTTGCATAAGTGTGCACACTTATAACTGGGGATGTAGCTATGCTCAGAATTAAGCAATCACATTCAAAATAATGTTAAATAGGAGTCAGCATACATGTGCCATAATTTACAGTGCCTCTGTTTAACCCCAAATAAGTTCAGCTGCTTCAGTTGGTCTTTCGTGAAATTTTCTTAGTCGCATCCCACAGCAAAAGCCATGGTCCACAGAGAGCTTCCAAAGCATCAGAGGGATCTCATTGTTATAAGGTATCAGTCAGGGGAAGAGTGCAAAAGAATTTCCAAGGCATTAGATATACCATGGAACACAGTGAAGACAGTCAACATCAAGTGGAGAAAATATGGCTGGCTCAACAGTGACATTACCATGAACTGGACGTCCCTCCAAAATTGATGAAAAGACGAGAAGAAAACTGGTCTGGGGGGCTACCAAGAGGCCTTCAGCAACATTAAAGGAGCTGCAGGCATATCTGACAAGTACTGGCTGTGTGGTGCATGTGACAACAATCTCCCATATTCTTCATATGTCTGGGCTATGGGGTAGAGTGGCAAGACGAAAGCCTTTTCTTACGAGGAAAAACATCCAAGCCAGGCTACATTTTGCAAAACAAATCTAAAGTCTCCCAAAAGCATGTGGGAAAAGGTGTTATGGTCTGATTAAACCAAGGTGGAACCTTTTGGCTATAATTCCAAAAGATTTGTTTAGCACAAAAACAACACTGCACATCACCAAAAGAACACCATAGCCACAGTGAATCATGGTCGTGGCAGCATCATGCTTTGGGGCTGTTTTTTTTTTTTTAGCTGTTACTGGGGCCTTAGTTAACATAGAGGGAATTATGAAGAGTTCCAAATACTAGTCAATATTGGCACAAAACCTTCAGGCTTCTGCTAGAAAGCTGAACATGAAGAGGGACTTCATCTTTCAGCATGACAACGACCCAAAGCATACATCCAAATCAACAAAGGAATGGTTTCATCAGAAGAATATTAAAGTTTTGAAATGGCCAAGCCAGAGCCCAGACCTGAATTTGATTGAATATCTGTGGGGTGATCTGAAGAGGGCAGTGCACAGGAGATGCCCTCACAATCTGACAGATTTGGAGTGTTTCTGCAAAGAAGAGTGGGCAAATCTTGCCAAGTCAAAATGTGCCATGCTGACTCAAAAAGACTGAGTGCTGTAATAAAAACAAAAGGTGCTTCAACAAAGTATTAGTTTAAGGGTGTGTACACTTATCCAACCATATTTTATTTTAATATTTTTTCTTCTCTTTACCTAAAACATTTCAATTAGTTTTTCAATTGAGTTGTACAGTTTATAGGTCACATTAAAGGTGGAAAAAGTTCTGAACTTATTTATCTTTGTCTCAATTTTTTATAGCAGAGAAACCGGACATTTTAACAGGGGTGTGTAGACTTTTTATATCCACTGTATATAGTCGTTATTGTGACTTATTAGATTGTAACTCTGCTATACACAAGCAGTTCTGAATGCATTGTTGGCCGTATAGGCAAAAGGGAATATTATGCACGAAGATTTCCTCCAACATCATGAAAAAATAATTAAATTTTTTTTATGGGGAATTATGATTACAGTATGCATTTAACCCCTTAAGGAAGCATGACGTATCTGTATGTCATGGTTTCCGAGTCCTTAAGGACCCATTACGTACCGGTACGTCATGAGTAGTTCCGATCACTACTGAAATCATTCAGCAGGTACCTTGTTACAATGCCCAGGGGGGTCCTGTGACCCCCCCCATATCGGCGATCGCTGCAGTTAATGCCCCCAAAGTGTTCATTTTTAACCCCCCCCCTGCAGCCCCCAATCATATTTTGGCTGGGGGGTGGTTGCGGGAGGCGGTGCGGGATGCGGGCAGTGCAGCAGGCGGGATCACGATTGCGATCCCCCACCCGTCTCCTCTGTAATATTCCCTGGTGTCTAGTGGATCTATCAAAGTGTCAGCACATTGCTGACACTCTGATAGAAACGGCTGGCATCTGTGCTTGATCAGATGCCAGACGTTTAACCCCTTCCATACCGCGGTCCGTACGGACCGCGGTATGGAAGGGTTAACAGGGAGGGAGCTCCCTCTCCCGTCAGGGGGGCTGCTGTGCCTTTGCAGCCCCCCAACAGGATGGGATCGCAGCGGGTGATGGTTGCTGAAAGTCTAATTAGACCTGCTAAAGGTCTATTCAGACTTTGTAAAGTAAAAAATACAGCACAGTGCACTATATAGTGTACTGTATTATACAGACACCAGATCCACTGGATCTACAAGAACCAAGTGGGTCTGGGTAAAAAAAAATGAAAAAAGAAAAAAAAAAACACATATCACTGAATTAAAAAAAAAAAAAATACACTAAACATATTAGGTATCGCCGCGTCCTTAAAAATCTGCTCTTTAAAAATATCATATGACTGAACTCCTCAGGTGAACGCCATAAAAAACGCCCAAAAATGGTGTAAATAAGCCATTTTTTGGCACCTTACATCAATAAAAGTGTAATACAAAGCGATCAAAAAGGCATATGGCTCCAAAAATAGTACCAATCCAACCGCCATCTCATCCCGCAAAAAATGAGCCCCTACCTAAAACAATTGGCAAAAAAATAAAAAAACTATGCCTCTCAGACTAAAACATGATTTTTTTTTTTTGTTTCAAAAATGCATTTTAGTGTTAAATGTAAAAAATAACCTAAAAAGTCAACATATTGGGTATTCCTACGTTCATAAGAATCTGCTCGATAAAAATATCACATGACCTAACCCCTCTAGTAAAAACTGTAAAAAAAATTTAATAAAAACTTTGTCAAAAAGCCATTTTTTTGTCACCTTACATTACAAAAAGTGTAATAGCAAGCGATCAAAAAGTCATATGACCCCCCAAAAAGTGCCAATCTAACCGTCACCTCATCCCACAAAAAATTAGCCCCTTTTGGTTTTAAAAAATGATATTATTGTGTAAAACTTGTATAAATAAATAAAAATTATACATATTGGGTATTGCCACGTGCGTCACAACTTTCTCTATAAAAATAACACATGACCTAACCCCTCAGCTGAACACAGCAAAAAAATATAAAAAATACAATGCCAAATTAAATAAAAACTTTGTCAAAAAGCCATTTTTGTCACCTTACATCACAAAAAGTGTAATAGCAAGCGACCAAAATGTCATATGCACCCCAAGATAGCGCCAATCAAACCGCCATCTAATCCCGCAAAAAATTAGCCCTTACATAAGACCATCGCCCCAAAAAAAAAAGAAAACTACGGCTTTCAGAATGTGGAGACACTAAAAAATTATTTTTTTCAAAAATGCTTTATTATGTAAAACTGAAACAAAAAAACCCAAAAAGTAGTGATATTTGGTATTGTCGCATCCGTAACAACCTGCTCTATAGAAATAACACACAATCTAACCTGTCAGTTTAACGATGTAAATAACAAAAAATAAAAACTGTCCCAAAACAGCTATTTTTTTTGCAAATTTCCCATTTTAATCCATTTTTCCAGTAACAAAGCAAGGGTTAACAACCAAACAAAGCTCAATATTTATTGCCCTGATTTTCTTGTTTGCACAAACACCCCATATATGGTCGTAAACTGCTGTATGGTCAAACGGCAGGGCACAGAAGGAAGGGAACGCCATATGGTTTTTGGAAGGCAGATTTAGCTGGACTTGTTTTTTGACACTATGTCCCATTTGAAGCCTCCCTGATGCACCCCTACAGTAGAAACTCCATAAAAGTGACTTCATCTAAGAAACTACACCCCTCAAGGTATTCAAAACCAGTTTTACAAACTTTGTTAACCCTTTAGGTGTTCCTCAAGATTTATTGGCAAATGGAGATGAAATTTCAGAATTTCTATTTTTTGTTCCCTTCTCTCAAAAAAAGGGTAATATAGAGCAACCAAAAATCAAGATTTGCTTCTAAGCCTTGTAACGTCCCCAAAAAATGAAATGGCATTCCCAAAATGATCGATACATGAAGTAGACATATGGGGAATGTAAATCAATAACTTTTTTTGGCGGTATTACTATGTATTATAGAAGTAGAGAAATTGAAACTTGTTAAATTGCACATTTTTTTCAAAATTTTTGGTAAATTTTTTGTATTTTTTATAAATAAAAATGACATTTTTCGACTTCATTTTACCACTGTCATGAAGTACAATATGTGACGAAAAAAAAATCTCAGAATGGCCTGGATAAGAAAAAGCATATCACCACATAAAGTGACACTGGTCAGATTCCTTAGGGTGAAATAGGTCCTTAAGGGGTTAAATACTATTGTAAGAAAACACTATTGTATTACAAATTGCATGAGATTGGGAACATTTGGTTCTTTTTAGCCCATTTAGTTCCTTTTAAACTTCTGCACCCTAACTTTACCTTCTAACTTTGATTTGCTTTTGTAAAGCATATTAATGTCCTGCAGTTCTAAAGATATATGAAGATTGATGTTTTTTCCAATGTATATAATTAAAAGGCATCTGTCAGCAGATTTGTACCTATTTGAAACTAGCTGACCTGTTAAATATGCGCTTGGCAGCTGAAGGCATCTGTATTGGTCCTATGTTCCTATGTGCCCACATGGCTGAAAAAAAAATATATATGCAAATGAGCCTCAAAGAGCAACTAGGACATTGCTGTTACAAAAAGAGGCTCCACTTTCTCTGCAACTGCCGCACACTTTGCACATTGATTGACAGAGCCAGGCATGATGATATTTTCACTGCCTGATCCTGTCAAAGTGCAGAGGACGCGGCAGTTGTATGGAGAGCTAAGACTCTAGGTGTAACAGCAACACTCATGTTGCTCCTCGTTGCAAATATTAAAACTAGGGATGAGCGAATCGACTTGGAACCGAACCAATCACTGAGCAATTTATGATATGGAAAATCTGAACTTAATAGAAATATGAACATTCAATCTACAATGCCATTCCAGTATCCTTATTATGTATTACCATATAATGAATGGACTCCAAACGTTGCCATCACCAGGAGAAACTACTAAACTAGCATTTTCTACAAGGTATGTAATGCCACATTTTACTATAATTACTGTCAATGTGAATGTTTGCGTTAAGTAATTTATTTTACAATATTTCAATAAATTTCTTTATCTTAATGTATTACAAGCCACTTAATCTACATTAACATAATGCATCCAAAGAGAGTAAAAAAAATAATATAGTGTTTAAAGTAAAAGTATTAACAGTAAAACTTTAAATCACCAGTAACTTTACTGCATTGTTCAGGACAGATAAGCAGTTTAAAAGAGCTATTTGAAGAGAAATGTCACATGAATAAAAATTAAAGCCTGTGCGTAGAAAAATTACAGTTTTAATATTAAATCTGTGCAATCAGGCTATGAGCTAAGCTTGGTATTAAATATTCATTTACATCAGAAAGTATTGTAGCTTTGCTCTTAGCTTGGGGATCATGGCCCATTGTAGATAACACCATGTGTAATTTCAGTAAATGTAATAAAATGAAAAAATGGAACTTGGTAGACTACAAGGTCCTGGATAACTTTCAGTCACTTGACTACTTTACTCATGGTTTAATTCTTCAGTCCATAAATAACATTTTAAAATGTACTAATCTTGTATATGTTTATGACATAAATACCATAAAATGGTGCATGCAGAAAAATATCAGATTTCACTATCCCTTTTGATGTTTCTCAATGCACTAAAGTGAAGAACCGCGCTGCTTACTCAAGGAGTTCTTCCAACCGTGCTGCAGGCCCACCAGACCGATACAGGATAAGGCCTCTTGCACACAAACTTTTTTTTTTGCGGGTGTATGGGCCGTTTTTATGAGTTCCGTATACGGACCCATTCATTTCAATGGGTCCGCAAAAAAAACGGAAGTGTTTCCGTGTTTCCGTTTTTCCGTTCCGTGGAAAGATAGAACATGTCCTATTATTGCCCGCAAATCACAGTCTGTGGCTCCATTCAAGTCAATGGGTCCGCAAAAAAAACGGAACGCATACGGAAATGCATCCGTATGTCTTCCGTATCCGTTCCGTTTTTGCGGAACGATCTATTGAAAATTTTAAGCCCAGCCCAATTTTTTCTATGTAATTACTGTATACTGTATATGCCATACGGAAAAACGGAACGGAAATGGAAACACAACGGAAACACAACGGATAACAAAAACGGAACAACGGACCCGTAAAAAACGGACTCCAAAACCATACGGTCGTGTGCAATAAGCCTAACAGTGCTTCCCAGCTCTGGGTTCCAAATCACAACTCTTGGCTTCCTCTGCAGAGCACCAAAAAAATCACACCATAGTGAAGCACTGGAGATACATTTAAACAACTTGTGGTTTTATTATACTCGCAAAGATTTTAAGCTCGTTTGTATGTATAAAATCAGTCCGCTACAGCGGACTATGATTTTATACATGCGAAGATTTTAAGCTCGTTTGCGAATATTCTAAAAAATGAATAAAGAGCAATATAGCGAATATTCTAAAAAAACAAATATAGAGCAATATAGCGAATATGATCTCAACAGCGAATAGTCTTGTCATAAGACTATGCAACCAATAGAGGGCGCTGTTCATGACTCAACAGCACCCTCTATTATTTGTATAGTCTTATGACAAGACTATTCCCTGTTGCAAGTAACTCACAGGGATTGTCTAAGACTATTCAACTAATAGAGGGCGCTGTTCATGAGTCATGACTCAAGAATAGCGCCCTCTATTAGTTGAATAGTCTTACGACAAGACTATTCTCTGTTGTGAGATTGTGAAATCTCACATCTGATGGTACATTCTAACCCTGGAGGAGTTCCCATGGTGATGGGGATGCTCCATGCGCACAGGAAGTCGGAAACGGACACTCACTGGAGCGTGATGAAATCCTAAGGAGCCTGGACACGCAAGAACTGTTTTTTGGGGGAACCAGACAGCAGGGAGGAATCAATCATGAGTGTTACTTCATAAAAAAAAAATGACGAATATTCAAATAAAAAATATATATAGCACTATATTCGATATATATTGAATTATTATTATTATATATATACATAATGTTTTTTTTCGAATATTCGCGAATATATGATGAATATTCTACTAAATATTCGTCAAATATTGCAAATTCGAATATAGCTCCTGCCGCTCATCACTATTGGTGACCCACAAGAAGTAACTCCCATGGAAGAGGAGATGGAGGAGTTGGAAGTAGAGGATGATGATGATGATGACGGGGACACCGTCAGGATGTCCTACCATCATATTCTACAGTTGTGGCCAAAAGTTTTGAGAATTACATAAATATTGGAAATTGGAAAAGTTGCTGCTTAAGTTTTTATAATATCAATTTGCATATACTCCAGAATGTTATGAAGAGTGATCAGATGAATTGAATAGTCCTTGTTTGCCATGCAAAATAACTTAATCCCCAAAAAACCTTTCCACTGCATTTCATTGCTGTTATTAAAGGACCTGCTGAGATCATTTCAGTAATCATCTTGTTAACACAGGTGAGAATGTTGATGAGCACAAGGCTGGAGATCATTATGTCAGGCTGATTGGGTTAAAATGGCAGACTTGACATGTTAAAAGGTGGGTGATGCTTGAAATCATTGTTCTTCCATTTTTAACCATGGTGCAAAGAAATGCGTCCAGCCATTATTGCGTTGCATAAAAATGGCTTTACAGGCAAGGATATTGTGGCTTCTAAGATTGCACCTCAATCAACAATTTATAGGATCATCAAGAACTTCAAGTAAAGAGGTTTAATTCTTGTTAAGAAGGCTTCAGGGCATCCAAGAAAGTCCAGCAAGCGCCAGGATCGTCTCCGAAAGAGGATTCAGCTACAGGATCGGAGTGCCACCAGTGCAGAGCTTGCTCAGGAATGTCAGCAGGCAGGTGTGAGCGCATCTGCACGCACAGTGAGGCGAAGACTTTTGGAAGATGGCCTGGTATCAAGAAGGGCAGCAAAGAAGCCACTTCTCTCCAAAAAAAACCATCAGGGACAGATTGATCTTCTGCAGAAAGTATGGTTAATGGACTTCTGAGGACTGGGGCAAAGTCATATTCTCCGATGAAGCCTCTTTCAGATTGTTTGGGGCATCAGGAAAAAGGCTTGTCCGGAGAAGAAAAGGTGAGCTACCATCAGTCTTGTGTCATGCCAACAGTAAAGCATCCTGAGACCAGTCATGTGTGGGGTTGCTTTTCATCCAAGTGAGCGGGCTCACTCACAATTTTGCCCCAAAACTCTTTTCAGGGGGAAGCGCTGCCACTGCACCAGGCGATACCCTGATCTTGAAATCCCTGAAGAGCCACAAATAGTGTCTAAATGCGTCGGACAATCTTTAATTAGGAATGTGGGGTACCGTATAGGATAGTAGCTTGGTCTAGGGAGTATTAGATAGATCCGAGGTTCCAGAGGCTGGGGGTCACCCTTTATCATTTATTTATTTATTACTCTGATTCTGTAGTTTGCAGCAACACCCCATATGTGGTTGTAAACTGCTGTATGGCCAAACGGCAGGGTGTAGAGGGAGAGGAGCGCCATGTGGTTTTTGAAAGGCAGATTTTGCTGGACTGGTTTTTTGACACTATGTCCCATTTGAAGCCCTCTTGATGCACCCCTAGAGTAGAAACTCCATAAAAGTTACTCCATCTAAGAAACTACATCCCTCAAGGTATTCAAAACTTATTTTACAAACTTTGTTAACCCTTTAGGTGTTCCACAAGAGTTATCGGCAAATGGAGATGAAATTTCAGAATTTCTATTTTTTGTTACCTTGCCTCTAAAAAAAAGTGTAATATAGTGCGAGCAAAAATCATATTTACCTTATAATAGTACCAAAAACACTGCCCCCGCTTCGTCATCATTGAGTAAATGTTGACCCTGTACCTCACAGTCAGCAGACACATTCCAGCCAATCAGCAGCATACCCTCCCTCCCACCTCCCTCCCTCCTCACCGGGGGTCAGCCAGACAGCACACCAATCAACGCATCAGAATACTGTCATTGCAAAGCTCAGCAGTGTGGCATTTTTTTGTGTCTGCCTCTGATAACAGCGATGCCATTTGCAACCTGTGCCAAAAGAAACTGAGTCGTGGGAAGTCTTTGCGAAGGCACATGATCTCACATCACAAACGCCTATGGGATCAACACATGAGTACATGCAGCACACAAACTCAAAGCCTCCATGCTCCTCCTGGTCCAGCATCTTCAGCCACGTCAACCACTGCTGTCCTCCCTGCCCCCTCTCAACCACCCGCCACTCTGCCTCTCACCTTCAGCAGTTCCTGCTCATCTGCCCACAGTCAGGTGTCTGTCAAGGATATGTTTGACCCCCGGTATAAGCAGAAAGTGCCTGAAATGTTAACGAATTCCCGGAAGTTGGAAAGGATGCAGCAGTTCCAAAATAAATTTAAAAGTATGCATTACACAGGGTATAATGGCGATGTCACGGCACAGCGGGAATCTAACAGGGGAAGAGGTGAAAGTAATCCTCCTGCTACCACGACCATGCCGGCAAGGACAGGACACTTTACAGACGTGTTGTTGATCATCTAAGGCCGGCATGCTCAACCTGCGGCCCTCCAGCTGTTGCAAAACTACAACTCCCAGCATGCCCGGTAAGCCTACAGCCATCAGCCTACAGCCGAGCATGATGGGAGTTGTAGTTTTACAACAGCTGGAGGGCCGCAGGTTGAGCATCCCTGATCTAAGGTGATCATTAAAGCCTACTAGGCCAACAATGGGCCCACACTGCAGAATCATTTGTTTTCTGGGTCACTTAACTGTCACTGAACTACCTGAGCACGACCATAGGCTTTGAAAAAACTCCATCGCCTGCAATCTCCCAAACGTACGCATCGCCACAGCCCTTCGGGGTCCACCCTCAGAGAACGACTCAATCGACAGGTAGCAGACTACCTCGCCTTAACTGCAGATATCGACACTCTGAGGAGCGATGAACCCTTTGACTACTGGGTGTGCAGGCTTGACCTGTGGCCTGAGCTATCCCAATTTGCGATAGAACTTCTGGCCTGCCACGCTTCAAATGTCCTGTCAGAAAGGACCTTCAGTGCAGCAGGAGGTATTGTCACTGTGAATAGAAATCGCCTATGTCCAAAAAGTCTAGATTACCTCACCTTTATTAAGATGAATGAGGCATGGATCCCAAAGGGACTGACAGTGGGCGATACATTTGACTATAAAAGGCCTGATGAGATGAGCTGCCTTGGGCTAAAAATGGTCCACACGCTGCTGTATTTTATCTCTGCATGCCGGATGACTTGCATGACTTATCCGTCACCAACTAGGGTTCAAGCCGTAATGTTTTAGTGCACTTTCTGCCCGGAAAACATCATTGCGGCTGCAACAATATCTAATTTTTATGGCATGTGTACATGCCTAACTTTTCTGGCCTCTAGTGCTGCACTGTGGCTGCAAAAAAAAAAGGCACATACATGTGTCAATTACCCTTTGTGATCGTTACATTGTTGTGGTGAAGGGGCTTGCGTATCACAATGAATCAACGACCTCTTTGAGTGTGTTGGCAATGGCAATGTTGGCACACCCCAGATGATAAGGTCGTTGCTTCATTGTGAACAGACCAAAAGCGATCGGCTGGATAATTTTGCCTAGAAAAAACATAAATTTTCTTTATGATCATCTAAGGTGATCATTAAAGCCTACTAGGCCAACAATGGGCCCACACTGCAGAATCATTGTTTTCTGGGTCACTTAACTGTCACTGAACTACCTCAGCATGGCCATATGCTTTGAAAATCCTCCATCACCTGCAATCTCCCAAACGTGCGCACGACCACAGTCCTCACTACATGGAGGACGCATAGAGGAATAAAATTTATGTCATAAGTGTGTCAACTGTTGACAACTCTTTGCGGTTTGTCTAAAATCTATTCCATACACGTCCCCTGATAGGGGACGTAACAGGGATTAAACTGATAGGAATAGTACTACTTTACACACCACTCATATCTGGTGGCACAGTACATTGCAAGGCATACGTGCAGTGCCCCAAATTGGAAGTAGCAGGACCAACCAAGCATCTTTTTCCATCTCCCGGTTCCTAAAATCTATTCCATACACAACCCCTGATAGGGGACGTAACAGGGATTAAACTGATAGGAGTGGTGTGTTAAGTAGTACTATTCCTATCTGGTGACACAGTACATTGCAAGCCATACGCGCAGTGCCCCAAATTGGAAGTAAGAGGACTGACCAAGCATCTTTTTCCATCTCCCAGTTCCTAAAATCTATTCCATACACCGCCCCCTGATAGGGGACAAAACAGAGATTAAACTGTTAAGAACAGATTTTTTTTAATTTTAAAAAAAAAGAGGACAGCCTCTGCAGAGCTGGGTATTTTTTGGCCGCGTTACTGAATGCTCATGTACAATGGCTGTAGGCTCATGCGTCCTTTTGTGGCTGTGACAAACCTGGTCAGTCAAACCCAAGGCAACATGATCGAACTCATCCCATATGCGTTTTTTCTGGAGCGTGACCTGCAAAGAGTGCTGGATCAGGTGGTAGATGAGCATGAAGAGGAAGAGTTGTGGTCACCATCACCACCAGAAGCAGCCTTGTCTTCGTCGATTGCTGGACCTGCGGAAACACAGAGAGAGGAGTCAGAGGAAGTTGGCTTTGAAGAGGTGTAAGACCAACCACAGCAGGCGTCCCAGGGGGCTTGTTGTCACCTTTCGGGGACCCTTGGTGTTGTACGTGGCTGGGTGGAGGGAGACCTTCAATGACATCAGTGAGCACAAGGAACAGGACATGGCTAGCTTGGTATCCAACCTTGTGCAAATGGGGAGTTTGCAGTTGTGCCAATGGACTGTTTGCGGTGCGTTAAACGGGGAGTTTGGTCTGTCACTGTGAAGCGGGCGTAACCCTTGCACTACCTGATCGATACAACATCATACCTGATGGTATACACACACTGGCTGTTTTAAAGCACTTTATTCCAAACAATTTAGGAATGTTAGGAGTTTTGCCATGGATCCCCCTCCGACATGCCACAGTCCAGGTGTTAGTCTCCTTGAAACAACTTTTCCATCACTATTGGGGCCAGAAAGTCCCTGTGGGTTTAAAAATTTGCCTGCCTATTGAAGTCTATGGCAGTTCGCCCGGTCGCGAACATTCTCGTTCGCGATCGGAAAATTTTATGTTCGTCACATCTCTACTTATCTCTGAAGAAGTGAGGAAAATGTTGGAACTTGGGGTAATTGAAGAGTCCCATAGCCAGTGGTCCAGTCCTATAGTTCTTATCCCCAAACCAGATGGCAGCTGGAGGTTTTGCAATGACTTCCAGAAGTTGAATATATCTAAGTTTGATGCTTACCCAATCCCCTGTGTTGATGAGCTTATTGACAGGCTCAGAAATGCCAGGTATATAACCACTCTAGACCTAACCAAGGGATACTGGCAAATTCCCCTGACAAATGAAGCCAAAGAGAAAACTGCCTTTGCCACTTCTGATAGGTTGTTTCATTATGTGGTCTTGCCATTTGTTTTGTATAGAGCCCCTGCAACCTTCCAGTGGGTAATGGATAAGATATTAAGACCCCACAGACGGTACGCAGCCACATATCTGGATGACATCATCCAAAGTCCAGACTGGGAATCCCATCTACCTAGGCTGCAGGCAGTTATCAATTCACTGTGTGAGGTCGGCTTCACAGCCAATCCCCAAAAATGTGCCATTGGTCTTGAAGATGCTAAGTATCTAGGTTACATCATAGGCTGAGGCCTAGTAAAGCCCCAGTTAAACAAAATTTAAGCCATAAAAAGATGGCCTCAACCAGTAAACAAGAAGCAAGTCTGTGCCTTCTTGGGGATTACAGGCTTTTACTGGTTATTTATACCTAATTTTGCTTCCCTTGCAGCCCCATTAACAGACCTGACAAAAGGGAAAAAATCTGTCATGGTCAAGTGGTCACAAGAGGCTGAAAACTCATTTCAGACTCTAAAAACCCTCCTGTGCGCTCAGCCGGTACTGATAACCCCAGACTTTAACAAAGGGTTTGTCCTAAAGACGGATGAGTCTGAGGTGGGACTGGGGGCAGTACTGTCATAGGTACAGGATAGAGAAGAACACCCTGTACTGTATCTGAGCAGGAAACGTAATGACTATAAGCAAAAATATGCAATTATGGAAAAAGAGTGCCTCGCGATTAAATGGTCCCTGGAAGCACTCCGCTACTATTTGCTTGGCCGTCACTTTGAATTGGTCACGGATCATGCTCCCTTAAAATGGATGTGTGAGAATAAGGAAAAAATAGGAGGGTAACAAGATGGTTCTTAGCCCCACAAGTTTACCAGTTTACCGTAAAGCACAAGCCAAGGACCCAAATGGAAAATGCAGATGCCTTGTCGCATGTACATTGTCTGACGTCCAGATGTGTTCCAGCCCCGGGTCTGAAACAAGGGAGGAGGATATGTGACAGTGTGGCAGGAGAAGTAGTGGACTGGGTCTATGTGTGCCCAAGATTCCTCACTTCTGCCATTTAAAAAGCTACCAGGGAAATGTTCAGCAGAGGTCGATGCAGATGTCTCTGCAATTCGGGTTTGCATAAAACCTGTTTTTTAGGTCCTTTGTTAAGGTTAAGGTGGCCAGTCCAGGTTTTGGGCTGTCAGGTAATTACTCCTGAGTAGAGATGAGCGAACATTAAAAAAAAGTCCGTTGTTCGGCGTTCGGGTGGTGGTAAGTCGCACATCCCGTTATGGATTCCACTATAGGGGGCATATGGAATCCATAAGGGGCGGCTGCCACCAACCCGAACTGTTGAACAGCCGAAGGACCTGGGGTGACGTCACTGTCGTGATCAGTGCAGGGGGCGTGGCGTGGCTCATCACTGGATTTGATCCCGTGCTGAGCCACGCCCCCTGCACTGATCACATGACAGTGACGTCACCCCAGGTCCTTCGGCTGTGCAAAAGTTCGGGTTGGTGGCAGCCGCCCCTTATGGATTCCATATGCCGCTATAGTGGAATCCATAACGGGATGCGCGACTTACCACCACCCGAACGCCGAACATTGGACTTTTTTTAATGTTCGCTCATCTCTACTCCTGAGTAGAGTTGAGCGAACACCTGGATGTTCGGGTTCGACGAGTTCGGCCGAACTTTCGAAAAATGTTCGGGTTCGGGATCCGAACTCGACCCGAACTTCATCCCGAACCCGAACCCCATAGAAGTCAATGGGGACCCGAACTTTTGGGCACTATAAAAAGGCTGTAAAACACACCGGAAAGGGCTAGAGGGCTGCAAAATGTAGTTAAATACCCTGCAAACAAATGTAGATAGGGAAATGATGAGTTAACATAAAATAAATAAAAATTAAACAATATTAATTGGAGTGAGGTCCCATAGCACAGAATCAGGCTTCAAGTCACCCACCAATGGAGAAGGTCACTTACTATTATTTTGACCACAGCACCCAGACAAAGGAGAGAGGTCCCACAGCAGAGAACCAGGCATCATATCACCCACTACAGGAGTAGGCCACCATTTAGTTACTTTGACCCCTACACCCAGACGGAGGAGAGAGGTTACACAGCAGAGAATCAGGCATTTAGATCACCCACCACAGGAGTAGGCCACCATTGAATCAGACCCCGGCAACCATGTCAGATGGCACAAGCATAAGCTTTATATCAATCAGCACAGGAGAAGGCGACTTTGACAGACTTTGACCCCTACACCCGGACGGAGGAGAGAGGTTTCAAAGCAGAGAATCAGGCATTTAGATCACCCACCACAGGAGTAGGCCCCCATTGAATCAGACCCAGGCAACCATGTCAGATGGCACAACCATCAGCTTCATATCAATCAGCACAGGAGAAGGCGACTTTGAAAGACTTTGACCCCTACACCCAGACGGAGGAGAGAGGTTTCACAGCAGAGAATCAGGCATTTAGATCACCCACCACAGGAGTAGGCCCCCATTGAATCAGACCCTGGCAACCATGTCAGATGGCACAACCATCAGCTTTATATCAATCAGCACAGGAGAAGGCGACTTTGAAAGACTTTGACCCCTACACCCAGATGGAGGAGAGAGGTTTCACAGCAGAGAATCAGGCATCATATCAACCACCACAGGAGAAGCCACCATTGAGTTACTTTGACCCCTGCACCCAGGAAGAGGAGAGAGGCCCCACAGCACATATTCTGGCATCATATCAGCCACCACAGGAGAAGCCACCATTGAGTTACTTTGACCCCAGCACCCAGGAAGAGGAGAGAGGCCCCACAGCACATATTCTGGCATCATATCAGCCACCACAGGAGAAGCCCCCATTTAGTTACTTTGACCCCTGCACCCAGGAAGAGGAGAGAGGCCCCACAGCACATATTCTGGCATCATATCACACACCACAGGAGAAGGCCTCTTTCAGTGATTTAGGCCTTTGGACCCAGACAGAGGAGAGAGGTCAGAGATTAGCTTCATATCCCCCAGCACAGCAGAAGACCGCTTTATTTGACTTAGGCCTCAGCACCCAGACAGAAGACAGAGGTAGCATGGCAGAGGTTATGGCTTCATGTCACCCGTTAGTTTAACCGGCCACTTTCATCTGGTTAGGCCCGGCGCCCAGACAGAGAAGAGTTTCATTCAACTGTGGGTTTCATAAAATTTGTATCAAATAAAGAAGTGGCCCGTAGCACAACAAGACATGTTTTAGGCAGTTAATAAGGACTACTCTGCACAAGGGAGGGACAGGTCCTGTGGGATCCATGCCTGGTTCATCTTTATGAAGGTCAGCTTGTCCACGTTGGCTGTGGACAGGCGGCTGCGCTTGTCAGTAATGACGCCCCTGCCGTGCTGAATACGCGTTCAGATAAAACGCTGGCCGCCGGGCAGGAAAGCACCTCCAAGGCATAACATGCTAACTCTGGCCACGTGGACAATTTCGAAACCCAGTAGTTGAATGGGGCCGAACCATCCGTCAGGATGTGGAGGGGTGTGCAGACATACTGTTCAACCATGTTAGTGAAATGCTGCCTCCTGCTAACACGTTCCGTATCAGGTGTCGGTGCAGATAGCTGTGGCGTGGAGACAAAACTTTTCCACATTTCTGCCATGCTAACCCTGCCCTCAGATGAGCTGGCCGTGACACAGCTGCGTTGGCGACCTCTTGCCACTCCTCTGCCTTCACCTTCCACCTGTTCCCCTGTGACATGTGGGAATGCTCTCAAGAGCGCCTCTATCAGCGTGCGCTTGTACTCGCGCATCTTACGGTCGCGCTCCAGTTCAGGAATTAAAGTGGGCACATTGTCTTTATACCGGGGATCCAGCAGGGTGGCCACCCAGTAGTCTGCACACGTTAAAACGTGGGCAACTCTGCTGTCGTTGCGCAGGCATTGGAGCATATATTCGCTCATGTGGGCCAGGCTACCCATGGGTAAGGACAAGCTGTCCTCTGTGGGAGGCGTATCGTCATCGTCCACCGTATCCCCCAGCCACGCACCAGTGATGGGCCTGGGCTGCCACCCCGCTGTGAACTTGCTTCATCCTCGTCCCCCTCCACCTCCTCCTCCTCATCCTCCTCGTCCTCCAGTACAGTGCCTTGGCTGGCGACTTGTGAACCTGTCCTCTGCTGCTTAAACAAACCTCCCTCTGAGCCACTTCGAACAGACTGGCCCGAAAGTGTTAGAAACGAGCCCTCATCCTCCTCCTCCTCCTCCACCTGGGCCACCTCCTCTAACATCATTGCCCTAATTGTTTACTCAAGGAGACATAGAAGTGGTATTGTAACGCTGATAACAGTGTCATCGCCACTGGCCATGTTGGTGGAGTACTCGAAACAGCGCAGCAGGGCATACAGGTCTCACATGGAGGCCCAATCATTGGTGGTGAAGTGGTGCTGTTCGGCAGTACGACTGACGCGAGCGTGCTGCAGCTGAAACTCCACTATGGCCTGCTGCTGCTCGCACAGTCTCTCCAGCATGTGCAAGGTGGAGTTCCACCGGGTGGGCACGTCGCATATGAGGCGGTGAGCGGGAAGGCCGAAGTTCCGCTGTAGCGCAGACAGGCGAGCAGCGGCAGGATGTGAACGGCGGAAGCGCGCACAGACGGCCCGCACTTTATGCAGCAGCTCTGACATGTTGGGGTAGTGGTGAATGAACCTCTGCACCACCAAGTTCAGCACATGCGCCAGGCAAGGGATGTGCGTCAAACCGGCTAGTCCCAGAGCTGCCACGAGATTTCGCCCATTATCGCATACCACCAGGCCTGGCTTGAGGCCCACCGGCAGAAACCACTCGTCGGTCTGTTGTTCAATACCCCGCCACAACTCCTTTGCGCTGTGGGGCCTGTCCCCCAAACATATGAGTTTCAGAATGGCCTGCTGACGTTTACCCGGGCTGTGCTGAAGTTGGTGGTGAAGGTGTGTGGCTGACCGGATGAGCTGGTGGAAGCAGTGGAGGAGGAAGCCGAGTAGGAGGAGGAGGCTACAGGAGGCAGAGAATGATGCCCTGCGATCCTAGGGGCGGAAGGACGTGCGCCAAGGAACTGTCCGCCGGGGCCCAGCCGCCACTACATTCACCTAGTGTGCAGTTAGTGAGATATAGCGTCCCTGGCCGTGCTTACTGGTCCACGTATCTGTGGTTAGGTGGACCTTGCCACAAATGGCGTTGCGCAGTGCACACTTGATTTTATCGGACACTTGCATGTGCAGGGAAGGCACGGCTGTCTTGGAGAAGTAGTGGCGGCTGGGAACCACATACTGCGGGACAGCCATGGCCATCAGCTGTTTGAAGCTGTCTGTGTCCACCAGCCGGAATGACAGCATTTCAAAGGCCAGCAGTTTAGAAATGCTGGCGTTCAGGCCAAGGGCTCGAGGGTGACTCGGGGGGAATTTGCGCTTCCTCTCTAAGGTTTGAGAGCTGAACGCTGCTGTGTGATATAGTGGAGACGCTAGTTGACGGTGGTGGTGGTGTCGGTGGCACATCCTCTGTTTGCTGCTCGGCAGGTGGCAACATTCCTCTCGAGGCGGAAGCCGAGGCAGCAGCGGTAGAGGGAGCAGGGGGAGCCTCAGCGAGTGCCTGGTTTTTAAGGTGTGTACCCCACTGCAGTTCATGCTTTGCATGTAGATGCCTGGTCATGCAGGTTGTGCTGAGGTTCAGAACGTTAATGCCTCGCCTCAGGCTCTGATGGCAGAGCGTGCAAGTCACTCGGGTCTTGTCGGTAGGACATTGTTTAAAGAAGTGCCATGCCAGGGAACTCTTTGAAGCTGCCTTTGTGGGGCTGGGTCCCTGTTGGCGATGTCCAGTAGCAGGCGAACTCTGGGGCGGCGGCTCGTCTGCTTTGGCCCCCTGCTCCCTCTTTGGCTTCGCTGTTGTCTCGGTCTCACCACTACCTCTTCCTCTGAACTGTGAAAGTCATCGCCACGACCTTCAGTCCATGTGGGGTCTAAGACCTCATCGTTCTCTGCATCGTCTTCCACCCAGTCTCCCTCCCTGACCTCCTCCTGTTCAGTCTGCACACTGCAAAAGACGCGGCAGTGGGCACCTGTGTTTCGTCATCATCAGAGAGTCGGTGACTCTGCTGTGGTGGTATTCCCATGTCCTCTTCATCTGGAGACATAAGTGGTTGTGCGTCAGTGCATGGTATGTCTTCCTCCACTGGGGAAGGGCTAGGTGGACGCCCTGGGAAACCCTGGAAGCAGAGTCTTCAAACAGAAGAAGAGACTGCTGCATAACTTGTGGCTCAGACCGTTTCCCTGATATGCTTGGGGGTGATGTGACAGACTGATGGGCTTGGTTTTCAGGTGCCACCTGTGCGCTTTCCGCAGAAGACTGGGTGGAAGACAATGTGGTGAACGTGCTGGAAGCACTGTCGGCCACCCAATCGATTAATGCCTGTACCTGCTCAGACCTTACCATCCTAAGAGCGGCATTGGGCCCCACCAAATATCGCTGTAAATTCTGCCGGCTACTTGAGGGAGTTGGTTCCCTACGGTGTGCGCCTGGGGCCGAACGGCCACGTCCTCTACCAGCAACAGAGGCTCCACGGACACCACCACGACCGCGTCCTCGTCCCTTAATAGTATTTTTCTTCATTGTTGCGATTCAACTCGCACCACAATGAAATATATTATTTTTTATAAGCAAAATCCCCTCACTGGAATACTTTCAGTCTTTTGACTGTATGGATTACAGATGGAATGACTGTTATATGTGAGTACCGCTTTCTTTGACAGATTCTAGTATGGGTACATATATATTTTCCCAACCTGGGAGATTAGTTTGCTAATTCCAGATGTATAAACCCCAGCCCAACTGTATCTAGTATATTGAACGCCAGATAAACTAACTTGGCCTTGTTTAAATAAAAATAATTCCCTCACTGGAATACTTTCAGTCTTTTGACTGTATGGATTACAGATGGAATGACTGTTATATGTGAGTACCGCTTTCTTTGACAGATTCTAGTATGGGTAAATAAATATATATTTTCCCAACCTGGGAGATTAGTTTGCTAATTCCAGATGTATGAAACGCAGGCCTAACTGTATCTAGTATATTGAACGCCAGATAAACTAACTTGGCCTTTTTTAAATAAAAAAAAAATTCCCTCACTGGAATACTTTATGGCTTTTCACTGTATGGATTACGGGTGGACTGGTATTAGTAGGGGTGACACAAGCACACCCAAGTCCCTGATGTAGGATTTCTATGGCACAGACCACTATTACAAGTGATTAATGGACGTTGGGAGAGATTGTGCTGCAGCACTAGTCCCAAGATGGCCGCCGCCTATCAGCCCAGTAACATGTGCCACAAAATGGTCTGCACAACCTTTAAAAAAATAGCCTTGGACTGTGCTGCTAAATCGCTATTGGTCTGAATCCCAGGTGTAGATGTCTGACTTGTTTGGAGCTTTGGAATGCACACTGTGGCAGCTTCTGCTGCAGCACTACAAGTCGCAAAATGGCGGCCGGCGGTCAGCCCAGGTACATGTGGATGGAAAAATCACTCTGGCCACTCTAAAAATAGCCAATCCCTATTAAAAAAGCAGCTCAGCTGCAGTTGTTCAGATGAATCACAGGTGGAGGAGAGATATTTGCTTCCAGTTATTCAATTATCCCTGCCTATTCTCGCCCTAGCATCAGCTGCGTCTATCCCTGTTCTATTCACATCGGGAGTGAGCACGTCCCGACGTGCGCACAAGCTTATAAAGAGGCTGAGTCACATGCTGCACTTGGCCAATCACAGCCTTGCCAATAGTAGGCATGGCTGTGATGGCATCTTAGGGCAAGTAGTATGATGCATGTTGATTGGCTGCTTTGCAGCCTTTCAAAATGCGCCAAAATACATGCCGAACGACAAACCCGAACCCGAACTTTTACGAAAAAGTTCGGGTTCGGGTCCGTGTCACGAACACCCCAAAATTCGGTACGGACCCGAACTATGCTCGAACTGTTCGCTCAACACTACTCCTGAGGTTTGCTAGCCTGATATAAGGCTGAGAATGCAGACACAGCTCTCTCCATCTGGGAACAGGTTCTATGCATGGAGCTTGTGAGAGCACTTCAAGAGGTATGGACTTTGCTATTTTGTTTGGTGCCCAGTATTAGGCCGGCACTTGGTCAGTGAGGTTTCCTGCTGTATAATTAGAGCCGGACAGGCCTACAATTTTAGTTTGTTATATTTTATGTTCTGCAATTCAACCTGACAATAAAACTGTCTTAAGCCAGTTAAACAACTTCCCTGCCATTTGGCCTGCAATTTCTACGGTGTGCCTGCTAAACTATGCCTGTCTACCCAGGATACGACATCCCACGTTAACTGATCCCTTACAGTGGTCATAACCATAGAAACGTGCAGTGTATAATGTGATCGAAAAATTAATCCAGACAGAAAAGGAAGCAATATGGATAACAATACATTAGCAAGCGGCTTGTATTAACTTTGTCTACATGATAAATGCCTCTTACTAAAGTTAACTGCTTTTAATTTGTGCATTTTCCTATGCTATGATAACACATTGTGCATTAAGACTGGAGATGAGCGAATTTTTCAAAAATTCTATTCGCCGATCAGTCGAATTTTTTAGGAAACATTTGGTTTGTTCCGAATTTATTTGCGGCAAATTAAAAAAAATGGCTATTTTCTGGCTGCAGAGAGCCTTTATCGTGGTTTAAAACACTGCACCTTGCAGTAACACGCATAGGGAGTCTGCTTTGGTACTGGAAGTATACTGTGAGTCCGTATGACATACAGATGACAGGCGTCGCTCTTAGAATCACTGCACACTTCACTTATTTAGGCAGTCACGGGGCCAAAACTGACCAAATAGCTCAAGTATAATCTCAGCCTTACAGGTCGATGTTGGTGCCAAGAAGAAGCGCACTCCTTTTATAACCGTCATCAGATGATTACGCATAGATGTCTACAGAACCTGTTCTATTAAACTCTTATACAAATAGAGACCCCCGACAGAGTGGAGAGGGTGTAAGCAGTAAGTTTGTGTTGATGACTCACTGATTATTTGCCCTTCCTCTGATCCAGCAGAACAATAACGCCCAAAAAACTAATCCTATCTGTTAACCGCCTCTGGACCGCCTAAAGCACGGATGTGTCCAGGCGGCGGCAGGTTTAGTCCGCCTGGATGCATCCGCGCGTCATCTCGCGAGATTTCCTGCTCACAGGATCGCGTTGGGGAGAAGTTAAACTACAGCCTGCCAGCGCTGATCATGCTGTTTTGTTAACAGTGTCTGATATGCCTATGCCTGCTGCTTGCTCCTCTGGTGGTCCCTTTTGCTTGGGACCACCAAAGGAAACAAATGTAAGTGCACCAATCACCACACAGCCCCCCCCCATCCAACCCCCCCCCCCACCGTCACTGATTAACCCCCGATTAACCCCTGATCACCCCCTGTCACCCATCACCCTCTGTAAGGCTCATTCAGACGTCCGTATGTGTTTTGTGGATCCACGGATCCGCAAAACACGAGGACCGGCAATGTGCTTTCCGCACATTGCCAGAACTATATAGAAAATGCCTTTTCTTGTCCGCAATTGCAGACAAGAATAGGACATGCTCTATCTTTTTTCCGCATCACCCCTGGCCTCATTCACACTGAATGGGTCCGCATCTATTCCGGAGAATTGCGGAATAGTTGCGGACATTTTTGCGGACGTTTGAATTGGGCCTTACAACTTTTTTTTTTTTTTTTTTTTTTTGCAGAGATTTTTTCATCCACATTGACTGATGCGAATGAAGAAATCTGTGCTGTTCATTTTTATATTTTTCAGCCCAGAGGCTGAACGGAAAAAAAAAATCTCATTACCCGTATGCTTAATATAAGGAGAATAGCAGAAACTCCTAATGCTGGCCATACATGTAATGATTGCGGAGACCCTCAAACGCCAGGGCAGTACAAACACCTCACATGTGACCCCATTTTAGAAATAAGACACCCCAAGGTATTCTGGGAGGGGTACGGTGAGTTCATGTAAAATTTTATTTTTTGTCACAAGTTAGTGGAATATAAGACTTTGTAAGAAAAAAAAAAGCCAATTTCCGCTAACTTGTGCCAAAAAAAAATCTTCTATGAACTCGCCATGCCCCTCATGAAATACCTTGGGGTGTCTTCTTTCCAAAATGGGTCACATGTGGGGTATTTATACTGCCCTGACATTTTAGGGGTCCTAAAGCGTGAGAAGAATTCTTGAATCCAAATGCGTAAAAATGCCCTCCTAAAAAGGTACTAGGCTGCAAAAAAGTGTCACACGTGGTATCACCGTACTCACGAGAAAGGCCAATGTGTTTTGGGGTGTATTTTTACATATACTCTTGCTGGGTGAGAGAAATATCTCTAAATGACAACATTTTAATTTTTTTTTTATACAAAGTTGACAATTTACAGAGATATTTCTCTTACCCAGCATGGGTATATGTAAAAATACACCCTAAAACACATTGCACTACTTCTTCTGAGTACGGCGATACCACATGAGTGACACTTTTTTGCAGCCTGGCTGCGCAAAGGGGCCCAAATTCCAACGAGTACCTTTAGGTTTTACATGGCTGCTCACAATTTAGCCCCGCCCAAAATGCCAGAACAGTAAACACACCCCGCAAATGACCCCATTTCGGAAAGTAGACACCCCAAGGTATTCACTGAGGGGCATAGTGAGTCCGTGGGAGATTTTATTTTTTTTTGCCAGAAGTTAGCAGAAATGGAAACTTTATTATTTTTTTTCCTCAAAGTGTAATTTTCCGCTAACGTGTGAAAAAAAATGAAATCATACATGAACTCACCATGCCCCTCCGTGAATACTTTTGGTGTCTTCTTTCTAAAATGGTGTCATTTGTTTTTTTTTTTTATTCTATCCTGACATTCTAGCACCTGAAGAAACATTACAGGTGTTCAGAAAGTCAGAGCTGCTTCAAAATGCAGAAATTGACTGTTTTGCAACATAGTTTGTAAACGCTATAATTTTTACCCAAACCAATAAATATACACTTATTGGATTTTTTTTTTATCAAAGACATGTATAACAATAAATTTAGAGAATTTTTTTTTATTTATTTATTATTTACAACAGAAAGTGAAAAATGTTTTTTTTTTTTTTGCAAAAATTTCGGTCATTTTTGATTAATATCAAAAAAAGTAAAAATGTCAGCAACAATGAAATACCACCAAATGAAAGCTCTATTAGTGAGAAGAAAAGGAGGTAAAATTTATTTGGGTGGTGAGTTGTATGACTGAGCAATAAACCGTGAAAGTAGTGTAGTGCAGAATTGTAAAAAGTGGTCTGGTCATTAAGGGTGTTTAAGCTAAGGGGGCTGATGTGGTTAAGCATCCGCAGTCACTCGGTCAGCATTTGGTCAGTAATCCATCAGTATTGTTAGTTCCAAAAAACAGGAGTAGATCCAAAACAGAGATGGCACGTGAATGGAATATTTGCATGTCTTCTGTGTTTTGTACCCACTCCTGCTTTTGGCTACCAAATCAAAAGCCAATTCTGATGGGACCATAAAGGCCTTATAGCTGCTACACAGACAGGATCTGTTGGGCATCTCATTTTTCCTTCCTTATGACAGAAGGACAAAATAAATAATTTCAGCCAGGCCGAAAAGGCAAAATAGTGGCCCAGTCATGAGGGGGGAGTGTGGGAACAGCATGAGAGGTCCACAAAGTTGCCGTATGACATAGTTATGAGGTGGAAGCAGCAGGAGTAGACCGCAGAGTGGCCCAATGACAGTGTGGAGGTGGTGGCAGCATGATGAGGTCACAGAGTGACAAAGTGACATAGTGTGGAGGTGTCAGCAGCATTAGGAGGCTACAGAGTGGCAAGGTGACATAGTGTGGAGGTGGCAGTAGCATCAGAAGACCACAGATTGGCAAAGTGACATACATTGGAGTTTATACACCTCCGTATATATATATATATATATATATATATATATATCATCAAAAAATGTGGTGAGTTCCTTCTACTTAGAGCTGAGTTCCTAATGGTTGTGTTGCTAGAATATAACGAAGATTGAGAATATAGTACTATATTCGTTCATTCGTGATATTCGTCATTTTCATTATATTCTAGCAATACAACCATTAGGAACCCAGCTGTAAGTTGAATTCGCAATGCGAGTAATTCGTGTTATATTAATCGTATTGCATTTACAACTTAGTCAAATTTGTGAGATCGTGATTCTCACATCCCACAGTACATTTTAGCATGGAGGCGTTCCCTTGCACACAGGAAGTCGGCAGAAGCGGCAACGGCATTGACTGGAGAGGACAGGGAGCCAAGAATCCTCCGTACAGGTAAGAACAGCTTTTGGGAAGTGGGAAGACAACCAGAGAGCAACAAGGATTAACAACTTAAAAAAAAAAAGCGAATATTCGAAATAGCAAATATATAGCTCTATATTCGCGAATTAGCGAAGTGCTGATATTCGCAAACAAAATTCGCTATTCGAATATTTGCGCTCAACACTACTGTTCAACATAAATGCTGCGGAATGATTCCTCCCCATCTTTTCCCTACACCTTGAATAATCTTTCCCTGTACTTGTAAATCGTTTTTTTAGCACAATGAAGTTTTTTCTAGCACTGTCCCTAGCGCCTGCTGACATCTCTCCCTGCACTAAGTACACTGGAAAATGGCAGAATCCAAGATGGCTGAGGGTAATTATCCACTTCAGCCCCCCTAGCTTAAACACCCTTAATGACCAGGCCACTTTTTACAATTCCGCACTACACTACTTTCACCGTTTATTGCTCCGTCATGCAACTTACCACCCAAATGAATTTTACCTCCTTTTCTTCTCACTAATAGAGCTTTCATTTGGTGGTATTTCATTGTTGCTGACATTTTTACTTTTTTTGCCATTAATACAAATTTAACGAAATTTTTGCAAAAAAATGACATTTTTCACTTTCTGTTGTAAAATTTTTCAAAAAAAACTACATTTCTATATAAATTTTTCTCTAAATTTATTGTTCTACATGTCTTTGATAAAAAAAAGTCCAATAAGTGTATATTTATTGGTTTGGGTAAAAGTTATAGCGTTTACAAACTATGGTGCAAAAAGTGAATTTCTGCATTTTGAAGCAGCTCTGACTTTCTGAGCCCCTGTCATGTTTCTTCAGGTGCTAGAATGTCAGGATAGTATAAATACCCCCAAATCACACCATTTTAGAAAGAAGACACCCCAAAGTATTCGCGGAGGGGCATGGTGAGTTCATGTATCATTTCATTTTTTTCACAAGTTAGCGGAAAATGACACTTTCTGAGAAAAAAAAAAAAAAAAAGTTTCAATTTCTGCTAACTTCTGGCAAAAAAAGAAATCTCAGACGGACTCACTATGCCCTCAGTGAATACCTTGGGGTGTCTACTTTCCAAAATGGGGTCATTTGTGGGGTGTTTGTACTGTTCTGGCATTTTGGGCGGGCTAAATTGTGAGCCGCCATGTAAAACCTAAAGGTACTCGTTAATTTGGGCCTTTGCGACTCAGGCTGCAAAAAGTGTCACTTATGTGGTATCGCCGCACTCAGGAGAAGTGAATGTGTTTTAGGGTGTATTTTTACATATACCCATGTTGGGTGAGAGAAATATCTCTGTAAACTGACAACTTTGTATAAAATTTTTAAAAGTTGTCGTTTACAGAGATATTTTTCACACACAGTATGGGTATATATAAAAATACACCCCAAAACACATTGCCCTACTTCTCCTGAGTACGGGGATACCACATGTGTGACACTTTTTGCAGGCTGGGTGCGCAAAGGGCCCTAAAACCAATGAGTACCTTTAGGATTTCACAGGGCATTTTTACGCATTTGGATTCCAGACTTCTTCTCACGCTTTAGGGGCCCCTAAAATGCCAGGACAGTATAAATACCCCACATGTGACCCCATTTTGGAAAGAAGACACCCCAAGGTATTCCGTGAGGGGCATGGCGAGTTCATGTAAAATTTTATTTTTTGTCACAAGTTAGTGGAATATGAGACTTTGTAAAAAAACAAAATAAAAAAAATATATATATCAATTTCCGCTAACTTGTGCCAAAAAATAAAAATTCTGTGAACTCGCCATGCTCCTCACGGAATACCTTGGGGTGTCTTCTTTCCAAAATGGGGTCACATGTGGGTATTTATACTGCCCTGGCATTTTAGGGGCCCCTAAAGCGTGAGAATCCAAATGCGTAAAAATGGCCTGTGAAATCCTAAAGGTACTCATTGGTTTAGGGCCCTTTGTGCTTGGCTGCAAAAAGTGCCACTCATGTGGTATCGCCGAACTCAGGAGAGTAGGGCAATGTGTTTGGGGTGTATTTTACATATACCCATGCAGCGTGTGAGAAATATTGCTGTAAACGACAACTTTTTACATTTTTTATTCAAAGTTGTCAATTTACAGAGATATTTCTCACACAAAGTATGGGTATATGCAAAAATACACCCCAAAACACATTGCCCTACTTCTCCTGAGTACGGCGATACCACATGTGTGCCACTTTTTGCAGCCAAGATGCGCAAAGGGGCCCTAAAACCAATGAGTACCTTTTAGGAGGGCATTTTTACGCATTTTTCTTCTCACGCTTTAGGGCCCCTAAAATGCCAGGGCAGTATAAATACCCCACATGTGACCCCATTTTGGAAAGAAGACACCCCAAGGTATTCTGTGAGGGGCATGGCGAGTTCATAGAAGATTTTTTTTGGCACAAGTTAGCGGAAATTGATTTTTTATTGTTTTTCTCATAAAGTCTACCTTTCTGCTAACTTTTGACAAAAAGTTAAATTGTTCATGGACTCACTATGCCCTCAGCGAATACTTGGGGTGTCTTCTTTCAAAATGAGGTCACATGTGGGGTATTTATACTGCCCTGGCATTTTAGGGCCCTAAAGCGTGAGAAGAAAATGCGTAAAAATGCCCTCCAGTAGTACTCATTGGTTTTAGGTCTCTATGCATTTGGCTGCAAAGTGGCACACATGTGGTATCGCTGTATCAGGAGAGTAGGGCAGTTTTGGGGTGTATTTTACATATACCATATTTTGTGTGAGAAATATCTCTGTAAACTGACAACTTTGAATAAAAAATGTAAAAAGTTGTCGCTTACAGAGATATTTCTCACACCCAGCATGGGTATATATAAAAATACACCCCAAAACACATTGCCCTACTTCTCCTGAGTACGGCGACACCACATGTGTGACACTTTTTGCAGCCAAGATGCGCAAAGGGGCCCTAAAACCAATGAGTACCTTTAGGATTTCACAGGGCATTTTTACGCATTTGGATTCTCATGCTTTAGGACCCCTAAAATGCCAGGGCAGTAGAAATACCCCACATGTGACCCCATTGTGGAAAGAAGACACCCCAAGGTAATCCGTGAGGGGCATGGCGAGTTCACAGAAAAAAAAAAATTTGGCACAAGTTAGCGGAAATTGATTTTTTTTTTTTTTTACAGTCTCATATTTCACTAACTTGTGACAAAAATAAAATTTTGCATGAACTCGCCATACCCCTCACGGAATACCTTGGGGTGTCTTCTCTAAAATGGGGTCACATGTGAGGTGTTTGTACTGCCCTGGCATTTGAGGGTCTCCGCAATCATTACACGTATGGCCAGCATTAGGAGTTTCTGCGATTCTCCTTATATTGAGCAGACGGGTAATGAGATTTTTTCCCGCTCAGCCTCTGCACTGAAAAAGAAAAATGAACGGCACAGATTTCTTCATTCGCATCAATCAATGTGGATGAAAAATCTCTGCCCAAAAATGTGCAAAAATAAACGGCACAGATTTCCTCATTCACATCGATCAATGTGGATGAATAAATCTCTGCCAAAAATGTGCAAAAAAGTAGTAAGGCCCCATTCACACGTCCGCTAAGGTCAATCCAGCATCTATTCCGCAATTCTGCGGAATAGATGCGACCCATTCAGTGTGAATGGGGCTGGCGGTGATGCGGAGAGCACACTATGCGCCGCCGCATCAGCATTTGCGGAGCTGCGGCCGCAAACTTCCGGGTTTCGGCCCCCAAGCATCCGGCCGCAGCTCCGCAAAAAGATAGAGCATGTCCTATTCTTGTCCGCACTGCGGACAAGAAAAGGCATTTTCTATATAGTTCTGGCAATGTGCGGATCCGCAAAATGCGGAAAGCACATTGTTGGTGTCCGTGTTTTGTGGATCCGTGGATCCATGGATCCGCAAAACACATACGGACGTCTGAATGAACCTTACAGTGGGGTAATTAGTGTCAGGGGGTGACAGGGGGTGACATGGGGTGATCGGGGTTAATCAGGGGTTAATCAGTGGGGGGTGGGGTGGATGGGTGGGGGGTCTGTGTGGTGTTTTGGTGCACTTATAAAGTTTCTTTGGTGGTCCCAAGCAAATGGGACCACCAAAGGAACGATCAGCAAGCATATCAGACGCTGTTAACAAAACAGCGTCTGATATGCCATTTTTTTAACTTCTACAGCCTGCCAGCGCACGATCAGCGCTGGCAGGCTGTAGCTTACCTTGTCCCCGACGTGATCCTGTGAACGCGCGCACGTGCGCGCGCGCGTTCACAGGAAATCTCGCCTCTCGCGAGATGACGCGCGGGCGCGTCAAGGAGGAACAGACCGACCGCCCGCAGGACGCAATCCTGCGTGAGGCGGTCGGTAAGCGGTTATAGGGCTGTAACATCACAGGATTGGCTGGTTGCTGATTGGCTGTATGCATAGAATTATGGGTGATCCCGCCTTCCCAGAGTTTCTTGATCCATGTCCTCACACGTGCAGCAGCCATTTTAGGAAAAAATGCTATTCGTTACCACAAAGAGTGAGAAAATTCAGATTTGGTGCAAATGGAATAATTCCTGCAAATTCTGATCGAATTCCACTGCTTCAGCTTCAATTCACTCATTTCTAATAGATAGATACAATGTTTCTGTCTAAGTGCTTTTTGAGTTTAGAATGGGCACTACTGCACAC
The DNA here is from genome assembly GCA_033119425.1 of Bufotes viridis. NCBI lineage: Eukaryota > Metazoa > Chordata > Amphibia > Anura > Bufonidae > Bufotes > Bufotes viridis. The sequence goes on from CM065591.1 coordinate 387,589,059, forward strand.
TAACCCATTCAATTGAATAGGTATAAACACAAGGACGATTTTGTGCTTGGACCATCAGCCTATCGAGAGGAAATTCCTGCATGATCTGCTTTTGTTTGTTTTTCCTGTCTGACTGATTCATTCAAATTAAAGAGTCTATGGGAAAAACAAACCGCACACAGGCCCTATCCATGTGTAGTGCATTTTTAAACTTGTCCATGTTCGGTAAACAGAACATGGATGAGTTTACTAATTGTCTGAAATAGACCTAAGTCTATCCTTGACCGTTCCTCTACCAAAATGCTGCCAAAAGTAACATGTTTGAGTAATTTCCTCTCCTACCCAGCATTTCCGCTATTTGGTGCAAGACAAAATATGGGCCACAGCAAATCACTCAGTTGATCGCATCCACCAAGATGATCTGTCAGGCCATATGATAATACATTGCACCTACATTATACATTTTTGTTCTTTCCATCATCATTGCTGCTGTATTTTTCAAACAGTAGAGTATACAAATAGATGAGAAAGAGTACACTTAACCAAATATTATAATGTATCCAAATTGTATAAGATTCAAAGCCACTCTAAAAACCCTGGCAGCTGGCTGTTTAAATTTCCACTTTAGTCTCATTATTTATTTCTACATTGTGCTGAACGTTCCTTTTAAAGAGTTTCTAATATCCTAGATCTTTCACTATCACTAATTTAGAGAATGCTACTTTGTTGGAAAATAGAATAGAGAACAATAGTAAAGGGAAAGTAATACCTTTCAAAGAGCAGCTAACCGAAATTAAAAAGTGTACTCTTTCAATAGCACTCAGGATCTCTTTCCTAGTTTTCTATTATGCTTGAGCTTTAAGCTATTGTACAGACCAAATTGTAACAAGGAACATCTATAAGAACTGGAATATGAGATCAAAGCAAAATATTTTAAAAGTCAAATGCTAAAATATTTACAGAGTAACGAGCCAGATTCTCCTGTGTTATGTGCTTTTAATTTGCATAACATACACATGGGAAAAGGCAGCAGTTTTTTTTTTTTTTTCTTTTCATTTTCTTTTTTTTTTTCATTTTCTTTTTTTTTTTTGCATTGTTACTGTCATTTTTAAAATTGTGGGCCAAATGTAGAATTACAAATGCTCCAGATTTATGACTTACACCAAATTTATTAAAGAGGCACCTCCTGAACCATCAGGACAATGCCTATGCCACCGCCACAAAAAATGTCCTGATGCTGGCTAGGCTTGCCACATACTGCAGGACCTTGTTTTTTGCTGTGGTAACTAAGGGCAGCATAAACTAGTGACTGATCCCCTTAAGAATACGCTTGATGACTTTATTTAACCTCTCCACACATAATCATGTCCATGTGCAGCATTATGCATAAGGAGTTGTATGGAGCCGGCTGCTGCGCTGAGCCCCTCCATACATGGAAGGTGCTGACTGTATAATGCAGCTGGCACCTAGCCACAATGTCCAGGATTGGCAATTGGTGTTCAATAGCAATTGCAGCATTTGTGGGGTTAGGCTACTTTAAAATTAGCGTTTTGGCTTTCCGATTCTGAGATCCGTCATGGGCTCTCAAAAGCGGTCCAAAACGGATTAGTGTTGTCCTAATGCATTCTGAATGGAAAAGGATCTGCTCAGAATGCATCAGTTTTCCTCCGTTCAGTCACCATTCCGCTCTGAAGGCAGACACCAAAGCGCTGCCTGCCCGATGAAGCAGACCCAAACGGGTCACGACTACAGGCGTAATTTACAAAGTCTGTCACATCGACAGACGAATAAGTCCTGTCTCACCACTACAGGCAATTAATGAAGTCTGTCAAGTCTACAGACTAGTAAGTCCTGTCTCGCCACTACAGACGATTTACGAAGTCTGTGACGTTTCCTGACACGATAAGTCCTAGCACGACTACAGGCTCAGTAATGGGAGACAGATCCGTTTTCTATTGTGCCAGATTGTGTCAGAGAAAACGGATCAGTCCCCATTTACTTACATTGTGTGCCAGGACGGATCCGTTTTCTCTGGCACAATAGAACATGGATCTGTCTCCCATTGCTGCGCCTGTAGTCGTGCTAGGACTTATCGTGTCACTAAACGTGACAGACTTCGTAAATCGTCTGTAGTGGTGAGACAGGACTTGCTAGTCTGTAGACTTGACAGACTTCATAAATTGCCTGTAGTGGTGAGACAGGACTTATTCGTCTGTCGATGTGACAGACTTCGTAAATTGCGCCTGTAGTCGTGAAAGGACTCCCTGTGGACGAAACTGACGCCATAGTATAGTGTTGTTGTTTTTCCTGAACAACCCCGGGACAGGCGGAATATGAGAAACGTGAAAAATGAGACCACAGGGTCGGCTTCCTGGGAGAATGGGTCTATAATGCAAGGACGGGCAAGAGAAAAGTAACAGCAGGGAGCGAGGGGAAGCAAGAACCTAGAGAGGGTAAATGAGAGAAAATGCGAACCTGGGAGAAGGTGATGTCCAAAAAGAAAGGCTTGAGATGACTGCTTGAAAAGAAGACAATGAAGACCCAATGACCTAGAACAATAATGTGAGTGAGGCTCTAATGGCAAAAGCCACGCATGCGAGCCTCCACAAGAAAAATTGTATTGCGAGCCACATCTGACCAAGCCATGTGAGTAGGCCTAAAGGCAGAAAAAGACATGGAACCTACTGTGGCGGGACCATGCAGCCGACCTCGAATGGCGGAGTTATGTATGTAAAATTTAGTGAGAGAGACTCTAATGGCGGAGCCAAGCGTGAGAGAGACTCTAATGGTGGAGCCAAGCGTGAGAGAGACTCTAATGGCGGAGCCATGCGTGAGAGAGACTCTAATGGCGGAGCCATGCATGTAAACATAAACGGAGAAGCCATGAATGCGAGACCCCCTCCGGCAATGAACCTAGGACACTAACCAGCCTACAACCATATTGTACCCCTAACGAATAACGTGAAGAAGGGTCATAGGCCCCCCGGAACCATGAGGCTGAAGCGGTAATCGGGCCCCCAAAGCCAAGACTGAACTGGGTGACATTACAGTGATGATAAGTAATTAAAACGTGAGCCAGACCTGATGGGATATGCATAGACATTAGTGAACTGAACAACGTACATAAATAAAACATTAAACCAACTGTGTTATGGGCCCAGCTCCGAGTATGAAGAGCAAGGTATAACGCAGCCGTATGAATGCAATCTGAAAGTGAGCAGAGTATTATTGTGATGCAAACTCATGAACGCAGCTCCACATGTAAAACAGGTGACAGAAAAACAAGCACTTTTTTTTTTATTAACGACCATTGATACATGACCCTTCCAGAGCGATAACTAAATAATACCATCACTTAAACACAGAGTGCGTAGCTTGGAGACACGCGTCCCATATGAAACAGATATCAGAAAACATGCGACCATACCTACTCTAGGCGCATGCGACACCAATAACTATATGCAATAGCCCCCAACAAGCACCTAAACAGCTGGACAAAAATACAGTCACTTGACCATTAGCGCCCAACTCTGCTTCGTCCCAGAGTATTGTGAATCGCATACCGCACTGTGGGTCCCGTGCCAAGTGCGATTCTACAGTGAATGCCAGCATTCGCCTGGCACTTTCTGCCAATGCTCAGGCGTGAATGAGCCTCCACATGATGCTGCAGCGTGCATAGCTTGAGCCAACTGCAGACACGCACACCACATGTAAACCAGGTATCAGAAACATACAACTATACCTATTCTAAGCGCATGCTACCCCAATAACTGTATACAATGCCCCCCACAGGCCTCTGAATAGCCAGACAAACAATACTAACAACCATCGCTCGACCATTTAGTGTCCAAACTCTGCTTCATCCCAGAGCGCTACATGTCGCGGACCGCAGCGTGGGTCGCGTGCAAACCACTCTGATCGTCGTCGCCCAGCCATAAGCAGTCTCTTTACCATTCTGCTGTATCCTAGAGCTGACCCAGAGGTAGTGAAATCAGCTGAATCGGCGTCAGCCTGGGCCCACAGGTGCCTATAAATAGCCTAGCAATCAGCCAGCCTAGACCCACAGGTGCATATAAATAGCCTTGTAACCAGCCTCCCCTCCCACAAATACAGCAATATATTTGCTTAATTCTTAGTTTTATTTTAGTAGTTTTTCATTGTTTAGTAGTTCTTGTGTCTGTCTGCGTCAGAGTCCGTGTGTTTGGTTAGTTAACAAAAAAAAAGAAAAGAAAAAAAGTTCCTTTCCGTTATTATTTGGTAGTTTTATAGCTTACCTAGTGTTGTGTTTGTCTGAGTCATTGTCAACTCAGCGTCTTATATTGTTTAAAAAAAACAAATACCAAAAAAATTTAATTTGTATTTCTTCCCTGCTTTTATTTATTTTTTTCGTTTAAACCCCACAATCCCCATCCCAATAAAGTTTTTCCCCAAATTCCCGCTTTGATTTTTTTGGGGCATATTAATTATGGCCTCACATGGTTGTCAGGGAGCCGTGGTAGGGGAGTTGGTTCTAGTGCTGGACCGCTGCCAGAACAGGACCGTTCCTCTACCCAAGGAAGAACAAATGTGAGGGGTGTCTGTCTCATTCAAGACTTTTTCGGGCGTGGCAGCCACCCCATAAGATTGCAGCAGGATGACGAACAGGTTATGGCTTTTTTAATGGCACATTCCAGTGCCAGAGTCATCGGCCCCAGCTCCAAGCAGCAGCAGCATCTGCAGCACGCCGCCTCCTGCAGTTGCAACCCCCAGCCCCAAAGAAATGTCCCCGCCCATGTTTGAGGACTCTGACGGTGAGAGGGACATCTTGGGCCAAGCAATGCAGGAGGCAGAACTACTGTAGTTCAGTCCTTCATATGGGCAGGACCTTTTGGAAGGGTTGGAGGAGGAGAGGCTTATGCCTATAACATCCCCTCCAACTGGTGCGGGTGGTGTGAGTCACACAACCCCTGTACGTAGTCAGACCCAGGCATCAGTGAGGGGACAGCAAAGCCCGGTCAGGGGCTCTATGTCAGTTGTTTCCCTCCATGCACCAAGGCTTGGCCCTGGGTCTGACATATCGGAGGATGAAGAGGAGGGTGACCGAGTGTGGGTGCCACCTCCCTCGTCAATCATCAACAACACCAATGATGAGGAGGAAGGTAGGCATCAGAGACAAATGGTGCCACAGGTTGCCAAGGAGTCCAGCAGCAGGGGCTCCACTGGTAATGTCAGGATGAGGCAACAGCAGCACCAGCAGCCACCTCCACCTGTGCGCTCCGAGCCCAAACAGGAGCAAGTGAGCACCACCCCATCTGACAGGAGGTCGGTGCATAAGTCGCCTGTTTGGGCTTACTTCACCCTGGCACCTGACTATGTTACAATAGCAATCTGCCAGCTATGCCATGCCAGGGTGAAGAGAGAGAGGGTGATGGCTCGGCTGGGTACCACTGCACTTAACCAGCACCTACGAGTCAACCACTGGCAGGAGTGGGAACAGATGAAGAGTGGTCATCATACCAGCAGCAGCGCCAACAGCAGTGTGCAGGGGACAGCAGCTCCAACCACTGTACAGCAGCCACCCCAACCACTTCCAATAATTAATTCCCACTCCCCCGCTCCCTCTCATAGAGGTACTGGTACCGTCAGCCATACCTCTGCCTCCACTGCAGTCCGGCACCAGCCTACAGTTGCTGATTCTTTTGAACGCCCTACGCCCCCGGGGACCGATGTGTACGTTCACTCAATGGGCTTCTGGCAAGGGTTATCTGGCAGGCACAACCCAGATGGCGTATCCCCAGCCGCCATTACTTTGCCAGGACTGGTGTCCCTGCCCTACAACAGCACCTTGTGAAGAATGTATGCCTGTCACTGGATCATGCTGTCAGTGACAGGGTGCTTCCTACAATGGATGCTTTTACCAGCAGGCATGGGTAGGGGCGAAAAACAATGGTGTGCTTGGTTTTAACGTAACTTTATTATTTCATGAGTTATTTACAAGTTTCTGACCACTTATAAAATGTGTTCAATGTGCTGCCCATTGTGTTGGATTGTCAATGCAACCCTCTTCTCCCACTCTTCACACACTGATAGCAACACCGCAACACTAGCCCACATTGGATAGATCTCTCCAAGAATGTTGGAACAAAACAATTGATGGTATGGTGTGGTATATGGGGTACAAAGATAGTGGGGCCATTCTTCATCAATGGAAACCTCAAGGCCACTGGATATGCGAAATTGCTACATGATGATGTGTTTCCCTCTTTATGCACTGAAGCTGGCACGTTCGCTGAGTTTTTTCAGCAAGAGGGTGCACAACCACATTATGGTGTCAGGTCCGAGCATTCCTAGATGAACAGTTTCCTGGAAAGTGGATTGGTCGTTGTGGGCCAGTTAAATGGCCACCAAGGTCTCCCGATCTGACCCCCTTAGACTTTTATCTTTGGGTCATCTGAAGGCAATTGTCTATGCTGTGAAGATACGAGATGTGCAGCACCTGAAACTACGGATACTGGAAGCCTGTGCTAGCATTTCTCCTGCGGTGTTGCTATCAGTGTGTGAAGAGTGGGAGAAGAGGGTTGCATTGACAATCCAGCACAATGGGCAGCACATTGAACACATTTTATAAGTGGTCAGAAACTTGTAAATAACTCATGAAAGAATAAAGTAAAGTACGCTAAAACCAAGCACACTATTGTTTTTCTTGTGAAATTCCCAATAAGTTTGATGTGTCACATGACCCTCTTCCTATTGAAAAAACAAAAGTTGGATTCAAAATGGCCGCCATGGTCACCACCCATCTTAAAAAGTTTCCGCCCTCACATATACTAATGTGCCACAAACAGGAAGTTAATATCACCAACCATTTCAATTTTATTAAGGTGTATCCATATAAATGGCCCACCCTGTAGATGTGCCTTATATGGAAAACAAGAGCAGACCGGTGTAAGCGGCGTTTGGATATCATTTTTTAGTAAGAAACATTGTAAACATTTGAAATAAAAAAAAATTGTTTGTGTACAGTTAACAGCATTGCTGCTGCACACTCACACCTGCTGCTTTACCATTCGACTATATTTCTTCATGTTGTTGTCCAGGTCTGGCGGGGGCACATTCCTGGGAACATATTCATGCTGCACAGTGCACACTCAAAACCTGCTGCTGCCTGACCTGCTGAGTTAGACCCAGATCTATGTGTAGGCCTTATACTGAAACCTAAACATCTACCTGCTGATGTATCTGCTGCTGCTGCTGCTCTCTGTCATGAGCAGGCTGAGTTATCCTATAGCCCTTTTATGGCAAGATAACCTGCTGCTGTCTGTCGTGTTGAGTTGGGCCAAGATCTATGTGTAGACATTCTGTTAAACGGTAAACATCTAGCTTCTGTTGATAGTGTTGCTGTCTATCTAGTTCAGGTTGAGTTATGTTTTAGGCCTTATATTTATTCTTATTCTGGCACCTAGTGATTTTGAGTAGCCAATGTGGTACAGGGTTTAAAAAAAAAATAGTTGATGCTGTTTGTCCTGATTGTGTGGAGACTACCAGCATGGACCATTTATTGTTCCTAGTATTTTTTCAAGTATAATTTTAGATTTAGCATTCGCTTATATTGGTGAGCAATTTTCATGTTGGCACATGTGCTATGTTCATACAGTATTGTCAAGAGTTATCTAATTCTATATGTATATATAAAGGATTTTTTTCTTAGACAATCAGGTCGTGTTATGCTTCATTTACAAAATAAATTCTTTTTTTAAATTTTTTTTATTTTTTTTTCCAAAAAGTTGGGTTTGTGGCGGTACCGCATGTGGTTCTCACTTTATCAAGGTGGGGACCGCACGTGGGCTTCCCTTTTCAAAAAGTCTTGTGCAGTTAACATGGTACATGACTGATTGATAAACCTAATAAAGTTTTATAATTTTATTTCTTTTATTGTTTGTTTTAATACGGACTTAGGTACGAACATGGTGTTGTCTGTCGTCCTGGAAAGGATGCCTGACTTTCGTGTTGACCTCTCTACATGGTTGGGTGTGACTGGCGTTATTCTCATCTGTGTAGAAATCCGGTTTTGTGAGTGGAGCATTATTGCCACATGTAGATATCCATATATCCATTTATATTTTTTAGGAAAATTCTTGACAAATCTGTTTTGATAATTTGCACATGCTGTTATAAAAAAATTTTTTTTTTAACTAAACAGTCTGAACTTGCATCCATGTCACCGTTTTGCGAGTATATCTCATCTTTTTCTTCAGTTCAATTTATAGTGCAAACATGTTATGTATTTTTTATCATGTGAACCCAATGTGTTGGGACCATTGATGCCTTTTTGCGTTGCACATAGCATTTTTAACCTGTAATTCCATCACAAATTACTTTATGGAAGCTGTAGGCTAGGCTCCGACATGCACTATTAACAAAACTGGGCGTTATATGTGATCCACGCTGGTTAGTAAATAGCCCACTCCATTATTCTTTGAATGACAACAGCTCTTATTCTTTCATTTTCTTTTTTAAAATATATTGTATAAAATTGTGAGTGTGATGGACCGATTATTTCTCCACATACTGTTAGTCCTGTTATAATTATCTTAAAAACTTTTGTTTATGTGCACATTTTGTAAAACATTTTCAAATGTGGATTTCATTTATAGACACAGTACGATTCCATCAAATTTTTGTTTATTAACTTTATGTTAATTTATAGTTTAGAATTAAAATGTTTTGATATTAAGCTTAGTTTGTAGCCCTACTAAGTTTAGGCAATGCTTGAGAAACTTCTCATTGTGTATAACATTCATTTTTTTAATTTTTCTTATCAAAATAACAAACATGCCGATGATGGGGGTGTATTACTTGATTTTAATAGTTTACCCAGGATGACAGTAGCACATTCCAGTGCACACTTACATGATACAAATAAGAACATGCTGCTGTCTGTTCCTGCTGAGTTACGACGAGCTATATGTAAAGATTTAAACTACAAAGTAATATAATCTTCTCCATGCTGCTGCTGTCCTCATCAATCTTATTTATTCTGTGTGGGTCTTACACTACAACATTGTCTTTACATGCTGCTGTCCTCATCAAGCTTATTTATTCTGTGTGGGCCTTGCACTGCAACATTGTCTCTACATGCTGCTGTCCTCATCAAGCTTATTTATTCTGTGTGGGCCTTACACTACACCTTAATCTTTACATGCTGCTGTCCTAATCAAGCTTATTTATTTTGTGTGGGTCTTACACTACTCCATTGTCTTTACATGCTGTTGCTGTCCGGATCAAACTTAGTTAACCTTTTTTTGTATTCCTTATACTACAGCATTTTGTTTACTTTCAATGTCCTGATCAAGCGGAGTTATGTGTAGGCCTTATACTACAATGTTAACATGTACCTCATGATAATGTCTGACTGGACCATGCATAATTTAAACCTTGACTAAACGTTCCTTACTTCTAAGTTCTCAGTTAAAATTACACAAAAACATAAGTTAATTCAAAAATGAAATGAAACGTTAGGAATCAAAATAACATTTTACTTAAAATATAAAAATATAAAGAAAAGTGATACAAAACACTATGGCAGTTTTTTTATGTTTTCAAGCTGCTCCTGCAAATCTTGAAGCTCCCTCTGCATCTTTTTATCCAGTTGCTTCTGCTGGGTGTTGAGCTTCCGCAGCTGATCGATATCGTGTGCCGCTTTATGATAGTCATATTTTCTATTTTTTATTTTTTTTAGAATATTATTTATAGCTGTTTGGAAGCAAAAAGAAGAGAGTTTACAAGTCAGAGTAAGAGCCAATGATAGCATTTAGTTTTGTATATATTATGGTTAGCATTTACAGTTTTACATGTCAATAGTTAAGTATACAATATTCAAAGCAATTATATATTTTGTTGATTTGTTAGAGTTTAGTAAAGTATAAACTATAATTTTTAGGGTTAGCGCGACAAAAGTCTTTGTATATATGTTGCTCTTAGTGTTTTTACATGTTAATAGTTAAGTATACAATATTCAAAACTATTATATGTTTTGTTAGAGTTTAGTAGAGTTTAAATTATAATTTTCAGGGTTAGTGTGATGAAAGTCTTTGTATATATCTTGCTCTTACTGTAATGTTATTGCCTGTATGGTCTGTGTAGCCAGGACACTGGCTACAGTTTTATTCCCTTTTGTGCGGCCTCCTGTTCAGCTAATTTTTTTTACTGTTTACTATGTTAAATGCATTGCTTTTCTGTGCCTCTTCCCCTCCCCCTTTTTCCTGTCCCATTGTCTCCCCAGCAGGGTGTTGTCTCAGGGACACTGGGAGACCAGTTTAAACTAGCCGCTCTGTCCCTCCTCAATCTCCCATCAGCTATTGTCTGACCCCACCCTTCCTTGTACTATAGCCATCTATGTATCCTATTGTATGTAAATCTGGCTGTCGGGGGGTTTTAAACTAGGTGTGCTATGCCAAAAAAAGGTAGTTGACTCCCAAGCTATGTGTCGTCTAGTTCTTTAACAATACACAAACCAACTGAAAGGTGGCATGAAGCAGGATGTGCTCAACCCAAAAATGCAGTTGTGCATATATATATATTTATATATATATATATATATATATATACACAGGGGAGCAGATCCTGCACTTGTGGCCCGTGGCCCAGCAAAAATGCATACGGTGGAGGATGCCTGCAGCGGACCACAAGTACCACAATAGACATCCTACACAAGATGGCAATTGTGTGGATGTAATAAGTAATATAACAATATAGCAATAACAAATGACAAAACAGGTGCACACTGCGGTCTTACTAAGCCCTCAAACTGATGTTAAAATTGAGAGATTAGTCAACATGTCCTACAGTGGAGGACATGTCTTAAGCCCAAGCACCACGCCAAGGTTTCTCAAGTAGCTCGGGACCTAACACTCACCTACCTGTGCCATATGGGCAATACCAGGGGCCAGTGGGCAAAATTACAGGAATGTACCAGGCCGACTCGCAGCAGACTCCTCAGTTACCTCCATCATGTAACCATGCCTGCAATGGGAGGAGGGAGAAGGCTGTGAGCCCCACCCAAGACTGGCTGATATGGCCCAGGCCTCACAGGTGCACCTAAATATAGCCTGTGGATGGAAAACAGGCTACATTTACATGGGAGATTATACACCTCCAAACAATAATATATACACGAACCAACTGAAAGGTGGCATGAAGCAGGATGTGCTCAACACAAAAATGCAGTTGTGCATATATATACAGGGGAGCAGATCCTGCACTTGTGGCCCGTTGCTAATGGCGATACCCAGCAAAAATGCATACAGTGGAGGATGCCCGCAGCGGACCACAAGTACCACAATAGACATCCTACACAAGTTGGCAATTGTGTGGATGTAATAGTCTAGTTCTTGGGAGAAAGGTATTATTGTAACGCGACCTGGATTATTGTATGCAGTTCCTGTCTACCAGCGAAGTTAATGTGGATTATACGGCCTCTCTGCTACAGTTAGTATTACTTTCAGTAGATCATAGAGTTTTTATAAAGTGCTGGTGTTTTATATTAATGTAGTCAGTGTTGGCCCCTCATTGTTGGCCCTTTCAGATTCTTCATGACCGGCGCCATAATAGTACGGTGCATCGTTATGTGATTTACTATTATCTATTAACGCGCAACAAAAAAAACGTCCCCTTGTACTATTCGCTTGCGAAACATGGTACGATGGCTGCTCTACCAAAGTGTTTTACACATGGTTTATGAATATGGGGAATGTAAAGTACAAACATTTTAGGTCCCTATTATTTTCCGTTATTACAAAAATTTTTACTTTTAGGTAGAATGTTATTTTTTTTTTCACACTATTATAAAATTTTCTTTTACTATAATACATTAATAATTTTACTAAATTTTAAGACCGTCTAGAAGTAGAATGTGTAGACAAACTATGCTCATGATAATTTGAAAGTGTTTATTAAGTAATAAACACATAAAGTTAAAACTGTCAGATTTTTTTTTTTTTTTTTTATATATATTTTTTTTTTATTTTAAGGTTTATACGTCATACAATCCAAAAAAAGATTCTAACAGTGCAAAGTTAAACCTAACTATCCCATCCTACCAACCCGCCTCCCCCCCTCCCAACCCTGCAGGAAAAAAAAAAAAAAAAAAAATACATAAATAAATAAGTAAATAAATAGCTAAGCCTCTTAGTTGCCCCAATTCCTCCAGATACTACTCCATTTGATGGACACACCTCTTTGTCTGTACAACACCTTCTCATAGCTTTTCACCTTCTTAACTAAATTCAGCCAGTGGTTGCATTCTAAAACGGAGGAGGAGCACCATTCTCTGGCTATAAGAAGCCTGGCCAAAAACATCACTTTGATCAGCAATTGGCGGTTAGGGGGCTGGCAATTAACTTCCGATAGATCACCAAGGACCCATATCTTTGGAGATAGAGGAATATTCAAACCAAGTCTCTGAACCAGAACTATTTGAACCATTCTCCAATACTTATTTGCTGTCGGACAACCCCAGAACAGATGAAGATGATCTGCCCCGGGGTCTCCGCAGCGAGGGCAGTCCGAAGAAGTTCTAAATCCTCTCCTGTGAAGCCATAAGGGTGTAAGATATATTTTGTGAATAATATTAAACTGAACAACAACATGGTTGAAATTGTGAGAAACCAATCTTAAACCTTCACCTATGTTCTCCCAGTCCGGGAACCCACCTCAGACAATAAAACAGACCAGGATCTCTGTCCTGGAGAAAGACAATCCATAAAAAATTTTTCATCAAGTGTCTATAGCAATGTGAAAGTTTAACTTTCATACATCCTTTCTTACTAATCAAATTGTGCAAAAATTCAGGGGTGTCTATATTAAGTAAATGACTAGCAGCAGTGCTAAATAGTGCCGACCTCAATTGAAAATAGGCATACCAGACCACCTCACCTACATTTAGCTTTTGTTTTAGCTCCATATACGACAGGATCTGACCATTTCTAACCACCTGATGTACATATTGTATATTTTTCCTCCTCCAATATTCCCTACAATTTGGGTCCTCTAGGTTCAGAAGTTTTTGATTGTACCATAATGGGGTACAGATTAATAATGTCTCCACTTTAAACCAGCGCTTTATAACCAACCAAGCTTTAATAGCCATCCTGCAAAAAAATTTATATCCAATTTGAATATTAGCTAAATAATCGGACTCTAGTACTGTAAAAAAATCAGAAAAACCTGAGTCCTTTACCAATTTTCTACAAAGATGGCTATTTTCCCAGTCATAAAAAAGCTGAGTTGGGAAGCCATATAGTAGCCCCTAAAATAGGGGAGGTTCAAACCTCCCCGATTGTAGGGCATAGAAAATATAGCGCCTTTAGTCTCACACGCTTTCTCCCCAGAGCAGATCATTGAGCATTCGCTCTATCAACCTAAAATACTTCTCTTCTATCCATACAGGCGAATTGCGAAGAACATACAATACCTGGGGAAGCACCACCATTTTTATTAATGAAATTCTATCTGCTCTTGCGGGCAAAATTTTTGCCATACCTTAATCTTAGATCTCACTTTTATCAATAAGGGAAGCAAATTAAGTTGTAGGTAATCTTGAATTTTGGCTGTCACTGTTATCCCCAGGTATTTAATTGAGTCAGAGATCATTAACCGATTAATAATCGAATTTTCCCTCGGTTCTCGCAATTCATCTACAGGGAGAAGAGCAGTCTTTTCCCAGTTAACCTCAAGTCCAGAAGGAGAAGAAAATAGGTTGACCAATTCCATAATTCGAGGGAGTGAGATTTCTGTTTGCTGGATAAAAACAAAATATCATCTGCATAAAGAGATATACGGTCCTGCTCCCCCATTACACCAAAGCCAACTACTTTTGAGTCCTGCCTAATGCTAGCTGCAAGCGGTTCAATATAAATATTGAACAAAAGAGGAGAAAGGGGACATCCTTGGCGTGTGCCTCTTCCCAGTACGAAACTCTCTGTCAGTGTGTCATTGACCCTAATTCTAGCAACTGGGCATTTATATAACAACTGCACCATTGCCATAAACTTAGGGCCAAAGCCCATTCTCTTCATCACCTCCCAGAGGAACCCCCACTCGACTCTGTCAAATGCCTTAGTGGCATCCAATGACAGAATAGAGCGGGTGCCACTCCCGGGAGATTGAATGTTAGTGTAGAATCTGTGCAGATTATGGTGGGTGCCCCTTTTGGCATAAAGCCATTTTGATCTGGGTGAATAACAGAGGACATGACCCCGGATAACCTCCCAGCCAGAATTTTAGATAGTATCTTAATATCTGAGTTCAATAAGGAGATAGGTCTATATGAGCTCAGATCCAGCGGATCTTTATCTTTTTAGGAATCAAGACTATCAAAGCTTCCATCATGGACTGTGGTAGGCTCCCTCCCTGTAGGGCTTCAGAGAACACCTCCATTAAGTGAGGTAGAATAACATCCCTATACTTGCGATAGAATTCGTACGGAAGCCCATCTAACCCTGGTGACGAGTTCCCAGAGATGGAACCCAAAGCCTCCTGGATCTCTGAGAGAGACAGTTCTCTTTCCAACAATTTTTTGGGCTTCCGTTATCATTGGAAGATGAATTCTCTCCAGGAACTGCCTCACCAAATCAGATGGTAGTCCAGGAGGAGCTCTATAAATCTGAGAAAAATATTGAAAAAGGTCTCTCTAATTTCCTCTGGATCTGATGTAGTCACGCCATCTAACTTACGAATCGAGGCTATAACTTTCTTTTTCTTGTCCTGTTGTGTAATTATTCTGGCTAGGAGCTTACCCGGGCGTCCAGACTCTGAGAAATACTTTTGTCCCTTAAAGAACAGTCTGTGATTTGCTTTCTCCATAGTAAAATCTTCCAAGGAGCAACTAGCCTTCTGCATCTCTTCTTTATTATTTTCGCTAGGTTGGGCAATAAAACGCTCAGTAGTGGATGCCGCGATCTTAACTAATTCATCCTCTTTTTTCCTAAATGTTCTCCTCACAGCCGCAATGTCACTTATAAGAACCCCCCTCAGGTAGGCTTTCAAGGCGTCCCAAACTAAATTAATTCTAGCAGATGGGAGATTCACTTCCCAAAAGGAGGATACAAGTCTTGTAATAGACTGACAATTATCCATAATGGTAAGCCAGTATGGATTCAGCCTAAAACCAAGCCTCATGTTATCTTTATCCTCCCCAGTACTAACCTCAATAAAGACGGGTGAATGGTCTGAAACTGTTCTTACTCCATATCTTATCTTTCTAATATTATTCAAATTTCTCTCGTTAGTGAACGCTAAATCAATCCTAGACATTGCTCTGCCCCCTCTACTAACACAGGAGTAAACTCTCTTTCCCCCGCCAAGATATTCCCATATATCCACCAATCCAACCTCTAAACAAAACTGAGGCAACGAAGAACCACGAATATTACTTCCCGGTTCTACATCTAGAGACAATCTGTCCTTTTCAGGATCCATAACAGCGTTAAAATCTCCCATCAGCACAAGCTGACATTCTGGTTTCTTTTCCAAAAAACGCAATAATTGGATAAGTGGATACACGGAAAATGGCGGAGGTATATAGAAGAAAGCGAGAGTATAGCTGTGGCCATAGAGCCTACCATACAAAAAAATAAATCTACCCTGATCGTCTATAAACTGTCAGATTTAAACATAAAAATAATGAAGTTTAAAAATAACCTTGGGTAGAAAATGTTAATGTTTAAGATTAGGTTTGGTATATATAATTAAAATGATTTGTGCACATATTTACCCTCCTGGTGTGGGGTGGTCACCAACTCTTCCTCCTCTGGGTGGGCCATCTCCTCCTTCATCTCCTCCTCAGCAGGAGGTGTTCTGGCTGCTGAACGGGGTTAGGAGGGTGATAGCTCTTTCCAATTTGAGGCGGTTTATGAGATGGTCATACAATGAGGCATCAGACCTCCACCGGTATATTTTCCCCTGCAGTGAATAGCTTTTCCTCCAGCTGGGAGATATGTAAAAGTCAGAGCTCAAGCTTGGACAGTTACAATCTGAAGTCTTTATTTCATAGTACATGTATTTATAGGACATTGGGGGTGGGAGTACCAACTTGAGTTCAGCAGATGACATGTTAATTTAGGGAAGATGGTAAACAATACTGGTATCTGCCATATACAATACAATGAAAGGGTATTTTACATATTACAATGGTAGTCTAGATGCTAACAAGTTAGAGTTGTTACAGCTTGTTCTCATGCACATGAGGATCTTGCTGTCCATTGTATTTCTAAGTGATAACTGTGTGTCATCTCCTGGAGTGTCAATAGGTTAAACTCGTTACAGGTTGCTCTCATGTCCATGAAAATCCTGCTACTCATTGTATTTCCAACTGGCACCTGTGTGTCATTAATTCTAATCTCAATGTCTGCTGGAGTGGGCTTGCATACAGGAAATAAGAGTCATCTGGGGGATGTGTCTTCTGAGGGAATGACCTGTCTTGTAACAAG
Source organism: Bufotes viridis (assembly GCA_033119425.1). Lineage (NCBI taxonomy): Eukaryota > Metazoa > Chordata > Amphibia > Anura > Bufonidae > Bufotes > Bufotes viridis. Next base: position 387,605,504 of record CM065591.1, read on the forward strand.
TGGCAGTGCCTGATATAATATATATCTAATAGCAAGGTTAAAAATACCTTTCAATCCAACCATTGATCCCAACTTTTTATACAAAAAGGAACGGGATCATTTTCTATTTTGAGAGCTGCACTGTGTGTCTTCCTCCGGCTAAAGACCTTGTGTGTATATGTACATAACATATGAAACAAAAGTACAAATCATAAAGGAGATAAAAAAAAAAAAAAACCTTCTTGTGTAATTGGCGCACAGTAGGAAAAAATATCTTGCATAATGGACAAGGGGAAAAAGAGAAAGGAAAGTTGAAATAACTATGAAGGAGATTTGAAAAAACCTTCTGTGTAATTGGCGCACAGTAGGAAAAAAATCTCCTGCATAGTGGAAGAGAAAGAAGAAAGAAAAGTAAGAAAGAACACAAAACATGAAATAAACACACATAAAATAAGCGGATCAGTGTTGTTCTGAGAGTAGCACCATGTGTCCTTTGTGTCTACTAGGCTTGGCATCAATCGCAGAGTGGAGACGTGAATGTCTCTTGCTTCCTGGGGTGATGAGGGGCATATCGAGGGTAGCTTCTCAGAGTGGTGGGCACACATTGCCACTAGCCAAACAGTGGCTGCTAGCATTGTGTCTGCTACAAAGGATGCCATTGCTGCACGGATGTGAGGTCTTCCAGGGGTAGGGCAGTACATTGGCATTGTACAGAGCACTGAAGCTTGCTTCTTCCTAATGATTGGATCCAACTGGGACTCGTCTGGTTCTGGTCACTCAGGCAGAGGTGAGGCTTCCTTCAATTGGGATGCATGAATCCAAGTAGGATAGTTGTCTGTTGACACTTTAGTTCTGGTCATGGCCTGGACTGTCACAGGGGTTCCATAGGGTGGGTCGAGCGACTTCAACTTATGGAGAGACTTCATCAGGACTCTGCTGATGTTGGTGCACCTGTTGACAAGCGAAACGAAAGCGAAGTATCACCATAATCACTGCTTTTATTTTCCAATCAGTCCCAAACCATGTATTTGGGGTGGGGGTGCTATTTTGGGAATTTCTACTCTACTACTCCTCCCTTTGACCATAGACCGCTAGCGTCTCTGGTCAACCCTTGAAGCTCCCAATAAACGATGTCTGCTGATGTTAGACCTTGGTTGCGCAATTTTGTGTGACACAGGAGGCTGCTTTTGCTTGACTGTCTCTGTAGTGAACCCTCTATGCTGCCATTTTACTCCAAAATTATGACACACCGAAAATGGGAATTTAGAATCTGTGTACACATTTACTCGCCTGCCAGCCATAATTTTGCAAGCTCTAGCAAGTGCGAATAACTCTGCAGCTTGTGCTGATGAGACAGTGGCTGGCATGGCCTCAAGAACTCTATCGGGCAATTGTACAACTGCATAACCAGCATGAAACGTTTGATCATCTGGTCGGGTGCAGGAGCCATCTACAAAAACATCCTCTGCATCAGGAAAAGGAACACTTTGTAGGGTGGGGTGGGGGCTGGTAGCTATGTGAATGTGTTCTGCACATTCATGTTGTTCTGAGATCTTATCTTGTGGGCAGTCAATCGTGTTGTGTGGACAGATTTTTCCTATAAGGTGTAGGACAGAGTGTGACGTGTACAGTGTGGTATCATGTCCCAGTGTGATCGAGCTTGTTAATTCTACAGCCATTGCACATGCTGCCAAAGTCCTGAGACATGGTGGCATGCCCTGTACAGTGACTGAGGGTAGTTTGGATATATATGTCACAGTCCTCAACCGTCCTCCATGGTCTTGAGCTAACACAGCAGCTATGGTTTCGCAAACCATGCTGCGGATGCCAGTTTACAAGGACTTTCTGGAGAGCTGTGGAGTAAACTGCAGGTACATCAATTAGACCTTGTGGCAATCTGCACCAGGTCATTTGATGGCCTTTGAAGACAAACGCCATCAGTGGCTGCGTCTTCCTATCCAACGGTATGCTAAATCCACATTTGGGAGATTACCCACACTGAAAAAAAACTTTTAAGTTTAGTGAATATCCAAGCAGTAGGTCTCTATATATAAAAAACAAACAAAATACTTACAACAAAAATGTACAGGTAGAAAGAAAAAACAATATATATAAAAAAATCATATAAAAATATTCTGCTGGCCATTAACACATCGCACACAGACAGACAGATAGACAGACATATACTAACACCACCTGCCAACCCAAGTTTTGTTCTGGTGTGTGAACAAAGACCTCTTCCTGTGAGTTTCATTAAAGGAGCAGATGATATTCACACCTAAAACACAAAAGGTTATGTGGGAACAAAAATACTTCCACATCACAAAGGTACAGTATACATGACTGTTTTAACCAACACATGCCTGACTGTTATTTCATTGTTTGCAAACAATTACTAGTTATTGAGCTCATGATACCACGTGGTGACTATGAAAACCTTTTTAAACTGATATAAAACCTGTGAACACAACAAAAACATTAGTGTTTGGCCAGTTTGACTAAGCCGCCTTTAGTGGCTCCTGAAAAGAAACACAGAGACAATTAATCACACACAATTATCATAACAGTCACATCTTTTATCCCTAAGCCTTGTCCTGTTATCTATATGGCTGGAATATAAGTCCCATATTCTTCTTAAACTAAGCAAGCATTCTTCACAAAATTTTCCATATTGTTAATGAAAAATGGTAATGCAAAGCCAAAATGGAAGATTAGCTTTCACCATAGAATGACTTGCAGCAGACTTAGGAACATGATCTTAGTTCTAAACTTAATATTTAATTTCTTTCTGGGATTCTTCTTACCATAAGAATTGCCCATTTTATTTAGCTAAAAATATACAGTGAGATCAGCTGAATTTGAAGGTTTAGCTAAGAATGATTATGTTTGTGTTTAGTGCAAATACTTACTGACAAACCTTATGCTTATCAGTTTATATGTTTTTATCCTATTTCTTCTAATCCAGGCTCATGACTGCTCCTGAATTTATGATTGATTTTTAACTATTCTGGATGGTCAAATTTATCCTATTTCTTCTAATCCAGGCTCATAATTACTCCTGAATTTATGATAGATTTTTAACTATTCTGGATGGTCAAATTTATCCTATTTCTTCTAATCCAGGCTCATAATTACTCCTGAATTTATGATTGATTTTTAACTATTCTGGATGGTCAAATTTATACCTTCAACTTCAGCATGAACTCGCATACCATCTATACACAGTCTATACACAATCTATGCAGTAAATTTAAATCTTATAACGACTAAGAAATGCTTAAGCAATTATACAGCAATATACATGGTTTTAGGAAAAACTATTCACTGCACACAGCACTGTTTTAAAATTTGGGGACTTCAGACCCCCTTTTTTTTTGTTTTAGGAATATCAGATTCCTGGGACTTCAGATCCCTATAATTTCTTTAGGAATATCAGATTCCTGGGAGGCGCACAGAAGCGCTCACCGGGTTCAAATAATCCGCTCTCACAGTATAGGGTAGTAATAATACATAAAAAAAAATATAGAATCACTTACCCGATACTGTTTATGGCGAATCCCACCTTCTGACACCAAACTGATAGCTCTTTCCAATTTGAGGCGGTTTATGAGATGGTCATACAATGAGGCATCAGACCTCCACCGGTATATTTTCCCCTGCAGTGAATAGCTTTTCCTCCAGCTGGGAGATATGTAAAAGTCAGAGCTCAAGCTTGGACAGTTACAATCTGAAGTCTTTATTTCATAGTACATGTATTTATAGGACATTGGGGGTGGGAGTACCAACTTGAGTTCAGCAGATGACATGTTAATTTAGGGAAGATGGTAAACAATACTGGTATCTGCCATATACAATACAATGAAAGGGTATTTTACATATTACAATGGTAGTCTAGATGCTAACAAGTTAGAGTTGTTACAGCTTGTTCTCATGCACATGAGGATCTTGCTGTCCATTGTATTTCTAAGTGATAACTGTGTGTCATCTCCTGGAGTGTCAATAGGTTAAACTCGTTACAGGTTGCTCTCATGTCCATGAAAATCCTGCTACTCATTGTATTTCCAACTGGCACCTGTGTGTCATTAATTCTAATCTCAATGTCTGCTGGAGTGGGCTTGCATACAGGAAATAAGAGTCATCTGGGGGATGTGTCTTCTGAGGGAATGACCTGTCTTGTAACAAGTGGCAGTGCCTGATATAATATATATCTAATAGCAAGGTTAAAAATACCTTTCAGAGGGTTTGGGTTGTTACTCCTCCACCTGCATAACTTGGGCCTCCATGGTGTTGGAGGGGCCTGCCTGCTCCTCATCCTCCTCCGACACCTCCACCACCCTCAGATCCTGTTGCGCAGATCTGCGGCAGACCGTTTGAACAGGCTCACCTGTAATCACTAGGGATGAGCGAACCCGAACTGTATTCGTACCGAATTTTGTGGTGTTCATGACACGGACCCGAACCCGAACATTTACGTAAAAGTTCAGGTTCATTGTTCGGCGATTTCTATGGCGCACTTTGAATTTTTTTTTCTGGGGTAATATTCAATTTCCAAAATAGCAATACCCTAAATCAGTGGTTTCTGCTGAGGCAGGACAAGTTTCATAGTGTCCGTAAAAGTATAGCTTTTGTTCTGGGTTGAAATTAAATAAACAAAATAGCAATACCGTAAATCTGGTGTTGCAGCTGTGACTGGACAAGTTTCATAGTGTCCGTCAAAGGATATATTATTTTCTGGGGTGAAATTCAGTTGCAAAAATAGAAATACCGTAAGTCTGGTGTTCCAGCTGTGACTGGACAAGTTTCATAGTGTCCGTCAAAGGACATATTATTTTCTGGGGTGAAATTCAGTTGCAAAAATAGAAATACCGTAAATATGGTGTTCCAGCTGTGACTGGACAAGTTTCATAGTGTCCGTCAAAGGACATATTATTTTCTGGGGTGAAATTCAGTTGCAAAAATAGAAATACCGTAAATCTGGTGTTCCAGCTGTGACTGGACAAGTTTCATAGTGTCCGTCAAAGGATATATTATTTTCTGGGGAGAAATTCAGTTGCAAAAATAGAAATACCATAAATCTGGTGTTCCAGCTGTGACTGGACAAGTTTCATAGTGTCTGTCAAAGAATATATTATTTTCTGGGGTGAAATTCAGTTGCAAAAATAGAAATACAGTAAATCTGGTGTTCTAGCTGTGGCTGGACAAGTAGTTTAATAGTATCCGTCAAAGGATATATTTTGTTCTGTCAAAGAATATATTATTTTCTGGGGTGAAATTCAATTGCCAAAATAGCAATACCCAAAATCTAGTGTTCCAGCTGTTGCAGGCCAAGTGTAAAGTAAAGTATGTCCGTAAAAGGGTATATTACACTCAGCGTGCATTTCCAAGTGTATTTCTTTCCGTTAAAGGGTATATTACAGTGAGTGTTAAAATACAGCATAATCCTCTACATTTGTACACACTGTTTTGCATCTCTAAGTGTATTTCTTTTTGTTAAAGGGTATATTACACAAAGTGTTAAAATACAAGTGCTGAAAGCATAACGGTAACAATGAGGAAAACATCTAGTAAGGGCGCATCACTGGTGCGTGGCTGGGGGGAAACGGATGACGATGATGATACACCTCCCACAGAGGACAGCTTGTCCTTACCTCTGGGCAGCCTGGCACACATAAGCGACTACATGCCGTAGTGCCTGCGCAACGACAGCAGAGTTGCCCACATTTTAACGTGTGTAGACTACTGGGTTGCCACCCTGCTGGATCCCCGGTACAAAGACAATGTGCCCACCTTACTTCCTGCACTGGAGCGTGATAGGAAGATGCGTGAGTACAAGCGCACGTTGGTAGACGCGCTACTGAGAGCATTCCCAAATGTCACAGGGGAACAAGTGGGAGCCCAAGGCGAAGGCAGAGGAGGAGCGAGAGGCCGCCAATGCAGCTGTGTGACTGCCAGCTCCTCTGAGGGCAGGGTTAGCATGGCAGAGATGTGGAAAAGTTTTGTCACCACGCCACAGCTAACAGCACCACCACTTGATACGGAACGTGTTAGCATGAGGCAGCATTTCTCTAACATGGTGGAACAGTACATGTACACACCCCTCCACGTACTGACTGATGGTTCGGCCCCATTCAACTTCTGGGTTTCCAAATTGTCCACGTGGCCAGAGCTAGCCTTTTATGCCTTGGAGGTGCTGGCCTGCCCGGCGGCCAGCATTTTATCTGAGCGTGTATTCAGCACGGCAGGTGGCGTCATTACTGACAAACGCAGCCGTCTGTCCACAGCCAACGTGGACAAGCTGACGTTCATAAAAATGAACCAGGCATGGATCCCACAGAACCTGTCCATCCCATGTGCAGAATACACATTTATAACTACCTCCCCTTAACCATATATTCTTGTACTCCAGGGCACTTCTTTATTAAATCCTCTTTTTTTTTAATTTTACCATTATTTTTCAGGGCAACCCAAAGTTGAAAGAACCTAAATATCTGAAAGTGGCCTTCTCCATTGGTGGGTGAAATGACGCCTGATTCTCTGCTATGTGACCTCTGTCCTCTGTCTGGGTGCCGTGGGCTAAATATCGGGAAGTGGCCTTCTCTATTGCTGGGTGACATGAAGCCTGATTCTCTGCTAGGCGACCTCTCTCTTCCGTCTGGGTGCCAGGGGCCTAATTATCGAAAAGTGGCCTTCTCCACTGGTGGGTGACATGACGCCTAATTCTCTGCTATGCGACCTCTGTCCTCTGTCGGGTGCTGGGGCCTAAATAAATGAAAGTGGCCTTCTCCATCGGTAGTTGACATGACGCCTGATTCTCTGCTATGCGACCTCTGTCCTCTGTCTGGGTGCTGGGGTCAAGTTGGGATCCCGAACCCGAACATTTTCGGGAAGTTCGGCGGAACTTCTTGAACCCGAACATCCAGGTGTTTGCTCAACTCTAGATATAATTGATGGAATTCAGTGGATCAAATATATCCATATGAGACTAAATAAACCTGACATCTAACTGGCACTGATGAGGTGTTGAACATATATGCTACAAATTTATCTCACCTAAACCATCATGAGAGACCACCCTATACCCATAAGAATCAACTAGGACCATTTGTTGAACTACAGGGACTTTAAGGACTATTTTTAATCTCTTTATTTTTATTCATACCCATTTTTTATTCTTGTGATTTTTTTAATCATTTGTCCTACTAATAAACTAGATAGACTCTCACTACGATTCCACCGTATTTCTAAATGTTGAGTGCCTGTCTTCCTTTCTTACATATTCTCTGCTCCTTCTCTGATCTGGGTGTATCAGTCAGGTAAGCCAGCTGAGTAAGATACTATTTTTACTCTTCTTATCCTCAGGATTGATCATTAATATTTCAAAAGGGAACAACTCCTTTAAGTATTATTAACATGATGGAGCAACTCTTTCATGTCCCGGGCCAGGCTGAGGCAAGTCAGCAAATGAAGACCTACTGCCTCAACACCCATACAGTTTTCCCTAACCCCATGGACTTCTTTGCTGGCAAACTGGAATGCTGGCCCGAACCGGTGCAGTATACTCACTCTAACCTCTCTTGTCCAGCCTCCAGTGTCATCTCAGAGAGGGTTTTCAGCATGGCAGGGGGTTTGTGACACCCAAACGGACTAAGTTTTCATCCATTAGTGTTCAAAACATCACTTTTATCAAAATGAATGAGGCGTGTACCCGTGAGGATTTTTGTACACCTCTGGCTGAGGCTGATGAATAAATCTGCCCTTGATAAAAGTGTCCCACTGTCTGCCTGGGTACAATCATGTTCGGTACCATATGGCTAGTGCTGCCATTATGCCACTGCCTGCCTACATACCACCATGTTCCATTCTGTATGGCTGCTGCTGCTCCTGCCACTGTAGCTGCACTGCCCTAATGCGAATCTCCTATTGCCACTTTCATTACCCCCTACTGCCACTACCATTACCGCATAACTTTTAGTTGTGTTTGTATAAACAGGGGCAGTCATCTGCCCTTGTTGAGGCAAAAGTTTTGGATGTTTGGTCTCAACAACCCACTATTTTTTTCTCCTTACCACCGTATGTGTTTAAACACCATCTGCCTCCGATAAGGGACAATTTTTAAAAGCTTTCTTATATAAAAAAGCATAACATATTTAAAGGTGCACTGTTTTTATTAACTGTTTGTTAACACAGTTAACAAAAAGAGAACATCTTTTCATAAAAAGTCTAGAGACTAAAGGGTGTTGTATATAAATTTTCATAGCAATTGGAGCAATTTTGATTTGTGTAGAATCAATTCGGACACAAATCAAATTTTAAAAAAAATTCAGCGAATTGGACATGAAACCGAATTTTAATAAATTTACTCATCTCTAGAAAAAATGTAGGAGAAACGCAGGCAAATCTCAGCAGATTTCAAGACCTTTGCTGAACACCAGGGAACCATGAACTTCAGGAACCATCTGCTTGGGGAGAATGCCTTAAATAGGGACCCCTAGCTATTGGTGGGGCAGGGATGTGGATGTGTGTATACTGGCCCTTTAAAAGGTCGGAGGAAAGCAAATTCACACCCTAAGGGGACAGAGTTTGGAGCACTAGGTAGAAGCATGGAGGCAGCAGCAAGACGAATAGCATGGTGTCAATACCCACAGGAGAGAGCAGGACAGTGTCTGCCATGCCTAACAGCACCTCTCCCTATTATGCCCCTCTTCTTCAGGCCAGATCAAAGTTCTCTACTGGTTCCCAAGACCCTTCTTCTTCATATCAAGAATGTTCTTGTCTTCAACTGATTACATAGGTAATTTTCAAACTGACTGAAGCTGGGGTCACCACTTTAGCAGGGTCAATGATATTTTGGTTTTGGTTTTGCTTAATAGCTCATTGGTTATAATGTTTTTATTTTTCTTCTTCATGAAGAACAATCATTGGCCATGAGGAGGTATGAACCCAGGAATCAAGTCCATCTGACAAACCCAAGGAGGATTTGGTGGTGGAGAATCTACCACCTTCTTATCAGAAACATCAGCAAAATGGCATTAGCCTACTGGAAATTTTTTCAGGAACTAAGCACCTGGAGTGACAGGCTGAATTCCAACTAAGAACTTGACTGGAACTCCAATCTAGAACAAGAGTATACTTACAGAGCCATGGTAGCCCCAAGAGTAGAGGACAAGACAACTCTCTGACTGGGACACATCTACTTTAAAATCCATGGACATGGTGATAAACTGTATGGACAGAGCCCTTTCAACATCAGACATTACCACCAAGAGTCTTTCTAAACATCTAACTGGAATCCGATACTTGTCCCCCATGGCCTATTACAGAAAAGTACCTTCTGAAGTAGAATTAAGGATGGCAGGAACAGTAAACTTAGTACCACCACAGGATAATGTCACTGGAAAAGACTAATATGGAGATGACAGATCTTCACCCAGGGTTGTCTCTACTACCAACCCTAGGTTTTGGAGATTCCAGGCTTTTTGAGGACAACTACAGGCAAAATGATCTCGGTCTCCACAGTATAAACACAGACACATCCATAGATATGCTACACTTCCATCAGCTTTATTCTATCCACCTGCATAGGTTCTGGCACCATACAGTAGCTGGTGAGGAAGAGACAGTAGATCCTGGAAAATTGTGGTCCTCTAAAGGATCTTTTCTCTTTGGCCACTTTCTTGGCACACTTGGAGAACAAATGGGCAACTCGGTTAACTAAAATTAGAGCATTTTAGGGAGGTTGGGATGTTCCAACCTGCCAGCTCATCTTTAATTTCTCCAAAGAGCCGCTCACAAAAGGCTGAAAAGAAAGGCTTTATTATTCCAACCCAACTCCTAGGACAGGGTTTGGAACTGGATTGCATACTGACCAACTGTAATTGAGACTTGACATAACTATAATAATGAGTAGGCCGCAGAGGAAGCACACACAGGATCCTCAAAAATTTCCTGAACTGAGTCCAAAAAAAGTAGCAAATTGCTAGAAATTGGTCTACCATATTTTTCTCCCATACCAGGGCCTCTTCAGCCAGATGAGACATAATAAACTGGCACTTTGGCTCGTTCAGACAGAAATTAATGCTACAATAACTCAAAATGAAGAGTGTATTGATTTGATGCTGCAGTAAATCAAAAGATGGGTGTATTTATTTATAACCACAGAAAGAGTTTGAGTCACTATCATAACTTGGAGGTGGAGATATTCTGAGACCAGATCCTCTAGAAGAGTCAACTTCCTAAATGGCTGTGATTGTGGCAGTTTATTGCAGTGCCGTTATAGCAGAAGTTAGGGGATTTCAGACAACTATACACATTGTGTAGACAGGCCAAAATTTTATCCTGATTTGTATGTTGATTAAGCTCTTGGCGAATTTCTGGCAGAGCTATTTTGGATGATTTAGCAGGGTCTCTGTCCTAAACTTACTGTTACCGATCAGTGAGGACTCACTGTCCCAACCAATTGGTTTGACTTGGACTTTGCTGCGGGGTTAGTCACGTGTGGTTGACAGCCTACCCATTGGGGTCAGGGACATTGGTGCAAGCACCTGGAGCTCAGAATACAGAAATGCAGCAAAACAGCAGGAGCAGTCTGAAGCAGTCAATAAGGCTTGTATGCAGGATTATAGATTCAGACAGTACAGTAATGTAGCTGGAATGATACACAGGATAAACTGGCAGGTAGGGTGGTAGGGAAGACACAGGAAAGACAGTAAGGCTGAATACTTGGCAGAAATACAGACAAGACAGACAGGGTTAAACTTAAACACGAACAGAACTGAAACTGCCGGGACATACAGGCAGGGTGAGTACAGGGCTTAAACACAGACAGGAACAAACACAGGGTAAAAACAGGCAAAATGCAGGGGAATCTAAAAAGCACTAGACACAACACCTTTGCTGGTCACCATAAATCTCAGGCACCCTCTGCTTGGAGAGGATTTTGAAGCGTGCACCCTGGCTCTTTGAAAGGCCGGATGTGAGCATGTGCCCTAAGGGGACAGAAGCTGAGGCATTAGGCAGAAGCATTGAGGCAGCAGCATGGTGAGTAGCATGGCATCCTTGAGCACAGGGCAGAGAAGAGCTGCAGCAGCCATGGACAGCTGTCATAACAATTTCTTAAGGTGGTATCTTCTTTGTGGGTCTAAATTTTATTTTTTGTGCTATTTCTATTGCTTCTGGGTAAGACAGAGGCAGAATATTGGTGAATTGTTTAAAAGAAGTCAACATACTCCTGGGCATATGAGAACACATAGACTGCTTCTTGATCGCTAGAGTTTAAACGTTTTAAGTCCTTAATTATCCCCTTAGTTAACGTTGAAGTGTTTGGTAATAGGTAGCTGTTAACTACATTAAAAAGAGGACCCTGTCAATAAAAGGACCATACTTTATTTATCTCTTCAGAACTTGTATAGTACTGGTTAGCCATGGAACAGAAGCTTATAAGATCTGATAAGGACGTCATTAAGGCAGATCTTTGAAATCAGTTGGAAGAAGTTGGAATAGGGCATGTAGTAGTTGTCATTGCTAGCAGAGAACGAGTTTACCCTGTCATAGGCACACAGCAGCAAGCAGCCTGCAGAGGTTGAACAGGTTATGACTAGTGTTGAGCGAACAGTTCGAGCATCGTTCGGGTTCGTACCGAATTTTGGGGTGTCCGGGACCCGGACCCGAACCCGGACATTTTCAAAAAAGTTCGGGTTCGTCGTTCGGCATGTATTTAGGCACATTTTGAAAGGCTGCAAAGCAGCCAATCAACATGCATCATACTACTTGCCCTAAGATGCCATCGCAGCCATGCCTACTATTGGCAAGGCTGTGATTGGCCGAGTGCAGCATGTGACTCAGCCTCTTTATAAGCTTGTGCGCACGTCGGGACGTGCTCACTCCCGATGTGAATAGAACAGGGATAGACGCAGCTGATGCTAGGGCGAGAATAGGCAGGGATAATTGAATACTTCTCTCCTCCACCTGTGATTCATCTGAACAACTGCAGCTGAGCTGCTTTTTTGATAGGGATTGGCTATTTTTTGAGTGGCTAGAGTGATTTTTCCATCCACATGTACCTGGGCTGACCGCCGGCCGCCATTTTGCGACTTGTAGTGCTGCAGCAGAAGCTGCCACAGTGTGCATTCCAAAGCTCCAAACAAGTCAGACATCTACACCTGGGATTCAGACCAATAGCGATTTAGCAGCACAGTCCAAGGCTATTTTTTTAAAGGTTGTGCAGACCATTTTGTGGCACATGTTACTGGGCTGATAGGCGGCGGCCATCTTGGGACTAGTGCTGCAGCACAATCTCTCCCAACGTCCATTAATCACTTGTAATAGTGGTCTGTGCCATAGAAATCCTACATCAGGGACTTGGGTGTGCTTGTGTCACCCCTACTAATACCAGTCCACCTGTAATCCATACAGTCAAAAGACTGAAAGTATTCCAGTGAGGGAATTTTTTTTTTATTTAAAAAAGGCCAAGTTAGTTTATCTGGCGTTAAATATACTAGATACAGTTAGGCCTGCGTTTCATACATCTGGAATTAGCAAATTAATGTGCTGGGGTTGGGAAAACATATATGTACCCATACTAGAATCTGTCAAAGAAAGCGGTACTCACATTTAACAGTCATTCCATCTGTAATCCATACAGTCAAAAGACTGAAAGTATTCCAGTGAGGGAATTTTTTTATTTAAAAAGGCCAAGTTAGTTTATCTGGCGTTCAATATACTAGATACAGTTAGGCCTGCGTTTCATACATCTGGAATTAGCAAATTAATGTGCTGGGGTTGGGAAAACATATATGTACCCATACTAGAATCTGTCAAAGAAAGCGGTACTCACATATAACAGTCATTCCATCTGTAATCCATACAGTCAAAAGACTGAAAGTATTCCAGTGAGGGAATTTTTTTATTTAAAAAGGCCAAGTTAGTTTATCTGGCGTTCAATATACTAGATACAGTTAGGCCTGCGTTTCATACATCTGGAATTAGCAAACTAATGTGCTGGGGTTGGGAAAACATATATGTACCCATACTAGAATCTGTCAAAGAAAGCGGTACTCACATATAACAGTCATTCCATCTGTAATCCATACAGTCAAAAGACTGAAAGTATTCCAGTGAGGGAATTTTTTTATTTAAAAAGGCCAAGTTAGTTTATCTGACGCTCAATATACTAGATACAGTTAGGCCTGCGTTTCATACATCTGGAATTAGCAAATTAATGTGCTGGGGTTGGGAAAACATATATGTACCCATACTAGAATCTGTCAAAGAAAGCGGTACTCACATATAACAGTCATTCCATCTGTAATCCATACAGTCAAAAAACTGAAAGTATTCCAGTGAGGGAATTTTTTTTTTATTTAAAAAAGGCCAAGTTAGTTTATCTGGCGTTCAATATACTAGATACAGTTAGGCCTGCGTTTCATACATCTGGAATTAGCAAACTAATGTGCTGGGGTTGGGAAAACATATATGTACCCATACTAGAATCTGTCAAAGAAAGCGGTACTCACATATAACAGTCATTCCATATGTAATCCATACAGTCAAAAGACTGAAAGTATTCCAGTGAGGGAATTTTTTTTATTTAAAAAAGGCCAAGTTAGTTTATCTGGCGTTCAATATACTAGATACAGTTAGGCCTGCGTTTCATTCATCTTGAATTAGCAAATTAATGTGCTGGGGTTGGGAAAACATATATGTACCCATACTAGAATCTGTCAAAGAAAGCGGTACTCACATATAACAGTCATTCCATCTGTAATCCATACAGTCAAAAGCCATAAAGTATTCCAGTGAGGGAATTTTTTTTTTATTTAAAAAAGGCCAAGTTAGTTTATCTGGCACGGCAGGGGGCGTCATTACTGACAAGCGCAGCCGCCTGTCCACAGCCAACGTGGACAAGCTGACCTTCATAAAGATGAACCAGGCATGGATCCCACAGGACCTGTCCCTCCCTTGTGCAGAGTAGTCCTTATTAACTGCCTAAAACATGTCTTGTTGTGCTACGGGCCACTTCTTTATTTGATACAAATTTTATGAAACCCACAGTTGAATGAAACTCTTCTCTGTCTGGGCGCCGGGGCCTAACCAGATGAAAGTGGCCGGTTAAACTAACGGGTGACATGAAGCCATAACCTCTGCCATGCTACCTCTGTCTTCTGTCTGGGTGCTGAGGCCTAAGTCAAATAAAGCGGTCTTCTGCTGTGCTGGGGGATATGAAGCTAATCTCTGACCTCTCTCCTCTGTCTGGGTCCAAAGGCCTAAATCACTGAAAGAGGCCTTCTCCTGTGGTGTGTGATATGATGCCAGAATATGTGCTGTGGGGCCTCTCTCCTCTTCCTGGGTGCAGGGGTCAAATAAACTAAATTGTGGCCTACTCCTGTGGTGGTTGATATGATGCCTGATTCTCTGATGTGGAACCTCTCTCCTCTGTTTGGGTGAAGGGGTCAAAGTAACTCAATGGTGGCTTCTCCTGTGGTGGCTGATATGATGCCAGAATATGTGCTGTGGTGCCTCTCTCCTCTTCCTGTGTGCGGGGTCAAAGTAACTCAATGGTGGCTTCTCCTGTGGTGGTTAGTATGATGCCAGAATATGTGCTGTGGGGCCTCTCTCCTCTTCCTGGGTGCAGGGGTCAAAGTAACTCAATGGTGGCTTCTCCTGTGGTGGTTGATATGATGCCTGATTCTCTGCTGTGAAACCTCTCTCCTCCATCTGAGTGTAGGGGTCAAAGTCTTTCAAAGTCGCCTTCTCCTGTGCTGATTGATATAAAGCTGATGGTTGTGCCATCTGACATGGTTGCCAGGGTCTGATTCAATGGGGGCCTACTCCTGTGGTGGGTGATCTAAATGCCTGATTCTCTGCTGTGAAACCTCTCTCCTCCGTCTGGGTGTAGGGGTCAAAGTCTTTCAAAGTCGCCTTCTCCTGTGCTGATTGATATGAAGCTGATGGTTGTGCCATCTGACATGGTTGCCGGGGTCCCATTAAATTGGGGCCTACTCCTGTGGTGGGTGATCTAAATGCCTGATTCTCTGCTGTGTAACCTCTCTCCTCCGTCTGGGTGTAGGGGTCAAAGTAACTAAATGGTGGCCTACTCCTGTGGTGGGTGATATGATGCCAGAATATGTGCTGTGGGGCCTCTCTCCTCTTCCTGGGTGCAGGGGTCAAAGTAACTCAATGGTGGCTTCTCCTGTGGTGGCTGATATGATGCCAGAATATGTGCTGTGGGGCCTCTCTCCTCTTCCTGGGTGCAGGGGTCAAAGTAACTCAATGGTGGCTTCTCCTGTGGTGGCTGATATGATGCCAGAATATGTGCTGTGGTGCCTCTCTCCTCTGTCTGGGTCCAAAGGCCTAAATCACTGAAAGAGGCCTTCTCCTGTGGTGTGTGATATGATGCCTGAATATGTGCTGTGGTGCCTCTCTCCTCTTCCTGGGTGCGGGGTCAAAGTAACTCAATGGTGGCTTCTCCTGTGGTGGCTGATATGATGCCAGAATATGTGCTGTGGGGCCTCTCTCCTCTTCCTGGGTGCAGGGGTCAAAGTAACTCAATGGTGGCTTCTCCTGTGGTGGCTGATATGATGCCAGAATATGTGCTGTGGGGCCTCTCTCCTCTTCCTGGGTGCAGGGGTCAAAGTAACTAAATGGTGGCTTCTCCTGTGGTGGTTGATATGATGCCTGATTCTCTGCTGTGTAACCTCTCTCCTCCGTCTGGGTGTAGGGGTCAAAGTAACTAAATGGTGGCCTACTCCTGTGGTGGGTGATATGATGCCTGGTTCTCTGCTGTGGGACCTCTCTCCTTTGTCTGGGTGCTGTGGTCAAAATAATAGTAAGTGACCTTCTCCATTGGTGGGTGACTTGAAGCCTGATTCTGTGCTATGGGACCTCACTCCAATTAATATTGTTTAATTTTATTTATTTTATGTTAACTCATCATTTCCCTATCTACATTTGTTTGCAGGGGATTTAACTACATTTTGCTGCCTTTTGCAGCCCTCTAGCCCTTTCCGGGTGTGTTTTACAGCCTTTTTAGTGCCCAAAAGTTCGGGTCCCCATTGACTTCTATGGGGTTCGGGTTCGGGATGAAGTTCGGGTCGAGTTCGGATCACGAACCCGAACATTTTTCGAAAGTTCGGCCGAACTCGTCGAACCCGAACATCCAGGTGTTCGCTCAACTCTAGTCATGACTTTAATAGGGTTGTGCTCAACCTTGGTGGTGTGTTACTTGATATTTGCTCCTGTTGTTTGCTGTGATTTTTATTTATGTTGGACCCAACATTGTCTTGGACTCACTGACTTTTGGCATGAACCTGATCCTGTCTTCTGATACCGATATTAGTTCCTAATTCTGCCCAATGAATGTTAATTCATACCTGCTTGATTACAAATACAGGCCAACTGCAGCCTGATTGTCTACTAGGGACTATGTTGGGAACTACAAACTTTGAATCTTTCCTTTACAGTCCAGAGCTCCTAGTTGAGGTTAAAGTCCCCCTTACATTCGCCCACAATTGGAGAAATTATCAGGTAAGTTCCTTCCTAAAAGCTGCATTGTGTAAAGGTGTCACCAAGCACATGATGAATGAGCAAAGGCTGCTTCATAGAGTGAAAACATCATTGATGTGGACACCAAAATCATACTTTCTAGGTAGCACATCATCCTGTGTAAACAAGGATCACAGCAGAAAGGATCACACAACTCGTTTATTCAGGATAATTGGCTGCTGACTTGGCCCATTTAAAGGGCATCTGTCAGCAAATTTGTAACTATGAAACTGGCTGACTTGAAGGCATCTGTGTTGGTCCCACACTCATATGTGCCCATATTACTGAGAACAATCTGTTACTCTGGGTATGTGGGAAATATATATACTTTGTAGGGTAGTCTTTCTCATTACAGAGAGCCCATAGTACAGTATGTGTGATTATTGTAGGTTTAGACAATGCACTTCTTGGTTTCAGGGAAATATATATGGAAATTAGCATGTCTTACATCAGCTGGCATTGGAAAGAATTAACTTATTTCTATCTCTCTCTCATTCACTTAAAAATAATCACATTTGACTTCGGGAAGTTATGATTCGGTAGAATTGATAGGCTTATCTGTACTTTACACATATGATAGGAGGGAGGCGGAGCATGCCCTGCCCTGCTCCTGTTGGGAATGGGAGATTGTCCATGGAGAAGGATGTGAAAGAGGCAGATATGTGCCGGGTTTTGAAAACAGGCCGAAACAAACATAGAGGTGTTAATAGGACTTGGCTTTGTTACTGCCGTGCTCCCAGGAGAAACATTGACCGGGTGTGCACAGAAGACAAGTACCGTCCTTGATTGTAACTGCTGCTCCAGGTGTCCACCGTTGCATTCACCTTGCCACATAACAAAAATTGCAAAGAGAAGCCCATGTTCTCAGCCAATAAAGGCAGGGAGGGCTTTTTTGTAGAAATAATTCTGGCTAGTATCTTCCAGTGAGATTGAGCTCACATCACAAGCTACTTAAAGCAGTAGAATCCATTAAGTGGTATGGCAGTGACTGCACTTCCAGCTACTTGGCTAGGTGAGAGTTTATATAATTTAACACCAGTGAGTTTTCCATCCAGTTGAGATGCGTGTAGTGAGCTGCATTAAAAAACTAATTTTGTGGCAGCATCCTCTGTTTTTCATGCAGTCCTGGCCCCATAGAAATGGATGGGACTTGCTTGAAGGCATCTTAATGCAATCCATATGCAATGTGTTTTTCACTGATAGTTGCTAGGAGATGTGAAAAATGCATCAATAACTGATTGCATTTCCACTGAAAAAATGAAACACTGAACACAATTGTATAAAAAACTTGTATGCACAACCTTCAATTTTTCCCTGAACAGACACTGACTCATTCCGCATTGCTTGCATGAGAGGCACATTGTTTGTGGAAAAATTGATGTAAAGTTCAAAACAAATCCAGTTTTATTAGAATCAGTTTGCTCATATCTATTCCCAAGCTTTCCCTGCATATTGAGAGCATCAAACCAAAAGCATATAATACAATGTATACACACATAATATATAGCAGTATTGTAGGGAGAGGTATAATTCAGCGAGTAAATATACATTTCTTTGAAGAGATGTTAAAGAGTTTTGTTGATAATTGAATGTTTGAATTACAAAAGATATCTACAGTATTCATAGGGATACTATTATATTGTAACAAAAGTGGCCATTTCAACTGAGAACCAAAGCACACATAGAAACCTTCATGTTGTCTTTGCCCCTCTTTCAAGGTAAACGTATCATGACTTCAGAAGAGTGGTAGTGGAAAAACGTAACTTCTTAACTGAAGTATAATTTCCATTTCTTTAGATAATCAGCAAAAACCCTCTTAACACTGTCAATTCTCAGTGAATTGTGAAGACAATGAAAAAGATCTCATGAATTGCCTTTCATTCTTAGGCCTCTTTCACACTTGCGTTCTGAGGATCCGGCAGGCACTTCCGTCCCGCTGGATCCGTCAGAACGCAAGTCGCTTGAAAGCATTAGAAGACTGATCAGGATCCTGATCAGTCCTCGAAATGCTTTCAGGTTACTATGGCAGCGAGGACGCTATTAAAGTCCTGGTTGCCATAATAGTAGTGGGGAGTGGGGGAGCAGTATACTTACAGTCCATGCAGCTCCCGGGGCGCTCCAGAATGACGTCAGAGCGCCCTATGCGCATGGATCACGTGATCCATGCGATTACGTGATCCATGCGTGTAGGGCGCCCTGACGTCACTCTGGAGCGCCCCGGGAGCTGCACGGATGGTAAGTATACTGCTCCCCTGCTCCCCACTACACTTTACCATGGCAACCAGGACTTTAGCGTCCTGGCTGCCATGGTAACCATTGAGAAAAAGCTAAATGTCGGATCCTGCGATGCGCCGAAACGACGTTTAGCTTAAGGCCGTATCCGGATTAATGCCTTTCAATGGGCATTAATTCCGGATTCGGCCTTGCGGCAAGTGTTCAGGATTTTTGGCCGGAGCAAAAAGCGCAGCATGTTGCGGGATTTTCTCCGGCTAAACAACGTTCCGGTCCTGAACTGAAGACATCCTGATGCATCCTGAACGGATTTCTCTCCATTCAGAATGCATTGGGAAAATCCTGATCAGGATTTTTCCGGCATAGAGACCCGACGATGGATCTCTATGCCGGAAAACAAAAACGCTAGTGTGAAAGAGCCCTTACATACATGAATGAAGCCTTGTTTTTAATTGGCTCTAATTGTAAACTTGTCTAAAACTAATCATCTCATATTTTATCCATCAGTTAATGAGAAAACATGGGATAATAAAGAAAAACATCTCATTCTAATTAACTACAGATTAGGTAATAGTAGCAAGAAACTCCCTTAAACATTTATAACTGTCAGATTATTAACCTAGAAACTAAACTTAACCATTTGTGTAAAATCTTATTAACATTTTAGGACAACATAATGTTATGATTGATGCATAAGTTTATTTGACACATTCAATCCTATCTGTTATGTAATGGGCAGTAGGGGTGGACCCACTGTATCAACTTACCAGTATGACTGTGGGCTAGTCCTAAGGGCATTATCCTGGCAGTCCCTTTGTTTTCATCCTTTATCCCCTCTAAAATGATCTGGTCTTTCCTGCAGGGGAGCCACCAAGCCACTACAACTTACAATAGTCTTGATGAGATACACATGTGACACACCAAGGGATCAAGCAATACTCGTAGTCAGAAAGCAGGCAAAGGTCAGTGCAGGCAGTGGAGTATCGGAATTGGCTAACAGGCAAAGGTTCTGTAGATGGGCAGACAACCATAAAAGCACACCTTCACTGCTAAAACTAGCAAGCAATGGTACATACTAAAGGTCAGGCACATTGGGAAGGCATCTTAAATACACAAAAGTTACCATCCATTGGCTGGAACTGGTCAGTGCACAGCTGGTGCATGTGACTAGAAACAGACTGTGGGACCTTGGGAGGAGGAGCAGGCTGCATCCTGCTATAGAAGCACATTAAATACCAGCACCCAGGCCCTCTATCATCAGCAGAAGAGGAAGAAGCGGGTCCAGGCCACTGGACAGAGGAATGATACTGCATCCATGCCAGCCCAGAGGAGCTGAGCAGCAGTGAGCACAGACTGCAAGCAAAACAGCACCACCCTCTTCTTGGTCTGGGCTTAAACAAACACTTCTTCAGCAGAACTAGGGCATTAATATTCTCCAGGGGCACACATGATTTCTAATGATTAGGACTAGTGTTGAGCGAACAGTTCGAGAATAGTTCGGGTTCGTACCGAACTTTGGGGTGTTCGTGACACGGACCCGAACCCGGACATTTTCAAAAAAGTTCGGGTTCGAGTTCGGAGTTCGGCATGTTCTCTCGGCGCATTTTGAAAGTACTATATAGCAGAATAGTACAGGCTTAAAGCTGAAATCGCATTGCGATTACAACTTTGAGCTACCGATCACCATGGGAACGCCTCCTCCAGTAGAATGTACTGTCGGATGTTTGAATTATGTTGAAATCGCAATGCGATTCTTATATATTTGCTTAATCGCATTGCGATTTCAACTTCTCAAATCCGACAGTACATTCTAGCATTGTTCCCATGGTGATGTAGACGCTCCATTAGCACGGAATCCGGCTGAAGCAGAAATCGCAATGCGATTCTTAGAACTCAAATAAATCGCATCACACTACACGTTCTAATTGCATTCGATTTTAACTTTACTGTTTGGTTTTGTATCGCGATAATACAAAATTTGAATAATCGTGTGCGTGCTGTTCTTGCACGCAGTGCTATTCGTATCCCACTCTTAAGTTCTAATTGCATTCGATGTTAACTTATGCATTATTTTTTTTTTTGCCAGGCATTAGCAGTAAGTTAAAATAGAATGTGATGCCTGGCAAAAAAAAAGCATAAGTTAAAATCGAATGTAATTAGAACTTAAGAGTGGGATACGAATAGGACTAGTGTTGTTGAGCGCACATTTCGAGAATAGTTCCGGTCCGTACAGAATTTTGGGGTGTTCGTGACACGACCCGAACCCGAACATTTTTATAAAAATTCGGGTTCGGTTTTGTAGTTCGTCATTTTTTGTGGCGCATTTTGAAAGGCTGCAAAGCAGCCAATCAACATGCATCATACTACTTGCCCTAAGATGCCATCGCAGCCATGCCTACTATTGGCAAGGCTGTGATTGGCCAAGTGCAGTATGTGACTCAGCCTCTTTATAAGCTTGTGCGCACGTCGGGACGTGCTCACTCC
Organism: Bufotes viridis; assembly: GCA_033119425.1. Taxonomy (NCBI): domain Eukaryota; kingdom Metazoa; phylum Chordata; class Amphibia; order Anura; family Bufonidae; genus Bufotes; species Bufotes viridis. The sequence continues at coordinate 387,626,738 of CM065591.1, forward strand.
CGATGTGAATAGAACAGGGATAGATGCAGCTGCTGTGAGGGCGAGATAGGCAGGGAATAATCGAGGAAAAAAACCTGAGAAGAAGTGAAAGATCTACACCAGTGAATCAAAACAACTCAGCTGAGCTGTTCACTGAAAGTTTATTTTTTTTTACACTGGCCAGATCGATTTTTACCGGCACATGTAACTGGGCTGACCGGCGGCGACCATTTTGGTACCTGTGGTGCGCCAGCTCAAGCTGCCACAGAGTCCAAAGAAAAGCTCCAAAGAATTGAAAAATCTACTCCTGTGACACAGAACAACAGCGATTCAGCTGCTCAGTCAAAGTCAATTTTTTTTCTGGCTGGGCAGACTATTTTCTGGCACATGTTACTGGGCTGATAGGCGGCGGCCATTTTGGGACTTGTAGTGCGCCAGCAAAAGCTGCCACAGCGTCCATTAATCTCATGTAATAGTCGATTTTTTTCATAGATATACTACATCAGGGGTTTGGCTGTGCTTGTGTCACCCCTACTAACTGCCAATATATTTAATATATCAGTGGTGATACTGAAAGTAACCCACTTGGATAGCAAATCCCATGAATGTGCTGTTCCAGCTAGGCTAGCCAGTGTCACTACAGCCAGGTCCAAAACTGTCAGCCAGAATTTTTTATTTTTTTTTTGCCAGAAATATAAACTAAAAAAATCTTTCCCTGTAACAAACATAATTCTGGTGTTAGACCAGAAGAAGCACTCCTTCAGTAAATAATACTGTAAAAAGGTTTAGGCAATAATTCTCCCAGTGTGGGCAATTTATGTACCAAAACGAGCATTTTAAAAATTCCGTTGTTCTGAAATACCAGCAGTCCTCTTGTAATTAATACCAGAAAAAGGCATTATAGTGTCCAGTGTTGTCATTTTGGTTCCAAAAAGGCCAATTTAATCAATCTGGTGTTGGTGACACCCGAAATAGTAGGCCGCACGTTGTTACTCCTTTGAAAAGGAAATAGTTCTCCCACTGTGGGAATTCATTTAACATAAGTAGCATTTAAAAAATTCTGGTGTCCAATTTGCAGCAGTCCTCTTGTAATTAATACCAGAAAAAGGCATTATAGTGTCCAGTGTTGTCATTTTGGTTCAAAAAAGGCCAATTTAATCAATCTGGTGTTAGTGACACCCGAAATAGTAGGCCGCACGTTGTTACTCCTTTGAAAAGGAAATAGTTCTCCCACTGTGGGAATTCATTTAACATAAGTAGCATTTAAAAAATTCTGGTGTCCAATTTGCAGCAGTCTTCTTGTAATTTATAGCGTAAAAAGGAATTATATCTTCCAGTGTGGGAATTTTTGGGCTTAAAATTAATATATTTTATTGTGGTGCGAGTTGAATCGCAACAATGAGGAAACATTCTATTAAGGGACGGGGAGGCAGTCGTGGTGGTGTCCGTGGAGCCTCTGTTGCTGGTAGTGGACGTGGACGTTCGCCCTCAGGTGAACAAAGTAGTGAACCAACTCCCTCAAGTAGCCGGCAGAATTTACAGCGATATTTGTTGGGGCCCAATGCCGTTATGAGGATGGTAAGGGCTGAGCATGTACAGGCAGTAGTCGATTGGGTGGCCGACAGTGCTTCCAGCACGTTCACCACATTGTCTTCCACCCAGTCTTCTGCGGAAAGTGCACAGGTGGCACCGGAAAACCAAGCCCATCAGTCTGTCACATCACCCCCATGCATATCAGGGAAACTGTCCGAGCCTCAAGTTATGCAGCAGTCTATTCTTCTGTTTGAAGACTCTGCTGGCAGGGGTTCCCAGGGGCGTCCACCTAGCCCTTCCCTAGCGGTGGAAGACATACCATGCACTGACGCACAACCACTTATGTATCCAGATGATGATGACATGGGAATACCACCCCAGCAGAGTCACCCAGTCTCTGATGATGACGAAACACAGGTGCCCACTGCCGCGTCTTATTGCATAGTGCAGACTGAACAGGAGGAGGTCAGGGAGGAAGACTGGGTGGAAAACGATGCAGAGGACGATGAGGTCTTAGACCCCACATGGACTGAAGGTCGTGCCGCTGACTTAAATAGTTCAGAGGAAGAGGCAGTGGTGAGACCGAGACAACAGCGAAGCCAAAGAGGGAGCAGGGGGCAAAAGCAGAACACCCACCGTCCCGAGAGTTCACCTGCTATTGGCCAGCGCCAACAGGGACCCAGCACCCCAAAGGCATCTTCAAGGAGTTCCCTGGCATGGCACTTCTTCAAACAATGTGCTGACGACAAGACCAGAGTGGTTTGCACGCTGTGCCATCAGACCCTGAGGCGAGGCATTAACGTTCTTAACCTGAGCACCACCTGCATGATCAGGCATCTACATGCAAAGCATGAACTGCAGTGGAGTGCACACCTCAAAAAAGAGGAACATGCTCAGGCTCCCCCTGCTACCTCTACCGCTGCTGCCTCGGCTTCCTCCTCGAGAGGAATGTTGCCACCTGCCGAGCAACAAACAGAGGATGTGCCACCGACACCACCACCACCACCGCCACCGTCACCTAGCGTCTCCACTATTTCACACAGCAGCGTTCAGCTCTCCATCTCTCAAACCTTTGAGAGGAAGCGCAAATTCCCACCTAGTCACCCTCGAGCCCTTGGCCTGAATGCCAGCATTTCTAAACTACTGGCCTTTGAAATGCTGTCATTCCGGCTGGTGGACACAGACAGCTTCAAACAGCTGATGGCCATGGCTGTCCCCCAGTATGTGGTTCCCAGCCGCCACTACTTCTCCAAGACAGCCGTGCCTTCCCTGCACATGCAAGTGTCTGATAAAATCAAGTGTGCACTGCGCAACGCCATTTGTGGCAAGGTCCACCTAACCACAGATACGTGGACCAGTAAGCACGGCCAGGGACGCTATATCTCCCTAACTGCACACTGGGTGAATGTAGTGGCGGCTGGGCCCCAGGCGGAGAGTTCCTTGGCGCACGTCCTTCCGCCACCTAGGATCGCAGGGCATCATTCTCTGCCTCCTGTAGCCTCCTCCTCCTACTCGGCTTCCTCCTCCACTGCTTCCACCAGCTCCTCCTGTCAGCCACACACCTTCACCACCAACTTCAGCACAGCCCGGGGTAAACGTCAACAGGCCATTCTGAAACTCTTATGTTTGGGGGACAGGCCCCACACCGCGCAGGAGTTGTGGCGGGGTATTGAACAACAGACGGACGAGTGGTTGCTGCCGGTGGGCCTCAAGCCAGGCCTGGTGGTATGCGATAATGGGTGAAATCTCGTGGCAGCTCTGGGAATAGCCGGTTTGATGCACATCCCTTGCCTGGCGCATGTGCTGAATTTGGTGGTGCAGAGGTTCATTCACCACTACCCCAACATGTCAGAGCTGCTGCATAAAGTGCGGGCCGTCTGTGCGCGCTTCCGGCGTTCACATCCTGCCGCTGCTCGCCTGTCTGCGCTACAGCAGAACTTCGGCCTTCCCGCTCACCGCCTCATATGCGACGTGCCCACCCGGTGGAACTCCACCTTGCACATGCTGGAGAGACTGTGCAAGCAGCAGCAGGCCATAGTGGAGTTTCAGCTGCAGCACGCTCGCGTCAGTCGTACTGCGGAACGGCACCACTTCACCACCAATGATTGGGCCTCCATGCGAGACCTGTGTGCCCTGCTGCACTGCTTTGAGTACTCCACCAACATGGCCAGTGGCGATGACACTGTTATCAGCGTTACAATACCAATTCTATGTCTCCTAGAGAAAACGCTTAGGGCAATGATGGAAGAGGAGGTGGCCCAGGTGGAGGAGGAGGAGGAGGAGGAGGAGGAGGGCTCGTTTCTAAGACTTTCAGGCCAGTCTGTTAGAAGTAGCTCAGAGGGAGGTTTTTTGAAGCAGCAGAGGGCAGGTTCACAAGTCGCCAGCCAAGACACTCTAATGGAGGACGAGGAGGATGAGGAGGAGGTGGACGAGGATGAGGATGAAGCAGGTTCACAGCAGGGTGGCAGCCCACACAGCTCAGGCCCATCACTAGTGCGTGGCTGGGGGGATACGGTGGACGATGACGATACGCCTCCCACAGTGGACAGCTTGTCCTTTCCTCTGGGGAGCCTGGCACACATGAGCGATTACATGCTGCAGTGCCTTCGCAACGACAGCAGAGTTGCCCACATTTTAACGTGTGCTGACTACTGGGTGGCCACCCTGCTGGATCCCCGGTACAAAGACAATGTGCCCACTTTACTTCCTGCACTGGAGCGTGATAGGAAGATGAGCGAGTACAAGCGCACGCTGGTAGACGCGCTCCTGAGAGCATTCCCAACTGTCACAGGGGAACAGGTGGAAGGCCAAGGCCAAGGCAGAGGAGGAGCTAGATGTCGCCCACGCAGCAGTGTCACGGCCAGCTCCTCTGAGGGCAGGGTTAGCATGGCAGAAATGTGGAAAAGTTTTGTCTCCACGCCACAGCTAACTGCCCCACCACCTGATACGGAACGTGTTAGCAGGAGGCAGCATTTCACTAACATGGTTGAACAGTATGTCTGCACACCCCTCCACGTACTGACGGACGGTTCGGCCCCATTCAACTTCTGGGTTTCAAAATTGTCCACGTGGCCAGAGTTAGCATATTATGCCTTGGAGGTGCTTTCCTGCCCGGCGGCCAGCGTTTTATCAGAAAGCGTATTCAGCACGGCGGGGGGCATCATTACTGACAAGCGCAGCCGCCTGTCCACAGCCAACGTGGACAAGCTGACGTTCATAAAGATGAACCAGGCATGGATCCAACTGGACCTGTCCCTCCCTTGTGCAGAGTAGTCCTTAATAACTGCCTAAAACATGTCTTGTTGTACTACGGGCCACTTCTTTATTTAATACAAATTTTATGTAACCCACAGTTGAATGAAACTCTCCTCTGTCTGGGCGCCGGGGCCTAACTAGATGAACATGGCCTGTTAAACTATCGGGTGACATGAAGCCATAACCTCTGCCATGCTACCTCTGTCCTCTGTCTGGGTGCTGAGGCCTAAGTCAAATAAAGCGGTCTTCTGCTGTGCTGGGGGATATGAAGCTAATCTCTGACCTCTCTCCCCGGTGTGGGTCCAAAGGCCTAAGTCACTGAAAGAGGCCTTCTCCTGTGGTGTGTGATATGATGCCTGAATTTGTGCTGTGGGACCTCTCTCCTTTTCCTGGGTGCAGGGGTCAAAGTATCTAAAAGTGTCCTTCTCTTGCGGTGGTTGATATGATGCCTGAATATGTGCTGTGGGGCCTCTCTCCTCTGTCTGGGTGAAGGGGTCAAAGTAACTTTATGGTGGCTTCTCCTGTGGTGGTTGATATTATGCCTGATTCTCTGCTGAGGGACCTCTCTCCTCTTCCTGGGTGCAGGGGTCAAAGTATCTAAAAGTGTTCTTCTCTTGCGGTGGTTGATATGATGCCTGAATATATGCTGTGGGGCCTCTCTCCTCTGTTTGGGTGAAGGGGTCAAAGTAACTTTATGGTGGCTTCTCCTGTGGTGGTTGACATTATGCCTGATTCTCTGCTGTGGAACCTCTCTCCTCTTCCTGGGTGCAGGGGTCAAAGTAACTAAATGGTGGCCTAGTCGTGTGGTTATTGATATGATGCCTGAATATGTGCTGTGTGGCCTCTCTCCTCTGTCTGGGTGAAGGGGTCAAAGTAACTAAATGGTGGCCTACTCCTGTGGTGGTTGATATGATGCCAGATTCTCTGCTGTGGGACCTCTCTCCTTTGTCTGGGTGCTGGGGTCAAAATAATAGTAAGTGACCTTCTCCATTGGTGGGTGACTTGAAGCCTGATTCTGTGCTATGGGACCTCACTCCAATTAATATTGTTTAATTTTTATTTATTTTATGTTAACTCATCATTTCCCTATCTACATTTGTTTGCAGGGGATTTACCTACATTTTGTTGCCATTTGCAGCCCTCTAGCCCTTTCCGGGTGTGTTTTACAGCCTTACCAAAAACCTTACCAGATCTAGCACATAAACCAGTTGAACTTGAAACCCTTGAAAGATTACAGTAATGAAAAATAATTATTAATATGGGCAACACTATCTGTACCCTTTGTTTCCAATCAAACAAAACGCAATAAATGTGATTTAACATTATAGTTTTATAAAATAATCTTTAACAAAATAGAATTATTTTTTAACATAAATATATAAATAACCAAAAAAATTAAGGTAATTTTTAATTTTTCTCTGCTCCTCCAGCAGATCATCGATGTCCTTAAGATGAGCCTCCTCCATGGCTCGCATTTGGTGGGAGAACTGCATCTTGAGCTGCCTCATCTTCCTGGTTTGCTGCTCCCTGAACTGCTGCATTCGCAGCTGGTGCTTCCTTCGCATTGTTTTTATTTTTTTAACATGATGTTGTCAGCTGTAAAATAAATGAAATAAAATTTGGAAATGTACATTAAAATACAATCATTAATTGTTATATAAAGCAGATGATATTTTTTTCTTGAAATCTGTTATATATTGGTTTAGGTAGGATTAATAATAGTTCCTTTTAGTTTTGGGTTATTGACTTAGTAGTTACGGTAATGGTTTTGATGTTGATCAATTACTTTTTAGTGTTTATTTTTTATATTACTGTTATGTGTTGTACTTTATTTGTTGCCTGCTTTATTATATTTTCTTCATTTAAAAAAATTATATAGTTTGTTAAAATATATTCTTACAAAAATGTATATATTGCATGCTTGTTATATCGTACTTCCAAAAATGTATGTGTCAGTTAGATACGTTATGGAAATCAGTACTCCCACCCGTAACATTAGCTTTCTGGGACACTGAATAAATAAAAATATCCACATCATCCATTTACCTTCTTGTCGGGGGGTAGTGACCATCTCCTCTTCTGCCTCCTCAGAGTCATCACCCTCCTCCACTGCAGCAGGTGGGCTATGGGCCCGATAGCCTGATGGCCCTGCCTCTTCCTGCTCCTCCTCGTCCGAGTGGTCTGTCTCCTCCTCCACCTCCACCGCCTTCTTCTTTTTAGAGAGCTTGACTCTCACTTTGGGAAGCGGAGCATCTCTAATGATGATGGCCAAATTTTTTAAAAATGCCAAGATAAACAAGTAACGCCAAATTACAGTTAAAGGTACACAAATTAATCTATGGTAGTGTCTGGATGGCATAATAATTAACTACACCTATCTTTCTTCTCCTTTTGGCTTAGATCAAGTGTAGTATCATCAGTGTCTGCCTTGACCTGCCGGCCCAGGAACCTGTGGGTACCCCCTGCACTCTGCCTTTGAGCATCGTTGATTAAGTTCAGCTTCAACTCACTGCTGCTATTGGGTGTTGGGCCACTCCCCAGGGAACAAGAGTGATTCGAGTCTATGACTTCATTTGGGCATGTGGCCTAATTGTCCTGATCGATGCTTATTGTCTACACTCGTCCAGACGTGTGAGGAGTTTGGACAAGCTTCAGGGGCCAAAGTCAACTGTGTAAAGTCAAAAAACATATGTGGCCCAGAAAGAGGTCTCATATTTATTGCCACCTTTAGCACCCTTTCCCATCAGTTCAACACCACTGTACTAAGTGATTTATTGTAAAGGGTTAAAATACTTATTTCTCTCACCAACATATTGTTATCTATCTGCTCAGTTATGCAAATAAGTATTGTACCTGGAAAAGAGTTATCTCTGATCTTAGTGATCAGATCCATCCTGTGGCGCTTCAGATCTGACCACTTTTTTAGAATCGCATCCTTCCGATGAGTGCACCCATGCTTCTACCACAGCTGGAAAGCAATTCTCCGCACTATGGCCTGCTTTTCGCCCCTTGACCTTCTGCGGTCGTACCCCTTCTCCAACATTTCCTGCAAGATAACAATTAAATCATGTAATCCCACAGTTCTAAAATACAATTATTAGTTATCATAGTCATAAGAACCATCAAAAATAACATTTAATATTAAAACAGTCAAAGAGTAGAACATCGCCATCCCTTTAAAAGTGACTTGAACATTGCCGCCCCTTAAAAGTGACTTGAACACTGCAGCCCCTTTAAAAGTGACTTGAACATCGCCATCCCTTTAAAAGTGACTTGAACATCGTCATCCCTTTAAAAGTGACTTGAACATTGCCACCCCTTTAACAGTGTCTTTCACTAATCTCTCATGTAGTTGTGCAGTCTGCTAAAGCCTGTGATGAGTTTATGTCACCAAGCAGTAGGACATGTGACAGTGTAAGGCAGTTATGAGATCAGTGAAGGCCTGCAGGCTTCTTGGCTAATAAAAATCATTAATAAGTTTAAATCACATTACTGCATTACACACTAACTAAGTTCAATTACTTACAGTTATTAAGAAATCCAGCTCTTCTTTAGAGAAATTACTTTTCCCCATAATCGCTGGGACAGTCACCAATCTCCACTCCCGTCTCTCTCGATCCGATCCGAGGTAACGCACACACGTACAGATGCACGTACACGATTCTTAATAGTTGTATTATCGCGATAATAAAACTAACAGTGTAAAGTTGACTGTATTGCTCTAAGTTATATTCGCGTACGAATGTATCTTCTATTACAGCACACCAATACTAAAACTGACTAAGAGACAGCTTTAAGTTCTATTCGAACATGATTGCAACTTTGGAACTTAAAGTGGTGTACGATTTTAAAAGTTGAGTACTAAAAAGTTGAAATCGCAATGCGATTCTTATGTCTTTGCTTAATCGCATTGCGATTACAACTTTGAGCTACCGATCACCATGGGAACGCCTCCTCCAGTAGAATGTACTGTCAGATGTGAGAATTAAGTTGAAATCGCAATACGATTCTTATATATCTGCTTAATTGCATTGCCGTTTCAACTTAGCATTGCTAAATAATTCCATCCATATTCGTTAACTTACTGACTCAGTAAGTTAACGATATGGATGGAATTATTTAGCAATGCTAAGTTGAAATCGCAATGCGATTAAGCAAATATATAAGAATCGCATTGCGATTTCAACTTAATTCTCAGATCCGACAGTACATTCTACTGGAGGAGGCGTTCCCATGGTGATCGTTAGCTCAAAGTTGTAATCGCAATGCGTTTATTGCGGTATATTATCCCTCTGGGTGTCTCTTACAGCCTTTTTAGTGCCCAAAAGTTCGGGTCCCTATTGACTTCTATGGGGTTCGGGTTCGGGTTCGGGATGAAGTTCGGGTCGAGTTCGGATCCCGAACCCGAACTTTTCCCGGAAGTTCGGCCGAACTCGCCGAACCCGAACTCCCAGGTGTTCGCTCAACTCTAATTAGGACCAAAGTCCTTCCAAGAAAAATTTATTTTCTCTTATCTTCTTCATGCCAAAGATATGTTTCACTTCATGCACATCTTCAGCTTTAACTGGAAAGAATGCAGAATTGAAACCCCTGAAATAGTGATTGAAGATCACAGGTTTAAGAAGAGAGACATGGAAAAAATTAGGAATATTTAGAGAGGCAGGAAGATGCAACTTGTAACTAACTGAATTTAATTTGCTAATACAATTCCAATGGACCAAGGAAATGAGGTGCAAGCTTGTAAGACAGTACTTAGTATGAGGTTCTTATAGGACAGCCAGACTTGACAGACATATGTCTTTTTTCAACCATATTAACTATGCAACTATGTAACTTTGTCACCTTGAGAGAACTGATGACTGACTTCTTCAGTGGTTACTGGTGCAGTTATTATACAAAAATTCCAGTCATTGAAGTAAAGCAGTAAATCATCTTGATGTCTGTAAGTAAAGTGGTAAGTAATTGGTTACAATTTGATTAATGTGCTCAACTTGTTTGTGGTCTGTGGATGGTATGCTGAAGAAAAGTTTACCATCCAGAAGTTTGCACACTGCTCTCCAGAGCTTAGAAATAAAGTGCACTCCATTATCAGACATTATATGCAGAGGGAATCCATGAAAATGTGCTCAGTGAACAATTTTCCTAAATAACTGGTAGAGGAAAGACCAGACAGGGATACAAAATGGGCCATTTTAGAAAAATGATCCACTCTCATCCAGATGACCATGCAACCAGAAGAAGGTAGTAAATCAGTAATGCAGTCTATGTCAATATATTGCCTGGAGACTACTGCCACAGGAACAAAAAGTCGAGCTGGTTTCTGTCTTGAAATTTTAATCTCGGCACAAGTGGCACAAGCAGAGACATGGTCCCGAACGTTCATGGAAATGGTAGGCCACCAAAAAAATCTGGATATCTCATTGAGTTTTGCCTTGTCCAGGATGACTGGAAATTCTAAATTAATGACCTCAGATTTGGATCTGTTTCCTTTTGTCCAAATCTGAGGTCATTAATCTAGAATTTCCAGTCACAGAAGGAATGACTCTCAAACAAACATATTTGATGATATGTTAGGGAACTTCTTCCTGATCAGTAGCATCAAAAGAATTGGACAGTGTATCAGCCTTAACTTTTTTATCTGCAGAGCGGAAGTGAAAAAGTAAATTAAATTGAGCAAAGAACAGGGACCATCGGGCCTGGAGCAGGTTGACATTGACATTGGACAAATTGAAGTACGCTCAGTTCTTATAATCCATATAAATTACATCTGGATGACTGGTACTCACTAGTAGGTAATGCCATTCCTCCAAAACCAGCTTGATGGCCAGAAATATCTTCAATAGAGCAATTACGTTCTGCAGCAGAGAAGGCCTTTGAAAAGCAGCCACCAGTGACCATCTTGCTGATAAAGGCTTTCTGAGTGAGAACTGCCCCTGCTCCCATGGAGGATGCATACACGTTTAAACAGAATTGCTTAGCAACATCTGGAGGGTGTAGAGCAGGTGCAGAGGAAAAAGGTCTGTTTCAAGATCTGGAAAGTGAACTCCGCCTCCATTGTCCGTTCCCTGGCATCAGATCCTTTGCGAGTTGGAGCAAAGATTGCCACAGTTCAGGAGGAAAAATGGGGAATAAACAGCTTATACTAACTTGCAGAGCCCAAGAGTTGTCTAACCTCCTAGGTCAATGGGTCAAGGACAACTTAAAATGATTTTATAGCCCAATTTTCAAATTTTGCGTATAGTCTATTTTCTCAAAGGTGCCGGAATACAGTGCATGTGATGAGAGATCAAACGAGAAGATTAAGATGTTGTCAAGGTATATCATAACACCAGTGTAGAGGAGGTCTCAAAATATATTGTTATTGCATTACTGAGTCCAAATGGCATAACCAAATACTCATAGTGGCCATTGTGGGTATTAAAGGCAGTTTTCCATTCATCAACTTCTCGGATCAGTATCAAATTATAAGATCTGAATAAATCGAGTTTGGTCAAGTTTGATCAAAGAGTCCTTTGAAGGACACAGCCACTTCACCATCCATGCTGACAATAGAAAACCATTGGTTTAAGTAGCATATGCATGTGGAGTGTCCTCTACTCTAAATGTTGCATTTGAGGAGGAGAAAGGAAAACAGTATGTTCTCTGTGATGGCTATTAGAACATATGCAAAGCCTATGATCTGTTATGGAAAGGTGTTAATAAAGAATGGATGGTATAATTTGAAGTAAAAGAACTGAGTAGCAAACATTTGACTCAATATATTATGTTGCTTTGACTAGTGGATCTGCATCATTTGATTAAATGAATTGTTAGTGCGCTTGCACTGACGTTCCTTTTCAGACAACTGAGTTCTGGTGCAAAAGGTGAGGAAGATGGGGGAGGAAACAGTAGCTTTTGAAATATAGGTGCCAGTCGAGGAGGTCTCCCCTCCAGGGCTGCCTCCTTGGCCTGCTTGCAGAATCAAATATCAATACTGGTGGGCAAGACAGAGTGGATGGTATTTCACAACCTACCAGTTCATCCTTGATTCTCCCGGACAGACCTTCCCAAAAGGCTGCCACTAGTGCCAGCACCAAGCCCCAGGTTTGGAACTGGATGGCATTTTGGCTAACAGTGAGATTTTCCTGACAAAGCTGTAGTAGAGAGGCGGAAGCAGAGGAAATTTACCAAGGTACCTCAAAAACTACAAAATGTATCCAGAAAGTCTTGCATATTACTTCTGATCAGATTACCCCTCTTATTGGTTTAGTCCAGGCTAGTGCTTTACCAGACAGATGTGAGATTATAAATGTCACCTTGGTCTGGTCAGTGGGAAACTGGTGGGACAGCAACTTGAAGTGGATTGTGCATTAGTTAATAAATCTTCTACATAGCTTAGGGTCACCATCATGCGTGGAGGAGGAAATAGACAATGACTGGAACCTCCTGTAGGTGTGCTTGAGGAGGTGGTACGGATACTGCAGCTTTATTTTTTTTGTCAGCGTGTTAAAGGAACTTGTCATGTTGCATATGGTGTCTGAGCTGCAGGAGGAGCTGAGCAACTTGATATATACTTTTGTGGAATAGATTACGTAAAACTTCTAATTTATACATTTAAATCTATACTCATTCTGGGCTTTGAAATCAGTGCTATCAGTGATTGACAGCATTAGGTCTCATGCTCACGGCCGATGTTGTGGTCCGCGTCCGAGCAGCATATTTTGCAGCTCGAGCGCGGACCCATTCACTTCAATGGGGCTGCAAAAGATGCAGACAGCACTGCTGGAAGAGGAAATAGAAAAGACCGGCACTCGCTTGTAGTTTTTCTAATGTGTGCTGTCCGCATCCGTTGCTCCGTTCCGTGCCCGCGCAAAAAAAATAGAGCATGTCCTATTCTTGTCCGATTTGCGGACAACAATAGGCATCTCTATAATGGGCCGCATTCCGTTCCGCAAATTGCGGAACGGAACGCAGAGCAGCTTCCGTGTTTTGCGGATCCGCGGTTTGCGGACCGCAAAACACCAGTGGTCGTGTGCATGTAGCCTTACTTGTATGACTTTGCATATAGAGATAGCTGTCAATCACTATTAGGACTTCATTCTAAACTTCAAAGCCCAGAATGAGCAGGACTTGAAATGTACGAACTACTACTGAATCTTTTCCCATAAAACTATATGTCCATCTGTTCAGCTCGTCCTGCTTAATAACATGTTGCCTGCAGCTTACATTGCAAACTCATGGTGACAGGTTCCCTTTAAGGTGATTGGATACCTTGTATATTCCCGCTGCTGAGATAGCTCTTGAAATACTTCAAGTAAGCCCATTTAGGTGGGCTAGAGGGATCCATGGCCTGAGCTTACTGTAACAGGGGCTGTACCAACCAGTTTGACTTTGTGCTAGCCCTAAGGGCATTATTCTGGCAGTTTCCTGGTTTTCACCCTTTAACCCATGTACAGGAATCTGGTCTTCATTGCAGGGATGCTTCCAGGCTTCTAACACTTGGAGTAGTTCCAGTGTAGTTCATAACTGACTATCGGGGTCAGAGACACCAGTGCAAAGCACCAAGGGACCAGGCAATATTCATAGTCCGTAAACAGACAGAGATCAGGGCAGGCAGACTTCTCATGATTTCATGAAACTAATCACAGGTCAGGGCAGGCAGCTGAGGGTCTGTATGGTAAACAGGCTCAGGTTAGGGCAGGCAGACAGTAGGCAGATGTTTAAGGGGTTTTCCGGGATATTTTTATGGATGACCTATCCTTAGGATAGGTCATCGATATCAAATCGGCGGCACAACTGCCGATCAGCTGGTTGAAGAGAAGGCTGCGCTCCATGCCAGAGCAGCTTTCCCTTCATTGTTTACCCTTTCGCCTGAGCGACTGTCTCTTCAATCAGTTGATCAGCAGGGGTGTCGTCTGTCAGACCCCGCTGATCTTATATTGATTAGAATAGGTCATCAATAAAAATATCCCAGAAAATATCTTTAAGTACACGGAAATACAATCAGTAAAGCACTCCATCACTTGTAAAACTAGCAGACTAAGAACCTAAAGCATAGGCATCTTCCATCTGGGGAAGGCACCTTAAATGCACACAAGAGACCAACAATAAGCTGGAACAGACCAGAGCATAGGTTGGACCCTTAAGAGTTAGCAGGAGCACACAGTCCCTAGAAATAGACTTTGAGACCCTGTGAAGAAGGATCAGGCCATTGCCTGCAAGAGAAACACATGAAATGAATGTAGTCAGGCATGCCATCAGCAGAAGAAGAAGTGTGTCTGGGCCACTGGACTGAGGAGATGGTGCCACTGGTGAGTGAAGCGCACTTTGCGGAGTCCATGACTGCCTAAAGGAGTAGGGCAGTGGTGAGCAAGGTCACCAGCACAACATGTTGCAGCTTGAATTTTTTTGTTTATATAGTTTTGTCTCTCATTAAGTGTCATAATCCATTAAAGTAAAAGGCCCATCTCTTTTCATTGCTGCAGGGAAATTGAGAACTCTTCAATTGACTTCCTTTTCGATAGCAGCTGATTACAGGGGGTGATGACAAGGGGATAAGAAACATGTTATCTGTTAAAGGGTTGTCCAAACTGGATAATCCATTGATATTTTAATGGGAACATTGATAAAAACAGCCTGCCTACATGATTATTCTTTTTGCAGTTAATTTTGAAGAATGGACTAAAGACAGATCTCATAGATAAGACACGAGAAAGCTTGTGCAGCTCTTTTGCAAAATGCTCCACCAAATGTAATGAAACTAAATCCAATGCTCTTCTGGTAAAGCAATCTTGTCACTCAGTATAGTTTGAAGGTGCACATTGATGTCACCAACACTTCTGGCCGTCCTTACTTCACACTGAAGGAGACACCTATTGGTCTACAGTGGCAATTGCACAAACATATTTTTCTCCAGTGTGTTATCTATTTTTAAATTGGATAGCACACTGACCCAGACAACTCAACAGGGCCATGCACACATCTTTTTTTTCATGGTAACATTTGCCTGATCCTATGATATCACTGCAGGTCCTAGTCTTGTCCATTTTTGCACATGAGAATAGCCCTTTCTGTTGATGGGAGTAGAGAAGAATAGAATACACACGGAAGATCTTCAAGGATCTATTTCAAGTCTTTTTAAAAAAGGTTCTGAGTCAGTAAGTTAGTCAGTGACATGCTGGATGGTTGCTTTATTTTAAATACCTAGCATGCCTAGCATAAAAGTCTACAATACACATACATATGGTACAAACTGTGGCCCATATTAGACCACAAAAAAAAAAACAATTCAGACAGAACTGTTTAACACATTGGTTGGCCCATTGAAAAGCTTTTATAAGAAAATTTTCATGACATCCTACATTAATGGAAATGTGTTAAAACCCTCAAACTACTCAATTTTAGCTGGCATGTCATATATATATTTTTTGCATTAACTACATGGTGCCAAAGGTTTAAAACATTGACACATTTAAAGAGCAAACAATGGGGTGGGTTTGTTTTTTTGGCTGTTCATAAGCACCCAATTTGATGGACATATCTACGTTGTATAAAAGTAAAAACAAGAATGAATTAGAGTATGTCCATTGTGACCTACAAAATGTTTCAGAACAAGTGGATTAGGAAGATAATGCAGGCAGAATCATTTTCACATACATTAAAAACATTTAAATGTGTTCTTCCCTATTATTCAAAATACAGAATTCTGAAGAGCATGTCTATTATAATTTTTGCTTCTTAATGATTCATATTGGATTAATGAGCATAATGCATTCTGCATGTACAGAACACAATAAAAGAGAATTAATAATGAAAACTAAACTGAAAGACCCATTATGTCTTTTGGCTAATTTAGCAGCTTAAACATATCTAACCCTTCAGAATAACTTTCTAGCATCATATGCCATTTAAGATATTAATTTATGTGGTATTACAGTATATTTTTGTCAGTCAGATAAAGTATTTTTGAGCAGCACGTTAGTATTTTACGTATATCAGTAACGTACGGCTTTTACAGAGGAGGTCTATATACCACATGCAGATGTTAAACCCTGGAGCTTAATGATGCAATTTTTTATTGTTGGTCTGTCCCATTTGAATGTTTGACACTGAGTAGAGCATACAACCTTGGCCTAAGTCCACTGGCCTGCAGGTTGGACGATTTGTAAGTCGCTGACCCAATAGAAAAATTTGAGTGACAGGAGTGTCATAACACTGAATGGAAGATTACACTCTATAGAAGGTTAAAAAAACAAAGCATTACACTGTCCCTCCAGGGATCACTGAAAAACCTATTAAGATATGAATATGCACCACAGTCAATAGGGACATTTATCGCAGACCAGCGTTTTATATGATATTCCCTGTGCTGTGGAGGATGCACCTCATTTATTTGTTAACAATGCTTAGTCGCACACTGCCTATTTAGGGATAAATTCCTTGGAGTCGGGATCCCACCTCATTAGGTAATATGCATTAAACTCCCGAAATAATGGTCGAGAATTGTATGTTCTCTTTTAGGATGCAAATTTTATTTCTTAGCTGCGGTGGTTTTTGTTACATTTCGCCCACTCAAGGCCTTTATCAAACTACAATAGAACATACAGAAAATAATATAAGACATCATAGTCTCTTCAATATATATTACATTGGCAGTGGCAAGACAACTGTTACAATAAATAGAAAGAGTATACATGAAGATAAGTATTCTCGCTTTGACATGACATAGACAAAAAATAGAAAAAACAACATCAAAGGATGTAGTCCAGTGTAATATAAAAAGAAAAAATATAATATTGTAAGATACAGTATATAAAGCACACTTAAGATGAGTTGCTCTTCCATAACAGAAAAAAGAAAAAGCCGTCCTTTGAATGATGAACAGCAGAAGTCATACTGTGTCTCATTGGTTAAGGATATATAGAACATATACTATCGTGTACATCAAAACATCCTGTCAGTAGATGATAGTATATTAGTCTGGAGCCTAAGAGTACATCAAGCCAAGGTTGAATAATAGATAGGGATCTAAAACAGGGCATTAGACAAGTGGGCACTGCTGTAAGGTTACCTGGGACCACTGGTAAGGAGAAATAGATAAAGGGATGTGTGCTCTTGCAGATAGAAGTGCATCCGCACTTTAGGATATTCGCTCCATGTAGCGCTGTTCCCGGGTCTGGATTGTGCATGCGCTGTATGTAGCGTGCCAAGCCTCAGTCTGAGATGCGCTATGTGTATTGCCCAATGGAACGCAAGACCGAACACAGACAGAGATTGTACTTGGGCATGTATTAGGTATAGGGAAAAACGGATACTAAATTTTGTGAGAAGAAGGCATGGTGGAAAACAAAGGACAATGTAGGATATGAGTTGAAGACGGAAAACAGTTGATAGAATGAGAAAGATACATCAATAATAAACATAAATAATAAAAAAAAATAAAAAGTGGAAAAAAAGTGAAATGAAAAATAGAAAGAAAAAGAAAGGAATGGAAAAATTTTTAAAAAATGAAGAAATTAAAAATTTATGAAAAACTAATGAAAAAAATAGAAAATTAAAAAAGTAGAGGGAAAAAAGGATTAAAAGAAAAGAAATAGAGTGAAGAATGCCAGAAAAAAAGAAAAAGGAAAAGTAAGAGAATAGAGGAAAAAACTAAATATAAAAGGCTACCCAATCACGTGGCACCAGGATTTGATTTACATACTACAGAATCTGTGGAGGAGAAGCAAAATTATGTAAGTATACAGTATAATTCAAATTACATCTACATATAGCTAATAAGATGTAGTCCATATGATATTAATGCTGAAACAGTGGTTTCTCAATGTAGATTTTGAATCTCGTAATCCAGCCCCTCCTGAAAGGTGCTACCTGTTCAATCACCTGGAATTTCAGTTGCGAGATGGAGTGGCCAGCTGCGTGGAAATGTGCGGGTACCGGTAATAAAAGGTTCTTTCGTCATATGTTCTTATGTTGACAAATGCGGTCACGGGTTTTTTGTGTGGGTTTTCCCACATAAACTTTCCCACAGGTGGATTTGAGTAAACAAACTACAAAGTTGGAATCACAGGTAAAAAAATATGTAGGCACAGGGCCAGCACGTCCTATATGCGGACCAGGCAGCCACGTATATGAGGGCACACCGTGAGGGCACACCACCCGGGCGCTGCAAGAGGAGAGGGGCTGACAGGACGGAAGCTCTCAGTGCTCCCTCCTGTCACTCCATTGTAGCGTGGCCGAGCCCTGTATGGTCCGTGGGTACAGGGAGCATCTGTCTCCTGTACCCGGCCGGACTGACAGGAAGTGCGCACTCAGTGTACACTCAGTGCACCCCTTACAGACACTCAGTGCACCCCTAACAGACACACAAGCTGCATCCCTTACAAACACAGTCTTCACACAACGCATTCCGTACACACATTCAGAAACACACAATACATACGTTATACACAGACACACACTGCTTTCTATCCCTTACACAAAAACACACTGCATCACCTACACAAACTGGTATCCCTATACACCACATTCCATAAGCACACACATTTGATTCTCTACAGCAACACATAACACATCCCCTACACACTCCACCCACTGTGAACAAACTCATGAGTGGAACATGTAGGTGGACTTATGGGTGGGCTTTATGGGCATACTCACCATCAGGCCCTGAGGCCCAGACCTTGAGTTGTGTAAAGGGTCCCAAAACATTGAGCTGCTTCCCGTTCTCCCAGAACTTCGATTTTTGTGACCAGAGTTACAAACATTCATGTACTGCTGGGCACTCTTATATACTGGAGATGTAGAGCGCTTAATACAATCGCTAGAGGTGTATAGCACTTTAATAAAACTTCCACAAAAACATATAACAATAGGATAATAGTGGATGTATGGCCAGACTCACAATGTGCAATAGTGCAATAAATGAAAAAACAGTGGTTATAGATCCATTATAGTAGTTCTAAACAGATAAATAATAAATTGTGCACTAAAAAGTCACTTGAACTGCCGATCCACCTAAAATTAGGTCCAAACAAAGAAACAAATCAACCTGAAATTGAGAAAAATAAATGTTCATAGGGATCCGTTCATTCAACAGTTCAAAAGGCCATCAATGCAACCTGTATAGCAGTGACTCTATGGACATTAGTCCCATAAATATTCCTTAATAAAATGCTGGCTGGGATGAAAAAGTAATTGTTATTCATTACCTATGTCGACCACATACACCGTTGCTTTGGATATACTCATTGAGCTTTGATCTTCACAGGCAGCATGCAGTGTCGGCGCGGCGTCCCGCGCGCTAGTGTCCACCGCGAGCCTGCTAGGTTATACTCATGTGAGTCTGCTGATACCAGAGCGGTGTATATTATCTGTGTGGTCTGAGGTTATGATGTTTATTCTAGGTCGGCACTCTAGGGGTCCCGATGATAGTCCGTCTCGGCGTCTTCTGTATACCAGAGGTTCCTCTCAGGGGGGCGGTTTTACGGCCGTACGTCGTAGGTCACAGGTCGCCACGGGTCACTTCAGGCTCTTTCAGGTTCTTCAGCTTTCTTTGACCTCAGTAAGCAGAAAACTATGGGTGTGGTGGCCCATTCAGGTGATCGCGACGTTTCAGTACACCCAATGGTACCTTTCTCAAGCAGTGGTAACGTTAACGTAAGGGTTACCACTGTTTGAGAAGACGCCGAGACGGACTATAAACGGGACCCCTAGAGCAGCAGGTATCAGCAGACTCACGTGTGCATTACCTCGCAGGCTCGCGGTGGACACTAGCGCGCGGGACGCCACGCCGACACTGCTTGCTGCCTGTGAAGATCAAAGCTCAGTGAGTATATCCAAAACAACGGTGTATGTGGTCGACATAGGTAATGAATAACAAATACGTTTTCATCCCAGCCGGCACAATATTAACCTTCTCCCGACCGCCGAACGCAGTATTGCGTCCTGGCGGCAGTTGGTTTGTTCCTCCTGGACGCGCTCCTGGGTCCGGTGGAACGCAAGTGGAACGCACCGCCGGGCGCAGGAGATGTGTGTCACCAGCCTGCCAGCCAATGATCAGCGCTGGCAGGCTGGTGATTTTTAAAATCACCTATGGAAAATGGTGATTTAAGTTTTATTTATAAATATAGGGGTTTTATAACCCTAAGTTCACACTTGCGCGTTTTACAGCGCGTTCAAACGCGCTGCAAAACGCTCAACACATGCAAACCAATGGTTCCCTATGGGACTGGTTCACATTTTCGCGTTTCAAGAACGCTCAGGTCTGAACCCAGGGTAAGGGATTTGTGCCATGTGCTGGGTCCTTTTCATCGGTTGGACCCAGCACAGAGCACAGATCCCAAGTAAGTGCACCAAACACTACACACTACCCTGATCACCCCCATCACCCAAATTAACCCCTTGATCACCCCCCCCCCCCCTGTCAATACATAGTGAAAGGGAAAAAAGTGATCAGTGTCACTTTTGTGAACTGTCCCTTTTTTTTTTTTCACTACAATTGACTGTTAGGCTTAGTTTAGTTTAGGCCCCTTTGTTAGGTAGTTAGCATTAGCGCCCAGCCCACCGCACCACAGTCACTGATTCGCTGATTAGCGTAGCTCAGAACTGATCACGGTCAGATCTAAAATAGTACTACTGTCACTTTAGTTCGCCCTACACCCCAAACGCAGTGTTTGCCCGATCAGGCCTGATTGGTCGCCCACACCTGCGTTCACCCACGCCCGTCCCACCGCAGTGACCACTGCACATTCACTTCATAAGCGCTGCGGCGATAAAAAAATCAGTTTTGATATTTTTTATCAATCGCAGCGGCTTCTGTACTTCGCTACACTCCCATTTGTAAGACAGGCTTGCTTTTTTTCTTGGGTAGTCTCAGGGAATACCCCCTAAATTTAGTCGCCCAAATGTCAAGGAAGGGGTATTCCTCTGAAGAGGCCTACAGGATTCTGACCCAGTCGGATGAGGAATGGGAACCCTCATCTGACGAATCCAGCGGGTCAGTATACGAACCTGTAGAAAGCAGTGGCAATCTGACCCAAAGTTCGGGCGAGGAGGTTGAGGTCCCTGATACCACCAGGCGCACCCGGCCCCGTGTCACTAGACCGCAGGTAGCGCAGGATCAGTTTCAAGGGCAGCAGAGTGGGGCTGGCGCTGCCAGATTACTTGGTGAGGCATACACCAGCAAAGCAGCCCGTCCTGGACCTTCTACCAGCACTGCCGTACAACATGGTGAAGTGGCGAGCACCAGAAGGGCAGTTAAAGCTGGTACGGTGGCACGTGCAGTAATTCCCCCGTCGCAGCTACCGTGCAGACAGGCCCGTACAGCCCCTAGAGTCCCTGATGTGCTGGCAAATCCTGATTGGCTGTCCCCATCTTCAGCCGCACCAGTAGTTCCCCCTTTCACCGCCCAGTCAGGAGTTCGGGTGGAGACAGCTCAGATCGGATCGGCGCTGGGGTTTTTTGAGCTGTTCTTCACTGCGGAGCTCTATGACTTAGTCGTGGCAGAAACAAATCGGTATAACCGCCAACCCGGAAAGCTTCTATGCCCAGCCTTTCCGGTGGAAACCAATCCAAGTTTCCGAATTTAGAATTTTTCTGGGCCTTCTCCTCAACATGAGCATTACAAAAAAGCATGAATTGCGGTCATATTGGTCCACAAACCCAATTCATCACATGCCCATGTACTCTGCTGCCATGTCCAGGACACGTTTTGAGACCATCCTGCGTTTCCTGCACTTTAGCGACAACACCACCTCCAGTCCCAGAGGCCACCCAGCTTTTGACCGGCTCCACAAAATTCGGCCCCTCATAGACCATTTCAACCAGAAATTTGCAGATTTGTATACCCCCGCACAAAACATCTGCGTAGAAGAGTCCCTAATACATTTACCGGGCACCTTGGCTTCAAACAGTACATCCCAAGCAAGCGCGCCTGGTATGGGGTCAAATTGTATAAGCTCTGTGAAAGGGCCACAGGCTATACGCACAAATTTCGGATCTATGAGGGAAAAGATCAGACCCTGGAGCCGGTCGGTTGCCCTGACTACCTGGGGAGCAGTGGGAAGATAGTCTGGGACTTGGTGTCACCCTTATTCGGCAAGGGGTACCATCTTTATGTGGACAACTTTTACACAAGTGTGGCCCTCTTCAAGCATTTGTTCCTAGAACAGATTGGCTGCTGTGGAACCGTGCGACCTAGTCGCCGGGGCTTCCCCCAACGGCTCCTTACCACCCGACTTGCAAGGGGGCAGAGGGCTGCATTGTGTAACGAAGAACTGCTCGCGGTGAAATGGAGAGACAAGCGTGACGTTTACATGCTCTCCTCCATTCATGCAGACACGACAATACAAATTGAGCGGGCAACCAGTGTCGTTGAAAAGCCCCTCTCAGTCCACGACTATAACCTCCACATGGGAGGGGTGGACTTCAATGACCAGATGTTGGCCCCGTATTTGATTTCCCGACGCATCAGACGCTGGTATAAAAAGATGTCTGTATATTTAATTCAATTGGCTGCCTATAATAGTTACGTTCTTTACAGTAAGGCTGGGAGAACAGGATCCTTCCTCAAATTTCAGGAAGAGATCATTTCGGAACTCCTGTATCCAGGAGGTTCCGTGGCCCCATCCACCAGTGTAGTGAGCCGTTTACACGAGCGACACTTCCCCAGTGTCGTTACCGGTACCTCAACCCAACCGCCACACCGAAAATTTTTTTGTGTCTGTAGCAGGAGTGGAATAAGGCATGACACCCGTTATTTCTGTCCTGACCACCCTGCCCTATGCCTAGGGGGGTGTTTCCGGAAGTACCACACTCAGGTACACTTAGGGACATAGGGACAGCACAACACAAGTAGTTTTTACAATCAGGCTCAAGGGTCTCTCAGGATACTAGGTTTTGAGAGACCCTAACACATAGGGGACGGTGCTGCTGTGCTACTGCAGAAGTGTGAAACGGTAGAAACCTCTCCTTTCACTTGGGATAACGTGTATAGTGTACTTCTCACCATCTCTGTGTGATTTACACTTTACACATTGTCCCATGGGAAAGGAGAGGTTTCTGCTAGGAAAATAAAGAGTGATATGGTTAAAAAAAGGAAAAAAAAATTAAACAGGTAGCAAGAAAAAAAAATCTTGAGTTAGTTCAGGTTTTTAAAGTTCCATTTTTTTTCATGTTCAGGTTTTATTCATGTTTTATAAAGTTTGTAACGTTCAAGTTATGTGCCTGCTGCCAGTTTTTTTTTTTTTCCCCCCAACCACCCTTTATTTTCCAGGTAGATCAACGGACCAACCAATGAAAACGCCGCAGCACTGATGTGAATTCTGAGAGAAGCATTGCGCTGCTGTCAGAAAACACGTGAAGTCGGTGTATGTGGTGCTGCAAGACGAGATTTCTCCTCTGCAGGACAGGTACGTTTGCCCAGGCATCTGAGCTGAGGAGAGGTGTTGGAGTTCATATGCTTTGGCAAACACTTTGTATCAAAAAATCTGGCAAAGATGTCTTCCTCCACACCGGTCGATTTATCAATGTGAATGGAGAAATCACGTTTGCCAGGACATAGGAGCTGAGTGGGTATGGATGTTTGGGCGGAGCCCCTATGTCCTGGCAATGGCCAGGCCCCTCTTTTTTTTCTTGCATATCTTTTGGCAGAGATTTTTTCATCGATCGATGCGAATGAGGAAATCTGTGCCGTTCATTTTCTCTTTCAGCCCAGAGGCTGAACGGAAAAAAAATCTCATTACCTGTATGCTCAATATAAAAAGAATAGCAGAAACTCCTAATGCTGGCCATACATGTAATGATTGCGGAGACCCTCAAATGCCATGGCAGTACAAATACATCACATGTGACCCCATTTTGGAAAGAAGACACCCCAAGGTATTCGTTGAGGGGCATATTGAGTCCATGAAAGATTGAATTTTTTGTCACAAGTTAGCGGAAAGGGAGACTTTGTGAGAAAAAACAAAAAAAAAATCAAATTCCGCTAACTTGTGCCAAAAAAAAAAAAAATCTTCTATGAACTCACCATGCCCCTCACAGAATACCTTGGGGTGTCTTCTTTCTAAAATGGGGTCACATTTGGGGTATTTTTAGTGCCCTGGCATTTTAGGGGCCCTAAAGCGTGAGAAGAAAAATGCGTAAAAATGCCATCCTAAAAGGTACTCATTGGAATTGGGGCCCCTTTGTGCATCTTGGCTGCAAAAAAGTGGCACACGTGTGGTATCGCCGTACTCAGGAGAAGTAGGGCAATGTGTTTTGTGGTGTATTTTTACATATACCCATGCTGGGTGAGAGAAATATCTCTGTAAATGGACAACTTTGTATGAAAAAATGGAAAAAGTTGTCATTTACAGACATCATTTTCACACCCAGTATGGGTATATGTAAAAATACACGCCAAATCACATTGCACTACTTCTGCTGAGTACGGCGATACCACATGTGTGGCACTTTTTTGCAGCCAAGATGCGCAAAGGGGCCCTAAATCCAATGAGTACCTTTAGTATTTCACAGGACATTTTTACGCATTTGGATTCCAAACTGCTTCTCACGTTTAGGGGCCCCTAAAATGCCAGGGCAGTAAAAATACCACACAAGTGACCCCATTTTAGAAAGAAGACACCCCAAGGTATTCTGTGAGGGGTATGGTAAGTTCATGTAAAATTTTATTTTTTGTCACAAGTTAGTGGAATATGAGACTTTGTAAAAAAAAATAAAAAATTCCATGTCCGCTAACTTGTGACAAAAAATAAAAACTTCCATGAACTCATTATGCCCATCAGCGAATACCTTAGGGTGTCTACTTTCCGAAATGGGGTCAATTGTGGGGTATTTATACTGCCCTGGCATTTTAGGGGCCCTTAAAGCGTGAGAAGGAGTTTGGAATCCAAATGCGTAAAAATGCCCTGTGAAATCCTAAAGGTACTCATTGGATTTAGAGCCCCTCTGCGCATCTTGGCTGCAAAACACTGGCACACATGTGGTATCGCCGTACTCAGGAGAAGTAGGGCAATGTGTTTTGGGGTGTATTTTTACATATACCCATGCTGGGTGAGAGAAATATCTCTGTAAATTGACAACTTTGTATAAAAAAATGGAAAAAGTTGTCATTTACAGAGATATTTTTCATACCCAGTATGGGTATATGTAAATACACCATAAACACATTGCCCTACTTCTGCCGAGTACGGCGATACCACATGTGTGGCACTTTTTTGCAGCCAAGATGCGCAAAGGGGCCCTAAATTCAATGAGTACCTTTAGGATTTCACAGGACATTTTTACGCATTTGGATTCAAAACCGCTTCTCATGTTTATGGGCCCCTAAAATGCCAGGGCAGTAAAATACCCACTAGTGATCCCATTTTAGAAAGTAGACACCCCAAGGTATTCCGTTAGGGGTATGGTGAGTTCATGTAAAGATTGTATTTTTGTCACAAGTTAGTGGAATATGGAGACTTTGTAATAAAAAAATAAAAAAATCCAATTCCGCTAACTTGTGACAAAAATAAAAACTTCCATGAACTCACTATGCCCATCAGCAGAATACCTTAGGGTGTCTTCTTTCTAGAATGGGGTCACATTGGGGTATTTTACTGTCACCGCATTTTAGGGGCCCTAAAGCGTGAGAAGGAGTTTGAAATGCGTAAAAATGCCTTGAAATTCTAAAGGTACTCATTGGAATTAGGGCCCTTTGCGCATCTTGGCTGCAAAAGTGGCACACATGTGGTATTGCCGTACTCAAGAGAAGTAGGGCAATGACTTTTAGGGTGTATTTTTACATATACCCATGCTTTGTGAGAGAAATATCTCTGTAAATGGACAACTTTGTATAAAAAATGTTATACAAAGTTGTCAATTTACAGTGATCATTTTCTCACCCAACATGGGTATATGTAAAAATACACGCCAAAACACATTGCCCTACTTCTCGCTGAGTATGGTGATACCAAATGTGTGCCACTTTTTGCAGCCAAGATGCGCAAAGGGCCCTAAATCCAATGAGTATCTTTAGGATTTCACAGGACATTTTTACGCATTTGGATTCCAAACTGCTTCACGTTTAGGGGCCCCTAAAATGCCAGGGCAGTAAAAATACCACACAAGTGACCCCATTTTAGAAAGAAGACACCCTAAGGTATTCATGTGATGGGTATAGTAAGTTCATGTGAAATTTTATTTTTGTCACAAGTTAGTGGAATATGAGACTTTGTAAAAAAATAAAAATAATCCATGTCCGCTAACTTGTGACAAAAATAAAAACTTCCATGAACTCATTATGCCCATCAGTGAATACCTTAGGGTGTCTACTTTCCGAAATGGGGTCAATTGTGGGTATTTATACTTCCCTGGCATTTTAGGGGCCCTTAAAGCGTGAGAAGGAGTTTGGAATCCAAATGCGTAGAATGCCCTGTGAAATCCTAAAGGTACTCATTGATTAGAGCCCTCTGCGCATCTTGGCTGCAAAACACTGGCACACATGTGGTATCGCCAGTACTCAGGAGAAGTAGGGCAATGTGTTTGGGGTGTATTTTTACATATACCCATGCTGGGTGAGAGAAATATCTCTGTAAATTGACAACTTTGTATAAAAAAATGGAAAAAGTTGTCATTTACAGAGATATTTTTCATACCCAGTATGGGTATATGTAAAAATACACCGCAAAACACATTGCCCTACTTCTGCCGAGTACGGCGATACCACATGTGTGGCACTTTTTTGCAGCCAAGATGCGCAAAGGGGCCCTAAATTCAATGAGTACCTTTAGGATTTCACAGGACATTTTTACGCATTTGGATTCAAAACCGCTTCTCATGTTTATGGGCCCCTAAAATGCCAGGGCAGTAAAAATACCCCACTAGTGATCCC
Source organism: Bufotes viridis (assembly GCA_033119425.1). Classification (NCBI taxonomy): domain Eukaryota; kingdom Metazoa; phylum Chordata; class Amphibia; order Anura; family Bufonidae; genus Bufotes; species Bufotes viridis. The sequence continues at coordinate 387,653,355 of CM065591.1, forward strand.
ATTTTAGAAAGTAGACACCCCAAGGTATTCCGTTAGGGGTATGGTGAGTTCATGTAAAATTTTATTTTTTGTCACAAGTTAGTGGAATATGAGACTTTGTAATAAAAAAAAAATAAAAAAAAATCCATTTCCGCTAACTTGTGACAAAAAATAAAAACTTCCATGAACTCACTATGCCCATCAGCGAATACCTTAGGGTGTCTACTTTCCGGAATGGGGTCACTTGGGTATTTTTACTGTCACCGCATTTTAGGGGCCCCTAAAGCGTGAGAAGGAGTTTGGAATCCAAATGTGTAAAATTGCCCTGTGAAATTCTAAAGGTACTCATTGGTTTTAGGGCCCCTTTGCGCATCTTGGCTGCAAAAAAGTGTCACACATGTGGTATTGCCGTACTCAAGAGAAATAGGGCAATGACTTTTAGGGTGTATTTTTATATATACCCATACTTTTTGTGAGAAATATCGCTGTAAACGACAACTTTTTAAAAAATGTTATACAAAGTTGTCAATTTACAGTGATATTTCTCTCACCCAACATGGGTATATGTAAAAATACACCCCAAAACACATTGCCCTACTTCTCCTGAGTATGGTAATACCAAATGTGTGCCACTTTTTTGCAGCCAAGATGCGCAAAGGGGCCCTAATTCCAATAAGTATCTTTAGGATTTCACAGGGCATTTTTATGCATTTGGATTCTCACACTTTAGGGGCCCCTAAAATGCCAGAACAGTAAAAATACCACACAAGTGACCCCATTTCGGAAAGTAGACACCCTAAGGTATTCATTGATGGGCATAGTAAGTTCATGGAAGTTTTTATTTTTTTGTCACAAGTTTGCGGAAAATGAAATTTTTTGAAAAAAACAAAAAAAAAACAATTTCCGCAAACTTGTGACAAAAAATAAAAACTTCCATGAACTTACTATGCCCCTCAGTGAATACCTTAGGGTGTCTAATTTCCAAAATGGGGTCATTTATAGGGTGTTTCTACTGTCTGGTCATTGTAGTATTTCAGGAAACAGGACAGGTGCTCAGAAAGTCAAAGTGCAGAAATTCACTTTTTTGCACCATAGTTTGTAAAAGCTATAACTTTTACCCAAACCAATAAATATAAACTTATTGCATTTTTTTTTTATCAGAGACATGTAGAACAATAAATTTAGAGAAAAATTTGTAGAGAAATGTAGTTTTATTTGACAAATTTTCAAACAGAAAGTGAAAAATGTAATTTTTTTGCAAAAATTTCGTCAAAAAAAGCAAAATATCAAAAAAAGTAAAAATGTCAGCAAGAATGAAATACCACCAAATGAAAGCTCTATTAGTGAGAAGAAAAGGAGGTAAAATTCATTTGGGTGGTAAGTTTTATGGCCGTTCAATAAACGGTGAAAGTAGTGTAGTGCAGAATTGTAAAAAGTGGCCTGGTCATTAAGGGTGTTTAAGCTAGGGGGGCTGAAGTGGTTAAGGAATATTTATGGGACTAATGTCCATAAAATTTCTACTATACAGGTTGGATTGATGGCCTTTTGAACTGTTGAATGAACGGATCCCTGAGTGCCCCATGAGTGCCCAGCAGTACATGAATTTTAGTGATTTTTTATTTGGGTGAATCTTCTGCCATGAGCAACTTTTATCCATAAGCCATTTTTCAGTAGTGCTATCCCTTTCTCCTCTTTTTTATCACAGTTACAAACAGCCTTCAGAGAGCCTGTTCTACACCAGACCAGTGGCGCCAGACTGCAGCCAGAGCCCATCATCATCCTCATCTGGTTGTAAGTAGGCAACCTAGTAACATAGTATATAAGACCGAAAAAAGACATTTGTCCATCCAGTTCGGCCTGTTTCCTACAAGTTGATCTAGAGGAAGGCAAAAAAAAACTAGTATATTATTTGTGGCACTAGTCTCTAATTTACCTCACATTAAAGGGACACTACAGTCCCCAGAAACACTGCAGCTTAATGTAGTGGTTCTGGTGTCTATAGCCTTTCCCTGCAGGCTTTTTAATGTAAACACTACGGATGAGTGAACCCGAACTGTAAAGCTCGGGTTCGTACTGAATATTACGGTTTTTCGCACCCGGACCCGAACCCGAACATTTCCGTAAAAGTTCGGGTTCGTTGTGCGCCCATTTCTTCCCACTTTTTGAAAGGCTGCAGGGCAGTCAATCAACAAGCGTTTCACTACTTTGCCCTATTTTTAAATTTTGCAGTGACATAGTGCATTTCTGTAGTTGCTGTAATAAACTCGTACTGTCGTACCACAGAGATTGTTTGAATACAACGCTGATAAACCTGTTTTATAACTTTTGGGGTGACATACTACATTTCTGTAGGTGGTTTAATAAACTTGTACTGTTGTGCCACAGAGCACGCTGAAAAACGTATTTAAAAATTTAGCAGTGACATACAGCATTTGTGTATTTGGGGGAAATAAACCCATATTGTTGTTCCACAGAGCAGTTTTGCATATAACGCACAAAAACACATTTTAAACTTTAGCAGTGACATACAGCATTTGTGTATTTGGTGGAAATAAACCCGCATTGTTGTTCCACTGAGCACTTTTGCATAGAACGCAGAAAAACTTATTTTAAAATTTAGCAGTGACATACTACATTCCTGTATTTGGGGGAAATAAAACTGTATTGTTGTTCCACAGAGCAGTTTGGCATACAACGCACAAAAACCTATTTTAAAATTTAGCAGTGGCATACTGCATTTCTGTAGTTTGTTGCAATAAACACTGGTTTTGTGCTCTGTAGCAGATCTCAGGCCTACCCTGTATTTCAGTCATTTTAAGTAACCTTTTGAACTCCGCATTTACATAGTTGGTTGAAAACACACATGTTTTTAGGAAGATAACACATTAGCGGTGTTTGCTGCATTTCTGACAGTCAAATTAAACCGTTAACTTCTGCTTTTACATTGTTGGTTTAAAAAATCTAATTTTTGGTTATAGTGAAGTAATTGTATTGAATTGCTCCGTTACACTGTTGTGTGACCTTAATAAATGTATTCTGTTTATGACTCGGGCACTGCCTTACTGTTAGTAAACTTAATTGTTGACTATTGGCAGTTAAATTGACACTGGAGATAAAGCATCTATTAGTTTGGTCAGTGAACGCAAATAATAAGTAGAACATCAAATAAGGGACGTGGGCATGGTCGTGGTGGTGTTGGTGGAGCTCCTGTTGCTGGGAGAGGACGTGGCCATTCAGCACCAACTACAGGTCCAAGTGAAACAGCTTCCTCCGGTGTGAGTAGGTGACAGAACCTGCAGCGTTATTTGGTAGGCCCGAATGCCACTCTATGAATGGTGAGGCCAGAACAAGTACAGGTGTTAGTAGATTGGGTGGCTAACAGTGCCTCCAGTACCGTAACATTGTCTCCCACTGCTGAAGGCTCAGAGTTGGCATCTGCAGCCCATGCCCATCAGTGTTTCACCCTTGCAAATCAGCCAAGCAATCTGAGCCCCAAGTCATGCAGCAGTCTCTTATGCTTTTTGATGATTCTGCTGGCAGGGTTTCCCAGGGCCATAACCATAGCCCTGCCCCAGAAGTGAAAGAGATTGAGTTCACGGATGCCCAACCACTTAGGTTTGAGGATGAGGATATGGGAAGACCACCGCAGCACATCTCTGATGAGGAAGAAATACAGGTGCAAACTGCTGCGGCTTTCTATGGTGTGCAAACCGACAAAGAGGGCAGGGGTGAAGACTGGATGGAAGATGATGTTGAGAACGATGAGGTCCCACACCCCAAAATATACCACTTAAATCCATGTTATTCATGGATGGTGAAAAAAATCATATTTTTTAAGGCCAGGAATTACCTTTGCGGCCTGCGCTGCATATGTGCCGGGGACAATAATATAGTTAATCCGTCTGGGAGTTCAGGGGTTGACATATTCCAATTTTTTACTGTCAAGTAACCCTGCACTGCATAGGTGACACGGACAGAAAATTAGAAAAATCTTCTTTTAAATTGTTGGGTGCAAAATTACCATTTTTGCCAGGTACAAACCCCTGCTCTGCATAGGTGACAGTGACCGAAAATGCTCAAAATCTTAGTTTAAATTGTTGGGTGAAATATTACAATTTTTGCCGGGTACAAACCCTTGCTCTGCATAGGTGACAGGGACCGTAAATTTGCTTTTTCCAAAATAGGGTCATTTCATGGGGTGTTTCATTTCTGGGGACCTCAGAAATTTATTTAATGCCACATGGCACCTGAAATTCATGTCTGCCAATTCAGGTCAGAAAAATCTATAGAGCCCTCCCATGCGTTCATACATCATTTTTTGAGCACATATGGGGTACTGGCATATTTGGGGGAAGCGGAGAACAAAATATGTGGTGCCTTTTTCCTGTTACCTCTTGTGAAAGTGATAAATGTGGGTGTAAAGCAACTTTTTTGGGAAAAATAGTAATTTTTCATTTTCACAGCCAAGCGTTTCCTAACTCTGTGAAACGCCCGATGTGTCAAAGTGCTCACTAAACACCTTGAAATATCCCTTGAGAGTGTAGTTTCCAGAATGGGGTCACTTTTTCAGGGTTTACACTGTAGGGCCACCATAGGGTGTCTTCACATGCGACATAGCTCACAATTACCATTTCAGCTAAATCCGCTCTCCTAATGCCATATGGTGCTCCTTCCACTCTGCTGTGCGCCTGCTGTGCGCCCAAACATCATTTTTGAGCACATATGGGGTTTTGGCGTATTCGAGGGAAATGAAGAACAAAATGTGGGTGCATTTTGTCCTGTTACCCCTTGTGAAAGTAAAATGTGGGGAAAATTTTTAATTTTTCATTTTCACAGCATTTCCTAATTCTGTGAAACACCTGATGGGTCTAAGTGCTCTATAGACACCTGGAAATATTCCTTGAGGGGTGTAGTTTATGGAATGGGGTAACTTTTTCAAGGTTTCCACTCTAGGAGTAACTTAGGTTTTCTTTATATGCGACATAGCTCCCAAAAGCCAATCCTGTGAAATCTGTCCTCCTTTTCCCTTTTGAACCCTGCCATGCACCCATACATCATTTTTGAGCACATATGTGGTGTTGGTGCATTCGGGCGGACATGGGGAAAAAAATGTGGGATGCATTTTGTCCTGTTACCCCTTGTCAAAGTGAAAAATTCTGTGAAACGCCAGATGGGTCAAAGTGCTCACTAAACACCTGGAAATATTCCTTAAGGGTGTAGTTTCCAGAATGGGGTGAATTTTTGGGGTTTCCATTGTAGGAGCCACCTCAGGGTGTCTTCAAATTAGTCATAGCTCCTAATTACCATTCCAGCTAAATCCGCTCTCCAAAAGCCATATGGTGCTCCTTCCACTCTGAAGTCTGCTGTGCACCCATACATCATTTTTGAGCACATATGGGGTGTTTCTGTAAACTCCAGATTCAGGGTACCAGATTCAGGGTAATAGATTTTGAGTTTTGTTTGACTGCTAACCCTTGATGTGTTGAAGAAAAATAAATTAAAATTTGAAATCTGCTAAAAAAGAGAAATTTTGCAATTTCATTCCCATTTTCCTTTAATTCTCATGGGGCACTAAATGGTTAACAAAGTTTGTAAAATCTGTTTTGAATACATTGAGCGTGCAGTTTCTAAAATGGGGTGATTTATGGGTGGTTTCTAATATCTAAGCCCCAGAAAGTGACTTCATAACTGAACTGGTCCTGAAAAATTTTGGTTTTGGAAATGTTGTTAAAAATGTTAAGATTTGATTCTAAACTTCTAAGCCTTCTAATGTCTCAAAAAAATAAAATGTCATTTTCAAAATGATCCAAACATGAAGTAGACATATGGGGAATGTAAAGTAATTACTATTTTTTGAGGAATTACTATCTATAATAAAAGTAAAGAAATAGAAATTTGGAAATTTGCTAATTTTTCTAAATTTTTTGGTAAATTTGGTATTTTTTTATAAATAAAAATCAAGTTTTTTACTAATTTTTACCACTGTTTTGAAATACAATATGTGATGAGAAAACAATCTCAGATTGGCCTGTATAAGTAAAAGCGTTTTAAAGTTATTACCACATAGTGACACATGTCAGATTTGAAAAAAATGGCCTGGACAGGAAGGTGAAAACTAGCCTTGAGTAGAAGGGGTTAAAAAGGACATACAAGCCAACCGGGCTTTTGTCATACACCATAGCCAGATTTAATTTCGTCAAAAAAAGCAAAATATCAAAAAAAGTAAAAATGTCAGCAAGAATGAAATACCACCAAATGAAAGCTCTATTAGTGAGAAGAAAAGGAGGTAAAATTCATTTGGGTGGTAAGTTTTATGGCCGTTCAATAAACGGTGAAAGTAGTGTAGTGCAGAATTGTAAAAAGTGGCCTGGTCATTAAGGGTGTTTAAGCTAGGGGGGCTGAAGTGGTTAAGGAATATTTATGGGACTAATGTCCATAAAATTTCTACTATACAGGTTGGATTGATGGCCTTTTGAACTGTTGAATGAACGGATCCCTGAGTGCCCCATGAGTGCCCAGCAGTACATGAATTTTAGTGATTTTTTATTTGGGTGAATCTTCTGCCATGAGCAACTTTTATCCATAAGCCATTTTTCAGTAGTGCTATCCCTTTCTCCTCTTTTTATCACAGTTACAAACAGCCTTCAGAGAGCCTGTTCTACACCAGACCAGTGGCGCCAGACTGCAGCCAGAGCCCATCATCATCCTCATCTGGTTGTAAGTAGGCAACCTAGTAACATAGTATATAAGACCGAAAAAGACATTTGTCCATCCAGTTCGGCCTGTTTCCTACAAGTTGATCTAGAGGAAGGCAAAAAAAACTAGTATATTATTTGTGGCACTAGTCTCTAATTTACCTCACATTAAAGGGACACTACAGTCCCCAGAAACACTGCAGCTTAATGTAGTGGTTCTGGTGTCTATAGCCTTTCCCTGCAGGCTTTTTAATGTAAACACTACGGATGAGTGAACCCGAACTGTAAAGCTCGGGTTCGTACTGAATATTACGGTTTTTCGCACTCGGACCCGAACCCGAACATTTCCGTAAAAGTTCGGGTTCGTTGTCGCCCATTTCTTCCCACTTTTGAAAGGCTGCAGGGCAGTCAATCAACAAGCGTTTCACTACTTTGCCCTATTTTTAAATTTTGCAGTGACATAGTGCATTTCTGTAGTTGCTGTAATAAACTCGTACTGTCGTACCACAGAGATTGTTTGAATACAACGCTGATAAACCTGTTTTATAACTTTTGGGGTGACATACTACATTTCTGTAGGTGGTTTAATAAACTTGTACTGTTGTGCCACAGAGCACGCTGAAAACGTATTTAAAAATTTAGCAGTGACATACAGCATTTGTGTATTTGGGGAAATAAACCCATATTGTTGTTCCACAGAGCAGTTTTGCATATAACGCACAAAAACACATTTTAAACTTTAGCAGTGACATACAGCATTTGTGTATTTGGTGGAAATAAACCCGCATTGTTGTTCCACTGAGCACTTTTGCATAGAACGCAGAAAAACTTATTTTAAAATTTAGCAGTGACATACTACATTCCTGTATTTGGGGGAAATAAAACTGTATTGTTGTTCCACAGAGCAGTTTGGCATACAACGCACAAAAACCTATTTTAAAATTTAGCAGTGGCATACTGCATTTCTGTAGTTTGTTGCAATAAACACTGGTTTTGTGCTCTGTAGCAGATCTCAGGCCTACCCTGTATTTCAGTCATTTTAAGTAACCTTTTGAACTCCGCATTTACATAGTTGGTTGAAAACACACATGTTTTTAGGAAGATAACACATTAGCGGTGTTTGCTGCATTTCTGACAGTCAAATTAAACCGTTAACTTCTGCTTTTACATTGTTGGTTTAAAAAATCTAATTTTTGGTTATAGTGAAGTAATTGTATTGAATTGCTCCGTTACACTGTTGTGTGACCTTAATAAATGTATTCTGTTTATGACTCGGGCACTGCCTTACTGTTAGTAAACTTAATTGTTGACTATTGGCAGTTAAATTGACACTGGAGATAAAGCATCTATTAGTTTGGTCAGTGAACGCAAATAATAAGTAGAACATCAAATAAGGGACGTGGGCATGGTCGTGGTGGTGTTGGTGGAGCTCCTGTTGCTGGGAGAGGACGTGGCCATTCAGCACCAACTACAGGTCCAAGTGAAACAGCTTCCTCCGGTGTGAGTAGGTGACAGAACCTGCAGCGTTATTTGGTAGGCCCGAATGCCACTCTATGAATGGTGAGGCCAGAACAAGTACAGGTGTTAGTAGATTGGGTGGCTAACAGTGCCTCCAGTACCGTAACATTGTCTCCCACTGCTGAAGGCTCAGAGTTGGCATCTGCAGCCCATGCCCATCAGTGTTTCACCCTTGCAAATCAGCCAAGCAATCTGAGCCCCAAGTCATGCAGCAGTCTCTTATGCTTTTTGATGATTCTGCTGGCAGGGTTTCCCAGGGCCATAACCATAGCCCTGCCCCAGAAGTGAAAGAGATTGAGTTCACGGATGCCCAACCACTTAGGTTTGAGGATGAGGATATGGGAAGACCACCGCAGCACATCTCTGATGAGGAAGAAATACAGGTGCAAACTGCTGCGGCTTTCTATGGTGTGCAAACCGACAAAGAGGGCAGGGGTGAAGACTGGATGGAAGATGATGTTGAGAACGATGAGGTCCCACACCCCAAAATATACCACTTAAATCCATGTTATTCATGGATGGTGAAAAAATCATATTTTTTAAGGCCAGGAATTACCTTTGCGGCCTGCGCTGCATATGTGCCGGGGACAATAATATAGTTAATCCGTCTGGGAGTTCAGGGGTTGACATATTCCAATTTTTTACTGTCAAGTAACCCTGCACTGCATAGGTGACACGGACAGAAAATTAGAAAATCTTCTTTTAAATTGTTGGGTGCAAAATTACCATTTTTGCCAGGTACAAACCCCTGCTCTGCATAGGTGACAGTGACCGAAAATGCTCAAAATCTTAGTTTAAATTGTTGGGTGAAATATTACAATTTTTGCCGGGTACAAACCCTTGCTCTGCATAGGTGACAGGGACCGTAAATTTGCTTTTTCCAAAATAGGGTCATTTCATGGGGTGTTTCATTTCTGGGGACCTCAGAAATTTATTTAATGCCACATGGCACCTGAAATTCATGTCTGCCAATTCAGGTCAGAAAAATCTATAGAGCCCTCCCATGCGTTCATACATCATTTTTTGAGCACATATGGGGTACTGGCATATTTGGGGGGAAGCGGAGAACAAAATATGTGGTGCCTTTTTTCCTGTTACCTCTTGTGAAAGTGATAAATGTGGGTGTAAAGCAACTTTTTTGGGAAAAAATAGTAATTTTTCATTTTCACAGCCAAGCGTTTCCTAACTCTGTGAAACGCCCGATGTGTCAAAGTGCTCACTAAACACCTTGAAATATCCCTTGAGAGTGTAGTTTCCAGAATGGGGTCACTTTTTCAGGGTTTACACTGTAGGGCCACCATAGGGTGTCTTCACATGCGACATAGCTCACAATTACCATTTCAGCTAAATCCGCTCTCCTAATGCCATATGGTGCTCCTTCCACTCTGCTGTGCGCCTGCTGTGCGCCCAAACATCATTTTTTGAGCACATATGGGGTTTTGGCGTATTCGAGGGGAAATGAAGAACAAAATGTGGGGTGCATTTTGTCCTGTTACCCCTTGTGAAAGTAAAATGTGGGGAAAATTTTTTAATTTTTCATTTTCACAGCATTTCCTAATTCTGTGAAACACCTGATGGGTCTAAGTGCTCTATAGACACCTGGAAATATTCCTTGAGGGGTGTAGTTTATGGAATGGGGTAACTTTTTCAAGGTTTCCACTCTAGGAGTAACTTAGGTTTTCTTTATATGCGACATAGCTCCCAAAAGCCAATCCTGTGAAATCTGTCCTCCTTTTCCCTTTTGAACCCTGCCATGCACCCATACATCATTTTTTGAGCACATATGTGGTGTTGGTGCATTCGGGCGGACATGGGGAAAAAAATGTGGGATGCATTTTGTCCTGTTACCCCTTGTCAAAGTGAAAAAATTCTGTGAAACGCCAGATGGGTCAAAGTGCTCACTAAACACCTGGAAATATTCCTTAAGGGGTGTAGTTTCCAGAATGGGGTGAATTTTTGGGGGTTTCCATTGTAGGGCCACCTCAGGGTGTCTTCAAATTAGTCATAGCTCCTAATTACCATTCCAGCTAAATCCGCTCTCCAAAAGCCATATGGTGCTCCTTCCACTCTGAAGTCTGCTGTGCACCCATACATCATTTTTTGAGCACATATGGGGTGTTTCTGTAAACTCCAGATTCAGGGTACCAGATTCAGGGTAATAGATTTTGAGTTTTGTTTGACTGCTAACCCTTGATGTGTTGAAGAAAAATAAATTAAAATTTGAAATCTGCTAAAAAAAGAGAAATTTTGCAATTTCATTCCCATTTTCCTTTAATTCTCATGGGGCACTAAATGGTTAACAAAGTTTGTAAAATCTGTTTTGAATACATTGAGCGTGCAGTTTCTAAAATGGGGTGATTTATGGGTGGTTTCTAATATCTAAGCCCCAGAAAGTGACTTCATAACTGAACTGGTCCTGAAAAATTTTGGTTTTGGAAATGTTGTTAAAAATGTTAAGATTTGATTCTAAACTTCTAAGCCTTCTAATGTCTCAAAAAAATAAAATGTCATTTTCAAAATGATCCAAACATGAAGTAGACATATGGGGAATGTAAAGTAATTACTATTTTTTGAGGAATTACTATCTATAATAAAAGTAAAGAAATAGAAATTTGGAAATTTGCTAATTTTTCTAAATTTTTTGGTAAATTTGGTATTTTTTTATAAATAAAAATCAAGTTTTTTACTAATTTTTACCACTGTTTTGAAATACAATATGTGATGAGAAAACAATCTCAGATTGGCCTGTATAAGTAAAAGCGTTTTAAAGTTATTACCACATAGTGACACATGTCAGATTTGAAAAAAATGGCCTGGACAGGAAGGTGAAAACTAGCCTTGAGTAGAAGGGGTTAAAAAGGACATACAAGCCAACCGGGCTTTTGTCATACACCATAGCCAGATTTAATGGAAGAAATATCATCTCAGTAAATATTGCATATATCTTATTTATAACCAATATATGGAATTTGATACTTATGCCACTTGGTGTCTCATCATCATCATTCAGTGAGTGACATTTAAAACCCCCCTATGATCCTCTGATTTGCACATTAATCAGGACACTGAAAATGGAGGTCTATCTGAACAGGGTTTTGTATCATCCAAAGATTTTAACCGGAGCTTGCAGATATTCATCTACAGTGATTTATATGTTTTGGATGTAATTTTTACTTCTGTCATCAATATATAAGCTCACCAAACACAGACATTTACTTGGATAATTGATACTCAGCATATTCGCTCTCTATTTGGCATAACATTAATATAGATATACTAGTGGCTACCAGTTTTTATCAGTTTTTAATTTCATTATATTTATTTTATGTGATTTTATGGTTATGTCAAAAACTCTGTAAAAAATATACAATTCTCTTGAACAAAAAGAGTGATCTGTTTGTCATCCTTTTGACAACAAGATATTAGTGCCCTCCACATATCTCCTTTCTAGTAACATAATACAATTCGATGTTGGGTGTTGACCTGTGAAGTGAGCACCAAATCTGTGCCGTTTAGAGCAGGTGAGGCATTGTTACTATAATTACAATCTTGACGAACTTCGCAACTCTTCTGGACGCCCAGCTATCTTGATGCTTTGTCTTCTCATTTTCTGTAACTACTAGAGGCCTGTTCATGCCAGGCAGGTTCCCCCAGAATTATCTGGCTTGATGAGCAGCCAATACTGCACTTGCATCAATCTTTACAGGATTTGTGTCTTGGTGGAGATAAATAGTTTTTTTTGTAATGCTTTCTCCATCACAACCATGTCATCGAATAACCAGAAGACTGGCCAATTCTCTCCTTAGGCAACATTTTATTGAGTAATTGCAGAAAGTCAAAAACAAATGTTCACTGCCCCCATAATGGCCTTTCCGGTGCAGGTTAACCACATCTAAGTCATTACAAGGACTGCCGCTAATTATCAGATGGAATTGTCCCCATTCCTCAATCTGTTTCCTGGTTATATTATGTATGTCGCGCACATATACAATCTGCCCTGGATGGCGTACCCGTCCTATCATGATGGCATCCTCTCACACCTCTGATGCTATATATTTTTTTCCATGATGATGTAGAGACCAGTGGCTGGTAGTTATGGTTTGAATCGTGATGAACTTCGCAACTCTTCCGGGCTCCAAGTAATCTTGAAGCTTTGTCTTCTCATTGTCTGTAGCTACTAGAGGCCTGTTCATGCCAGGCAGATTCCCCCAGAAGTATCTGGCTCGATATGCAGGCGATACCGCACTTGTATCAATCTTGACAGGATTTGTCTCCAGGTGGAGAGAAATAGTTTTTTTGGAATGCTTTCTCCATCGCAACCATACTTTTGCAAGGCACTGAACATATTACACAAAAGTTGGAAGGCAAGATACAGAGCCTCACAATATTTCCCAAATGCTATTAATACAGTACTGTATGCTATATGTAAACTATCAATAATGACATGATATTGGTGTATTATCATGATATTTATTTGGAGTGTGTTTGTGTTTATGTAGTGTAGGTAAACACTTAGAGAATGTCGACATGAGGTCTGTAAACAGGATTTTCTGCCACAGAATTGCAGATTGAAAATCCTCAGCATTTTACACGTAGAATCATATTCTAGATGTGAAATCATCTCAGAAACTGAAATACGGTGCAGATTTTAAATCCATTTATGTTGTGGGTTTCAATACATTTTCCATCCAAATTGTATGAATTTTACCTTTTACAATGCATAGGGTAAAATCCGTTGCAAATCAACTGCAAATTCTGTGCCAAAATTGTAACTCATGCATATTTTGACAAGAATTCTTTATAGATTTTCGCATGGATCTGGGGCAAAAACCATGGTGGATTTTTCCACTCATTTTTATTTCCAGTGTGGTTGTGGGTAAATGTGTCAAACAAGTTTTTGTTTAATACTTGAAGAATTTTTTTATTTGATCGTAATAGCTTCAGGGTTTTTACCAATGTGTTCCAATACAAGTGTGAATAGGACATTGCTCAACAATCATTGACATTACTATACATAATGCTAGCATCTAGTCACACCTGCATTGTGTTGGCAGTTAGCTTTGAACATATCAATTTAATCTTGATTATATAAACTTCAAGTTTGGCCTTTGGTCACCTTTAACCAAGATATAGTTTTTTAATAAGTAAATGCATACCATGGGAAGTTTATAATTACTTGACTGATTAAAACAGAGCTATATGACTTTACTGTTAAGCTCCCTGTCCCATATTTCACTTACACTAATCAGCAAGCAGCTACTGCACTCTTATCCTTAATCATTCATTATGGTACAGTAGGTGTTCCAAGTGTCCTTGCCACTACTCAGTTAAGCTTAGAAACGACAATTGCCATGACCTTTAATTGGCAGACTACACTTCTCATTGAGGTAACAGTATGTATGTCAGCACATTTATTTTCCAGATATGGATTGTGCAAATGATGTTATCCTAACACTCAAAGTCACATTTTTTTTTCTGGAAATGAGCCATACAGTTCATTTGATATAATTTTATGTATAGAGCATAGAAAACAAATGTATTATAGGTATTTATTTCTGTAAATTAGTATTACATATGTATTATACTTTTATAACAAGGGTCAGCAACCTATGGCAATCCAGCTGTGGTGAGACTACAACTCCCAGCATGCTAAATTCACTTATGTCATGTGAACAGCCAAGCAAGTGTGCATGCTGGGAATGGTAGTTTTACCACATCTGGAGTGCTGGACACTGCTGTTATATAACAGATGGAGACGTGGTTGTTCCGGCAATGCCGGAATACAGAGAGATCTCAAAACACTAGAGTGAAACTAGCCTTACACTATATATTTAAATGTAGGTGGAGTAGAAGGAAAACAAGAACTTCAACTGCATGCCCCAATGCAAGGGGAATAGATTCAAAAGTTTGAATTGTGTACATTATTTTAGCCAATTTTAGAGCTCTGAGCACAAACTAGTTTAGATGTAGCTGCTCTCAAGTGAATGGGGGTCATGAGAGTCACATGGGGTTGTTCCCTGGAAAGGTCAATCAAAGTATATTCAGAAGTTGAACAACTTCCTCATACACTTTTCAATTACCTAAAGGCTATGTACAATGGTGGAGGCGAGACAATTTTTATTTTATTTTTGCATTGTACAAATTTTGAGCTAAGTAGCTCAGTTGTTATCTTACAGATAAGAATATGGCTTAAATAAGTGTTTATGATTTCTTAGTAGTTTAGAGATAAGGTTTATTAGCTAATCGGCACAAAGTGAAAGTACCAGTCACACCGTTAGAAAAACATTTAACCCTCAGTGACAGAATGGCTCAATATTTTTTATAAAGGCCAACTGAAAATATGATTTTTAGACAAAAATGAGTAAAATGCAATCAAAAACAAAAATTGCCTCCAAAAGGTGTACATAGTAGTGATGAGAGAGCACCAAAGTGTTTGGGTGTTCGGGTACTCGGTCCGAACACATAGCGATATTCGTGCACTCGGCCAAGCACCCGAATATAATGGAAGTCAATGGGAGACAACTAGGCACCCCATGCTCGGATGAGGGGAGGGTGCCAGGGTCAATTGGAAAACGTCAGAAAGTGACAGAAACCCCACCAAAATGGATCTGGAACAGCATGGGGACCATGTCTGGGTGCATCTTAGACTCCAATGTCGCTGCTGGGAACCATATTGTCCCAGTTATCTGCGACTTTTACATAGAGACAAAATCATGCCCAAAATCACGCCCCCTAAATAAAAAAAAAGTCATTTTTAGAGGTAAAATTGTTAGGAAACATTCTTTCCTGTATATTCAATTGTATATACAGTGCAAATTCTGGCAGAAATTACAAGGAAGAAGCACTCCGATTGTAACGATCTAGGTTCAGGCTTGGAGTCCAGTAGCTGAAAGCAGCAATGCACAAGCACAGGTAGATGAGAGACAGCAAGCAAATGGAAGCCAGAAACAAGCGTGGGTCAATAGCCGATGATGTCAGGTAAGCTAAGGAGCAAGCGTAGTAAGATAATACAAGCCACGGGTCGGTACACGAATGATAACGTCGATTTCTCAGGAAGCAGGGAGGAGCAAGATATTGGCAGGGAGCACAATAATCTGGCAATGAAACAGAGCAAGGACATGGCTGATAAAGGATGTACATGGGAGGAGCCAGGAGTTCAGAGTTCAACAAGTAACTGGGAAGCAATGTATCTTAGCACAAGATATCCGACAAGGTAACAAATCAGGAGTGAAGGTGGCTCAGCAGGCAGAGCTGAACCAGGCACTGAAGCATTACTGGGTTCGAATCTTGACACTGATACAGCGTGTATATCACATAAAGGAGGGCCTCATTCACATGGTGCTACAATTGTGCAGGCACACTGCTATACTCATAAAGCCTATGCACTAAGTGAAAGGGCTGACAAAAATTACAATGAATTGGCACTTCAATACACCCTTTATTACACATAAAGGAGGGCATACACACCCTTGAAAATTTATCATTGATGGCCTGTAGGTGAGAGAACCCCATAAAACATTGCAGTGATGGCCTACAGGTGAGAAGACCGTATAAAATATTTCAGGTGAGGGCCTGAAGCCGAGCGAACCCCATGAAACATTACAGGGATGGCCTACAGGTGAGCAGACTGTATAAAACATTAGAGGTGAAGGCTTGAAGTCGAGCAAACCAATAAAACATTGCAGGGATGGCCTACAGGTGAGCAGACCATTTAAAACATTAGAGGTGAGGGCCTGACGGTGAGCGAACAGCATAAAACATTGCAGTAATGGCCTACAGTTGAGCAGACTGTATAAAGCATTAGAGGTGAGGGTCTGAAGACGAGCGAACCCCATAAAACATTCCGGTAATGGCCTACAGGTGAGCAGACCATATACAACATTAGAGGTGAGGGCCTGAAGCCGAGTGAACTCCATAAAACTTTGCAGTGATGGCCTTCAGGTGAGCAGACGTTTTTAAAGCATTGGAAGTGAGGGCCTGAAGCCGAGCTAACCCTACAAAACATTGTAGAGAGGGCATATATATTCTGTATGGAAGAGGAGGCGGATGAGAAAACAAGATTCAAACCTATACCCTTTTTTTTGCGGTGAAAAGTGTGCATCTGAACCTTGTGGATTGAGTACATTATAAAGCATACATTTAAATAGAGTTTTTGTTCCTCATTAGCTCAGCTTTCCTCTGGTGGAGTGGAGAAGTAAGGGGGAATCCAGGCCTTGTTCATTTTTATCTGAGTCAATCTGTCAGCATTGTCAGTGGACGAGAGGATACACTTATTTGTTATAATGCTAGCAGCAGCACTAAATACACGCTCAGACAATACGCAGGGCAGGCCTGCACCTCCAAGGCGTAGAGCGCAAGTTCGTGCCACGTGTCCAGCTTGAACACCTAGTTGTTATAAGGCACTGAGGGATCACTAGGACGCTGACACGGTCTGCAATGTATTCATTCACCATCTTCCAAAACTTTTCCCTCCTTTTACCACTAGGCCACGCTTCAGGTTGAGGTTGCTGGCGGGGTGTCATGAAAGTGTCCCATGCCTTGGAAAGTGTTGTCCTGCCTCTGTTGGAACTACTGTGTGTCCCCCTTGTCTCCTTTCCTCGGTTGCCTAAGGAAGTACGGACTCTAGCGGCGGCATTGTCAGATGGAAAATTTTGGAGCAATCTGTACCTTCAAGTACCTTCAGGTATTGCACAGTTTTACTCGTCCTCTCCACCATAGGAATGAGAGATGACAAGTTGTCTTTGTAGCAGGGGTTGAGAAGGGTGAACATCCAGTAATCTGTGTTACCTAAAATGCGTATAACGCGAGGGTCGCGGGAAAGGCTGCCTAACATGAAGTCAGCTATGTGTGCCAGAGTACCAACGGACAAGACATCGATGTCAACTTCAGGATGACTCTCCATACCCTCATCCTCCTGCTCATCCTCTTCTGCCTATCCACACTGAACATATGGAATTAAAATTCCATGGGTACTAGCCTCTGTAGCAGAGGCAAGTGTCTCCAGCTCCTCCTCCTCCAACTCTTCTTCATGGCACAATTTGCGCTGAGAAGACAAACTGGGGGAGGTCTGGCTATCACCTTGTGTCATCTCCTCCCCCATTACCTCGTCTGCCACATTCAAAGCATCCTCCTTAATTGTGAGCAGCGATCGTTTGATCGTTTTTAAAACCTCACATAGGTCTGACATCAATGCCCACTCCTCGCTTGCGAATAGTGGCAGTTGACTGGAAAGACGACGACAATGTTGCAGCTGGTATTCCACAACTGCCCTCTGCTGCTCACAAAGCCTGGTCAACATGTAGAACGTAGAGTTCCACCACACGCTCACAACAGTCGGTGAGCTCGAAGCTGCAAGCGCTGCTGCAGCGTTGACAGACTGGCTGAAGCTGTGGACGACTTTCGAAAATGGGCACACAAGCGCCGCGCCTTCACTAGTAGCTCCTGCAAATTGGGGTAGATTTTGATAAACCGCTAAACCACTAAGTTTAAGATATGGGCTAGGCATGGAATGTGTGTAAGGTTGCCGAGCTCCAAGGCCGCCACTAAGTTACGGCCATTGTCAGACACAACCATGCCTGTTTCTAGGTTGAGTGGCGAGAGCCACAGCTCGGTCTGGTCCCTTATAACCTGCCATAGCTCTGCGGTGGTGTGCTGTTTGTCCCCTAAGAAGATCAGCTTCAGCACGGCCTGTTGACGCTTACCCACAGCAGTGCTACATTGTTTCCAATGTGGAGGAGGATGCGACGGAGGAGGAGAAGTGGCGGTTGGAGCCAGTAACATAGCTCCTGGCGAAGACCCTGATGGACATAGGGCCCGCAATCCTGGGCGAGGGTAGCACCTGTGCCAGTACCACTCCCTCCCGCCCTCCACAGCATTCACCCAGTGTGCGGTCAAGGAAATGTAGCATCCCTGGCCATCAGAACTTGTCCATGTGTCCGTGGTGAAGTGGACTTTCCTAGTAAGTGCGTTGGTCAGGGCACGGGTGATGCGCTTGCATTCAAATGTCTGTGTTATCGACATTTGGACACTGCACTAGGACAGGGAAGTGGATGTTGTTTCTGACGGTTCATGTGAAGGTCCAGGTGCAGGGCGAGGGGCATCCGGGCCTGCGCCTTCGACAGGGGATTGGCCAGCAGTGCGTAACACAGGGGAAGAGGAGGGAGTGGTGAGAACTGCAGACCCAGAGTGTGGACCCAGGCATTGGGCCCACTTATTTGGGTGCTTGGATGCCTTATTGCAGATCATGCTGGTGGTGGTAGGGGTTGCTAGTGTTCACGCCCCGGCGCATTTTGTTACGGCACAGGTTGCAAACTACCACTCTTTTGTCGTCACTACACTAGAACAGAGATAATGGAATATTTACAATACACCCTGTATTGGCTTGTTGTAATGTACTGGATACAGAAAAATACAGATTTTCGGCACTATACTAGGACAGAGATAATGTAATTTTTACAATACACACTGTATTGGCTTGCTGTAATGTACTGGATACAGAAAAATACAGATTTTCGGCACCGCACTAGCCCAGAGATAAAGCAATTTTTACAATACACACTGTATTGACTTCCAGTAATGTACTGATACAGAAAACTTTTTCAACCCCACTGCCTCTTCCAGAATGTTGTGGTGCTGCAGTTACCTCCTCCTCTGTACTGCTGTCCTCACTCGGCTTTTGACATTCCCATGTTGGGTCAGTGACCTCATCGTCCACCACCTCCTCTTCCACCTCCTCATCTTCCTGACTTGACCTAACCACCACCTCAGTAATTGGAAACTGTGTCTCATCATCATCCACCTCGTGAACGAATGATTGCCGTTCACCACCGTTATCTTCTTGAGACTGGGAAGGCTCAAGAGGTTGGGAATCAGGGCATAATATCTCAGGTACCTCTTCAAGCATGCTTGGCGAGAGAGCCAAACCAAGTACTGGCAATGAAAATAGGTCATGTGAATATCCGAGTGTGGGATCACTTGTTTGGCCAGACGCAACATGGTGGGAGGAAGGAGGATCAGAGTGAGGATTTGGTTGATCAGACTCTTGGCTACAGAGACTGGACATCGTGGAAGAGAGCGTGGTGCTTAACTGACTGGAAGCATTATCTTCTGCAATCTAACCGACCACCTTTTCGCACTGGTCCGACATGGACAGTGTAGTCCTGCGCCGCCCAGCTAAGTTGGACATGAAGCTGGGTAAGGTGGATTTTTTTTGTTTTTTCTGGTGCACTGGCAGCAGGCACAGTCTCAGTGTGACCAGGGCCACAGGCTCTGCTTGCACCATCAGCATCAGACCCAAGGCCAAGTCCTCTGCTTGCACCATCAGCGTCGCACCCAGGGCCATGGCCTCTGCTTGCACCATCAGCAGCATGCCCACTTCTCCCTCCCTTTGTGCTCGCCTTCTTCATATTAATGGTTTTGTCTGCAAATGTGTCGCAGATTGTTTTACTGTCCGGTAAAGACAGTTTTCTGATGCAGGACAGTACTGGATACTGAAAAATACAGATTTTTGGCACTACACTAGTCCATAGAGATAATTAAATTTTTCCAATACACACTGTATTGGCTTGCTGTAATGTACTCGATACAGAAAAATACAGATTTTCGGCACTACACCAGCCAAGAGATAATTATATTTTTACAATACACACTGTATTGGCTTGCTATAATGTACTGGATACAGAAAAATAAAGATTTTCGGCACTACACTAGGCCAGAGACAATGAAATTTTTACAATACACACTGCATTGGCTTGCTATAATGTACTGGATACAGAAAGATACAAATTTTCGGCACTACACTAGGACTGAGATAATGAAATTTTTACAATACACACTGTATTGGCTTGCTATAATGTACTGGATATATAAAATACAAATTTTCAGCACTACACTAGGACTGACATAATGAAATTTTTACAATACACAATGTATTGGCTTGCTGTAATGTACTCGATACATAAAAATACAGATTTTCGGCACTACACTAGCCCAGAGATAATGTAATTTTTATAATACACACTGTATTTGCTTGCTATAATGTACTGGATACAGAAAAATACATATTTTCAACACTACACTAGCCCAGAGATAATGTAATTTTTAAAATACATACTGTATTGGCTTCCAGTAATGTACTCGATGCAGAAAAATGCTGATTTTCGACACTAAACTAGGACTGAGATAATGAAATTTTTACAATATACACTGTATTGGCTTGCTGTAATTTAATGGATACAGGATTGCATGTTATATCCCAAATATATTTTCTCTTTCCCCCACCATCTACACATCACACGCCTTCATCCATCCTCTTTATTTTAGTTACAGTAATCCTTTACAATAAAGACAGATCAATGTCAGCTCATTTTTTCAGTTTTCACACCGGGGATGTGCGACTTCTGGTTGCGTTTCACCTTGGAACGCAGCATGGAAGTCGCACACTGCCCGAACTTATCATCTTACAATTAGACTTAATACCCCCATTAATCATTTTTCCACATAAGCTCTGGATTATAGATTGTTTCCCTCTGTTTTCACTGCGAAAAAGGATCTCGCTTTAGTATCAGTTCCGGTGTGTTCCATCCTGGAACGCACACCGGAAGTGACATCTCCACACAGATCTCTATTGAGCTGGCAGATGCGCTCCACGGTGAAGCGCAAACTCGGTACTACTGCCCATATCCATATTATTTATAATGTTTAGCTTTAACCCTTTGATTTGAATTGATTCTCCCTGAGATGCACTAGTCCGTTTACATAATTACTAGGCTTCATTACATTATTATTAACTTTTTCTGCCCGGCCCCCTGTTGACAAAAACGAAGTGATGTCATCAGCTCCTCTTGGCGCCTTTTTCACACATGGCTAATGCTATAAATTGTACAGACTGTATGTTGAATGTATGCTCCTGATAAAGGGGATATTTTTAAGCCCTGAAACGCGCTGAGCTGTACCTCACTCCTACCCTGTGCTCCAAATAAAAAGGATTTACAAGAAGTTCTGAAGTGGACCGCTGTGATTTTCCTAACATCTTCGTAACGCAATCCAGGCGCAGGAGGTGCTCAGAGTGGGTGTCTTGAGCTTTTTCCCACTCCGACCCTCCTGGGTGAAGTAAGTTGCCCTATTTCCCACTATTGATTTTAAGCACCATTTGTTCCTACTCTGATGATTTTATAAACTTAAGTCACGGTTTTACTATATTCTATATATGATCTCTTTTATGGAAAAAGTATTTATTAAATTTGGGGTAAATACTGATACATAATTTATAATGTATACAATTTACTGAGTGAATTCATCTTTAACCACTACGGTGTCTGGCGCCACCTATAGGTGTATTTTCTTGATTTTTATCTGCTCTATGGCTGTGATTGGCCAGAGCAGCATGTGCCCCAGGCTCTATATAAGCTTGAGTCACGTAGCGCTATACGTCACTCTGCTGTTACAAGCGTAGGGAGAGGATGCTGCTGGACTTGTGATTTCTGGGAGAGAAAAGGAGAGAATCTAACTCAGCGATCTACCTAGAAATAGTTGTGTGGGTGCAGGGCACTATCCTTTTACCCTGCCCTTAGCTCATTTACCAAAAAATACTAACTTTTAGAATTCTGTTAGTTAGGTGGGTGGTGGCGGCCATTTTATGCATGCGCAGTGCACCGGCACTGCATCTGAGCTTTTGGGACATTGCAAATCACCATTTTTTGGGGTCGAACTACAACATCTGTATTAGTCAGTGTGCAATTTAAGCTAGAAATACACCCATCATTTTGTGGGGTTTGAAAAACACACTTTTTTCTTCAAAAAACAGTATTTTCCAGATCTACAAGTGTTAAATTCAAGTTTAATATATACAGCATTCATATAATATTCTGTTAGCAAAAAAATACTTTTTTGGCAATCTACAACATTTGTATTAGTCAGTGTGCAATTTAAGCTAGAAATACACCCATCATTTTCTGGGGTTTAAAAAACACACTTTTTGACAAAAAAACACTGTTTTCAGGCCTTGCAGCATCAGCACATGTGAAATTACAGGCTTATATACTGCTGTCAAATTCAGTTGTTAAACAAACAGTCGTTTGGGCACAAAAAATTCAGTTGGCAGCCTTTGATGCAGATGTAATTGTGAGATACACCCTTAATACATTTGGGTTACATTCAGAGATTTTAAATACCGCCATTTGGTGCACTAATATTGAATTCAGGCCTACAGAGGTTCAGGCCCTGTGAGATCCCACTTATACATACAGGGGTTTGAATTATGCATTTGAAATACAGCCATTTGAAATACAGCCATTTTGTGCAAAGAAATCTTTAATTAAGGGCTAGTCTGGTTCAGGCCGTGTGAGATAAACCCTTTACATACTGTCGTTCTTTTCTACTATTAATTAAACACCCATTTAAGGCAAGATCCTGAATTAAAAAAATATGAGGAGAGCGTCAAATAAGGGATGTTGCCCAGGTCGTGGTGCTGCTGGTAGAGCTCCTGTTGCAGGGAGAGGACATGGTCGATCTGTGCCAGTTACACGCACAAGTGAAACCCCTTCCTCAGGTGCCCCTTCCTGCAGCAGTATTTGGTCGGGCCTAATGCTGCTCTACGAATGGTGAGGCCTGATTAAGTACAGGCGATAGTAGATTGGGTTGCTATTGCTAACAGTGGATCCAGTTCCTTCACATTGTCTCCCTCCCAGTCTCCTGCTGAAAGACCACAGTTGGCACCTGCAGCCGATGTCCATCAGTCTTTTACCTCACCCACTTGCAAATCAGCCAAGCAGTCTGAGCCCCAAGTCATGCAGCAGTCTTTTCTGCCTTTTGATGACTACAGTTGTGTTCAAAATTATTCAACCCTCACTGAAATTGAGTGTTTTGGCCAGTTTGATATTGATTTTGATCATTTCAGTCATCTTGTTTACAATTAAATCAAAGAGGCACTTGTAAGTCAGACAAATATAACATAACATTTATAATTAAATAACCACAAATGTCTTTTCTGTGCTCACATCATTATCAGTTTTATTCAACCCCCAAGTGACATTCAATCTTAGTACTTAGTACAACATCCTTTTCCAGTTATAACAGCTTTTAAACGTGAAGCATAGCTTGACAAAAGTGTCTTGCAGCGATCTACGGGTATCTTCGCCCATTCTTCATCGGCAAAAGCCTCCAGTTCAGTCACATTCTTAGGCTTGTGCGTTGCAACTGCTTTCTTTAAGTCCCACCAGAGGTTCTCAATCGGATTTAAGTCTGGTGACTGCGATGGCCACTTCAAAATGTTCCAGCCTTTAATCTGCAACCATGCTCTAGTGGACTTGGTGGTATGCTTGCAATCATTGTCCTGTTGAAAGGACCAACATCTCCCAAGCTTCAGGTTTGTGATAGACTGCATCACATTTTCATCCAATATCTCCTGGTACTGAAGAGAATTCATGCACACGCTGAAGCTTCCCTGTACCTGTAGAAGCAAAACAGCCCCAAAGCATAATTGAGACCCCGCCATGCTTCACAGTAGGCAAGGTGTTCTTTTCTTCATAGGCCTCCTCCAAACATAGCGTTGATCCATGGGCCCAAACAGTTCTAATTTTGTTTCATCAGTCCACAGAACACTATCCCAAAACTTTTGTGGTTTGTCCACATGACTTTTGGCATACTGCAGTCGACTCTTCTTATTCTTTGGAGACAGCAAGGGGGTGCGCCTGGGAGTTCTGGCATGGAGGCCTTCATTACGCAGTGTGCGCCTTATTGTCTGAGCTGAAACTTCAGTACCCTTATTATGCTTGATTGCTGCTCCTTGACGTCCACAGGTATTTTCAATACCTGATCGAAAACACTTGAATGAACCTCTGTTCTTGAGTGGTAGTCTTTAAGGGGTTAAATAATTGTGTCAATGAATAAATCACAAAAAAAACATTTAATACTGTATTACAAAAACAATTGATGTCATTTTAGTTGCATTTGGTTCTTTAAAAAGTCCTTGAAAGATTTCATTCTGAACACAATTACAAATGTACACTAAATTCCCTAAAACCCTTTACAGCATTGGGGGTTGAATAATTTTGAACACAACTGTATGTTAGCAGGGTTTCCCAGGGCCATCCACCTAGCCTTTCCCCAGAAGTGGAAGAGATTGAGTGCACCGATGCCCAACCACTTATTTTTCATGGGAGTACATGGCAGGACCATCACAGCACGTCTCGGTTGATGACGAAACACAGCGGCCAACTGCTGGGGCTTTCGAAAGTGTGCAGACCGACAAGGAAGTCAGGGGTGAAGACTGGGTGGAAGATAATGTGGAGGACGATGAGGTCTTCGACCCCACTTGGAATCAAGGTCATGCGAGTGACCGATGTAGTTCGGAGGAAGAGGCGGTGGTCGCACAGAGCCACCAGCACAGCAGAAGAGGGAGCAGGGTGCAAAAGTGGAGCGGCCGTCCTCTAGGCAGTACGCCTCCTACTACCCACCGCAGCAAGGGACCGAGCACACCAAAGCCAGCTCCAAGGAGTTCCCTGGCGTGGCAGTTCTTCAGACAATGTGCTGACGACAAGACACGAGTGGTTTGCACGCTGTGCAATCAGAGCCTAAAGCGAGGCATAAACGTTCCCAACCTGAGCACAACCTGCATGACCAGGCATCTAAGTGCAAAGCACGAGCTGCAGTGGAGTAGACACCTCAAAAACCAAGAAAGGTCTCGGGCTTCTCCTGCTTCCTCTTCTTCTGCAGTCGCATCCTCTTCATCCACCTCTGGAGTGACAGTGCCACCTGACACCGCACAAATAGAGGATCTGCCAGCAACACCAACACCTGGGTCACCAAGCATCTCCACAATGTCCCACAAAAGCGTTCAGCTCTCCCTATCCCAAATGCTGGAGAGGAAGAGGAAGTACCCTCCTACCCACCCATGATCCCTAGCCCTGAATGCCAGCATTTCTAAATAACTTGCCTTTGAAATGCTGTCATTCATTCTGGTGGGGACGGATAGTTTTAAAGGCCTTATGGCGGTGGCTGTCCCACAGTACGTTGTGCCCAGCCGCCACTACTTTTCAAGGCGAGCCTTCCCTTCCCTTCACAACCAAGTAGGAGACAAAATCAGATGTGCACTGCTCAACGCCATCTGTGGCAAGGTGCACCTGATTACAGATACGTGGACCAGTAAGCACGGCCAGGGCTGATATATCACCATAAAAGCACACTGGGTAAATGCAGTGGTGGCTGGGCCTGAGGCGGATAGCAGTTTGGCGCATGTCCTTCCACCACCAAGGATTGCAGGGCGCTTGAGTTTGCTTCCTGTTGCTTCCTCCTCCTACTCTGCTTCCTCTTCCTCTACCAGCTCCTCATCCGGTCAGCGTAACACCTTCACCACCAACTTCAGCAAGCCAAAGGTAAACGATAGCAGGCAGTTTTGAAACGTATCTGTTTGGGGGACAAACCTCACACCGCGCAGGAGCTGTGGACGGGCCTTGAACAACAGACCGATGAGTAATTTGTGCTAGTCAGCCTCATGACCGGTGGTGTACGATATTGGGCGAAATATCGTAGCAGCTCTGACCCACATCCCTTGCCTGGCGCATGTGCTGAATTTGGTGATGCAGAAATTCCTTAAAAATTACCCCGACATGTCAAAGCTGCTGCATAAAGTGCGGGCCATCTGTGCGCGCTTTCAGAGTTCTCATCCTGCTCACCTGTCAGCGCTGCGGCGTAACTTTGGCCTCCCCACTCACCACCTCATATGCGACGTGCCCACAAGGTGGAACTCCACCTTGCACATGCTGGCCAGACTGTGCGAGCAGCAGCAGGCGATGGGGGAGTTTCAGCTGCAGCCCGCACGGGTGAGTCGCTCTACGGAACAGCACCACTTCACCACCAAAGACTGGGCCTCCATGCGAGACCTGTGTTCCTTGTTGCGCTGTTTCGAATACTCCACCAACATGGCCAGGGCCAGGGTGGCACCCAGACCAGCTCATGGCCATCACTGGTGCGTGGATGGGGGTATACAGAGGACACAGACGATACACCTCCCACAGAGGACAGCTTTTCGTTGCCACTGGGCAGCCTTGCACACATGAGCGATTACATGATGCAGTGTATCCGCAACTACCGCAGAGTTGCCCAGATTCTAACTTGTGCTGATTACTGGGTGGCCACGCTGCTGGATCCCCGTTACAAGGACAAGGTACCGTCCTTAATTCTGTCACTGGAGCATGATCGTAAGATGCGCGAGTACAAGCGCACGCTGGTAGATGCGCTGCTGGTGGCATTCCCACCTGACAGCGGGGGCACAGTGGAAGCACAAGGCGAAGGCAGAGGAGGAGGTCGCCAACGCAACTGGGGCACCAACAGCACCTCAGAAGGCAGGGTTAGCATGGCCGACATGTGGGAAAGCTTTGTCAGCATGCCACAACAACCAGCACCACCAGCTGATATGGAATGTCTTAGCAGGAGGCAGCATTTCACCAACATGGTAGAGCAGTATGTGTGCGCACACCTACACATACTGAATGACGGGTCTGCCCCCTTCAACTTCTGGGTCTCCAAATTGGGCACATGGTCTGAGCTTGCTCTTTACGCCCTGGAGGTGCTGGCCTGCCCTGCAGCCAGTGTATTATCTGAACGTATGTTTAGCACGGCAGGGGGCGTCATCACAGACAAGCGCAGCCGTCTGTCCAGAGCCAATGTGGGCAAGCTCGCTTTCATTAAAGTGAACCAGGCATGTGCAGAATAGACATGTATACCGGCACTAACCAGCCATTGTTATACTGCAGTGCAATTGCTCATGTTTTCATTTTGGAATTTGGATAATTCACACTCTTTTGGAGTGTACCTTAATTTTACAAAATAAAATTAAAATCAAAAACCTGTGTTGGCTATCTCGTCCTACTCCACCGCTGCTTCCACCTACAATGCTGTGTCCACCCCCTCCTCAAACTCCTACTCCATATGGAACTCCAAACTTTTGGTGTGTACAGTACCACTGCTATACCTATTAGACCAGTAAAATAAATTTAAAAAAATTTCATTAACATTTTCTGGTGAAATTCACAAATTTTTGGGTGTATAGTACCACTGCTATACCTAGTGGGCCATTTAAAAAAAATATATAAATTGTCATTAACATTTTCTGGTGAAATGCACAAATTTTTGGGTGTATAGTAACACTGCTATACCTAGTAGGCCGTTTAAAAAAATATATAAATTGTCATTAACATTTTCTGGTGTAATTCACTAATTTTTGGGTGTATAGTAACACTGCTATACCTAGTAGAACAGTTAAAAAAAAATTTAATTTACATTTTCGGGTGAAATTCACCAATTTTTGGGTGTATAGTACCACTGCTATACCTATTAGACCGGTAAAATAAATAAAAAAATTATCTGTTACATTTTCTGGTGAAATTAACCACTTTTTGGGTGTATAGTACCCTGAAACTTCTGGAAGAGGGGTTAGGTGGTCACTTGGACCTAGCGTAACCTTTGCAACCTCTTTGACTAGTAATAGGTAAAATTTAATCTTTATTAATCACTCTATTAAAAATACATTAACTACTTGGGAACATGTAACTTTTGGGTCTCCAAATTGGGCACATGGCCTGAGCTTGCCCTTTACCCCTTGGAGTTGCTGGCCTGCCCTGTAGCCATTGTATTGTCTGTACGTGTGTTTAGAATGACTAGAGGTGGTTATCACAGGTTAAATTTCCCAATGTTTTGGGGTGTACCCTAATTTTAAAAATAAAATTCAAAACCAAAAAGCAGTGTAGGCTACTTCCACCTACACCGCCACATCCACCACCTCCTCAACTTCCTACTTGATATGGACCTCGTCCTCATAAATCAAGATTATTATTTTTTTATTTTTACCTATTTTATGTTATTTAAAGTCATTTCCCTATCCACATTTGTTTGCAAAGCACTTGCAATGCTCTTAACAAGATTTTGCTGGCATTTGCAGCCCTCTAGCCCTTTCCATGACATTTTCACAGCCATTTTAGTACTCAAAAGTTTAGTTTCCCATTGACTTCAAAGGGGTTCGGGGTCAAGTTCGGGTCATGTTCGGATCCCGAATTAAAACTTTTTTCCAAAGTTCGTCCGAACCTGTCGAACCCGAACATCCAGGTGTCCGCTCAACTCTATTCACTAGCCCAGTGATCATGTAATTTTTACAATACACACTGTATTGGCTTGCTGTAATATACTGGATACAGAAAAATACAGATTTTCGGCACTACACTAGCCCAGAGATAATGTACTTTTTACAATACACACTGTATTGGCTTGCTGTAATGTACTGGATACAGAAAAATACAGACTTTCGGCACTACACTAGACCAGAGATAATCTCATTTTTACAATACACACTGTATTGGCTTGCTGTAATGTACTGGATACAGAAAAATACAGATTTTAGGCACTACACTAACCCAGAGATAATGTACTTTTTACAATACAAACTTTATTGGCTTCCAGTAATGTACTGGATACAGAAAAATACAGATTTTCGGCACGACACTAACCCAGAGATAATCTCATTTTTACAATACACACTGTATTGGCTTGCTGTAATGTACTGGATACAGAAAAATACAGATTTTAGGCACTACACTAGCCCATAGAGATAATAAAATTTTTACAATACACACTGTATTGGCTTCCAGTAATGTACTGGATACAGAAAAATACAGATTTTCGGCACCAAAATAGCCCAGAGATAATGTAATTTTTATAATACACACTGTATTGGCTTGCTATAATTTACTGGATACAAAACAATACAGAATTTCGGGCCTACACTAGCCCAAAGATAATGTAATTTTTACAATACACACTGTATTGGCTTGCTGTAATGTACTGGATACAGAAAAATACTGATTTTCGGCACTACACTAGCCCAGAGATAATGACATTTTTACAATACACACTGTATTGGCTTGCTGTAATGTACTGTATACAGAAAAATACACATTTCCGGCACTACACTAGCCCAGAGATAATGAAATTTTTACTATACACACTGTATTGACTTGTTATAATGTACTGGATACTGAAAAATACAGATTTACGACACTACACTAGCCCAGAGATAATGTAATTTTTGCAATGCACACTGTATTGGCTTGCTATAATATACTGGATACAGAAAAATGCATATTTTCGGCACTACACTAGCCCAGAGATTATGTAATTTTTACAATATACACTGTACTGGCTTCCAGTAATTTACTGGATACAGAAAAATACAGATTTTCGGCTCTAACTAGACCAGAGGTAATGTAATTTTTACAATACACACTGTATTGGCTTCCAGTAAGGTACTGGATACAGAAAAATGCAGATCTCCTGCACTACACTAGGCCAGAGGTAATGTAATTTTGACAATACACATTGTATTCTGATGTAGTTCTATATTGGATAGAAATTTGTCCGAAATAAAATGTATTCTCTTCGGGAATAATGTATATACGTTTGCGGGCGGCCTAAACACACACACAGATGTGCCCAAAACTAGTTAACTATGGCCAAAATATAAATCACTCTCTGCTGGAGTAATTAATATACCGGTTGCAAATTGAACGCACACACAGACGTTAGGTTAATCTACTCAGAAAATAATATGTCTGGTGCAGTGTATATCTCAGTACCAGGCACACTGTAGTGAATAAGCCCCTTTTTATAATGTCTGTCCAACACATTGCTTTTTGATGGTGCATTGAATATCTCAGTACCAGGCACACCGTAGTGAATAAGCCCCTTTTTATAATGTCTGCCCAACACACTGCTTTATGATGGTGCAGCTTATATCTCAGTACCAGGCACACTGTAATGAATAAGCCCCTTTCTATAATATCTGCCCAACACACTGCTTTATGATGGCATATTGTAGATGTCACTAATCTGAAATCTTTTTGTCTTTTAGAAGTTAAAAAAGCGATTTTCAAGCCTTGCACTATTCGACCCATCCTGGTAATGCCTGTCCCTAATAGTGCTAAAGCAAACCCCTTAAAAAAAAAAAAAAACCCCGGGGGGGGGGGGTTTGCTGCACTGCTGTCAAACACACAATCTAGTCCTTAAAATGCTATCTGTCGCTGCCTACTGTCTGCTCTCCCTGATGCTGAATGAGGCGCGTGCCGGACCTCGGATCCTATATGAAATGGTATCATGTGTTCAGGCCAGCCAATTAGTGTAAGGTTTACGGCTAACATGGCAATGGCCTTACACTCAGGGGAATTACTTACCTGGACCTTGATTGGCTGCTTAGAAGGCGCCAAACGTGCGGGGAGGAGACTCGAGCAATGCGACAAATACACCTGGAGTAAAGCCGAGCATAGTGATGCTCGAGCCGAACCAATACTCGGCCAAGCATGCTCGCTCATCACTAGTACATAGCCTTTAAAATAACTTTTAGTTGTTTCAAGTATTCCTATTAATACTAAGTATGCCAAAACATTTCCCAGCAGGTCATGTTCCTTTGAGTGTATCTAAAAAAAAAAAACTAGAAACAACATTTTGTGCCAAAATACTGACAAAACTTGCGAAAATTGCATAAAAATTTATAAACAGAGACATAGATTCAGTAGTGAATCTGGAATATGCTGTAAAACTATTAAGACATGCGGGAGAATTGTGCTGCTTATAGACAGGCATCTTTATTCAATCTAGTGCAGTAACTTGTAAGTTCTGGACCCCAATGCAAAATTGTCATTTGTAATACAGGTATCGTCTTACTTTTCCAACCTTTTGTTGCCCTTGTACCAACATTCTTGAGATGTGTTACTGCTATCAAGTTATATAAGTTAATTCTTTTTCATAAAATGATATAATGTCTCATTTTCAACATCTGATATGTGTTCTGTGTTCTATTGTGAATAATGGACAGAGAGGGGGATCATGAGATGATCCAAAAAAGGGGGGGTACCCTTTGTGTCGGCGCCAGATATATTGTAAATATATTGGGTAGAGTAAATGAATTAATTGGTTACAGAAAGTGCATGGAGTGGATGAATAGGTAAATCAATGAATATATAAATCATTAATCGTGGTGGATAGTACATAAGATACTTCCCTTCAAGAAATGGCAGATGTTTTTAGTTCAAATGTTTTCGGTGATTCATCAGCCTTAACAGTAGAGATAAAACAGATAAAGGAAACTCACTCACCCAGGAGGCCGGGCAGGATAAGCTCAAGACACCTCCCGGAACATCCTGAGGATGTTCCGGGAGGTGTCTTGAGCTTATCCTGCCCGGCTCCTCCTGGGTGAAGTGAGTTTTTTCCTTTTATCTGTTTTATCTCTACTGTTAAGGCTGATGAATCACCGAAAACATTTGAACTAAAAACATCTGCCATTTCTTGAAGGGAAGTATCTTATGTACTATCCACCACGATTAATGATTTATTTATTCATTGATTTACCTAATCATCCACTCCATGCACTTTCTATAACCAATTAATTCATTTACTCTACCCAATATATTTACAATATATCTGGCTCCGACACAAAGGGTAACCCCCCTTTTTTGGATCATCTCATGATCCCCCTCTCTGTCCATTATCTTACCACCTTTCAGTATATTTGAAAGGTGATTCACCCGTGGCGGCCGGATTTCCTCCTTACTGTGTCTATCTTGGTGGTACTCCTTGGCGCCCTGCGTGTTCCTTCTCCTCAGACCATCCCTATCTGGGAATCTGTGAGTAACCCTCTTTTTTTGCACCCCTACTCTACTACACTATTGTGAATAAAACATGGGCCTGAGATTTGTAAATCATTTCATTCAATTTTTTGTTACATTTATTTACATTTTCACAATGTCCAAGTTATTTTGGAATTGTGGTTACTAATGAATATGAGGTTCTTAGCAAATATATTTTGGTCAAAATCATTAGTCTAGTCTTTTAGGGGAGTCACCAGGCCGCCAACTCGTGGACTAGTCCTGGTGTAATTGGCAGCTGAGCCACGGGAGTCAGAGACACTGGTGCAGAACACCAAGGGATCAGGCTATACTTGTATTCAGGAAACAGGCCAAGGTCAGGGCAAGCAGAGTACATGCATATCTAAATAAAGTCTTGAGGAGAAGACAGGTGGCTCAAGGTCAGCACGGTGAACAGGCACAGGTCAGGCAACTGAGACTGAGTAGTGTTGAGCGAACAGTTCGAG
Source organism: Bufotes viridis (assembly GCA_033119425.1). NCBI lineage: Eukaryota > Metazoa > Chordata > Amphibia > Anura > Bufonidae > Bufotes > Bufotes viridis. Next base: position 387,685,680 of record CM065591.1, read on the forward strand.
AATCGTTCGGGTCCGTACCAAATTTTGGGGTGTCCGTGACACGGACCCGAACCCGGACATTTTCAAAAAAGTTCGGGTTCGGGTCCGGTGTTCGTCGATTACTTCCCGCTTTCTGAAGGGCTGCACAGCAGCCAATTAGCTAGCGTTTTACTTCTTGCCCTAAGAGCCCATCACAGCCATGCCAACTAATGGCATGGCTGTGATTGGCCAAGTGCAGCATGTGACCCAGCCTCTATTTAAGCTGGAGTCACGTAGCGCCGCACGTCACACTGCTCTGACTAGTGTAGGGAGAGGATGCAGCTTCTGTGAGGGCGAGATAGGCAGGGATAAAGAAGTGATTGAATCATCTACCTTTCTACACCTGTGCATCAGAACAACTCAGCTGAGCTGTTCACTGAAAGTCACTATTTTGTTGAGACTGGCCAGAGCGATTTTTACTGGCACATGTAACTGGGCTGACCGGCAGTGGCCATTTTGGGACTTGTGGTGCGCCAGCACTTGCTGCCACAGAGTGTAAACCAAAGCTCCAAAGAAGTTAAAAATCTACACCTGTGAATCAGAACAACAGCGATTCAGCTGCTCAGTCAAAGTCAATTTTTTTTCTGGCTGGGCAGACTGTTTTCTGGCACATGTTACTTGGCTGATAGGCGGTGGCCATTTTGGGACTTGTGGTGCTACAGCAAAAGCTGCCACAACGTCCATTAATCTAAGGTAATAGTCGATTTTTTCATAGATATAATACATCAGGGGTTTGGCTGTGCTTGTGTCACCCATACTAACTGCAAAGATATTTAATATATCAGTGGTGAAACTGAAAGTAACCCACTTGGATAGCAAATCCCATGAATGTGCTGTTCCAGCTAGGCTAGCCAGTGCCACTACTTTGTCCAATACTGTCAGCCAGAAATATATTTTTTTTTATGTGCCAGAAATATAAATTAGAAAAAGCTTTCACCGTAATAATAAAATTATTCTGGTGTTAGACCAGAAGAAGCACTCCTGTTGTAATTAATACTGTAAAAAGGCTTAGGCAATATTTCTCCCAGTGTGGGAAATTTATCTAGCAAAACTAGCATTTTAACAATTCCGGTGTTCTGAAATACCAGCAGTCCTCTTGTAATTAATACCGCCAAAAGGCATTATATCGTCCAGTGTTGTAATTTTGGTGAAAAAAAGGCCAATTTAATCAATCTGGTGTTTGTTAGACCAGAAAAACTCGGCCTCACGTTTTCACTCCTCTAAAAGGAATTATATTTCCCGTGTGGGGATCTATGTACCAAAACTAGCATTATAAAAATCTGGTGTCCAATTAGCAGCAGTGTTCTTGTAATTAATACCGCCAAAAGGCATTATTGTCCAGTGTTGTAATTTTGCTGAAAAAAAGGCCAATTTAATCAATCTGGTGTTTGTTAGACCAGAAAAACTCGGCCTCACGTTTTCACTCCTCTAAAAGGAATTATATTTCCCCGTGTGGGGATCTATGTACCAAAACTAGCATTATAAAAATCTGGTGTCCAATTAGCAGCAGTGTTCTTGTAATTAATACCGCCAAAAGGCATTATTGTCCAGTGTTGTAATTTTGCTGAAAAAAGGCCAATTTAATCAATCTGGTGTTTGTTAGACCAGAAAAACTCGGCCTCACGTTTTCACTCCTCTAAAAGGAATTATATTTCCCGTGTGGGGATCTATGTACCAAAACTAGCATTATAAAAATCTGGTGTCCAATTAGCAGCAGTGTTCTTGTAATTAATACCGCCAAAAGGCATTATTGTCCAGTGTTGTAATTTTGCTGAAAAAAGGCCAATTTAATCAATCTGGTGTTTGTTAGACCAGAAAAACTCGGCCTCACGTTTTCACTCCTCTAAAAGGAATTATATTTCCCGTGTGGGGATCTATGTACCAAAACTAGCATTATAAAAATCTGGTGTCCAATTAGCAGCAGTGTTCTTGTAATTAATACCGGAAAAAGGAATTATATCTTCCAGTGTGGGAATTTTGGGGCTAAAAAATAATATATTTTATTGTGGTGCGAGTTGAATCGCAACAATGAGGAAACATTCTATTAAGGGACGAGGACGCGGTCGTGGTGGTGTCCGTGGAGCCTCTGTTGCTGGCAGAGGACGTGGCCGTTCGGCCTCAGGCGCACAAAGTAGTGAAACAACTCCCTCAAGTAGCCGGCAGAATTTACAGCGATATTTGGTGGGGCCCAATGCCGTTATGAGGATGGTAATTCCTGAGCAGGTACAGGCATTAGTCGATTGGGTGGCCGATAGTGCTTCCAGCACGTTCACCACATTGTCTTCCGCCCAGTCTTCTGCGGAAAGCGCACAGGTTGCACCTGAAAACCAAGCCCATCAGTCTGTCACATCACCCCCATGCATATCAGGGAAACTGGCTGAGCCTCAAGTTATGCAGCAGTCTCTTCTTCTGTTTGAAGACTCTGCTCCCACGGTTTTCCAGGGGCGTCCACCTATCCCTTCCCCAGCGGTGGAAGACATTCCATGCACTGACGCACAACCACTTATGTATCCAGATGATGAGGACATGGGAATACCACCACAGCAGAGTGACTGAGTGTCTGATGATGACGAAACACAGGTGCCCACTGCCGCGTCTTATTGCAGTGTGCAGACTGAACAGGAGGAGGTCAGGGAGTAAGACTGGGTGGAAGACGATGCAGAGGACGATGAGGTCTTAGACCCCACATGGACTGAAGGTCGTGCCGCTGACTTAAATAGTTCAGAGGAAGAGGCAGTGGTAAGACCGAGACAACAGCGAAGCCAAAGAGGGAGCAGGGGTGCAAAAGCAGAACAGCCGCCGTCCAGAGAGTTCGCCTGCTATTGGCCAGCGCCAACAGGGACCCAGCACCCCAAAGGCATCTTCAAGGAGTTCCCTGGCATGGCACTTCTTCAAACAATGTGCTGAGGACAAGACCAGAGTGGTTTGCACGCTGTGCCATCAGACCCTGAGGCGAGGCATTAACGTTCTTAACCTGAGCACCACCTGCATGATCAGGCATCTACATGCAAAGCATGAACTGCAGTGGAGTACACACCTTAAAAACAAGGAACCCGCTCAGGCTCCCCTGCTCCCTCTACCGCTGCTGCCTCGGCTTCCGCCTCGAGAGGAATGTTGCCACCTGCCGAGCAGCAAACAGAGGATGTGCCACCGACACCACCACCACCACCGCCACCGTCACCTAGCGTCTCCACTATTTCACACAGCAGCGTTCAGCTCTCCATCTCTCAAACCTTTGAGAGGAAGCGCAAATTCCCACCTAGTCACACTCGAGCCCTTGGCCTGAATGCCAGCATTTCTAAACTACTGGCCTTTGAAATGCTGTCATTCCGGCTGGTGGACACAGACAGCTTCAAACAGCTGATGGCCATGGCTGTCCCCCAGTATGTGGTTCCCAGCCGCCACTACTTCTCCAAGACAGCCGTGCCTTCCCTGCACATGCAAGTGTCCGATAAAATCAAGTGTGCACTGCGCAACGCCATTTGTGGCAAGGTCCACCTAACCACAGATACGTGGACCAGTAAGCACGGCCAGGGACGCTATATCTCCCTAACTGCACACTGGGTAAATGTAGTGGCGGCTGGGCCTCAGGCGGAGAGTTCCTTGGCGCACGTCCTTCCGCCGCCAAGGATCACAGGGCATCATTCTTTGCCTCCTGTAGCCTCCTCCTCCTACTCGGCTTCCTCCTCCTCCTCCTCTGCTTCCACCAGCTCATCCAGTCAGCCACACACCTTCACCACCAACTTCAGCACAGCCCGGGGTAAACGTCAGCAGGCCATTCTGAAACTCATATGTTTGGGGGACAGGCCCCACACCGCGCAGGAGTTGTGGCGGGGTATTGAACAACAGACCGACCAGTGGTTGCTGCCGGTGGGCCTCAAGCCCGGCCTGGTGGTGTGCGATAATGGGCGAAATCTCGTGGCAGCTCTGGGACTAGCCAGTTTGACGCACATCCCTTGCCTGGCGCATGTGCTGAATTTGGTGGTGCAAAAGTTCATTCACAACTACCCAGACATGTCAGAGCTGCTGCATAAAGTGCGGGCCGTCACATCCTGCCACTGCTCGCCTGTCAGCGCTACAGCGGAACTTCGGCCTTCCCGCTCACCGCCTAATATGCGACGTGCCCACCCGGTGGAACTCCACCTTGCACATGCTGGAGAGACTGTGCGAGCAGCAGCAGGCCATGGTGGAGTTTCAGCTGCAGCACGCCCGAGTCAGTCGCACTGCGGAACAGCACCACTTCACCACCAATGATTGGGCCTCCATGCGAGACCTGTGTGCCCTGTTGCGCTGTTTCGAGTACGCCACCAACATGGCCAGTGGCGATGCCACAGTTATCAGTGTGACGATACCAATTCTATGTCTCCTAGAGAAAACGCTTAGGGCGATGATGGAAGAGGAGGTGGGCCAGGGCCAGGAGGAGGAGGAGGAGGATGACAGGTCGTTTTTAGCACTTTCAGGCCAGTCTGTTAGAAGTGGCTCAGAGGGAGGTTTTTTGCAACAGCAGAGGGCAGGTTCAAATGTGGCCAGCCAGGGACCACTACTGGAGGATGAGGAGGATGAGGAGGAGGTGGAGGAGGATGAGGATGAAGCAGGTTCACAGCGGGGTGGCACCCAGCACAGCGCAGGCACATCCCTGGTGCGTGGCTGGGGGATACAGAGGATGATGACGATCGCCTCCCACAGAGGACAGCTTGTCCTTACCTCTGGGGAGCCTGGCACACATGAGCGATTACATGCTGCAGTGCCTGCGCAACGACAGCAGAGTTGCCCACATTTTAACGTGTGCTGACTACTGGGTGGCCACCCTGCTGGATCCACGGTACAAAGACAATGTGCCCACTTTACTTCCTGCACTGGAGCGTGATAGGAAGATGCGCGAGTACAAGCGCACACTGGTAGACGCACTCCTGAGAGCATTCCCAACTGTCACAGGGGAACAGGTGGAAGGCCAAGGCCAAGGCAGAGGAGGAGCTAGAGGTCGCCCACGCAGCAGTGTCACGGCCAGCTCCTCTGAGGGCAGGGTTAGCATGGCAGAAATGTGGAAAAGTTTTGTCTCCACGCCACAGCTAACTGCCCCACCACCTGATACGGAACGTGTTAGCAGGAGGCAACATTTCACTAACATGGTTGAACAGTACATCTGCACACAACTCCACATACTGACAGATGGTTCGGCCCCATTCAACTTCTGGGTTTCCAAATTGTCCACGTGGCCAGAATTTGCATGTTATGCCTTGGAGGTGCTGGCCTGCCCGGCGGCCAGCGTTTTATCTGAACGTGTATTCAGCACGGCAAGGGGCGTCATTACTGACAAACGCAGCCGCCTGTCCGCAGCCAACGTGGACAAGCTGACATTTATAAAAATGAACCAGGCATAGATCCCACAAGTCCTGACCCTCCCTTGTGCAGAGTAGTCCTTAATAACTGCCTTAAACCATGTTGTCTTGTACTCCTGGCCACTTCTTCATTGAAAAATCAATTTTTGAAATTAAGTAGGATCTTGGGGTGCAACCCAGAGTTGAATGAACCTTCCCTCTGTCTGGGTGCCGGGGCCAAAGTACATGAAAGTGTCCTTCTCCTGTGCTGGGTGATATGAATGTTATACTTGTGCTGTCTGAGTCTGACATGTCTCCTATGTGTGGGTGCAGGGGGCCAAAGTCACTGAAAGCGGCCTTCTCCTGTGGTGGCTGATATAAATGCCTGATTCACTGCTGTGGGACCTCTCTCCTCTTTCTGGGTGCAGGGGTCAAAGAAACAAAAGGTGGCCTACTCCTGTGGTGGTTGACATGATGCCTGATTCTCTGCTGTGGGACCTCTCTCCTCTTTCTGGGTGCAGGGGTCAAAGTCTCTAAAAGTGCCCTTCTCCTGTGGTGGTTGATGTGAAACTGATGCTTGTGCTATCTGACCTGTCTCCTTTGTGTCGGTGCTAAGGCCTAAGTCACTGAAAGCGGCCTTCTCCTGTTCTGGCTGATATAAATGCCTGATTCTCTGCTGTGGGACCTCTCTCCTCCATGTGGCTGCAGGGGTCAAAGTCTCTGAAAGTGCCATTCTCCTGTGGTGGTTGATGTGAAACTGATGCTTGTGCTATCTGACCTGTCTCCTCTGTGTCGGTGCTAAGGCCTAAGTCACTGAAAGCGGCCTTCTCCTGTTCTGGCTGATATAAATGCCTGATTCTCTGCTGTGGGACCTCTCTCCTCCGTGTGGCTGCAGGGGTCAAAGTCTCTGAAAGTGCCATTCTCCTGTGGTGGTTGATGTGAAACTGATGCTTGTGCTATCTGACCTGTCTCCTCTGTGTCGGTGCTAAGGCCTAAGTCACTGAAAGCGGCCTTCTCCTGTGCTGGCTGATATAAATGCCTGAATCTCTGTTGTGGGACCTCTCTCTCTTTCTGGGTGCAGGGGTCAAAGTCTCTAAAAGTGCCCTTCTCCTGTGGTGGTTGATGTGAAACTGATGCTTGTGCTATCTGACCTGTCTCCTCTGTGTCGGTGCTAAGGCCTAAGTCACTGAAAGCGGCCTTCTCCTGTGCTGGCTGATATAAATGCCTGAATCTCTGCTGTGGGACCTCTCTCCTCTTCTGGGTGCAGGGGTCAAAGTCTCTGAAAGTGCCATTCTCCTGTGGTGGTTGATGTGAAACTGATGCTTGTGCTATCTGACCTGTCTCCTTTGTGTCGGTGCTAAGGCCTAAGTCACTGAAAGCGGCCTTCTCCTGTGCTGGCTGATATAAATGCCTGAATCTCTGCTGTGGGACCTCTCTCCTCTTTCTGGGTGCAGGGTAAAAGTCTCTAAAAGTGCCCTTCTCCTGTGGTGGTTGATGTGAAACTGATGCTTGTGCTATCTGACCTGTCTCCTCTGTGTCGGTGCTAAGGCCTAAGTCACTGAAAGCGGCCTTCTCCTGTGCTGGCTGATATAAATGCCTGAATCTCTGCTGTGGGACCTCTCTCCTCTTTCTGGGTGCAGGGGTCAAAGTCTCTGAAAGTGCCATTCTCCTGTGGTGGTTGATGTGAAACTGATGCTTGTGCTATCTGACCTGTCTCCTTTGTGTCGGTGCTAAGGCCTAAGTCACTGAAAGCGGCCTTCTCCTGTGCTGGCTGATATAAATGCCTGAATCTCTGCTGTGGGACCTCTCTCCTCCGTGTGGCTGCAGGGGTCAATGTCTCTAAAAGTGGCCTTCTCTTGTGCTGGGTGATGTGAAGCTGATGTTTGTGCCATCTGACATGGTTGCCGGGGTCCCATTAAATGGTGGCCTACTCCTGTGGTGGGTGACCTAAATGCATGATTCTCTGCTGTGAAAACCTCTCCTCCGTCTGGGTGCAGGGGTCAAAGTCTCTCAAAGTGGCCTTCTCTTGTGCTGGGTGATGTGAAGCTGATCTTTGTGCCATCTGACATGGTTGCCGGGGTCCCATTAAATGGTGGCCTACTCCTGTGGTGGGTGATCTAAATGCATGATTCTCTGCTGTGAAAACCTCTCTCCTCTGTCTGGGTGCTGGTCCAAAATACATGAGAGTGGCCTTCTCCGGTGGTGGTTGATATGACGCATGATTCCTTGCTGTGGGACCTGTATCCTCTGTCTGGGTGCTGGTCCAAAATAAATGAGAGTGGCCTTCTCCGGTGGGGGTTGATATGACGCATGATTCCTTGATGTGGGACCTCTGTCTGGGTGCTGGTCCAAAATACATGAGAGTGGCCTTCTCTGGTGGTGGTTGATATGACGCATGATTCCTTGCTGTGGGACCTGTATCCTCTGTCTGGGTGCTGGGCCGAAATAAATGAGAGTGGCCTTCTCCCTTGGTGGTTGATATGAGGCATGATTCCTTGCTGTGGGACCTATCTCCTCTGTCTGGGTGCTGGTCCAAAATAAATGAGAGTGGCCTTCTCCGGTGGGGGTTGATATGACGCATGATTCCTTGATGTGGGACCTCTGTCCTCTGTCTGGGTGCTGGTCCAAAATACATGAGAGTGGCCTTCTCCGGTGGTGGTTGATATGACGCATGATTCCTTGCTATGGGACCTGTATCCTCTGTCTGGGTGCTGGGCCGAAATAAATGAGAGTGGCCTTCTCCGTTGGTGGTTGATATGAGGCATGATTCCTTGCTGTGGGACCTGTATCCTCTGTCTGGGTGCTGAGCTGAAATAAATGAGAGTGGTCTTCTCAGTTGGTGGTTGATATGAGGCATGATTCCTTGCTGTAGGACCTGTATCCTCTGTCTGGGTGCTGGGCCGAAATAAATGAGAGTGGTCTTCTCAGTTGGTGGTTGATATGAGGCATGATTCCTTGCTGTGGGACCTGTATCCTCTGTCTGGGTGCTGTGCCGAAATAAATGAGAGTGGCCTTCTCCGTTGGTGGTTGATATGAGGCATGATTCCTTGCTGTGGGACCTGTATCCTCTGTCTGGGTGCTGGTCCAAAATAAATGAGAGTGGCCTTTTCCTGTGGGGGTTGATATGACGCATGATTCCCTGATGTGGGACCTCTCTCCTCTGTCTGGGTGCTGGTCCAAAATAAATGAGAGTGGCCTTCTCCGGTGGTGGTTGATATGACGCCTTATTCCTTTCTGTGGGACCTGTATCCCCTGTCTGGGTGCTGGTCCAAAATACATGAGAGTGGCCATCTCCGGTGGTGGTTGATATGAAGCATGATTCCTTGCTGTGGGACCTGTATCCTCTGTCTGGGTGCTGGTCCCAAATAAATGAGAGTGGCCTTCTCCAGTGGTGGATGATATGACGCATGATTCCTTGCTGTGGGACCTGTCTCCAATTGATATTGGTTAATTTTTATTTATTTTATTTTATTTTAATTCATTTCCCTATCTACATTTGTTTGCAGGGGATTTACCTACATTTTGCTGCCTTTTGCAGTCCTCTAGCCCTTTCCGGGAGTCTTTTACAGGCTTTTTAGTGCCCAAAAGTTCGGGTCCCCATTGACTTCTATGGGGTTCGGGTTCGGGATGAAGTTCGGGTTGAGTTCGGATCACGAACCCGGACATTTTCCGGAAGTTCGGCCGAACCTCTCGAACCCGAACATCCAGGTGTTCGCTCATCTCTAAGACTGAGTCCATTCGACATTCATACATTGGTACACAGGCAAACAAACGGGCATCTCTTTGACAGTGTCAAGCAGACCAAAAGACCTTGCAAGATCTGTATAGACCTATTTCTCAGGCTACCACTGAAAAATAAACCGGTACAGTTAAAACCAGAAGTTTACATACACTAAATAAAAAGACACATATGCATGTTTTTCTCAATATCTGACATGAAATCAGAATAAACCTTTCCAGTTTTTGGTCAATTAGGATTACCATAATTATTCTTTTTTGCCAAATGCCAGAATAATGAGAGAGAGAATGTTTTAAAGCATTTTTATTACATTCTGCAATGTCAAAGGTTTCCACACACTAAGATTACTATGCCTTTAATCAATTCTGGACTGCCCATATGATGATTTCATGTGTTTGGAAGCTTCTGTTAGGGCCTCATGCACACGGCCGTTGTTCGGGTCCGCGTCCGAGCCGCATATTTTGCGGCTCGGCCGTGGACTTATTCACTTCAATGGGGCTGCAAAAGATGCAGACAGCACTCCGTGTGCTGTCCGCATCCGTTGCTCCGTTCCGTGGCCCCGCAAAAAAAAATAGAGCATGTCCTATTCTTGTCCGTTATGCGGACAAGAATAGGCATCTCTATAATGGGCCGCGTTCCATTCCGCAAATTGCGGAACGGAACGCAGAGCAGCTTCCGTGTTTTGCGGATCCGCGGTTTGCGGACCGCAAAACACCAACGGCCGTGTGCATGAGGCCTAGGTTTGTTGGAAAGATCTGAGTTAATTAGAGACACACCTGTGGATGTATTTAAATGCACACCTGAAACACACTGCTTCTTTGTGTAGCATCATGGGAAAGTCTAAAAAAATCAGCCAAGATATCAGGAAGAGAATTGTGGAATTTCACAAGTCTGGCTCAACCTTGGGTGCAATTTCAAGATACCTAAAGGTGCCTCGTTCATCTGTACAAACAATTATACGCAAGTACAAACAAGATGGGAATGTCCAGCCATCATACCGCTCAGGAAAGAAGGCGGGTTCTGTGTCCCAGAGATGAACGTACTTTGGTCTGACATGTGCATATAAACCCAACATCAAAAGCAAAAGACCTTGTGAAGATGATGGCGGAAGCTGGTAAGATTGTGTCAATATCCACAGTGAAACGAGTACTGTATCAACATGGGCTGAAAGGCCACTCTGCCAGGAAGAATCCATTACTCCAAAAGAAACATTAAAAAGCCAGATTAATGTTTGCAAATGCACACAGGAACAAAGACCTACTTTTTTGGAGACATGTCCTGTGGTCTGACAAAACTAAAATTAAACTTTTTGGCCATAATGACCATTGTTACATTTGGAGGAAAAAGCCTAAGAACATCCTCCCAAATGTGAAACAAGGGGGTGGCAGCATCATGTTGTGGGGTTGTTTGGCTGCAGGAGGGACTGGTGTACTTCACAAAATAGATGGCATCACAAGGAAAGAAGATTATGTGTAAATACTGAAGCAACATCTCAAGACATCAGCCAGGAAGTTAAAGCTTGGGCGGAAATGGGTCTTTCAAATGGACAATGACTCGACGCATACTGCCAATCTGGTTACCAAGTGTCTTAAGGATAACAAAGTCAATGTTTTGGAGTGGCCATCACAAAGCCCTGATGTCAATCCTATTAAAAATGTATGGGCAAAGCTGAAAAGGCAGGTGTGAGAAAGGCGACCAACAAACATGGCACAGTTACACCAGTTTTATCAGGAGGAATGGGCAAATTCTGACCAACTATTGTGAGCAGCTTGTGGAAGGATATCCAAAATATTTGACCCAAGTCATAAAGTTTAAGGGCAATGGTACCAAATATTCATTAAATATATGTAAACTTTTGACTTTGCAGAAAGTAATAGAGATGCCTTAAAACTTTCTCTCTCTCATTATTCTAGCATTAGGTAAATAATAGTAATTATGGTAATCCTAATTGACCAAAAACAGGAAAGGTTTATTTTGATTTCATGTCAGATATTAAGAAAAACATGTGTATGTGTCTTTTTATATCGTATATGTAAACTTCTGGTTTCAACTGTATATATAGGAGCAGATGATTAGCAATTGGACACAGCCAGGCAGCAACTCACAAAGCAGTAGATTAAGCTTTGCAGTGCTGCAAACTGAAGTTCAAAGAATCCTGTGTGTCCTAATACACACAGGACACTGACACCCTGACCTGCTGCCAGAAAGCTGTAATTAAGACAGACATAGGGTGGAGCAACACCCATGCCCACCCAGGAGAGTGGAACAGCAGCAGACGTGGGCCTCTAGAGTAACAGGCTTCACAGGTATCCTCATGTACAAGGAACCAGAGACACATCCCCAGGGGGATTTCCAATAAGTCTGGAACCTTCCTAGAAGCATCCCAAGATAAGTGTGTGGTGGCAGCAGAAGCAGGGCCATGGGAATTGAGCGCTTACATTGTTGAAACGATCATCTCTTGACATTCATCTGTATCACCGTCCTCAGGACAGCGATACAACTGATTACAGTGGCAGGGCAGGGGAGCAGCATTTCCCATCCCCGTTCCTATGATAGGCTGCAAGCACTAGACCTGAAGCCTATTAGAGGCTTGCATAGGCAGTGCGATGATATCATCATCATTGCACGGCGTGAGCCAGCGTACAGTGCGGGACACAGGCTGGAAGAGGCCTGCATCACTTCACTGCCAGAAGCATGGAGGTAAATATTAGTATTTATTTTAATTTTATTTGGCACAGTGCTGTTCGGTGCACTATATGGGGAAATTTTTTACTGGCACATTACGGGGGGCACTAGAGATGAGCGAATTTCTAAAAAAATTGATTCGGCCGGTCCGACAAATTTTCCGGAAGAATTTGCTTCGATCTGAATTAATTTGCGACAAATCTCATAAAAATGGCTATTTCCGGGCTGCATAGAGCCTTTTATATGGGTTTAGAATACTGTGCCTTGCAGTAACATGCATAGGGAGTGTGCTGGGGTAGTGAAATAATACTGTAAATCAGTATGACATGCAGGTAACAGGCGTCACTATTAGAATCACTGCAAACTTCACAAACGTCACGGGGCCAAAACTAACCAAATAACTCAAGTATTAACTCAGCCTTACAGGTCCATATTAGCGTCAGCTGATTCCACATAGATGTCTACAGAACCTGTTCTATTAAAAGACTATGCAAGTAAAGCCCCCGACAGAGTGAAGAGGGTGTCAGCAGTAAATTTGTGTTGAAGTCACTGATTATTTTGCCCTTCCTTTGATCCTTTAGAATAACCCACAAAAAATGGATCCTGTCTGGGGAGAATACGCCTTAACTTGGTCGGCATTTGCTCAATAATCCATCAGTATTGCTAATGCACAAAATAATTTAATATTGTAAAATCCGGTGTCTCCATGATAAATCTGCAGCGTGGGGGCCCTGTGTCGGCTTCTACACGCTTTCAAAATAATCCTTCAGTGGGGCGAATAGATACCGGATGACCAGGACACTCCATGACCTTCCAAGGAGCAGCTGTTGGGAGTAGTGGTTCATTTCTGAGACGTCCGTATAGTGCAGGGGGTTTCCGAAGACCCTCTCCATCTCCGTGCACCACAGGATTGCCTCCTTTTGATCTCCATGATGACTGGGAAATAGAGATGAGTGAATTTTTCAAAAATTAGAATATTTTCGCAGCGAATTACATTAAAAAACGGCTGCTTTTTTGGCTGCTGAGAGCCGTTATAGTGGTGTTGAACACTGTGCCTTGCAGTAATACGCATAGGGAGTCTGCTTTGGTAGTGAAATAATACTGTGAGTCCGTATGACATGCAGATGACAGGCGTCGCTCTTAGAATCACTGCATACTTCACTTATTTGGGCGGTCACGGGGCCAAAACTGACCAAATAACTCAAGTATAAAATTAGACTTACAGGTAGATGTTACCGTCAAGAAAAAGCTCACTCCTTTTACACCCTCATCAGCTGATTCCACATAGATGTCTACAGAACCTATTCTATTAAACGCTTATACAAGTAGAGCCCCCCTGACAGAGTGGAGGGGGTGTCAGCCGTAAGTTTGTATTGACGTCACCGATTATTTTGGCCTTCCTCTAAAACGTTAGAACAATAACCCACAAAAAAAGGATCCTCTTTGTGGAGCATATGCCTTCACTTTGTCGACATTTGCTCAATAATCCATCAGTATTGCTAAAGGAAAAAAAAAACGAAGATCTAAAACAGAGATGACACAAGAATGGAATATTTGCATGTTTTCTGTATTTTCTACCCACTCCTGCTTTTGGCTACTAAATCATAAGTCATTTCTGGTGGTACCTTACAGGCCTTAAAGCTGCTACACAGTCAGACAGGATCCATTGTGTGTCTCGTTTTTCCTTCCTTCTAACAGATCAGAAGAAGTGTCAAAAAAGTGATGATGTCAGCCAGGCCGAAAGCCACAATAGTGGACTAGTCATGAAGTGGGGAGCAGCATGAGAAGTGGAAACAGCATGAGAAGTCCACAGAGTGGACCTATGACATAGTGGTGAGGTGGAAGCAGCATGAGGGGACCACAGAGTGTCCCAATGACAGGGTCTGGTGGTGGAAGTAGTAAGAGGAGGCCACCAAGTGGCACAATGACAATGAGTGTGTAGGTGGCGGGCAGCAGCAGCATTAGGAGAAGACCATCGAGTGGCACAATGACAGAGTCTGGAGGTGGTGGCAGCATCAGGAGGCCACAGAGTGGCAAAGTGACATACTGTGGAGGTGGAAAAAAGTAAAGACCCGTGGAGCGCCAAGTCGTGAATAGAATATGTAAGGTCTTGTAATGTATAGGTGGTTTATATGCACCCTTCCTAAACGATTAAGAGGACGGACTCTTTACTATGTAGCCCAATACTATGTTGAGGTGCACTGTGGTACCATATCCCAGTATATATTTATGGCTAGGAAAAGAAGTACTATTGAGAAGAATTAAATTAAAATATCAAAGAATAAAAAACATGCATAAAATACACCAGGTGTGATATTGCACTTTGTTAGCGGGTGTACATACATGTGTACAATCATGTGTTGTTTTACTCACTTCACCGAGGGAGTGGCACAAGATAAACTCAAGACACTTGCGGCCAGTGCCCCCCCTCGCCGAGGTCGCCTGTAAAGTATTGGATCCCCTTGTGGATAGGTGACCTGGTGGACTCCAAATATTATCCAAGGTATCCTTTATTGAGTGAGCTTGACGTGTTTCGGGGTATAAGAAGACCCCTTCCTCAGGAGCATATACCAGTATGCTCCGAGTACCGCATGTGCTCAAGCGCAATGCTCGAGTCTCCACCCCGCACATTTTGCGGGTTTTAAGCAGCCAATAAATACTGCCCTCACTGCAATTCCAGTAGCCATGCTGGCTGCTGGCATTACATTGATTGGCTGGCTCAAACGTGTCATGGGAAGTTATATAGCACCAGATGACATGTGCTTGGATCAGTCTTAGTCAGGGAGAGCAGAGTGTAAGAAGGGAAAGACAGTGTAGGGAGCGATTTTTACAGTTTTTATTCAGAGAAAGCTTTTCCAAGACTCAAAAGTCCTTTTAAGGACTACTGTGTGTGTGTTTTAGAGCAGCAATCTATTTACCTGCTGCAGTCTGAAAACTGTGTCTTTAGTGGACAGTAAAACTATTTGCGCCATATCTAGTGACAAAACCATTAACATGAAGAAGGTGAGCACTAAGGGAAAGGGAAGTTGGCGTGATGCTGATGGCTCTGGGTGCAATGAAACTGTGCCTGCTGCCAGTGCTCCAGAAAAAAAATAAACATCCACCGTACCCAGCTTCATGTCCAACTTAGCTGGGCGGCGCAGGACAACACTGTCCAAGTCGGACAGTTTGACGGTTGGATTGCTGAAGATAATGCTTCCAGTCCGTTAAGCACCACCCTCTGTAGCCAAGAGTCTGGTCAACCGGATCCTCACTCTGATCATTCTTCCTCCAACCATAGAGAGGCTTGCCAAACGAGTGATCCAACACTCGTATATTCCGAGGAGCTCTTTCCAGCGCCACTATTAGATTTGGACCTCACACCCAGAATTCTTGAAGAGACCTGAGATATTGTTCCCTGATTCCCAACCTCTTGAGCCTTCACAGTCTCAAGAAGATGACGGTGGTGAACGGCAATCTTTCGTTCACAAGGTGTATGATGATGAAACACAGTTGTCAATCACTGAGGTTGTGGTTAGGTCAAGTCAGGAGGATGAGCAGAGTGAGGAAGTGGAAGAGGAGGTGGTGGACGATGAAGTCACGAGCCCAAAATGGGAAGGTTAAAAGCCGAGTGAGGACAGCAGTACAGAGTGGGAGGGATCCGCAGCACTGGAAGAGGCAGTGGGGTTGCAGAAGGGAGAAGTTGGCCCACACCAAACAGGCCTGCAACCATTACAGCGAGCACCCCAATGTGTAAATCTACCTTGCCAAGAGGTAGGTGTTCCGCAGTATGGTGCTTTTTTGAGGAAAGTGCAGACGACAAAAGAGTGGTAGTTTGCAACCTGTGCCATACCAAAATGAGCCGGGGCGTGAACACTAGCAACCTCCCCTGTGTCCAAAATATGGGTCTGCAGGTCACACCACTGCCTCCTCTTTGCCTGTGTTACGCATTGCTGGCCAATCCCCTGTCGAAGGTGCAGGCCCGAATGCTCCTTGCCCTGCACCTGGACCTTCATATGAACCATCAGAAACAACATCCGCTTCCCTGTCCTAGCGCAGCTACCAAATGTCGATAACACAGGCATTTTAACCAAGCGCAAATACCCACCCACCCACTCACAGGCCATAGCACTAAATGCGCATCTTTCAAAATTACTGGCCCTTGAAATGTTTCCATTTGGGCTTGTGGACACTGGGGCCTTCTGCAGCCTGATGTCGGCGGTAGAGATGCCGTGAACATATAATTTTCCATTCGTGAACTGTGAGCGCGAACTTCCGCAAATGTTCGCGAACGGGCGAACCGGCCGAACCGCCATAGAATTTAATAGGCAGGCAAATTTTAAAACCCACAGGGACTCTTTCTGGCCACAGTAGTGAGGGAAAAGTTGTTTCAAGGGGACTAACACCTGGACTGTGGCATGCCGGAGGGGGATCCATGGCAAAACTCCCATGGAAAATTGCGTAGTGGACGCAGAGTCGGGTTTTAATCCATAAAGGGCATAAAACACCTAACATTGCTAAATTGTTTGGAATAACGTGCTTTAAAACATCCAGTGTGTGTATACGATCAGGTATGATGTTGTATCGATCAGGTAGTGTAAGGTTTACGCCCGCGTCACAGTGACAGACCTAACTGTGACAGACCAAACTCCCTCGCACAGAGGAGAGAGGTCCCACATCAAGGAATCATGCGTCATATCAACCACCACCGGAGAAGGCCACTCTCATTTAGTTCGGACCAGCACCCAGACAGAGGAGAGAGGTCCCACATCAAGGAATCATGCGTCATATCAACCCCCACCGGAGAAGGCCACTCTCATTTATTTTGGACCAGCACCCAGACAGAGGAGAGAGGTCCCACATCAAGGAATCATGCGTCATATCAACCTTCACCTGAGAAGGCCACTCTCATGTATTTTGGACCAGCACCCAGACAGAGGAGAGAGGTCCCACATCAAGGAATCATGCGTCATATCAACCACCACCGGAGAAGGCCACTCATTTATTTTGGACCAGCACCCAGACAGAGGATACAGGTCCCACATCAAGGAATCATGCGTCATATCAACCACCAACAGAGAAGGCCACTCTTATTTATTTCGGACCAGCACCCAGACAGAGGAGAGAGGTCCCACAGCAAGGCATAAGGCGTCATATCAACCCCCACCGGAGAAGGCCACTCTCATTTATTTTGTACCAACACCCAGACAGAGGATACAGGTCCCACAGCAAGGAATCATGTGTCATATCAACAACCACCGGAGAAGGCCACTCTCATGTATTTTGGACCAGCACCCAGACAGAGGAGAGAGGTCCCACATCAAGGAATCATGCGTCATATCAACCACCAACAGAGAAGGCCACTCTCATTTATTTCGGCCCAGCACCCAGACAGAGGAGACAGGTCCCACAGCAAGGAATCATGCGTCATATCACCCACCACTAGAGAAGGCCACTCTCATTTATTTCAGACCAGCACCCAGACAGAGGATACAGGTCCCACAGCAAGGAATCATGCCTCATATCAACCACCACCAGAGAAGGCCACTCTCATTTATTTTGGACCAGCACCCAGACAGAGGAGAGAGGTCCCACATCAAGGAATCATGCGTCATATCAACCTTCACCTGAGAAGGCCACTCTCATGTATTTTGGACCAGCACCCAGACAGAGGAGAGAGGTCCCACATCAAGGAATCATGCGTCATATCAACCACCACCGGAGAAGGCCACTCTCATTTATTTTGGACCAGCACCCAGACAGAGGATACAGGTCCCACATCAAGGAATCATGCGTCATATCAACCACCAACGGAGAAGGCCACTCTTATTTATTTCGGACCAGCACCCAGACAGAGGAGAGAGGTCCCACAGCAAGGCATAAGGCGTCATATCAACCCCCACCGGAGAAGGCCACTCTCATTTATTTTGTACCAACACCCAGACAGAGGATACAGGTCCCACAGCAAGGAATCATGTGTCATATCAACAACCACCGGAGAAGGCCACTCATGTATTTTGGACCAGCACCCAGACAGAGGAGAGAGGTCCCACATCAAGGAATCATGCGTCATATCAACCACCAACAGAGAAGGCCACTCTCATTTATTTCGGCCCAGCACCCAGACAGAGGAGACAGGTCCCACAGCAAGGAATTATGCGCCATATCACCCACCACTAGAGAAGGCCACTTCATTTATTTCAGACCAGCACCCAGACAGAGGATACAGGTCCCACAGCAAGGAATCATGCCTCATATCAACCACCACCGGAGAAGGCCACTCTCATTTATTTGGGACCAGCACCCAGACAGAGGATACAGGTCCCACAGCAAGGAATCATGCGTCATATCAACCACCACCGGAGAAGGCCACTCTCATTTATTTCGACCAGCACCCAGACAGAGGAGAGAGGTCCCACAGCAAGGAATAAGGCGTCATATCAACCACCACCGGAGAAGGCCACTCTCATTTATTTTGGACCAGCACCCAGACAGAGGAGAGAGGTCCCACAGCAAGGAATCATGCGTCATATCAACCACCACCGGAGAAGGCCACTCATGTATTTTGGACCAGCACCCAGACAGAGGAGAGAGGTCCCACATCAAGGAATCATGCGTCATATCAACCACCAACGGAGAAGGCCACTCATTTATTTCGGCCCAGCACCCAGACAGAGGATACAGGTCCCACAGCAAGGAATCATGCGTCATATCACCCACCACTAGAGAAGGCCACTCTATTTATTTCGGACCAGCACCCAGACAGAGGATACAGGTCCCACAGCAAGGAATCATGCCTCATATCAACCACCACCGGAGAAGGCCACTGTCATTTATTTAGGACCAGCACCCAGACAGAGGAGAGAGGTCCCACAGCAAGGAATCATGCCTCATATCAACAACCACCGGAGAAGGCCACTCTCATTTATTTGGGACCAGCACCCAGACAGAGGATACAGGTCCCACAGCAAGGAATCAAGCGTCATATCAACCACCACCGGAGAAAGCCACTCATGTATTTTGGACCAGCACCCAGACAGAGGAGAGAGGTCCCACATCAAGGAATCATGCGTCATATCAACCACCAACGGAGAAGGCCACTCTCATTTATTTCGGCCGAGCACCCAGACAGAGGATACAGGTCCCACAGCAAGGAATCATGCGTCATATCAACCACAAACGGAGAAGGCCACTTTCATTTATTTCGGACCAGCACCCAGACAGAGGAGAGAGGTCACAAAGCAAGGAATAAGGTGTCATATCAACCTCCACCGGAGAAGGCCACTCTCATTTTTTTTGGACCAGCACCCAGACAGAGGATACAGGTCCCACAGCAAGGAATCATGCGTCATATCAACCACCACCGGAGAAGGCCACTCATGTATTTTGGACCAGCACCCAGACAGAGGAGAGAGGTCCCACATCAAGGAATCATGCGTCATATCAACCACCAACGGAGAAGGCCACTCTCATTTATTTCGGCCCAGCACCCAGACAGAGGATACAGGTCCCACAGCAAGGAATCATGCGTCATATCACCCACCACTAGAGAAGGCCACTCTCATTTATTTCGGACCAGCACCCAGACAGAGGATACAGGTCCCACAGCAAGGAATCATGCCTCATATCAACCACCACCGGAGAAGGCCACTGTCATTTATTTAGGACCAGCACCCAGACAGAGGAGAGAGGTCCCACAGCAAGGAATCATGCCTCATATCAACAACCACCGGAGAAGGCCACTCTATTTATTTGGGACCAGCACCCAGACAGAGGATACAGGTCCCACAGCAAGGAATCAAGCGTCATATCAACCACCACCGGAGAAAGCCACTCATGTATTTTGGACCAGCACCCAGACAGAGGAGAGAGGTCCCACATCAAGGAATCATGCGTCATATCAACCACCAACGGAGAAGGCCACTCTCATTTATTTCGGCCGAGCACCCAGACAGAGGATACAGGTCCCACAGCAAGGAATCATGCGTCATATCAACCACAAACGGAGAAGGCCACTTTCATTTATTTCGGACCAGCACCCAGACAGAGGAGAGAGGTCACAAAGCAAGGAATAAGGTGTCATATCAACCTCCACCGGAGAAGGCCACTCTCATTTTTTTTGGACCAGCACCCAGACAGAGGATACAGGTCCCACAGCAAGGAATCATGCGTCATATCACCCACCACTGGAGAAGGCCACTCTCATTTATTTCGGACCAGCACCCAGACAGGGGATGCAGGTCCCACAGCAAGGAATCATGCCTCATATCAACCACCACCGGAGAAGGCCACTCTCATTTATTTAGGACCAGCACCCAGACAGAGGAGAGAGGTCCCACAGCAAGGAATCATGCCTCATATCAACCACCACCGGAGAAGGCCACTCTCATTTATTTGGGACCAGCACCCAGACAGAGGATACAGGTCCCGCAGCAAGGAATCATGCGTCATATCAACCACCACCAGAGAAGGCCACTCTCATTTATTTCGGACCAGCACCCAGACAGAGGAGAGAGGTCACACAGCAAGGAATAAGGCGTCATATCAACCACCACCGGAGAAGGCCACTCTCATTTATTTTGGACCAGCACCCAGACAGAGGATACAGGTCCCACAGCAAGGAATCATGCGTCATATCAACCACCACCGGAGAAGGCCACTCATGTATTTTGGACCAGCACCCAGACAGAGGAGAGAGGTCCCACATCAAGGAATCATGCGTCATATCAACCACCAACGGAGAACGCCACTCTCATTTATTTCGGCCCAGCACCCAGACAGAGGATACAGGTCCCACAGCAAGGAATAATGCGTCATATCAACCACCAACGGAGAAGGCCACTCTCATTTATTTCGGACCAGCACCCAGACAGAGGAGAGGTCCCACAGCAAGGAATAAGGCGTCATATCAACCCCCACCGGAGAAGGCCACTCTCATTTATTTTGGACCAGCACCCAGACAGAGGATACAGGTCCCACAGCAAGGAATCATGCGTCATATCAACCACCACCGGAGAAGGCCACTCTCATGTATTTTGGACCAGCACCCAGACAGAGGAGAGAGGTCCCACATCAAGGAATCATGCGTCATATCAACCCCCCACCGGAGAAGGCCACTTCAATTATTTTGGACCAGCACCCAGACAGAGGATACAGGTCCCACAGCAAGGAATCATGCGTCATATCAACCACCACCGGAGAAGGCCACTCTCATGTATTTTGGACCAGCACCCAGACAGAGGAGAGAGGTCCCACATCAAGGAATCATGCGTCATATCAACCCCCACCGGAGAAGGCCACTCTCATTTATTTTGGACCAGCACCCAGACAAAGGATACAGGTCCCACAGCAAGGAATCATGCGTCATATCAACCACCACCGGAGAAGGCCACTCTCATGTATTTTGGACCAGCACCCAGACAGAGGAGAGAGGTCCCACATCAAGGAATCATGCGTCATATCAACCCCCACCGGAGAAGTCCACTCTCAATTATTTTGGACCAGCACCCAGACAGAGGATACAGGTCCCACAGCAAGGAATCATGCGTCATATCAACCACCACAGGAGAAGGTCACTCTCATGTATTTTGGACCAGCACCCAGACAGAGGAGAGAGGTCCCACATCATGGAATCATGCGTCATATCAACCCCCACTGGAGAAGGCCACTCTCATTTATTTTGGATCAGCACCCAGACAGAGGATACAGGTCCCACAGCAAGGAATCATGCCTCATATCAACCAACACCGGAGAAGGCCACTCTCATGTATTTTGGACCAGCACCCAGACAGAGGAGAGAGGTTTTTATAGCAGAGAATCAGGCATTTAGATCACCCACCACAGGAGTAGGTCACCATTTAATGGGACCCCGGCAACCATGTCAGATGGCACAAAGATCAGCTTCACATCACCCAGCACAAGAGAAGGCCACTTTGAGAGACTTTGACCCCTGCACCCAGACGGAGGAGAGAGGTTTTCACAGCAGAGAATCATGCATTTAGGTCACCCACCACAGGAGTAGGCCACCATTTAATGGGACCCCGGCAACCATGTCAGATGGCACAAACATCAGCTTCACATCACCCAGCACAAGAGAAGGCCACTTTTAGAGACATTGACCCCTGCAGCCACACGGAGGAGAGAGGTCCCACAGCAGAGATTCAGGCATTTATATCAGCCAGCACAGGAAAAGGCCGCTTTCAGTGACTTAGGCCTTAGCACCGACACAGAGGAGACAGGTCAGATAGCACAAGCATCAGTTTTACATCAACCACCACAGGAGAAGGGCACTTTTAGAGACTTTGACCCCTGCAGCAACACGGAGGAGAGAGGTCCCACAGCAGAGAATCAGGCATCATGTCAACCACCACAGGAGTAGGCCACCTTTTGTTTCTTTGACCCCTGCACCCAGAAAGAGGAGAGAGGTCCCACAGCAGAGAATCAGGCATTTCGATCACCCACCACAGGAGAAGGCCGCTTTCAGTGACTTTGGCCCCCTGCACCCACACAAAGGAGACATGTCAGACAGCACAAGTATAACATTCATATCACCCAGCACAGGAGAAGGACACTTTCATGTACTTTGGCCCCGGCACCCAGACAGAGGGAAGGTTCATTCAACTCTGGGTTGCACCCCAAGATCCTACTTAATTTCAAAAATTGATTTTTCAATGAAGAAGTGGCCAGGAGCAGTGGCGGATTAACATAGGGGCGTTCGGGTCGGCAGCCCCGGGCCCGGCATCACTGGGGGGCCCAATGCCGACCCGAGCGCCCACATACTGCGGCGGGGCACGGGAGCGTATAGTTCCCTGCCCCGCCGCCTATCACCGCCATAGGCTTCAGGCCTAGTAGGCCTGAGGCCTATGTGGTGGTATAAGCCCGGCGTGCGCGATGACATCATCGCGCGGCGCCCGTGATGACGTCATTGTGCGCCTGTATAGTGGCGCGCGCACGCTCTGATGTACGCGCGCCTGCCACACCATTCAGCATACAGGTAAGTATTAGCTCTTTATTTTTTTGTGTGTGTGCTAACTTGGGGGGATATTAAGGGACAGTGGGGCATGTTTCCATGGGGGCAAATTAGTTAATGGATGGCAGTTGTGGGGGCAAAATAATGGATGGCAGTTGTGGGGGCAAATTAATGAATGGCAGTTGTGGGGGCAAATTAATGGATGGCAGTTGTGGGGAAAATTAATGAATGGCAGTTGTGGGGGCAAACTAATTAATGGATGGCAGTGTGGGGAAAATTAATGGATGGCAGTTGTGGGGGCAAATTAATGAATGGCAGTTGTGGGGGCAAACTAATTAATGGATGGCAGTGTGGGGGAAAATTAATGGATGGCAGTTGTGGGGGCAAATTAATGAATGGCAGTTGTGGGGGCAAACTAATTAATGGATGGCAGTGTGGGGAAAATTAATGGATGGCAGTTGTGGGGGCAAATTAATGAATGGCAGTTGTGGGGGCAAACTAATTAATGGATGGCAGTGTGGGGGAAAATTAATGGATGGCAGTTGTGGGGGCAAATTAATGAATGGCAGTTGTGGGGGCAAATTAATGAATGGCAGTTGTGGGGGCAAATTAATGGATGGCAGTTGTGGGGGCAAACTAATTAATGGATGGCAGTGTGGGGGAAAATTAATGGATGGCATTTGTGGGGGCAAATTAATGAATGGCAGTTGTGGGGGCAAACTAATTAATGGATGGCAGTTGTGGGGGCAAACTAATTAATGGATGGCAGTGTGGGGGGAAATTAATGGATGGCAGTTGTGGGGGCAAATTAATGAATGGCAGTTGTGGGGGCAAACTAATTAATGAATGGCAGTTGTGGGGGCAAACTAATTAATGGATGGCAGTGTGGGGGAAAATTAATGGATGGCAGTTGTGGGGGGAAATTAATGGATGGCAGTGTGGGGGCAAATTAATGAATGGCAGTTGTGGGGGCAAACTAATTAATGGATGGCAGTGTGGGGGAAAAATAATGGATGGCAGTGTGGGGGCAAATTAATGGATGGCAGTGTGGGGGCAAATTAATGAATGGCAGTTGTGGGGGCAAAATAATGGATGACCATGTGGGGGCAAATTAATGGATGACAGTGTGGGGGCAAATTAATGGATGACAATGTGGGGGCAAATTAATTAATAGATGGCAGTCTGGGGGAAATTACTATATGGGGACAGTGTGGGGAAATTACTATATGGGGACAGTGTGGGGAAATTACTGTATGGGGGCAGTGTGAAGGGAAAATACTATATGGGGGTAGTGTGGGGTATTGGGGGACACTATACAGGGATTATTACCTGGAGCACAATATAGGATGTTATTATTATTGGGGGCACTCTAGGGGACATTATAACTGCTGTAGACACTATAGGGATCTTTGGGGTCATTTATCAAACTGTTGTAGTAGAACTGGCTTAGTTGTCCATAGCAACAGATTCCACCTTTCATTTTTGACAGCTTCTCTGGAAAATGAAAGGTGGAATCTGATTGGTTGCTATGGGCAACTAAGCCTGTTCTAATTTACACCAGTTTGATAAATGACCCCAATTATGAGAAATCTAACGTGTCTGTGTAACAAACTCTGTAGGGACGAGATGCGGCGGGAGGAATTAGTCATGGCGGTCTGGGTCAAGAGTAAAGAGAAGAGCTACATGACAAGAGAAGTCCCTGGATGTAAGAGGTATGTGGTGCTGTATTCCCCTATATGTAGAGCTGGCTCACTACTGTGACCTGCGTCTCATCTTCTCCTCCAAGTCTTTATCATAATCATATGTATTTTAAATTTGGCACCTCAAATTTTAATTTTTCACCTGCAGTCCTATGTAACAGCCCAGATAACAGTGATAACTTTCTGTGTGCAGATAATGTACATGTTCCCTGCAGTCCTAGGTAACACCCCACATAACACAATAATTCACTGGACATAGGACTGCAGGAAACATCTATGACATCTGTACTCAGAGAGTTATGAGATGGTGGGGGTCTGACTCCTGGCAGCCCCGCCAATCAGCTGTTAGAGGAGACCGCAGCCTCTTTGCTCCTTACCAAGCACGGCGCTGTCCATGTGATAGCACTGTGCTTGGTATTGCAGCTCAGCCCCAATCACTCAGATAGGACAGAGCTGCAGATAGGCCATGTGAACGATGAATGTGATGTCATATGGCCTAGGAAGAGACTGTGACGCTTACAAAGCACCGCAGCCTCTTTATACAGAAAAAAAAACTGAAACCTAAAATGGAGTGGGGGGGGGGCCCAAGTTGGGTAGACAGCCCCGGGCCTATCATGCACTTAATCCGCCCCTGGCCAGGAGTACAAGACAACATGGTTTAAGGCAGTTATTAAGGACTACTCTGCACAAGGGAGGGACAGGTCCTGTGGGATCCATGCCTGGTTCATCTTTATGAACGTCAGCTTGTCCACGTTGGCTGCGGACAGGCGGCTGCGTTTGTCAGTAATGACGCCCCCTGCCGTGCTGAATACACGTTCAGATAAAACGCTGGCCGCCGGGCAGGCCAGCACCTCCAAGGCATAACATGCTAATTCTGGCCACGTGGACAATTTGGAAACCTAGAAGTTGAATGGGGCCGAACCATCCGTCAGTACGTGGAGTTGTGTGCAGACGTACTGTTCAACCATGTTAGTGAAATGTTGCCTCCTGCTAACACGTTCCGTATCAGGTGGTGGGGCAGTTAGCTGTGGCGTGGAGACAAAACTTTTCCACATTTCTGCCATGCTAACCCTGCCCTCAGAGGAGCTGGCCGTGACACTGCTGCGTGGGCGACCTCTAGCTCCTCCTCTGCCTTGGCCTTCCACCTGTTCCCCTGTGACAGTTGGGAATGCTCTCAGGAGCGCGTCTACCAGTGTGCGCTTGTACTCGCGCATCTTCCTATCACGCTCCAGTGCAGGAAGTAAAGTGGGCACATTGTCTTTGTACCGTGGATCCAGCAGGGTGGCCACCCAGTAGTCAGCAAACGTTAAAATGTGGACAACTCTGCTGTCGTTGCGCAGGCACTGCAGCATGTAATCGCTCATGTGTGCCAGGCTCCCCAGAGGTAAGGACAAGCTGTCCTCTGTGGGAGGCGTATCATCATCATCCTCTGTATCCCCCCAGCCACGCACCAGGGATGTGCCTGCGCTGTGCTGGGTGCCACCCCGCTGTGAACCTGCTTCATCCTCATCCTCCTCCACCTCCTCCTCATCCTCCTCGTCCTCCAGAAGTGGTCCCTGGCTGGCCACATTTGTACCTTCCCTCTGCTGTTGCAAAAAACCTCCCTCTGAGACACTTCTAACAGACTGGCCTGAAAGTGCTAAAAACGACCCGTCATCCTCCTCCTCCTCCTCCTCCTCCTGGCCCTGGCCCACCTCCTCTTCCATCATCGCCCTAAGCGTTTTCTCTAGGAGACATAGAATTGGTATCGTCACGCTGATAACAGTGGCATCGCCACTGGCCATGTTGGTGGGCACACAGGTCTCGCATGGAGGCCCAATCATTGGTGGTGAAGTGGTGCTGTTCCGCAGTGTGACAGACCCGTGCGTGCTGCAGATGAAACTCCACTATGAACACAGAACCAGAGATAGGTGCACGCTGCCGTCACACTAAACCCTCACACTGATGTTAAAAATTGAGAGTTAGTTCGACATATCCTACTAGGAGGACGTGTCTTAAGCCTCGGGCACCAGCGTCAAGGTCTCTCAAGTAGCCCGTGGGCCCTAACACTCACCTACCTGCGCCATATGGGCGATATGAGGGGCCAGTGGGCAATTACAGGAGCATTAGGACGACTCACAAACATCTCCTCTGTTACCTCCAGCATGTGGCCATGCTTGCAATGGGAGGTGGGAGGTGTCTATGAGCCCTACCCAAGACTGACTGATATAGCCCAAGGCCAAACAGGTGCACCCAAATGTGACCTGAAGATGAAAAACAGGCACATTTAAAATGGAGTTTATACACCTCCATACATATATATATAAACCATCAAAAAATGTGGTGATAAGGAAGCAGGATGCGCTCATACCCATATGCAGTTGTGCATTTCTGTAGGGGAGCACATTCTGCACTTGTAGTGCGTTGCTAATGGCAATCACCAGCAAAAAATGCATACAATGGATGATGCCAGCAACGGACTACAAGTACCACAATGGACATCCTACATAAGATGAAATTTATGTGGATGTGGCAAGAATTCAGAACAAACACAGAACCAGAGATAGGTGCACTTGCCACATCCACATAAATTTCATCTTATGTAGGATGTCCATTGTGGTACTTGTAGTCCGTTGCTGGCATCATCCATTGTATGCATTTTTTGCTGGTGATTGCCATTAGCAACGCACTACAAGTGCAGAATGTGCTCCCCTACAGAAATGCACAACTGCATATGGGTATGAGCGCATCCTGCTTCCTTATCACCACATTTTTTGATGGTTTATATATATATGTATGGAGGTGTATAAACTCCATTTTAAATGTGCCTGTTTTTCATCTTCAGGTCACATTTGGGTGCACCTGTTTGGCCTTGGGCTATATCAGTCAGTCTTGGGTAGGGCTCATAGACACCTCCCACCTCCCATTGCAAGCATGGCCACATGCTGGAGGTAACAGAGGAGATGTTTGTGAGTCGTCCTAATGCTCCTGTAATTGCCCACTGGCCCCTGATATCGCCCATATGGCGCAGGTAGGTGAGTGTTAGGGCCCACGGGCTACTTGAGAGACCTTGACGCTGGTGCCCGAGGCTTAAGACACGTCCTCCTAGTAGGATATGTCTAACTAACTCTCAATTTTTAACATCAGTGTGAGGGTTTAGTGTGACGGCAGCGTGCACCTATCTCTGGTTCTGTGTTTGTTCTGAATTCTTGCCACATCCACATAAATTTCATCTTATGTAGGATGTCCATTGTGGTACTTGTAGTCCGTTGCTGGCATCATCCATTGTATGCATTTTTGCTGGTGATTGCCATTAGCAACGCACTACAAGTGCAGAATGTGCTCCCCTACAGAAATGCACAACTGCATATGGGTATGAGCGCATCCTGCTTCCTTATCACCACATTTTTGATGGTTTATATATATATGTATGGAGGTGTATAAACTCCATTTTAAATGTGCCTGTTTTTCATCTTCAGGTCACATTTGGGTGCACCTGTTTGGCCTTGGGCTATATCAGTCAGTCTTGGGTAGGGCTCATAGACACCTCCCACCTCCCATTGCAAGCATGGCCACATGCTGGAGGTAACAGAGGAGATGTTTGTGAGTCGTCCTAATGCTCCTGTAATTGCCCACTGGCCCCTCATATCGCCCATATGGCGCAGGTAGGTGAGTGTTAGGGCCCACGGGCTACTTGAGAGACCTTGACGCTGGTGCCCGAGGCTTAAGACACGTCCTCCTAGTAGGATATGTCGAACTAACTCTCAATTTTTAACATCAGTGTGAGGGTTTAGTGTGACGGCAGCGTGCACCTATCTCTGGTTCTGTGTTTGTTCTGAATTCTTGCCACATCCACATAAATTTCATCTTATGTAGGATGTCCATTGTGGTACTTGTAGTCCGTTGCTGGCATCATCCATTGTATGCATTTTTGCTGGTGATTGCCATTAGCAACGCACTACAAGTGCAGAATGTGCTCCCCTACAGAAATGCACAACTGCATATGGGTATGAGCGCATCCTGCTTCCTTATCACCACATTTTTGATGGTTTATATATATATGTATGGAGGTGTATAAACTCCATTTTAAATGTGCCTGTTTTTCATCTTCAGGTCACATTTGGGTGCACCTGTTTGGCCTTGGGCTATATCAGTCAGTCTTGGGTAGGGCTCATAGACACCTCCCACCTCCCATTGCAAGCATGGCCACATGCTGGAGGTAACAGAGGAGATGTTTGTGAGTCGTCCTAATGCTCCTGTAATTGCCCACTGGCCCCTCATATCGCCCATATGGCGCAGGTAGGTGAGTGTTAGGGCCCACGGGCTACTTGAGAGACCTTGACGCTGGTGCCCGAGGCTTAAGACACGTCCTCCTAGTAGGATATGTCGAACTAACTCTCAATTTTTAACATCAGTGTGAGGGTTTAGTGTGACGGCAGCGTGCACCTATCTCTGGTTCTGTGTTTGTTCTGAATTCTTGCCACATCCACATAAATTTCATCTTATGTAGGATGTCCATTGTGGTACTTGTAGTCCGTTGCTGGCATCATCCATTGTATGCATTTTTTGCTGGTGATTGCCATTAGCAACGCACTACAAGTGCAGAATGTGCTCCCCTACAGAAATGCACAACTGCATATGGGTATGAGCGCATCCTGCTTCCTTATCACCACATTTTTTGATGAAACTCCACTATGGCCTGAGCTGCTCGCACAGTCTCTCCAGCATGTGCAAGGTGGAGTTCCACCGGGTGGGCACGTCGCATATTAGGCGGTGAGCGGGAAGGCCGAAGTTCTGCTGTAGCGCTGACAGGCGAGCAGTGGCAGGATGTGAACGCCGGAAGCGCGCACAGATGGCCCGCACTTTATGCAGCAGCTCTGACATGTCTGGGTAGTTGTGAATGAACTTTTGCACCACCAAATTCAGCACATGCGCCAGGCAAGGGATGTGCGTCAAACTGGCTAGTCCCAGAGCTGCCACGAGATTTCGCCCATTATCGCACACCACCAGGCCGGGCTTGAGGCCCACCGGCAGCAACCACTGGTCGGTCTGTTGTTCAATACCCCGCCACAACTCCTGCGCGGTGTGGGGCCTGTCCCCCAAACATATGAGTTTCAGAATGGCCTGCTGACGTTTACCCCGGGCTGTGCTGAAGTTGGTGGTGAAGGTGTGTGGCTGACTGGATGAGCTGGTGGAAGCAGAGGAGGAGGAGGAGGAAGCCGAGTAGGAGGAGGAGGCTACAGGAGGCAAAGAATGATGCCCTGTGATCCTTGGCGGCGGAAGGACGTGCGCCAAGGAACTCTCCGCCTGGGGCCCAGCCGCCACTACATTTACCCAGTGTGCAGTTAGGAGATATAGCGTCCCTGGCCGTGCTTACTGGTCCACGTATCTGTGGTTAGGTGGACCTTGCCACAAATGGCGTTGCGCAGTGCACACTTGATTTTATCGGACACTTGCATGTGCAGGGAAGGCACGGCTGTCTTGGAGAAGTAGTGGCGGCTGGGAACAACATACTGGGGGACAGCCATGGCCATCAGCTGTTTGAAGCTGTCTGTGTCCACCAGCCGGATTGACAGCATTTCAAAGGCCAGTAGTTTAGAAATGCTGGCATTCAGGCCAAGGGCTCGAGGGTGACTAGGTGGGAATTTGCGCTTCCTCTCAAAGGTTTGAGAGATGGAGAGCTGAACGCTGCTGTGTGAAATAGTGGAGACGCTAGGTGGCGGTGGTGGTGGTGGTGTCGGTGGCACATCCTCTGTTTGCTGCTCGGCAGGTGGCAACATTCCTCTCGAGGCGGAAGCCGAGGCAGCAGCGGTAGAGGGAGCAGGGGGAGCCTGAGCGGGTTCCTTGTTTTTAAGGTGTGTACTCCACTGCAGTTCATGCTTTGCATGTAGATGCCTGATCATGCAGGTGGTGCTCAGGTTAAGAACGTTAATGCCTCGCCTCAGGGTCTGATGGCACAGCGTGCAAACCACTCGGGTCTTGTCCTCAGCACATTGTTTGAAGAAGTGCCATGCCAGGGAACTCCTTGAAGATGCCTTTGGGGTGCTGGGTCCCTGTTGGCGCTGGCCAATAGCAGGCAAACTCTCTGGACGGCGGCTGTTCTGCTTTTGCCCCCTGCTCTCTCTTTTGCTACGCTGTTGGCTCGGTCTCACCACTGCCTCTTCCTCTGAACTATTTAAGTCAGCGGCACGACCTTCAGTCCATGTGGGGTCTAAGACCTCATCGTCCTCTGCATCGTCTTCCACCCAGTCTTCCTCCCTGACCTCCTCCTGTTCAGTCTGCACACTGCAGTAAGACGCGGCAGTGGGCACCTGTGTTTCGTCATCATCAGACACTCGGTCACTCTGCTGTGGTGGTATTCCCATGTCCTCATCATCTGGATACATAAGTGGTTGTGCGTCAGTGCATGGAATGTCTTCCACCGCTGGGGAAGGGCTAGGTAGACGCCCCTGGAAAACTGTGGGAGCAGAGTCTTCAAACAGAATAAGAGACTGCTGCATAACTTGAGGCTCAGCCAGTTTCCCTGATATGCATGGGGGTGATGTGACAGACTGATGGGCTTGTTTTTCAGGTGCCACCTGTGCGCTTTCCGCAGAAGACTGGGCGGAAGACAATGTGGTGAACGTGCTGGAAGCACTGTCGGCCACCCAATCGACTAATGCCTGTACCTGCTCAGGCCTTACCATCCTCATAACGGCATTGGGCCCCACCAAATATCGCTGTAAATTCTGCCGGCTACTTGAGGGAGTTGTTTCACTACTTTGTGCGCCTGAGGCCGAACGGCCACGTCCTCTGCCAGCAACAGAGGCTCCACGGACACCACCACGACCGCGTCCTCGTCCCTTAATAGAATGTTTCCTCATTGTTGCGATTCAACTCGCACCACAATAAAATATATTATTTTTAGCCCCAAAATTCCCACACTGGAAGATATAATTCCTTTTTCCGGTATTAATTACAAGAAAACTGCTGCAAATTGGACACCAGAATTTTTAAAATGCTAGTTTTGGTACATAGATTCCCACACGGGGAGATATA
Source organism: Bufotes viridis (assembly GCA_033119425.1). Classification (NCBI taxonomy): domain Eukaryota; kingdom Metazoa; phylum Chordata; class Amphibia; order Anura; family Bufonidae; genus Bufotes; species Bufotes viridis. The sequence goes on from CM065591.1 coordinate 387,717,105, forward strand.
ATTCCTTTTTACAGGAGTAAAAACGTGCGGCCTACTGTTTCTGGTTTAACTAACACCAGATTGATTAAATTGGCCTTTTTTTCACCAAAATTACAACACTGGACAATGTAATGCCTTTTTGCGGTATTAATTACAAGAAGACTGCTGCTAATTGGACACCAGAATTTTTAAAATGCTAGTTTGTGTACATAAATTCCCACACTGGAAGATATAATTCCTTTTTCCGGTATTAATTACAAGAAAACTGCTGCAAATTGGACACCAGAATTTTTAATATTACCAAAATTACAACACTGGACAATAATGCCTTTTGGCGGTATTATTTATAAGAATACTGCTGCAAATAGGACATCTGAAGTTTTAAAATGCTAGTTTGGGTACATAGATTCCCACACGGGGAGATACAATTCCTTTTTACTGGAGTAAAAACGTGAGGCCTAGTGTTTTTGGTCTACCAAACACCAGATTGATTAAATTGGCCTTTTTTTCACCAAAATTACAACACTGGACAATAATGCCTTTTGGCGGTATTAATTACAAGAAAACTGCTGCAAATTTGACATCAGAATTTTTTAAAATGCTAGTTTTGGTACATAGATTCCCACACGGGGAGATATAATTCCTTTTTACAGGAGTAAAAACGTGAGGCCTAGTGTTTCTGGTCTAACAAACACCAGATTGATTAAATTGGCCTTTTTTTCAGCAAAATTACAACACTGGACAATAATGCCTGTTGGCGGTATTATTTACAAGAAAACTGCTGCAAAGTGGACACCAGAATTTTTAATATGCTAGTTTTGGTACATAGGTTCCCACACGGGGAGATATAATTCCTTTTTACAGGAGTAAAAACGTGAGGCCTAGTGTTTTTGGTTTACCAAACACCAGATTGATTAAATTGGCCTTTTTTTCACCAAAATTACAACACTGGACAATAATGCCTTTTGGCGGTATTATTTACAAGAATACTGCTGCAAATAGGACATCTGAAGTTTTAAAATGCTAGTTTGGGTACATAGATTGCCACACGGGGAGATATAATTCCTTTTTACAGGAGTAAAAACGTGAGGCCTAGAGTTTTTGGTCTACCAAACACCAGATTGATTAAATTGGCCTTTTTTTCAGCAAAATTACAACACTGGACAATAATGCCTTTTGGCGGTATTATTTACAAGAAAACTGCTGCAAAGTGGACATCAGATTTTTTAAAATGCTAGTTTTGGTACATAGATTCCCACACGGGGAGATATAATTCCTTTTTACAGGAGTAAAAACGTGAGTCCTAGTGTTTCTGGTCTAACAAACACCATATTGATTAAATTGGCCTTTTTTTCACCAAAATTACAACACTGGACAATAATGCCTTTTGGCGGTATTAATTACAAGAAAACTGCTGCAAATTTGACATCAGAATTTTTTAAAATGCTAGTTTTGGTACATAGATCCCCACACGGGGAGATATAATTCCTTTTTACAGGAGTAAAAACGTGAGGCCTAGTGTTTTTGGTCTACCAAACACCAGATTGATTAAATTGGCCTTTTTTTCACCAAAATTACAACACTGGACAATAATTCCTTTTGGCGGTATTATTTACAAGAATACTGCTGCAAATAGGACATCTGAAGTTTTAAAATGCTAGTTTGGGTACATAGATTCCCACACGGGGAGATATAATTCCTTTTTACAGGAGTAAAAACGTAAGGCCTAGTGTTTCTGGTCTAACAAACACCAGATTGATTAAATTGGCCTTTTTTTCACCAAAATTACAACACTGGACAATAATGCCTTTTGGCGGTATTATTTACAAGAAAACTGCTGCAAAGTGGACATCAGATTTTTTTTAAATTATAGTTTTGGTACATAGATTCCCACACGGGGAGATATAATTCCTTTTTACAGGAGTAAAAACGTGAGGCCTAGTGTTTCTGGTCTAACAAACACCAGATTTACTAAATTGGCCTTTTTTTCAGCAAAATTACAACACTGGACAATAATGCCTTTTGGCGGTATTATTTACAAGAAAACTGCTGCAAAGTGGACATCAGATTTTTTTAAAATTATAGTTTTGGTACATAGATTCCCACACGGGGAGATATAATTCCTTTTTACAGGAGTAAAAACGTGAGGCCTAGTGTTTCTGGTCTAACAAACACCAGATTGACTAAATTGGCCTTTTTTTCAGAAAAATTACAACACTGGACAATAATGCCTTTTGGCGGTATTATTTACAAGAAAACTGCTGCAAAGTGGACATCAGATTTTTTTAAAATTATAGTTTTGGTACATAGATTCCCACACGGGGAGATATAATTCCTTTTTACAGGAGTAAAAACGTGAGGCCTAGTTTCTCTGGTCTAACAAACACCAGATTGATCAAATTGGCCTTTTTTCACCAAAATTACACTGGACAATAATGCCTTTTGGCGGTATTAGTTACAAGAAAACTGCTGGTATTTCAGAACACCCGAATTTTTAAAATGCTAGTTTTGCTAGATAAATTTCCCACACTGGGAGAAATATTGCCTAAGCCTTTTTACAGTATTATTTACGACTGGAGTGCTTCTTCTGGTCTAACACCAGAATATTTTTATTATTACGGTGAAAGCTTTTTCTAATTTATATTTCTGGCACATAAAATTTTTTTTTTTTTCTGGCTGACAGTATTGGACTTGGCTGGCTGTAGTGGCACTGGCTAGCCTAGCTGGAACAGCACATTCATTGGATTTGCTATCCAAGTGGGTTACTTTCAGTTTCACCACTGATATATTAAATATCTTTGCAGTTAGTATGGGTGACACAAGCACAGCCAAACCCCTGATGTAGTATATCTATGAAAAAATTGAGTATTACATGAGATTAATGGACGTTGTGGCAGCTTTTGCTGTAGAACCACAAGTCCCTAAATGGCCGCCGCCTATCAGCCCAGTAACATGTGCCAGAAAACGGTCTGCCCAGCCAGAAAAGAAATAGACTTTGACTGAGCAGCTGAATCGCTGTTGTTCTGATTCACAGGTGTAGATTTTACACTTCTTTGGAGCTTTGGTTTAGACTCTGTGGCAGCTTGTGCTGGCGCACCACAAGTCCCAAAATGGCCACTGCCGGTCAGCCCAGTTACATGTGCCAGTAAAAATCGCTCTGGCCAGTCTCAACAAAATAGTGACTTTCAGTGAACAGCTCAGCTGAGTTGTTCTGATGCACAGGTGTAGAAAGGTAGATCATTCAATCACTTCTTTATCCCTGCCTATCTCGCCCTTACAGAAGCTGCATCCTCTCCCTACACTAGTCAGAGCAGTGTGACGTGCGGCGCTACGTGACTACAGCTTAAATAGAGGCTGGGTCACATGCTGCACTTGGCCAATCACAGCCATGCCATTAGTAGGCATGGCTGTGATGGGCTCTTAGGGCAAGAAGTAAAACGCTAGCTGATTGGCTGCTGTGCAGCCCTTCAGAAAGCGGGAAGTAATCGACGAACACCGGACCCGAACCCGAACTTTTTTGAAAATGTCCACGTTCGGGTCCGTGTCACGGACACCCCAAAATTCGATTTTCGAACTGTTCGCTCAACACTAGTTAAAATGAAATTACTTGTTTATCTGCAAGGTAATGTGCCACCCGATATGAGTGGTGTATTAAGTAGTACTATTCCTATCAGTTTAATCCCTGTTATGTCCCTATCAGGGGATGTGAATAGATTTTAGGAAAAGGGAGATGGAAAAAGATGATTGGTCGGTCCTCTTACTTCCAATTTGGTGCACTGCGTGTGTGCCGTGCAATGTACTGTGACACCCTATATGAGTGGTGTGCACACAGTACAGTCTGTGGGCCTGACACTTACTGGCAGGCAAATACAATTATATTTTAGGGTAAACATTAAATTACCTTTTTTTCTGCAAGGTACTGTGCCACCCTATATAAGTGGTGTGCACACAGTACTCAGGCAGTTTTAGAAAGCCTAAGGTGGATTTACAAATTATACAATCCATTAGAAAACGTGGTGTGGTGTTTAACAAGCAGGATATGCTCAACCCATATGCTGTTGTGCATGTATCTAGGGGAGCACATCCTGCACTTGTAGTCCGTTGCTAGGGGCAATCAACAGCAAAAAATGCATACAATGGAAGATGCCAGCAACGGACTACAAGTACCACAATAACCATCCTACATACGATAGCGATAATGTGGATGTGGAGAACAATCAAAAACATAACCATAGAAAAGCAGGTGCACTCTGCGGCAATGCTAAACCCTCATGCTGATAAAATTGAGGGGTTAGTTCGACATATCCTACTAGGAGGACAGGTCTTAAGCTCGGACACCACGGCAAGGTCCCTCAAGTAGCTTAGTAGGATTTACAAATTATTAACAAAATAACACAAATTAAAATTTAGAATTTTAGAAGCAAAACAGTAAAAATGCAGTTAAATAACAAGAATATGCATAACTAATCTTATGCTTAATAGTTGCAACTATTAAGCATAAGATTAGTTATGCATATTCTTTATGTATGAGATAGCCAAGATAATTGTTTACAAAATGACGGTAGTCTCACATTTGAAGCTGTAGTTCATGGTGAGATATGGAGCCCAAAAGTTCAAAACATTGTTACCCTTTTGCTTATCAGTGTATATCTACAGTACTTTGCAAATGTAAAAAAAATATTCAGGTTTACAATTTTCCAACTTAAAACCTACAGATTTTTTTTTCTTTTATAACAAGTTAATTCAGAAAATTCATCAAGGTCAAGTACTGAAGTCAATAAAAATGGTGGCAAAATATAATGAAGATTTTTCTTTATGCTTTTATTACTGCAATAACAATTCAGGGACAGGAACATTGGAGAGAAAACTAAACATGTTTTACCATTAAAGGCATGCTAGCTGCTTGGTCCAAAAGAATAAATACATGTATATATTAATTTTGTGTATATGATGTAATACGATCATATGTAATATCAACCGTATAAAAATAATGTTTTCATAAAGGTGTTAAGTAGATTATAAAAATAAGAGCTTTCCTTAAAACATAAATGCTGGATTACATTACACAGCGGGTCAACTTAATTGAAAGTTCCTCAAAGGGCAGGAAACTGAATTTTAAGTTACTGATAAGTCAGATTTTAAGAGTAGTGAATTTGTCTTATTCTTCTTAAAATTAACTTTTTATTCTGAAGATTAAATCAAGTAACTTACCATGTGGAGATTTTCAACTTTATTTTCTTTTATAAAGATTGCAGATAAATGACAAATTCATTATTTTTCCTTATACCGTTTGACCTGCTAAACCCTTGAGTGTTCTGCTTTTACCCATTTAAATCAGTAGAATTGCAAGCCTCAAGGCTTAAAACTTCTGCAACCCATCAGTGAGTGTGGACCCACTGTGCCAACCAACTGGTTTGACTTTGGGCTAATCTTAAGAGTACAGCCACATGGTTAAGTTTCTGCATGCAGTTTTGGACACCAATGCCAGTAGTGGATTAAAAAAAAGAGAAATTGCATCTGTCTTTTATGCTTTATTTCCTGTTATGATTGACTCCTGATTTTGGCCTAAAAAATGCATGCAGTAACCTCACCTTGTGGCCTCAGGGAGGTGCCTGTGCAGAACGAGCAGAATGCCATTTGGCATAATACTTGCGACCTGGAAGGATGATGTTATGTGGCTATGTCTCCTAAAAGAGTTTTCAGACATAAACCACAGATATACTGTGATAGGGACAGAATAAGATGATTATAGGGAGACAATAGGAGATATATTTGGGAATTTGGAGAATATTACTAAACAACTGAAAGGTGGCATAAAGCAGGATATGCTCAACCCAAAAATGCAGTTGCGCATGTATATACAGGGGAGCAGATCCTGCACTTGTGGCCCGTTGCTAATGGCGATCCCCAACAAAAATGCATACGGTGGAGGATGCCTGTAGCGGGCCACAAGTAACACAATAGACATCCTACACAAGATGGCAATTGTGTGGATGTGATAAATAATATATCAATATAGCAATAACAAATGACAAGACAGGTGCACACTGCGGTCTTACTAAGCCCTCAAACTGGTGTTAAAATTGAGAGATTAGTCAACATGTCCTGCTATGGAGGACATGTCTAAGCCCGAGCACCAGGCCAAGGTTTCTCAAGTAGCTCGGGACCTAACACTCACCTACTTGTGCCGTATGGGCAATACCAGGGGCCAGTGGGCAAAATTACAGGTAATGTATAGGCTGACTCGCAGCAGACTCCCCAGTTACCTCCAGCATGTAGCCATGCCTGCAATGGGAGGAGGGAGAAGGCTGTGAGCCCCACCCAAGAATGGCCCAGGCCTCACAGGTGCACCTAAATGTAGCCTGTGGATGGAAAACAGGCAAAGTTTACATAGGAGTTTATACACCTAATCGATATGTACCAAATATAAAACTTAGCATTTATTTATAAAATCACTAAAAAGTAGGCCCACAGAGGTAAACAAATGAACAAAAAGGAGAGAACTCCAGAAGGGATAGTGCACAATAGGTCTGAAAAAGAACAGGACCAGGTCTCTGACCACTAAACAGGTCCCTATTCTATCAATGAGACCTAAATGCCCTACCTATTTATACCCTACAAAATCCCTAATAAGGAAAGCAGATAGACTGCCCGTCATTCGTCCAGAGGGATGAAAATAGGAAAAAAGAAATAATTGCGCAACTAAACGTGTGTGTAAATAAAAGTATAAATTGACCCACTGTCCCGAAGCGTTTCTTTGGCTTGTGGCCAAATCATCAGGGGACTGAAACACCAGTAGCGGACATAATATATAGATGTAAAAGTCACAAAGATCGCAAAACTCATTTAAAGCATGTCAATATTGCAGACACATGACTCATAGCAACAACAATAAAGTGCCGGTTTCCATCGGCTCGCAAAGTCATGGGTCACTTATCCCCACAGTAGCATAGCTCAGTCCAATCACAGTCCAACAACTGGAAACATACACCAAAGGTATCAAGTATTTCCAACTTATCTGTATGTAGGATCTGTGAACTGAAAGCCCGGCTGTGGTCTCCGTGGGTTGTATCGATGGCGTCCCGCAGTAACAGCATCGGACGCTGTCTTACGCGCCGTGTATGGTAGCTGCGGGGAAGAGCTCAAGTGACGGGGCATATATTGCCATAGCCCCGCCCACTGACGTGAGTAAAGACGGCCCCTCTGGATCACCTGACCCAGACACATGATCACGATCGGCAATAACCTGTAGATTGCCGACTCAAATCTCTATCCGATCAGGTGTAGTGACCGCATCGCAAAGTACATAGGAGCAGTCACTGATCGGGTAAGACATGTTTGGGGACATAGTGTCGGTTCGGGAGAGGAGGAATCGTGAGCCACAACGCCTCCTACTAAGAATCCCCACCGCTCTCATACATTCAAATAGATAAAGCAGGGAAAAGGACAAGTCATGTCCAGCCATGTTCAATAAGGGGCTCCAGCAGTACTAATGGCAAATTATCAAAGACAGGACCAGTAGAAGCAGAAAAGTTATAAAAACCACATAAATAGACACAGAAGAAATAAATCTAAATATCAGTTATGATGTAGAACAGATTGAAAGTAAATTATTCTGATGATTTTAGTACCCCCTATTACCAACGGACATAGTGTTGATACTATAGCTGGAAAGGTTGTTCACAATACACTACTGAGTATACGCAAATACCAGCATATTTCATACGTTCAATGGATAATTTAGAGGGGATGGCAAGAGAGGAGGGGGCAAAAAACAGAAACTCATGTTAGATAAAACAATTATATAGGATTTGCTCATTTAATCCATTGGGGGTCACCGTCTTTAGCTCAAAAATCCAGCGGGCCTCTCTCTGTAGGACCATTTTCTCAAAGTTCCCCACTCTTTTCGAAGGGTGTATCAGATCAATGCCCATAAAGCATAGACCGGAAAAATCGCCACCGTGCATATCATTAATGTGTGTGGCCAATGATGTCATTCTTTTATGTCTAATGTCTCCAAGATGTTCGCCTACTCTTTTTCGCAGTTGGCGCGTTGTCATCCCAACATATTTCATTTGACATCTACAAGTGGCTTTATAGATCACTCCCTTAGACTGACAATTAATGAATTGTTTGATTTGATACATTTTGCCCGTATTTGAGCCGTTAAATTGTCGCCCCTGGGACATATATTTACAGAATACACATCTACCACAGCGGAAGAAACCCATTAGGCCCTGAAGCCAAGTTGTAGTGCTGAACTCAATAAAGTGACTATGGACCAATTGGTCCTTGACACTCCTCCCACGCCTGTAGGTAATCTGGGGTGTCTCAGATATCACTTTATTGACATCCGGGTCCATCCTAAAGATGTCCCAGTGTCTCGCTAGGATTCCCCTCACTTCCTTGGCTGCTACATCGAAATTTCCAATTTGGCGTATTTGACTTGATTTCAAATCTTTTTCACTTGGATGTAAGAGATCAGTGCGATTACTTTCGTATGCTCTCTTGAAGACACTATGTTAGAACTGCATCTGGATAGCCCTTTTCCCGGAACCGTTGGCGTAGGTCACGGGCTTGTTTATGGAAGGTTCCTTCATCCGAGCAGTTGCGTCTTATTCTTAAGTACTGGCCGACAGGAATTCCCTTATGAGGGGTAATGGATGATGACTACTCCAGTTCAAAAAGGAGTTAGTAGATGTCGGTTTTCTCTATATTTTGATCTCCAGGGAACCATTAGTCCCCCTTAGGAATTTGACGTCCAGGAAAGGGAAAGAATCCCTATTAAAGTCAGATGTAAAGTGCATCCCGATATTATTGCAGTTCAGTGCCTGTATAAATCTACCAAAGTCAAATTCATCGCCTCGCCATATCACCAGAATGTCGTCAATAAATCTGTTCCAACTGACGACATTCTCCGTGTAGATATTGAGGGCATCACTGGAAATGAGGGTCCTCTCCCACCAGCCCGGAATAGTTTGGTGTACGATGCGGCACATGAAATCCCCATCGCCATACCCCTGAGCTGGTGGTAGAAGGACCCCCCAAAAACAAAAAAGTTGGAAGTGAGTGTAAACTCAAGTAATTGTAATACCAAGTTGTTATGGGCTACAAATTGACACCCCCTAGTTGTCAAAAAAAATCTCACTGCTCTTAAGCCTAAATGATGTGGTATGTTCGAATAAAGGGCTTCTACATCAATAGACGCTAGCTCCATATCATCATGGAGGGTCACTCCCTCAAGTTGTGAGAGTAAGTCACTAGTGTCTCTTACATATGATGGTAACGTTCTTACAAAGGGTGCCAGAATTTTGTCTATATAGATACCCACATTGCGCGTGATGCTATTAGTCCCCGCCACAATGGGGCGTCCCTTAAGGGGTTTAACCCCCTTGTGGATCTTTGGGAGACTATAAAACCTAGCAACCATGGGATACTTATTAAACAAAAAATCAAACTCCTCCTCAGATATCAATTGATCTTTTTTGGCTTGATTAAGGATGTCCAACAACTTTTTTTGATATTGGACAGTGGGATTACTCTCCAGTCTCTCATATGTATCTCTATCGTTAAGAAGATTCAGACACATGGTTTTGTATTCCTCAGTTCCCATTATGACAATATTGCCCACCTTATCAAAGGGCTTTATTGGCTTTATTGTCACATTTTGGTCAGTCTCTAGTGTTTTTAGGGCCTCCCGTTCGATCCTGGAGCAATTAAAACAAGGTCTTTCTAGAGTCAAGTCCTCAAGGTCCTTGAGACTTGTAAAATAAAAGCCTCAATGCATCCAGGGTCCCTGATCGGGCGCATCCTTGTACTTTTTAGCTTCAAATCAGAAAAAGGGCCTCTACCATCCGGAGGGCCACCCTCACTGAGATCAAAAAGAAGCTGGATGTCACCCAAAATCTCGGGAGGTATCCCTAATTCCTTACTTTCCAGCTTATTTTTAAGGGCAAAATATTTGTGCCACTGAAGTTTCCTACCAAACAAGTGTATATCTTTAATCCAATCGAAGAGTTTAAAACTATTAAGTCTATTATTGATTGGGAATAATCTTGTTGGGTTAACTTAAAGGTGAGATTGGTCAAAAGTTAGACGGCGTATCCGGCATTCAACATCTCCTTTGGGAAGGTCCAAGAAGAAGCTGCTTCATTGAAAACTCGGGCTATGTATGGTGCTAGTAAATCCCCATGAGTTTTATAAAATTCATTGGTAAGGCTATCAGGACCTGGGGTCTTACCAAGTTTTAGGGATTCAATAGCTAGAACAATCTCTTGCGGTGACAATGCCGAGCCCCCCTGTGCTTCTGACATTGTAGGCAAACTGAGATAGTCTAAAAATGCCTGAATAGTAGGTAAGTTTGGTTCAGGTGTGGACGGGTCAGATGAGAGATTGTACAGTGATGCAAAGTAGTAAGCAAACTTGTCAGTGATAGTGATGAGCGGCAGGGGCAATATTCGAATTTGCGATATTTCGCAAATATTTGGTAGAATATTCATTACATATTCGTGAATTCGAGAGTTCACGATTTTTTTCTTGATTGCGAAAATCAGCAGTGTAATATTCACGTATTGAGCGCGCAATACAGGCGTGGGTCACTTTTGCTACATTTTTCAAGCTGCTAGAAGTTTCCTGAGACTGGAGAAAATGGTTGGCACGGCAGAAGATTACAATAGCTTTACATTCAGATAGAGTGCTACCCTACCTAACACCCTGCACTTGAACCTATCAGCTACACTATATCATTATTTAACCTACACTGACTATCTCACACTAACTATCTTTATTATATATATAAGCTAACTAACTATGTAATGTATTTAGAAAATACGAATATATGGCACTATATTCTAAATATTCGCAAATTCTCAAAGTGCTGATATTCGCAATAAATATTCGCGATTCGAATATTAGCGCCCAACACTAGTCAGCGATACCCTGCAGATCCAGCACCTGTGAGCCATTAAAATGTAGCAAAAAGGGGATTTTGGAGGTTGATGATTGGGATTTCAATTGTCTAGCTAACAAAGCTCCTCCTTTATTGCCCTGCCAATAATGATGGAGTTTGAGTCTTCTTAGTATTAGATCATACTGGTAAGAGTTAAGCTCATGTAGGCTAGATTGCATCAATGCGATCTCAGCAGCTCTGCTAGGAGAGTAGTGGCTTTGTTTAAGCAATATAGATTGGCTAATTGAGTTTGCAACTGGAGCAAAGTCTGTGTCTTTTTATCATAAGAAGCTTATTTAAGGAAATGGCCCCTCAGCGTTGCTTTCATAGCGCACAAAAGAATACTATTGGAGGTCTGACCAGTATCACTGTCCTGAAAGTAATTTTCCAAACATTGAGTAATGTGTGGCGAGTACTGTTGGCTTTGTAGGATATAGTTATTAAGCCTCCAAATGGAGTAAGGTGATGAAGTATATTTCTCTGCTACATTCACTACTTTAGGTGCATGGTCAGACCAAGTGATAGCTTGGATGGCCGTAGAATCAACATTGGAGAGCAACTGCCTATCTACCAAAAAAAGTCAATATGGGTATAAATCTTGTGGGCACAAGAAAAAAAGGCAAAATCTTGTTTAGTAGGGTGCTGAATCCACCAGACATCCTACTAGTCATAAGTCATAAGTGTGTATAATCTGAGATACTTTTGTCAGCTCTCGAGTTGTAGTTAATGAGGTAGAATCCATAGAGGGCCACATCACAGCATTGAAATCACCCACCACTATAAAGAAACCCTTTCCCTCCTTGTAAACTTTTGACAAAAGAGACCGATAGAAAGCAGAAGGGCGCTTATTAGGAGCAAATAGCGACACCAATGTATAATAAACATATCTGCCACCATGATCCACTATAATCTTTTCCAATATGAAAGCAAGGGAGTTCCTGATGGCAATAGAAACACCCTTTTTTTTCTGCCCCACCACAGGTGAGGAGTAAAGATTTGGGTAGTTTTTGTGTTTTAACCTGGAAACATCTTAAGAAAGTAAGTGCATTTCTTGCATGCAGACTAAGTCTGCCTTTAAATGTCCAGGATTTTTCCAAAATAATGAACATTTGTAAGGGGAATTAAGCCCCTTAGTATTCAAGAAGACAATCTTAAAGACCATAATATTTAACAAGTGATGATGATGGACAGAACACAACTAAAGATGTACAATACAAGTACAGGGTGACAAAGTATAGGACTATAGTAAGAGTCACAAAATGTCAGTTAAAGAAAAGGGCGGTGTAGCATGCATAAAATAAAACAATCATATGAACAAAACTGAAAAAAAGCAGAAGTAGAGCAAAACACCCCTGTGAGGACAAGTAGAAGACATATAAATTGCAGTATTTGGCAAGATAATAGAACATTGGGGTCAGCATATGTTAATACTGAGACAAAACCCTGAGCTAGGTTCAGCCGAGAAGGCGGTATTAGTGCTATAATGAAGAAAAAAATAAGAAAAACCATAAACAACGTGTAAGTCCCCAGGAGAGACAAGTGCAATATCGACAAAAAAGGTGTGGCAATCCTCAACACCAGATGAAATACATCTCACCCAACTGGATCAAACAGTCTTTCTTTTTCGGTGCACGACCGTTGTCCACTCCAAGTTTCGAGCAGACGACAATTACGACTGTAAACTCTACTGATCAGGAGAGAGTATACCCCATTCTTGGCATAGCTTTAAAGTATAATTGTCAGGTTTTTTTTTCTTTTACTATTGGATTTTGGTGATTAATATCACCTTGTTGGCCCTGTTTTAATTTCTGATTGTTTAATAAATAACCCCTAAAAGCCACCTAAAAGTCCCCAGTATTGGCTATTTTTACCTGAGATTAAAATCAGGTTGCTATGCTCCTTCCGTCTACCAAATGAGGACGGAGCACGCTGCATGCACTGGGAACTGATAGTGAGTCAACATTGTAAGGGAATGTATAAAAAGCCAGGTTCTTCCTGACAGGAGATATCAGTGCTGGGCTGTGTGTGTGAACTTCTACACATGCCTGTGCTTGGCAGACACTCCCTTAGCAGTGCTGGAGAATGTAGAGCCCAGGAAGATATGCCGGCTGCTCAGTGTATAAATAAAAGCCTTATCTGATAAGAGGAGAGCTTGAAGGAGGACTACAGGCTTCAGCCAGACCTGGGAACTTCACTGAAAGACCACCCTATACAGTGCTGGTCTTCACTAACTTCACTGCAGGCATCCTATTGATTAGCCTCAGGGCTGAGGGCGGCCATTTTAACAGAATAATAAAGTTGTAGTTTTATGCAGACTGGTTGCTAAAGGCTGAATCTTATTAAATAAGGGGTAAGTAAGTCTAATAGTTATTGATTCAGGAATATTATCATATTAGTAACTACATATATGAAAACTGAAATTAGGGTCTAAATGTAAAAGTTATTAGTGTTGATCGAACAGTTCGAGCATCGTTCATTTTCTAAAAAGTTCGGGTTCATGTTCGCTGTTCGGCGATTTCTTCACGCTTTGTGAAGGGCCAATCAGCTAGCGTTTTACTTCTTGCCCTAAGAGCCCATCACAGCCATGCCTACTAATGGCATGGCTGTGAATGGCCAAGTGCAGCATGTGACCCAGCCTCTATTTAAGCTGGAGTCACGTAGCGCCGCACGTCACACTGCTCGATTAGTGTAGGGAGAGGACACAGCTTCTGTCAGGGCGAGATTAGGCAGGGTAAAGTCAGCAACAGCACCTAATGAACAGATCGATCTACATCTGTGAATGATTGAACTTCTGCTAGTTACTTGCTCACTGGTTTTTAGGCTGCACAGAGCATTTTTCTGTCACTTATTTTCTGGGGTGATCGGCGGCCATTTTGTGACTTGTGGTGCACCAGAACAAGCTGCCACCAAGTCCATCAATACTAGTTTTTTTTTTTTTGCTATATCCTACATCAGGGGCTTGGCTGTGCTAATTGTCACCCCTAGAAACTCAGGATAGCAATTTCTATATTTTATTAAGGGGTTAAATTCAATTGCCCAAATACCAATCCCCTAAATCTGGTGTTCCAGCTTTGGCTAGACAAGTATAATACTGTCTGCTGTCTGGCAAAGGATAGATTATTTTCTGTGGTGAAATTCAATTGCCAAAATAGCAATACCATAAATCAGTGGTTTCAGCTGTGGCTGGCAAAATAGAATAGTGACCGCCAAAACATATATTTTGTTCTGGGGTGAAATTAATCTGGCAAAATAGCAATACCCTGAATCTGGTGTCCCAGCTGTTGCAGGCAAGGATTCATAGTGTCCGCCAAAACATATATTTTGTTCTGGGGTGAAATTAATCTGGCAAAATAGCAATACCCTGAATCTGGTGTCCCAGCTGTTGCAGGCCAGATTTCATAGTGTCTTGCAAAACATATATTTTGTTCTGGGGTGAAATTAATCTGCCAAAATAGCAATACCCTGAATCTGGTGTCCCAGCTGTTGCAGGCAAGATTTCATAGTGTCCGCCAATACATATATTTTGTTCTGGGGTGAAATTAATCTGCCAAAATAGCAATACCCTGAATCTGGTGTCCCAGCTGTTGCAGGCCAGATTTCATAGTGTCCGCCAAAACTTATATTTTGTTCTGGGGTGAAATTAATCTGCCAAAATAGCAATACCCTGAATCTGGTGTCCCAGTTGTTGCAGGCCAGGATTCATAATGTCTTGCAAAACATATATGTTGTTCTGGGGTGACATTCAATTGCCAAAATAGCAATACCCTGAATCTGGTGTCCCAGCTGTTGCAGGCCAGATTTCATAGTGTCTTGCAAAACATACATTTTGTTCTGGGGTGAAATTAATCTGCCAAAATAGCAATACCCTGAATCTGGTGTCCCAGCTGTTGCAGGCCAGATTTCATAGTGTCCGCCAAAACATATATTTTGTTCTGGGGTGAAATTAATCTGCCAAAATAGCAATACCCTGAATCTGGTGTCCCAGCTGTTGCAGGCCAGATTTCATAGTGTCCGCCAAAACATATATTTTGTTCTGGGGTGAAATTAATCTGCCAAAATAGCAATACCCTGAATCTGGTGTCCCAGCTGTTGCAGGCCAGGATTCATAATGTCTTGCAAAACATATATGTTGTTCTGGGGTGACATTCAATTGCCAAAATAGCAATACCCTGAATCTGGTGTCCCAGCTGTTGCAGGCCAGATTTCATAGTGTCTTGCAAAACATATATTTTGTTCTGGGGTGAAATTAATCTGCCAAAATAGCAATACCCTGAATCTGGTGTCCCAGCTGTTGCAGGCCAGGATTCATAGTGTCCGCCAAAACTTATATTTTGTTCTGGGGTGAAATTAATCTGCCAAAATAGCAATACCCTGAATCTGGTGTCCCAGTTGTTGCAGGCCAGGATTCATAATGTCTTGCAAAACATATATGTTGTTCTGAGGTGACATTCAATTGCCAAAATAGCAATACCCTGAATCTGGTGTCCCAGCTGTTGCAGGCCAGATTTCATAGTGTCTTGCAAAACATATATTTTGTTCTGGGGTGAAATTAATCTGCCAAAATAGCAATACCCTGAATCTGGTGTCCCAGCTGTTGCAGGCCACGTTTCATAGTGTCCGTCAAAACATATATTTTGTTCTGGGGTGAAATTCAATTGCCAAAATAGCAATACCCTGAATCTGGTGTCCCAGCTGTTGCAGGCCAGGATTCATAGTGTCCGCCAAAACATATATTTTGTTCTGGGGTGAAATTAATCTGCCAAAATAGCAATACCCTGAATCTGGTGTCCCAGCTGTTGCAGGCCAGGATTCATAATGTCTTGCAAAACATATATGTTGTTCTGAGGTGACATTCAATTGCAAAAATAGCAATACCCTGAATCTGGTGTCACAGCTGTTGCAGGCCACGTTTCATAGTGTCCGTCAAAACATATATTTTGTTCTGGGGTGAAATTCAATTGCCAAAATAGCAATACCCTGAATTTGGTATCCCAGCTGTTGCAGGCCAGATTTCATAGTGTATGCCAAAACATATATTTTGTTCTGGGGTGAAATTAATCTGCCAAAATAGCAATACCCTGAATCTGGTGTCCTAGCTGTTGCAGGCCAGATTTCATAGTGTTCGCCAAAACATATATTTTGTTCTGGGGTAAAATTCAATTGCCAAAATAGCAATACCATAAATCAGTCGTTTCAGCTGTGGCTGGCAAAATAGAATAGTGTCCACCAAAACATATATTTTGTTCTGGGGTGAAATTAATCTGCCAAAATAGCAATACCTTGAATCTGGTGTCCCAGCTGTTGCAGGCCAGGATTCATAGTGTCCGCAAAAACATATATTTTATTCTGGGGTGACATTCAATTGCCAAAATAACAATACCCTGAATCTGGTGTCCCAGATGTTGCAGGCCACGTTTCATAGTGTCCGTCAAAACATATATTTTGTTTTGGGGTGAAATTCAATTGCCAAAATAGCAATACCCTGAATCTGGTGTCCCAGCTGTTGCAGGCCAGGATTCATAGTGTACGCCAAAACATATATTTTGTTCTGGGGTGAAATTAATCTGGCAAAATAGCAATACCCTGAATCTGGTGTCCCAGCTGTTGCAGGCCAGGATTCATAATGTCTTGCAAAACATATATGTTGTTCTGAGGTGACATTCAATTGCCAAAATAGCAATACCCTTAATCTGGTGTCCCAGCTGTTGCAGGCCACGTTTCATAGTGTCCGTCAAAACATATATTTTGTTCTGGGGTGAAATTCAATTGCCAAAATAGCAATACCCTGAATCTGGTGTCCCAGCTGTTGCAGGCCAGATTTCATAGTGTATGCCAAAACATATATTTTGTTCTGGGGTGAAATTAATCTGCCAAAATAGAAATACCCTGAATCTGGTGTCCCAGCTGTTGCAGGCCAGGATTCATAATATCTTGCAAAACATATATGTTGTTCTGGGGTGACATTCAATTGCCAAAATAGCAATACCCTGAATCTGGTGTCCCAGCTGTTGCAGGCCACGTTTCATAGTGTCCGTCAAAACATATATTTTGTTCTGGGGTAAAATTCAATTGCCAAAATAGCAATACCCTGAATCCGGTGTCCCAGCGGTTGCAGGCCAGATTTCATAGTGTATGCCAAAACATATATTTTGTTCTGGGGTGAAATTAATCTGCCAAAATAGCAATACCCTGAATCTGGTGTCCCAGCTGTTGCAGGCCAGATTTCATAGTGTCCGCCAAAACTTATATTTTGTTGTGGGGTGAAATTAATCTGCCAAAATAGCAATACCCTGAATCTGGTGCCCCAGCTGTTGCAGGCCAGATTTCATAGTGTCCGCCAAAACATATATTTTGTTCTGGGGTGAAATTAATCTGCCAAAATAGCAATACCCTAAATCTGGTGTCCCAGCTGTTGCAGGCCAGATTTCATAGTGTCTTGCAAAACATATATTTTGTTCTGGGGTGAAATTAATCTGCCAAAATAGCAATACCCTGAATCTGGTGTCCCAGCTGTTGCAGGCCAGGATTCATAGTGTCCTCAAAAACATATATTTTTTTCTGGGGTGACATTCAATTGCCAAAATAGCAATACCCTGAATCTGGTGTCCCAGCTGTTGCAGGCCACGTTTCATAGTGTCCATCAAAACATATATTTTGTTCTGGGGTGAAATTCAATTCCCAAAATAGCAATACCCTGAATCTGGTGTCCCAGCTGTTTCAGGCCAGGATTCATAGTGTCTTGCAAAACATATATGTAGCCTCTTCCTCCTACTCGGCTTCCTCCTCCTCTGCTTCCACCAGCTCATCCAGTCAGCCACACACCTTCACCACCAACTTCAGCACAGCCCGGGGTAAATGTCAGCAGGCCATTCTGAAACTCATATGTTTGTGGGACAGGCCCCACACCGCGCAGGAGTTGTGGCGGGGTATTGAACAACAGACCAACGAGTGGTTTCTACCGGTGGGCCTCAAGCCCGGCCTGGTGGTGTGCGACAATGGGCGAAATCTCGTCGCAGCTCTGGGACTAGCCGTTTTGACGCACATCCCTTGCCTGGCGCATGTGCTGAATTTGGTGGTGCCGAAGTTCATTCACAACTACCCCGACATGTCAGAGCTGCTGCATAAAGTCAGGGCCGTCTGTGCGCGCTTCCGGCATTCACATCCTGCCGCTGCTCGCCTGTCTGCGCTACAGCGGAACTTCGGCCTTTCCGCTCACCGCCTCATATGCGACGTGCCCACCAGGTGGAACTCCACCTTGCACATGCTGGAGAGACTGTGCGAACAGCAGAAGGCCATAGTGGAGTTTCAGCTGCAGCACGCACGCGTCAGTCGCACTGCGGAACAGCACCACTTCCCCACCAATGATTGGGCCTCCATGCAAGACCTGTGTCCCCTGTTGCGCTGTTTCGAGTACTCCACTAACATGGCAGTGGCGATGACACCGTTATCAGCGTTACAATACCACTTCTATGTCTCCTTAAGAAAACGCTTAGGGCGATGATGGAAGAGGAGGTGGCCCAGGAGGAGGAGGATGAGGGGTCATTTTTAGCACTTTCAGGCCAGTCTGTTAGATGTGGCTCAGAGGGAGTTTTTTTGCAACAGCAGAGGCCAGGTACAAATGTGGCCAGCCAGGGCCCACTACTGGAGGACGAGGAGGATGAGGAGGAGGAGGAGGTGGAGGATGAGGATGAAGCAGGTTCACAGCGGGGTGGCACCCGACACAGCTCAGGCCCATCACTGGTGCGTGGCTGGGGGGATACGGAGGACGATGACGATACGCCTCCCACAGAGGACAGCTTGTCCTTACCTCTGGGGAGCCTGGCACACATGAGCGACTACATGCTGCAGTGCATGCGCAACGACAGCAGAGTTGCCCACATTTTAACCTGTGTGGACTACTGGGTTGACACCCTGCTGGATCCCTGGTACGTAGACAATGTGCCTACCTTACTTCCTGCACTGGAGCGTGATAGGAAGATGCGCGAGTACAAGCGCACGCTGGTAGAGGCGCTCCTGAGAGCATTCCCAAATGTCACAGGGGAACAGGTGGAAGCCCAAGGCGAAGGCAGAGGAGTAGCAAGAGGTCAGCCAGCGTTTTGTCTGAACGTGTATTCAGCACGGCAGGGGGCGTCATGACTGACAAATGCAGCCGCCTGTCCACAGCCAACGTGGACAAGCTGACGTTCATAAAAATGAACCAGGCATGGATCCCACAGGACCTGTGCCTCCCTTGTGCAGAATAGACATTTATAACTGCCTCCCCCTCAACCAAGTATTCTTGTACTCCGTGGCACTTCTTTATTGAATCCTCATTTTTTTAACTTTACCATGATCTTGCGGTGCAACCCAGAGTTGAATGAACCTCTCCTCTGTCTGGGTGGTGGGGCCGAAATAACTGACAGTGGCCTTCTCCGGTGGTGGTTGATATGACGCATGATTCCTTGCTGTGGGATCTCTTTCCTCTGTCTGGGTGCTGGGCCGAAATAACTGAGAGTGGCCTTCTCCGGTGGTGGTTGATATGACGCATGATTCCTTGCTGTGGGACCTCTCTCCTCTGTCTGGGTGCTGGGCCGAAATAACTGAGAGTGGCCTTCTCCGGTGGTGGTTGATATGATGCATGATTCCTTGCTGTGGGACCTCTCTCCTCTGTCTGGGTGCTGGGACGAAATAACTGAGAGTGGCGTTCTCCGGTGGTGGGTGATATGATGCATGATTCCTTGCTGTGGGACCTCTCTCCTCTGTCAGGGTGCTGGGCCGAAATAACTGAGAGTGGCCTTCTCCGGTGGTGGTTGATATGACGCATGATTCCTTGCTGTGTGACCTGTATCCTCTGTCTGGGTGCTGGGCCGAAATAACTGAGAGTGGCCTTCTCCGGTGGTGGGTGAAATGACGCATGATTCCTTGCTGTGGGACCTCTCTCCTCTGTCAGGGTGCTGGGCTGAAATTACTGAGAGTGGCCTTCTCCAGTGGTGGGTGATATGACGCCTGACCCATGCTGTGGGACCTCTCTCCTCTGTCTGGGTGCTGGGCCGAAATAACTGAGAGTGGCCTTCTCCGGTGGAGGGTGAAATAACGCATGATTCCTTGCTGTGTGACCTCTCTCCTCTGTCTAGGTGCTGGGCCGAAATAACTGAGAGTGGCCTTCTCCGATGGTGGTTGATATGGCGCATGATTCCTTGCTGTGGGACCTCTCTCCTCTGACTGGGTGCTGGTGCCTAAATAACTGAAAATGGCCTTCTCCAGTGGTGGGTGATATGACGCATGATTCCTTGCTGTGGGACCTCTCTCCTCTATCTGGGTGCTGGGGCCGAAATAACTGAAAGTGGCCTTCTCCAGTGGTGGGTGATAAGACATAGTAACATAGTATATAAGGCCGAAAAAAGACATTTGTCCATCCAGTTCGGCCTGTTTCCTGCAAGTTGATCCAGAGGAAGGCAAAAACCCCTGTGAGGTAGAGCCAATTTTCCCCACTTAAGGGGAAAAAAATTCCTTCCCAACTCCAATCAGGCAGTCAGAATAACTCCCTGGATCAATGACCCATCTTTAGTAGCTATAGCCTGAAATATTATTACGCTCCAGAAATACATCCAGGCCCCTCTTGAATTCCTTTATTGGACTCACCATCACCACCTCCTCAGGCAGAGAGTTCCATAGTCTTACTGCTCGTACCGTGAAGAACCCTTTTCTATGTTTGTGTACAAACCTTCTTTCCTCCAGACGCAGAGGATGTCCCCTCGTCACAGTCACAGTCCTGGGGATAAATAGATGATGGGAGAGATCTTTGTACTGACCCCTGATATATTTATACATAGTTATTAGATCTCCCCTCAGTCATCTTTTTTCTAGAGTGAATAACCCTAATTTTGATACCCTTTCAGGGTACTGTAGTTGCCCCATTCCAGTTATTACTTTAGTTGCCCTCCTCTGAACTCTCTATAGCTCTGCTATGTCTGCCTTGTTCACGGGAGCCCAGAACTGTACACAGTACTCCATGTCTGGTCTGACTAGTGATTTATAAAGTGGTAAGACTATATTTTCATCACGGGCATCTATGCCCCTTTTGATGCAACCCATTATCTTATTGGCCTTAGCAGCAGCTGCCTGACACTGGTTTTTACAGCTTAATTTGTAATTTATTAAAATTCCTAGATCCTTTTCTATGTCAGTGTTACTGAGTGTTTTACCATTTAGTATGTACGGGTGACTTGCATTATTCCTTCCCATGTGCATAACTTTACATTTGTCAGTGTTAAACCTCATCTGCCATTTCTCTGCCCAAGCCCCAAATCTATCCAGATCCCTCATCCCTCAGACGCATGATTCCTGGCTTTGGGACCTGTATCCTCGGTCTTGGTGCTGTGCCGAAATAACTGAAAGTGGCCTTTTCCAGTGGTGGGTGATATGACGCATGATTCCTTGCTGTGGGACCTCTCTCCTCTGTCTGGGCGCTGGGCTGAAATAACTGAGAGTGGCCTTCTCCAGTGGTGGGTGATATGATGCATGATTCCTTGCTGTGGGACCTCTCTCCTCTGTCTGGGTAATGGACCAAAATAACTGAGAGTGGCCTTCTCCGGTGGTGGGTGAAAAGACGCATGATTCCTTGCTGTGGGACCTCTCTCCTCTGTCTGGGTGCTGGGCCGAAATAACTGAGAGTAGCCTTCTCCGGTGGTGGTTGATATGACGCATGATTCCTTGCTGTGGGACCTCTCTCCTCTGTCTGGGTGCTGGGCCGAAATAACTGAGAGTGGCCTTCTCCGGTGGTGGTTGATATGACGCATGATTCCTTGCTGTGGGACCTCTCTCCTCTGTCTGGGTGCTGGGCTGAAATAACTGAGAGTGGCCTTCTCCGATGGTGGGTGATATGATGCATGATTCCTTGCTGTGGGACCTCTATCCTCTGTCTGGGTGCTGGGCCGAAATAACTGAGAGTGGCCTTCTCCGGTGGAGGTTGATATGACGCATGATTCCTTGCTGTGTGACCTGTATCTTCTGTCTGGGTGCTGGGCCGAAATAACTGAGAGCGGCCTTCTCCGATGGTGGGTGAAATGACGCATGATTCCTTGCTGTGGGACCTCTCTCCTCTGTCTAGGTGCTGGGCCGAAATAACTGAGAGTAGCCTTCTCCAGTGGTGGTTGATATGACGCATGATTCCTTGCTGTGGGACCTCTCTCCTCTGTCAGGGTGCTGGGCTGAAATAACTGAGAGTGGCCTTCTCCGATGGTGGTTGATATGACGCATGATTCCTTGCTGTGGGACCTCTCTCCTCTGACTGGGTGCTGGGGCCGAAATAACTGAAAGTGGCTTTCTCCAGTGGTGGGTTATATGACGCCTAATTGCTTTCTGTGGAACCTGTATCCTCGGTCTGGGTGCTGGGCCGAAATAACTGAGAGTGGCCTTCTCCGGTGGTGGTTGATATGACGCATGATTCCTTGCTGTGGGACCTCTCTCCTCTGACTGGGTGCTGGGGCCTAAATAACTGAAAATGGCCTTCTCCAGTGGTGGGTGATATGACGCATGATTCCTTGCTGTGGGACCTCTCTCCTCTGACTGGGTGCTGGGGCCTAAATAACTGAAAATGGCCTTCTCCAGTGGTGGGTGATATGACGCATGATTCCTTGCTGTGGGACCTCGCTCCTCGGTCTGGGTGCTGGCCGAAATAACTGAGAGTGGCCTTCTCCAGTGGTGGGTGATATGACGCATGATTCATTGCTGTGGGACCTCTCTCCTCGGTGTGGGTGCTGGCCGAAATAACTGAGAGTGGCCTTCTCCGGTGGTGGGTGATATAACGCATGATTCCTTGATGTGGGACCTGTATCCTCGGTCTGGGTGCTGGGCCAAAATAACTGAAAGTGGCCTTCTCCAGTTGTGGGTCATATGATGCATGATTCCTTGCTGTGGGACCTCTCTCCTCGGTCTGGGTGCTGGGCCGAAATAACTGAGAGTGGCCTTCTCCGGTGGTGGTTGATATGACGCATGATTCCTTGCTGTGGGACCTCTCTCCTCTGTCTGGGTGCTGGGCCGAAATAACTGAGAGTGGCCTTCTCCGGTCGTGGTTGATATGACGCATGATTTCTTGCTGTGGGACCTCTCTCCTCTGTCTGGGTGCTGGGGCCGAAATAACTGAGAGTGGCCTTCTCCAATGGTGGTTGATATGACGCATGATTCCTTGCTGTGGGACCTCTCTCCTCTGACTGGGTGCTGGGCCGAAATAACTGAAAGTGGCCTTCTCAAGTGGTGGGTGATATGACGCATGATTCCTTGCAGTGGGACCTGTATCCTCGGTCTGGATGCTGGGCTGAAATAACTGAAAGTGGCCTTCTCCAGTGGTGGGTGATATGACGCATGATTCCTTGCTGTGGGACTCTCTCCTCTGTCTGGGTGCTGGGGCCGAAATAACTGAAAGTGGCCTTCTCCAATGGTGGTTGATATGACGCATGATTCCTTGCTGTGGGACCTCTCTCCTCTGTCAGGGTGCTGGGCTGAAATAACTGAGAGTGGCCTTCTCCAATGGTGGTTGATATGACGCATGATTCCTTGCTGTGGGACCTCTCTCCTCTGACTGGGTGCTGGGCCGAAATAACTGAGAGTGGCCTTCTCCGGTCGTGGTTGATATGACGCATGATTTCTTGCTGTGGGACCTCTCTCCTCTGTCTGGGTGCTGGGGCCGAAATAACTGAAAGTGGCCTTCTCCAGTGTTGAGTGATATGACGCATGATTCCTTGCAGTGGGACCTCTCACCTCTGTCTGGTTGCTGGGCTGAAATAACTGAGAGTGGCCTTCTCCGGTGGTGGTTGATATGACGCATGATTCCTTGCTGTGGGACCTCTCTCCTCTGACTGGGTGCTGGGGCCTAAATAACTGAAAATGGCCTTCTCCAGTGGTGGGTGATATGACGCATGATTCCTTGCTGTGGGACCTCTCTCCTCTGACTGGGTGCTGGGGTCTAAATAACTGAAAATAGCCTTCTCCAGTGGTGGGTGATATGACGCATGATTCCTTGCTGTGGGACCTCTCTCCTCGGTCTGGGTGCTGGGCCGAAATAACTGAAAGTGGCCTTCTCCAATGGTGGTTGATATGACGCATGATTCCTTGCTGTGGGACCTCTCTCCTCGGTCTGGGTGCTGGCCGAAATAACTGAGAGTGGCCTTCTCCGGTGGTGGGTGAAAAGACGCATGATTCCTTGCTGTGGGACCTGTATCCTCTGTCTGGGTGTTGGGCCGAAATAAATGAAAGTGGCCTTTTCCAGTGGTGGGTGATATGACGCATGATTCCTTGCTGTGGGACCTCTCTCCTCGGTCTGGGTGCTGGCCGAAATAACTGAGAGTGGCCTTCTCCGGTGGTGGTTGATATGACGCTTGATTCCTTGCTGTGGGACCTCTCTCCTTTGTCTGGGTGCTGGGCCGAAATAACTGAGAGTGGTCTTCTCCGGATGTTGGTTGATATGACGCATGATTCCTTGCTGTGGGACCTCTCTCCTCTGTCTGGGTGCTGGGGCCGAAATAACTGAAAGTGGCCTTCTCCAGTGATGAGTGATATGACACATGATTCCTTGATGTGGGACCTCTCTCCTCTGTCTGGGTGCTGGGCTGAAATAACTGAGAGTGGCCTTCTCCGTTGGTGGTTGATATGACGCATGATTCCTTGCTGTGGGACCTCTCTCCTCTGACTGGGTGCTGGGGCCTAAATAACTGAAAATGGCCTTCTCCAGTGGTGGGTGATATGACGCATGATTCCTTGCTGTGGGACCTCTCTCCTCTATCTGGGTGCTGGGGCCGAAATAACTGAAAGTGGCCTTCTCCAGTGGTGGGTGATATGACGCATGATTCCTTGCTGTGGAACCTGTATTCTCGGTCTGGGTGCTGGGCCGAAATAACTGAAAGTGGCCTTCTCCAGTGGTGGGTGATATGACACATGATTCCTTGCTGTAGGACCTGTATCCTCGGTCTGGGTGCAGTGCCGAAATAACTGAAAGTGGCCTTCTCCAGTGGTGGGGTATATGACGCATGATTCATTGCTATGGGACCTCTCTCCTCGGTCTGGGTGCTGGCCGAAATAACTGAAAGAGGCCTTCTCCAGTGGTGGGTGATATGACGCATGATTCTTTGCTGTGGGACCTGTATCCTCGGTCTGGGTCGAAATAACTGAAAGTGGCCTTCTCCAGTGGTGGGTGATATGACGCATGAATCCTTGCTGTGGGACCTCTCTCCTCGGTCTGGGTGCTGGCCGAAATAACTGAGAGTGGCCTTCTCCAGTGGTGGTTGATATGACGCATTATTCCTTGCTGTGGGACCTCTCTCCTCAGTCTGGGTGCTGGCCGAAATAACTGAAAGTGGCCTTCTCCAGTGTTGGGTAATATGACGCATGATTCCTTGCTGTGGGACCTCTCTCCTCGGTCTGGGTGCTGGCCGAAATAACTGAGAGTGGCCTTCTCCGGTGGTGGTTGATATGACGCATGATTCTTTGCTGTGGGACCTCTCTCCTCTGTCTGAGTGTTGGGCCGAAATAACTGAGAGTGGCCTTCTCCGGTGGTGGTTGATATGACGCATGATTCCTTGCTGTGGGACCTCTCTCCTCTGTCTGTGTGCTGGGGCCGAAATAACTGAAAGTGGCCTTCTCCAGTGTTGAGTGATATGACGCATGATTCCTTGCAGTGGGACCTGTCTCCAATTGATATTGGTCAAATTTCATTTATTTTATTTTATTTTAATACATTTCCCTATCCACATTTGTTTGCAAGGGATTTACCTACATTTTGCTGCCTTTGGCAGCCCTCTAGCCCGTTCCTGTACTATTTTACAGCCTTTTTAGTGCCTAAAAGTTCGGGTCCCCATTGACTTCAATGGGGTTCGGGTTCGGGATAAAGTTTGGGTCGAGTTCGGATCCCGAACCCGAACATTTTCGGGAAGTTCGGCCGAACTTCTCGAACCCGAACATCCAGGTGTTCGCTCATCTTTAACAGTTATCCTTTAAGGCCGAAGATGGTTTTGAGGCCACATATTGTACTCCATTGTAAGTAATGAGCAGCTTAACAGGGAATCCTGTCAGCAATTTGAAACCTAAGGGCCACAATTTCTTCATCATGGGAATTAGTCCACAATCTCATTGTGGGCAGAGATGAGTTCTGCAATTTTAGATTCCACATGGGAGGATTAAGAGTTCAGGGAAGAAAGTTCTTGTTGAAGCTGATAAAAGGCAGTTTGCAGATCTTTTTGTAAAGTTACTTGGAGACCAGATATCAATACCCTCATTGTGGCTTCTGTGATAGGGGCATCTCCCGAAGTCCCCACTAGAGGTAGGGATGCAGCATTAGACCCATAAGATCTCCCTCCTTTAGTAGCAGCATCTCCTGGTGTACTCTGCCCCTTCCCTGATGTGCTGTTGTGGCTATGTTGGGCAGAGATTGCCAGAGGCACTGAGGATTGTGAGGTAGGGGTGGAGCAGGGGATACCTCTTGAGTGTGGTGTCGCTGGAGAGGCTGGTTGGAAAGCTGCCAGGGTCTGTTTTAGTGATTTAAATTCTTTCTTTTTGTCATTTATTGCTTTCTTTACAATTCTATTTATCCACATTGATTTTTTCTTGTTCTTTACCCTTTTATTCCCTTAAGGTATGTACCTCTCACAATTAGAGTTTAGGATGATTTTAAAAATATCAAATTTTTTCGCTATTTTTGCATTTTTGAGGACTTTGTCCCAGTTAGTTAGGCCACAAGCCCCTCTTAGTTGGCTAAATTTAGCTTCTTTTGGTATTTTTGTTCCTCCCTGAAGAAACACTCTTTTGAATGACAAGGTTATTATTTTATGGTCATTATTTCCCAGGTGTCCCCCAATCTGCATATATTTTGTTTTGTCAGGTCTATTGGTTAGTACGAAGTCCAGTATGGCCATTCCTCTAGTCAGGTCCTGACCGATCAGCTGTTTGAGATGGCATTGGTGTCAAAGCCTTCTCTCAGCTCACCAAGCACAGCATCATACTCACTTCAATGGGGCTAAGCTGTTTCCCAGGCCATGTGACAAATGTACATGATATCACATGGCCTAGGCAAAGCTGCAAGAAGGCCACAGCACTACTGTGAGCACTGATGCCTTCTCAAACAGCTGATTGTCGTGGATCCTAGGTGTTGGACCTCTATAGATCAGATGCTGATGAGTCCATGACCTATCCAGAGGATAAATATCATAAAGGGATAAAAAGAATTAAAAAAAAGGGAAACCTCTTTAATTTAATTGTAAGGAATGCCTTTGCAAATAATTGCATTTTATCTCTTCCCTCTTCTTAACAATCTAGAGATAATGCAAATTGCTTCAAAAAAATACTGATTCAGCAAACTTAGTGGAAAGTAAAATTTGTGTTGGTCTCAAAACTTTTGGCCAGTACTGTACAGTAATTGAAATTTATATGTTTAAAGGGGTATCCCATGATCTGAAAAATGATCTATTTATTTATTTTTTCAAAAAAACATTGCAGTACTCATCCCCATTCAAGGGAATAGGACAGAGATGTCATACTAAATAAATCCCATGAACACACATGGCACTGTTTGGGGCAAAAAAGAAAAGAAAATCATATTTTGTTATCCTGGACAACTGCTACTAGGTTCTTTGGCAAATACAGCCATTTCAATTCTCTATATAATATTCAGGCACTTACAGTATATTAGGAATGACTGACGGGCTTGCCATCAGATTTTTTCTTTTAGATATAATGAAAATGGCAAATCATTTTAATAAATTATATATTTTGTAGTTTATATGACAAAAACATTTTTCTCCTTCTAAAGGCAATTCATTTAATGTAATATCACTGGGCCTGGATTGTAATATCACTGCTGCACTAGATTGATGAAGTGCATGCACCACAATTATTTTTTTCATTTACATAACATAACATAACATAGTAACATAGTAACATAGTAACATAGTATATAAGACCGAAAAAAGACATTTGTCCATCCAGTTCGGCCTGTTTCCTACAAGTTGATCCAGAGGAAGGCAAAAAAAACCCTGTGAGGCAGAAGCCAATTTTCCTCACTTAAGGGGAAAAAAAAAATTCCTTCCCGACTCCAATCAGGCAATCAGAATAACTCCCTGGATCAACGACCCCTCTCTACTAGCTGTAGCCTGTAATATTATTACACTCAAGAAATAAATCCAGTCCCCTCTTGAATTCCTTTATTGTACTCACCATCACCACCTCCTCAGGCAGAGAGTTCCATAGTCTCACTGCTCTTACAGTGAAGAATCCTTTTCTATGTTTGTGTACAAACCTTCTTTCCTCAGACGCAGAGGATGTCCCCTTGTCACAGTCACAGTCCTGGGGATAAATAGATGATGGGACAGATCTCTGTACTGACCCCTGATATATTTATACATAGTTATTAGATCTCCCCTCAGTCGTCTTTTTCTAAAGTGAATAACCCTAATTTTGATACCCTTTCAGGGTACTGTAGATCCCTCATTCCAGTTATTACTTTAGTTGCCCTCCTCTGAACCCTCTCCAGCTCTGCTATGTCTGTCTTGTTCACAGGAGCCCAGAACTGTACACAGTACTCCATGTGTGGTCTAACCAGTGATTTGTAAAGTGGTAGGACTATGTTCTCATCACGGGCGTCTATGCCCCTTTGATGCAACCCATTATCTTATTGGCCTTGCCAGCAGCTGCCTGACACTGGTTTTTGCAGCTTAATTTGCTGTTTATTAAAATTCCTAGATCCTTTTCCATGTCAGTGTTACCGAGTGTTTTACCATTTAATATGTACGGGTGACTTGCATTATTCCTTCCCATGTGCATAACTTTACATTTGTCAGTGTTAAACCTCATCTGCCATTTTTCTGCCCAAGCCTCCAATCTATCCAGATCCCTCTGTAGCAGAAAACTGTCCTCTTCAGTGTTAATTACTTTACACAGTTTAGTGTCATCTGCAAAAATAGATATTTTACTGTGCAAGCCTTCTACAAGATCATTAATAAATATATTGAAGAGAATAGGGCCCATAATAGATATAATTTTTTTTAGACAACTTTTGCATCAGATTTTTGTCTGCACCTACTTTGTTTTCTAACCGTCTTCAACAGTTTTTGAATATTTTGGACAAAAACTAATTTAGATCCAAGGTTCTGATAGTATAAAGTCCTTTGGCACATTGTGTCACAAATAGGGATTTTTGTGGGCTATTGTGTTAAAAAAACAAAAGGTTTGGAAATAGATTATTACATGGTACAGCTTTATTGAAGGAGAAAAAAACAACAAAAAATTTAGGAATTTATCCAAAGTAAATTTTCACATAAAAAGTTTATGCTTCAGATTTATTTGTCTCTAAAGACAAAAATGAGATAATAAATTAATTTTCCAAAATTTATAGTGTTTATTATTTGGCTGTATACATTTAATGAATCAGCAGAATAATAATTTCCATGCATTCAGTGAAAATATATGCTCTATGGAGTCTGGCAGGATAGCATAATTGGTTTCGTCCTTCAAAATTAAAACATGCTGTTCGTGGCTAAAACAAAGACTCCAACACATAGTGAATAGCATAAAAAAGAAATAAATGTAAATTGCAATTAAGCAGGGAATTAAAGAACACTATATGTAGAAATGGGATGATTATTTAGTGGTTAGTGGAATAGAAAGTACAAAGTGTTTTACTCCTCATGAGGCTTGAACACACTGTTTTTAATCCTTAGATACAATATAGATATACATTGGATAAACATTATCTTATCAAATACCATCAGTTATGTCCAAGCCTCTCATAAACATTTAGTGCTTTCTTTGCTTTAAGTGATACAGCTGCTGTTTAGTTAATAGGGTTATCAGAGATCATGAAAATCAGAGATCATATAGTACATAACAGCTAGAAGCTAGAGCCAGCCCTATACCTCACATGGGTCCAGAGATCTTTGCATTCATTGCTCTGCTAGATATATCAAGCTGACAGCTCAAGGGGAGTATATTCTCTGCTGCAGCTCAGGAGGTGTGTCCATTCTCCTGGAGCTCTCTTCCTATCACAGCTCAGGAGGCAAGGATGAAACTGAACATGCATGACATTCTCAGTGAGCATGTCGAAGAAATAAGAAAAAGAACAAACAGCAGGTGGCGCTATACAGATACATTTTATTGAATAACTCAGTGGCTACATTTGTAATAACATGCAATCAGGGCCGTCTTTAACAATGGGCAAAATGGGCAGCTGCCCCGAGACCAGTTGCTCCTGGGGGGCCCAAGGCAGCTTCCTCTTGAGCCCTGCTAGCCACTGCCCCGGGTGTCAGGCAGTCAGCTACACAGGGGGTGCTGCCATGCCTGCCGGCACCCCAGGCAGCGTACTGTGAGATCTGTGATTCTCTAGGACCTTAGATGACATAATCACCATGTGACCAGTAACCTAGCAATATTACTGGTCACATGGCTATGAGGTCATCAAGGTCCTTTCTACCAGGAGTGTTTCTGTAGAAGTTTGCCTTAACTGTGGAGCTTTTTTTATGAAGATTACATCAGAAAAAGGTAACAGGGGCTGTTATGCTAATATACTGTAAACTACTGTATAGTGGGGTGCTGTATAGTGTGGGGGACTGTATACTGTGGGTGCTGTATATTGTGGAGTTCTATACTGCTGTACTGTATACTGTGGGGGGCTGTATAATGTGGGGGGCTGTATACTGTATACTGTGGGTGCTGTATATTGTGGAGTTCTATACTGCTGTACTGTATACTGTGGGGGGCTGTATACTGTGGGGGGCTGTATACTGTATACTGTGGGTGCTGTATATTGTGGAGTGCTATACTGCTGTAGTGTATAGTGTGGGGGGCTGTATAGTGTGGGGTGCTGTATCGTGTATAGTTTGGGGTACTGTATACAGTGAGGTGCTATACTGCTCTACTGTATACTGTGAGTTGTATACTGTGGGCTGCTATACTGCTCTACTATATACTGTGGGGTACTGTATTGTGTGGGGTGCTATACTTTATACTGTGTGGTGCTGTAGACTGTGGGCTGCTATACTGCTGTACTATATACTGTGGGGTACTGTATAGTGTGGGGTGCTATACTGCATACTGTGGGTTGCTGTATGCTAGAGGGTGATATACTGCATACTGTGGGGTGCTGGGGTGCACTGTAACGCTAGGGTGAACCGAGCCCTGGTCTCCTTCCTGCAGAGCGGTGCCCACTTCCAGCCCTGGGCCCAGCTGCCCAGAGCACTGATCCTGAGCCGCTGGAGTCTTCAGAACTGGAAGGATTTACAGTCACTCACTGTACTCTACCAGATGTGTTGTCTTTTTGTGTGTGTATTGTGGTGGAGGGCGTGATTGCATGCTAAGGTGTGGGAAGGCGGGATCCAGGGGGCCCAAGTAAATTTTTGCCCAGGGTCCAATCAATATTAACGACTACATGCAATTATGAAAGTGTTCAGATGCAGCTGCTGGTTTGAAAACTGTAGAATATTTTTTGTGGACAACCCTTTTAAAGTCTAAGTAAAGCAAATTAATATAGTACACATTATAAACATATAAATAATAATTTGCACAAATTGTATAATTTAAGCGGTTGTGCCAGTATTAAATATTTTTTTAACCTCTTAGTGACCAGCCTGTTTTAGGCCTTACTGACCAAGCATTTTTCTTCCTTTTTAAATTGTCACGTTCCAAGAGCTATAACTTTTTTATTTTTCCATCTATATAGCTTTATAAGGGCTTGTTTTTTTTGTGGGACAAGTTGTAGATTTTAATGGCGCCAACCACAATACTGCCACTGTGTTTTTAAGTTATACATTTTAAGGCGTTCATTTTTCAGTATAAATAACATAATATCTTTATTCTCTGCGTCAGTACGATTACTGTGATACCAAATACATATATATTTTTACGTTTTACTTTTTTGCTATAAAACCCCCCTTTTTTTAAAGAATCACCATGGTAAGATGGACCATGTGATTGGACCATGTGATGTGATGTCATCACAGGTCCTTTAGTTGTTAGCTGATGCTGGAAAAGAGAAGACAGATCGCAACTACGCGATCAAGTGGCTAAGGTAAGTTAACTTTTATTATTTTTAACCCCTTCCTCTTCGTTTTACTAAGCATTCTTTATTAAGAATGCTATTATTTTCCCTTATAACCATGTTATAAGGGAAAATAATAAAGATCTGGTCCCGTTGCTAAGCAACCATGCTTGAAAATCGCGCTGCATCCGCACTTGCTTGCGATTTTCCCGCAGCCCCATTCACTTCTATGGGGCATGCGTTGCGTGAAAAACGCACAATATAGAGCATGCTGCGATTTTCACGCAACGCAGAAGTGATGCGTGAAAATCACCGCTCATGTGCACAGCCCCATAGAAATAAATGGGTCTGGATTCAATGCAGGTGCAATGCGTCCACCTCACGCATTGCACCCGCGTGGAAAACTCGCCCGTGTGAAAGGGGCCTAATACCAAGCGATCAAAAAGACGTATGCCTCCCAAAATAGTACAAATCAAACCATCATCTCATCCCAAAAAAAATGAGCCCAAAAAAAAAAAAATATATGGCCCTCAGACTATGGAGACACTAAAACATCATTTTTTATTTTTTTTCGAAAATGCTGTTATTGTGTTAAAGTAAAATATTTTTAAAAAAGTATATATATTAGGTATCGCCGGTTCCGTAAAAACCTTCTCTATAAAAACATCACATGATCTAACCCCTCAGGTAAATACTGTAAACATTTTTTAATAAAAACATTGTAAAAAAAAATTTTTGTCACCTCACATCACAAAAAGTGAAATAGCAAGTCATCAGAAAAATATATGCCTTCCAAAATAGTGCCAATCAGACCGTCATCTCATCCCGCAAAAAATTATAACCTATATAGGACAATTGCCCAAAAAATATATAAAAATATGGCTCTCAGACTATGGAGACATTAAAGCATGATTTTTTTTGTTTCAAAAATGGTATTATTGTCTAAAACTTAAATAAATAAATAAAAATTATACATATCAGGTATCGCCCCGTCCATAACAACCTGTTCTATAAAAATAACACATGACCTAACCCCTCAGGTGAACACAGCAAAAAAAATTAATAATATAAATACGGTGTCAAAAGCCATATTTGTCAGCTTACATCACACAAAGTGTAATAGCAAGCGACCAAAATGTTATACACACCCCAAGATAGTGCCAATCAAACCGACATCTCATCCTGCAAAAAATGTGCCCCTACATAGTTGCTCAAAAAAAAGAATAGCTTTCAGAATGTTGGAGACACTAAAAAATCATTTTATTCAAAAATTCTTTATTATGTAAAACTGAAACAAAACCCCCCAAAAAGTAGTCATATTTGGTATTGTCGCGTCCGTAACAACCTGCTCTATAGAAATAGCACACAATCTAACCTGTCAGTTCAACGATGTAAATAACAAAAAATAAAAACGGTCCCAAAACAGCTATTTTTTTTGTAAATTTTCCATTTGAATCCATTTTTCCACTCGAAAGCAAGGGTTTACAGCCAAACAAAACTCAACATTCATTGCCCTGATTCTGTAGTTTACAGAAACACCCCATATGTGGTTGTAAACTGCTGTATGGCCAAAGAAGAAGGAAAGGAACGCCATATGGTTTTTGGAAGGCTGGACTGTTTTTTTGACATTATGTCCAATTTTAAGCCCCCCTGATGAACCTTTACAGTAGAAAGGCCAAAAAAGTGACTCCATCTAAGAAACTACACCCCTCAAGGTATTCAAAACTGATTTTAAAACTTTTTTTTAACCCTTTAGGAGTTATTGGGAAATGAAGATTAAATTTCAGAATTTTTATTTTTTGTTATGTTGTATCAAAAAAAGTGTAATATAGAGCAACCAAAAATCATATTTACCCTAAAATAGTACAAACAAAACTGCCACTGTATCCCGTAGTTTCCAAAATGGGGTCACTTTTTTGTAGTTTCTACTATAGGGGTGCATCAGGGGGGCTTCAAATGGGACATGGTTTAAAAAAAACAGTCCAGCAAAATCTGCCTTCCAAAAACTATATGGCGCTCCTTTCCTTCTGAGAGTTTTATTTGGCTGTTAGCCCTTTGCTTTGTTACTGGAAAAAATGGATTAAAATGGAAAATTTGCCAAAAAATCAAAATTCTGAATTTTTATCTCCATTTGCCATTAACTCTTGTGGAACACCTAAAGGGTTAAAAAAGTTTGTAAAATCAGTTTTGTATACCTTGAGGGGTGTAGTTTCTAGAACTAGTCCTTAAAAAGTGGGTTTTGGAAAATTTCTGAAAAATTTCAAGATTTTCTTCTAAACTTCTAAGCCTTGTAACATCTCCAAAAAATAAAATGGCATTCCCAAAATGATCGATACATGAAGTAGACATATGGGGAATGTGAAGTAATAACTATTTTTGGAGGTATTACTATGTATTATAGAAGTAAAGAAATTGAAACTTGGAAATTTGCTAATTTTTCCAAATTTTGGGTAAATTTGGTATTTTGTATAAATAAAAATGAATTTTTTTGACTCCATTTTACCAGTGTCATGAAGTACAATATGTGACGAAAAAACAATCTCAGAATGGCCTGGATAAGTCAAAGTGTTTTAAGTTATTCACATATAAAGTGACACTGGTCAGATTTGCAAAAAATGGCCTGGTCCATAAGGTGAAATATGGCCGAGTCCTTAAGGGGTTAAGGGGTTGTCCACTTTAGCATAATTCATTTTATTAGAAATTCCCAACAATAATTTGATCCAGGTTGTTCTGCTGAGAGAGAACAATAAAATCATATCCTTAGGTACACAATGCAGCTAGTTTAGGATCTGACAGGGACAGTTTAAGGATTATATAATTAGTTAGATAAAGTTAATTGATAGAGAAATTTTAGCTAGGGACAGTAGAGGGTCAGACTCGGTGTAGTGTGATGTACTAGTGTGTGTCACTGAGCAGCAGCCATTTAGTGAAGCTCTGCTTGCTATTCACATCAATATTTAAAGCTATAATACTATTTTTTTTTTCCAAATATGTATCAGCAAAAAAAAAATCACAATCGCAGACAGAAATGTTCTACAATATTAATCCAGGTGCTGCTAGTGTGCTGACTGATATAGTTTTCTACATCACAGTTGCACTAGACTGTTTATTGTACATTTTATTAAGAAAACTGTTAAATTCCATTCACCTCAAACTAGTGTACCTAACCTGCCACACTGGTCCGCCTCACAGGCTTTGCTATTTAGTGTAGTCATAGACTGTCCGATTGACCATTTGTTTCTACTAAATTGTGGCTCAGAGCAGCTGATGCAACCTTGCAGTGCAGGCTCAAAAGCTGCCAGACCTAAGTCAAGCTGAGGCGGTGGTACTGTTGGTGGCAGAAATGTTGTAAGTGTTGCTGGGGTGGTGGGTGTGTGCGGGTATCTCCTGTGTGGACATATTTCTCCACAATACCAGCTAAAAAAACAAAACATCAATGTGTGCAAGCTATGCAGGGAAAGTATAATGTGGCTATTCAAGCACAAATATAGGCACTATTGGAGTCATTAATCAAACTGGTGAAAAGTAGAACTGGCTTAGTTGCCCCTAGCAACCAATCAGATTCCACTTTTTATTTTTGACAGCTGCTTTGGAAAATGAATGGAATCTGATTGATTGCTATGGGCTACTAATCCAGTTCTACTTTACACCAGTTTGATAAATTACCCCAATAATGACTCTCCTTCAGCTCAGAAGTGGCATCTCCTTCAGAGGTGGCATCACCTACTCAGGAGGAAAAATTGAACTAGCCAGCAATGTGTGCAAGGGATAGTGACCTATATAAGAAAATTCTTAAATGTGAATCCTATTGAATATTTCTTCTAGATAATAGAGCTCTTAGGGGCCTTAGTCATAGACAGCATTTAATTTATGAATACTAGTTCTTTTTCTACCATAGAATCAGTAGATTTTTTTTTTATACCTGCAAAGTGTTTGTTTTTATGTATGTCTTTTACTTTACTCAATGGGATATTAATGAGATAATTAATTTATGCAAACACATGCATCAGACGTCTGTTAGCAGTGCAGTGCTAAGTGGTTTTAAAGAGGGTTACATTTTAAAGCCTGATAAGGTTATGATTAAGGCATTCAAACGAAATGTGTAAACCAGAACTGTTCCACTGCAAATCAGACATGTTGTTATGTTTTAAAATGACTTCAGTAAAGACAGGCTTTAAACTAGATGGTGACCTGTGCTGGAAGTTTGGTGTATCACTGTCACTTTGACATTATTAACTCAATCCTGGCATTAAAGTGCTTGAAAGTGGTTGGATACAGTCGTAGTAGACATCAGTGCCATACATGATTTTTCACGGCAATCTAAGCACTTTCGATTTGGGTTAAATTTATTCATACTAAGGATGAGAGAACCAGTTCAAGCAGGGAGGTGCCCTAGCAGAACAAGAAGAATATCACAATGTGCTGGGCTGTGAATAAGGGTTTATTCCAGAAAAAAACATATTAGCGAGTCAGGGACAGTCTGAAATCAATCAAGTTTGTATTCTACTGCTACTAACAATGAAGAGAAATGAAAAATGTGTGTTTGGAATAGGGAAACTGTCAGTCAGGGAGTGAGAAGAGAAGAGGTAAGGCTGTCTGTGCCTGCTAGCACAACTGCAGCTGCTGCAAACCTCAAAATAAGCTACACAGACATTAATTTCATTTTTTCCCCATTTTCACAGAAATCCTCATGTCACATATTTAGTTTATTTTTTTTGTTTTAGTTTGGAAAGCTGTTTACACCAGTAAGAACAAAATATTATCGCTAAATCCGTTTATTATCTCCACACACACAGTTCCAATTTCTTTGCGCTTTGTGGTAACAAATCATTTTTTTTCCAAAAATGGCAGCTATGCGTCTTACAAAGTAAAAATAAGAAGCCTGGAAATTCAATATGACCTATAAATTTGTGCAGCCAGCCAATCAGCAGATAGCGATCCCTTTTTGATGTCACAGACCTTCAGCAGTCGTTGCCATTTCACTGTGAACATAAGGAGAGACATGTCAAGCACCAGGGACAGTGTTTTAGTAAGTTTATAAATGTGGAATTAGCGTTAAACGCGAATATTCGAATCGCGAACTTTAATCGCGAATATCTGCACTTCGAGAATTTGCAAAGATTTAGAATATAGTGCTATATATTCATATTCGCGAATCTTCTAGATTTTTTTTTTCATCTGAAACCATAATCCCTCCCTGCTTTTTGCTTTTGGGCCCATGAGAAGGCTGCAATGTCTTTGTCTGAGCTTAACAACATCCCTAGCAACCAATAGGAAAGTTGGCTACCCCTTACTATATAAGAACCATACATGCTACAGACACAGTGCTGTGATGTCACAAGTTCACAACAATACTTAGTGCACCAATCAGTAATATGTAGTCAGACCTGCTAAAATGTGAAGTTGCACGTATTGCGCCAAAATATGCGCATCATTAATTGCTGATTTGCGCAATAGCAAATATATTAGAGCACTCTGTCTGCATATAAAGCTATTGTAATGTTCTGCCGTGCCAACCATTTTCTCCAGTCTCAGGAAACTTCTAGCAGCTTGAAAAATGTAGCAAAAATGACCCACGCCTTTATTGCACGCGCAATAACAGGTATATTACATTGCAGCTTTTCACAATCAAAAAAATAATGGCAAATTCTTGAATTTGCATATTTATGATGAGCATTCATCCAAATATTCGCATAATATCGCAAATTCGAATATTGCCCCTGCCGAGTCATCACTATGTGGAATAGGAACAGTGCAGGGACAGTGTAGGGAGATTGTAGGGAGAGTTTTTAGACACTGTAAGGAGAGCATAGGAAGAGCATAGGGAGACTGTTGAGCTGTTTTTTCACAAAGGGTTAATTGTTACTTTCACTTTAGTCATCTAATAACCCTTATCTGTAATTTACTAGGAGTTCATAACACTTATTTAAGTCACATTCTTATCAGTAAGATAAGATCTGAGCTATAATCAGTAGAGTTAAGTGAACACTTGGATGTTCGGGTTTGAGAAGTTTGGCCGAACTTCCCAAAAATGTTCAGGTTTAGGAACCGAACCGGACCCGAACTTCATCCCGACCCCGAACCCCATTAAAGTCAATGGGGACCCGAACTTTTGGGCACTAAAAAGACTGTAAAATAGTCCAGGTAAGGGCTAGAGGGCTGCAAAAGGCAGCAACATGTAGGTAAATGCCCTAATAACAAATGTGTATAGGGAAATGACTTAAAATAAAATAAAATAAATAAAAATTAGCCAATATCAATTGGAACGAGGTCTCACAGCAGAGAATCAGCAGAGAATTAGGCCCCAGCACCCAGACAGAGGAGAGAGGTCCCACAGCAAGGAATAAGGCGTCATATCACCCACCACTGGAGAAGGCCACTTTCAG
This sequence comes from Bufotes viridis, assembly GCA_033119425.1. Lineage (NCBI taxonomy): Eukaryota > Metazoa > Chordata > Amphibia > Anura > Bufonidae > Bufotes > Bufotes viridis. The sequence continues at coordinate 387,755,413 of CM065591.1, forward strand.
TTATTTAGGCCCCAGCACCCAGACAGAGAAGAGAGGTCCCACAGCAAGGAATAATGCAACATATCACCCACCACTGGAGAAGGCCACTTTCATTTATTTAGGCCCCAGCACCCAGACAGAGGAGAGAGGTCCCACAGCAGAGAATCAGGCATCATATCACCCACCACTGGAAAAGGCCACTTTGAGTTATTTAGGCCCCAGCACACAGACAGAGGAGAGAGGTCCCACAGCAACGAATAAGGCGTCATATCACCCACCACTGGAGAGGGCCACTTTCAGTTATTTAGGCCCCAGCACCCAGACAGAGGAGAGAGGTCGCATGGCAGAGGTTCTGGCTTCATGTCACCCACCATTGTAACAGGCCACTTTCAATTATTTAGGCCCCGGCACCCAGATTGAGGAGAGGTTCATTCAACTCTGGGTTGCACCGCAAGATCATGGTAAAATTAAAACAATGAGGATTCAATAAAGAAGTGCTCCGGAGTAAAAGAATACATGTTTGAGGGGGAGGCAGTTATAAATGTCTATTCTGCACAAGGGAGGGACAGGTCCAGTGGGATCCATGCCTGGTTCATTTTTATGAACGTCAGCTTGTCCACGTTGGCTGTGGACAGGCGGTTGCGTTTGTCAGTAATGACGCCCCCTTCCGTGCTGAATACACGTTCAGACAAAACGCTGGCCGCTGGGCAGGCCAGCACCTCCAAGGCATAAAATGCTAACTCTGGCCACGTGGACAATTTGGGGACCCAGAAGTTGAATGGGGCCCGAACCATCAGTCAGTACGTGGAGGGGTGAGCAGACGTACTGTTCAATCATGTTAGTGAAATGCTGCCTCCTGCTAACACATTCCGTATCAGGTGGTGGTGCAGTTAGCTGTGGCATGGAGACAAAACTTTTCCACATTTCTGCAATGCTAACCCTGCCCCCAGAGGAGCTGGCAGTCACACAGCTGCGTTGGCGACCTCTTGCTCCTCCTCTGCCTTCGCCTTGGGCTTCCACCTGTTCCCCGGTGACATTTGGGAATGCTTTCACGAGCGCGTCTTCCTATCACGCTCCAGTGCAGGAAGTAAGGTGGGCACATTGTCTTTGTACCGGGGATCCAGCAGGGTGGCAACCCAGTAGTCTGCACACGTTAAAATGTTGTCAACTTTGCTGTCATTGCGCAGGCACTGCAGCATGTAGTCGCTCATGTGTGCCAGGCTCCCCAGAGGTAAGGACAAGCTGTCCTCTGTTGGAGGCGTATCGTCATTGTCCTCCATATCCCCCCAGCCACGCACCAGTGATGGATATATCACCAAATGACCATAAAGGGACATGCAATACAATTTCATAAACTTTATTAATTGATAAAAAGACCAACAATACACATAATGTCAATGTTAAAAAATATATATATGGCGGTAATACAAATGGTAGCCAAGACATATGACTCCCCTCCCATTCCTAGAAAACCCCGATTGCCCCTCCTATATAGGGTAAAAAAAAACTTTACACAGTGTTGACATAAACCAACACACCCTCAATACAAAACATATATGAATTGGAACAGTGCCTAACTGAGCTAGCCTGATGGGCAACAGCACACACACAGTACAGCAACAAGACACATACGCTCCATCACAATATACCTGAGGGACACTTGGAAAGGAGAACACGGGCTTCCAAGCAGAGAGGAGAGCCTACCCCGACGTACGTTTCGCTACGCTTTGTCATAGCCACTGGCCATGTTGGTGGAGTACTCGAAACAGTGCAACAGGGCACAGAGGTCTCACTTGGAGGCCCAATCATTGGTGGTGAAGTGGTGCTGTTCTGCAGTGCGACTGACGCCTGCGTGCTGCAGCTGAAACTCCACTATGGCCTGCTGCTGCTCGCAGAGTCTCTCCAGCATGTGCAAGGTGGAGTTCCACCTGGTGGGCACGTCGCATATGAGGCGGTGAGCGGGAAGGCCGAAGTTCCGATGTAGCGCAGACAGGCAAGCAAAGGCAGGATGTGAACGCCGGAAGCGCACACAGACGGCCCGCACTTTATGCAGCAGCTCTGACATGTTGGGGTAGTTGTGAATGAACTTCTGCCCCACCAAATTCAGCACATGCGCCAGGCAAGGAATGTGCGTCAAACCAGCCAGTCCCAGAGTTGCGACGAGATTTCGCCCATTATCGCACAACACCAGGCCGGGCTTGAGGCCCACCGGCAGAAACCACTCGTCGGTCTTTTGTTCAATACCCCGCCACAACTCCTGCACGGTGTGGGGCCTATCCCCCAAACATATGAGTTTCAGAATGGCCTGCTGACGTTTACCCCGGGCTGTGCTGAAGTTGGTGGTGAAGGTGTGTGGCTGACTGGATGAGCAGGTAAGAGCAGAGAAGGAGGAAGCCGAGTTGGAGGAGGAGGCTACAGGAGGCAAAGAATGATGCCCTGCGATCCTTGGTAGCGGAAGGACGTGCGCCAAAGAACTCTCCGCCTGGGGCCCAGCCGCCACTACATTTACCCAGTGTGCAGTTTGGGAGATATAGCGTCCCTGGCCATGCTTACTGGTCCACGTATCTGTGGTTAGGTGGACCTTGCCACAGATGGCGTTGCGCAGTGCACACTTGATTTTATCGGATACTTGGTTGTGCAGGGAAGGCACGGCTGTCTTGGAGAAGTAGTGGCGGCTGGGAACAGCATACTGTGGGACAGCCATGGACATCAGCTGTTTGAAGCTGTCTGTGTCCACCAGCCTTAATGACAGCATTTCAAAGGCCAGTAGTTTAGAAATGCTGGCATTCAGGCCCCGGGCTCGAGGGTGGCTAGGTGGGAATTTATGCTTTCTCTCCAAGGTTTGTGAGATGGAGAGCTGAACGCTGCCGTGTGACATGGTGGAGATACTTGGTGACGCAGGTGGTGGGGATGGTGGCACATCCTCTATTTGGTGGTTGGCAGGTGCCAACATTCCTCCCGAGGTGGAGGAAGAGGCCGAGGCAGCAGCAGAAGAGGGAGCAGGGGGAGCCTGAGTGAGTTCCTTGTTTGTAAGGTGTTTACTCCACTGCAGTTCATGCTTTGCATGTAGATGCCTGGTCATGCAGGTTGTGCTAAGGTTCAGAACGTTAATGCCTCGCTTCAGGCCCTGATGGCACAGCGTGCAAACCACTCGGGTCTTGTCGTCAGCACATTGTTTAAAGAAGTACCATGCCAGGGAACTCCTTGAAGCTGCCTTTGGGGTGCTTGGTCCCTGGTGGCGGTGGCCAGTAGCAGGCGAACTCTCTTGGTGGCGGCTGTTCTGCTTTTGCCCTCTGCTCCCTATTTTGCTATGCTGTTTGCTCGGTCTCATCACTGCCTCTTCCTCTGAACTATGAAAGTCAGTGGCACGACTTTCATTCCATGTGGGGTCTAGGACCTCATCATCCCCTGCATCGTCTTCCACACAGTCTTCCTCCCTGACCTCCTGTTCGGTCTGCACACTGCAAAAAGACGCAGCAGTTGGCACCTGTGTTTCGTCATTATCAGAGACGTGCGGACTCTGATGAGGTGGTATTCCCATGTCCTCATCATCAGGAAACATCAGTGGTCGTGCATCAGTGCATTCTATGTCTTCCACCGCTGGGGAAGGGCTAGGTGGATTCCCTTGGGAAACCTTGCCAGCAGAGTCTTCAAACAGCATAAGAGACTGCTGCATAATTAGAGGCTCAGACAGTTTCCCTGATATGCATGGGGGTGATGTGACAGACTGATGGGCTTGGTTTTCAGGCACCACCTGTGCGCTTTCTGCAGAAGACTGGGTGGGAGATAATGTTGTGAACATTCTCGATCCACTGTCGGCCACCCAATTGACTAGCGTATGTACCTGCTCAGGCCTTACCATCCTTAGAACGGCATTGGGCCCCACCAAATATCGCTGTAAATTCTGGCGGGTATTGGAACCTGAGGTAGTTGGTTTACTAGGACGTGTGGCTGTGGCAGAATTGCCACGTCCTCTCCTAGCACCAGAGGGTCCACTAACACCACCATGACCGTGTCCGTGTCCCTTACTAGATGTTTTCCTCATTGTTACCGTTCACCAAGCACCACAATAAGAAAAAAAAATATTTGGCCCAATGTTTTGATTTCAAATTCAGGCCTTTTTTTACAGGCACCTAAAACTATCTGCCTATGTACCGTATTACACTAATCCAGGCACAGCAGTAACCACTGATTTAGGGGAATATCAATTGTAGGCCTAGTATTTAAGCCCAGGATGAAAGGTATCCTTTTATGGACAGATTTACTCTTGGAGATGCACAGTAGCGTGTGAAAAAATATGTAGGATTATGCCTTCAGCAATTGTATTTTAACACTTTGTGTAATATACCCTTTAACAGACAGAAATACAATGGAAGATGCACGGTAGCATGTGAAGTTATTGAGGGTGACCCTCTCAGCACTTGTATATACACCTTGAGTGTAATATACCTTTTTACGGACAGATTAACACTTGACCTGCAACAGCTGGAACACCAGATTCAGGGTATTGTTATATTGGCAAGTAAATTTCACCCCAAAACAAAATCTATCCTTTGACGGATACTATTAAACTTGTCCAGTCACAGCTGGAACAACAGATTTACTGTATTTCTATATTGGCAATTGAATTTCACCCCAGAAAAAAATATACCCTTTTACGGACAGATTTAAACTAGGCCTGCAACAGCTGGAACACTAGATTCAGGGTATTGCTATTTTGGCAATTGAATTTCACCCCAGAACAAAACATATCCTATGGCAGTCACTATTAAACTTAGGAATCCACTGCTGGGACACCAGATTCACTGTATTTCTATTTTTGCTACTGACTTTCACCCCAGAAAATAATATACCCTTTTACGGACAGATTTAAAAGAAGCCTGCAACAGCTGGAACACCAGATTCAGAGTATTGCTATTTTGGCAATTGAATTTCACCCCAGAAAAAAAATATACCCTTTCACGGACAGATTTAAACTAGGCCTGCAACAGCTGGAACACCAGATTCAGGGTATTGCTATTTTGGCAATTGAGTTTCACTCCAGAACAAAATATATCCTATGGCAGACACTATTAAACTTGGCCCGCCACTGCTGGGACACCAGATTTACGGTATTGCTATTTTGACAATTGAATTTCACCCCAGAACAAAATATATCCTATGACGGACACTATTAAACTTGGCCAGCCACTGCTTGGACACCAGATTTATGTTATAGCTATTTTGGCAATTGAATTTAACCCCAAAACAAAATATATCCTTTGCAGGACACTATTAAACTTGGCCACCACAGCTGAAACTACTGATTTCTGGTATTTCTATTTTGGCAATTGAAGTTCACCCCAGAACAAAATATATCATTTGCCGGAGACTATTAAACTTGGCCAGCCATTGCTGGGAGACCAGATTTAATGTATTTCTATTTGTGCTACTGACTTTCACCCAAGAAAATAATATACCCTTTTACGGACAGATTTAAACAAAGCCTGCAACAGCTGGAACACAAGATTCAGGGTATTGCTATTTTGGCAATTGAATTTCACCCCAGAACAAAATATATCCTTTGCAGGACACTATTAAATTTGGCAAGCCACAGCTTAAACCACTGATTTATGGTATTGCTATTTTGCCTATTGAATTTCACCCCAGAACAAAATATACACTTTGCCGCACGCTATTATACTTTGCCAGCCACTGCTGGGACACAAGATTTAGGGGATTGCTATTTTGGCAATTGAATTTCACCACAGAAAATAATCTATCCTTTGCTAGACAGCAGACAGTATTACACTTGGCTAGCCACAGCTGAAACACCAGATTTAGGGGATTGCTATTTTGGCAATTGAACTTAACCCCCTCCACAAGTCACAAAATGGCCGCCGATCACCCCAGAAAAAAGTGACAGAAAAACGCTCTGTGCAGCCTAAAAACCAGTGAGCAATTAACTAGCAGAAGTTGAATGATTCACAGCTGTAGATCGATCACTTAATTAGGTGCTTTTGCTGACTTTTCCCTGCCTAATCTCGCCCTCACAGAAGCTGCGTCCTCTCTCTACACTAATCAGAGCAGTGTGACGTGCGGCGCTACGTGACTCCAGCTTAAATAGAGGCTGGGTCACATGCTGCGCTTGGCCAATCACAGCCATGCCATTAGTAGGCAAGGCTGTGATGGCTTCTTAGGGCAAGAAGTAAAACGCTAGCTGATTGGCTGCTGTGCAGCCCTTCAGAAAGCGGGAAGAAATCGCTGAACAACGGACCCGAACCCGAACCTTTTTGAAAATGGTCGGGTCCGGTTCCGGGTCCCGAACACCCCAAAATTCGGTACGAACCCAAACTATGCTCGAACTGTTTGCTCAACACTAGTCTGGTCCTGTCAAAAGAACATCATTGAGAGAGACTTCATCATATTGTGAACTAGAGTCAAATACCACTCAGATTTGTCCTGGTTTCTTAGGGTGGTAAACGCCAAAGATTGGTAGATACCAGCATTCTTCCTTTTCTTTTAGGGGTGGAGCTACTACTGCATGACTGTTCTCCAATATCTTGTTCATGAACAAGAAGAAATGTTCCATCATCTCTGGTCTTTTCTGAAAGTTGTTTTGGAGTGAACAGAAGCAGGCTTGATCTCTGTTGTTGGGAAGACGACGTCTCTGTGACTTGAAAGGTAGTGGTACGACCAAGGTGCTCGTTTTATCCTTGAAGAATCCTTGCTCCATTATGTTTAAGAAAGCCTCAACGTCAATAGAGGGAGCTATCTTGTGGTCTTCCTTTGTCCTCTGGAACACCTTGCACCCCAAGTGGTCTTGGTCTTCACCACAAGAATGGTTCTCGATTTGTGTAAAGTCAGGATATAGCACACTTGCCAGCTTTTCTATTACAAGGAACCTGTTAGGACAAGGCTTAAAGAGGGATGGACGTCCGTTCTCCAAGGTACTTGTGTAAAGAGAATTCACTGTGTTTGGCTTGTGAACATTTCCTAGGCAAACATCACCTATAATGACCCACTCTAAGTCAAGCTTCTGGGCATATGGAGAATTAGGAGGACTGTTTATTTGTTTTCTCAACTTGTGGACTCTTATTATATCTCTTCCAAGCAGAAGTATTATTTGGGCTTCTGGGTTGAGTGCAGGTATGAGATGTGCTATTGATTTTAGATGTGCATGATTTAATGCTGCCTCAGGTGTAAGAATTTCTTCTCTATTATTTGGCATCCGATTGCATTTGATCAAGGTAGGTAAAGGTAGGGATGCTTCATCATTTATGGATTCGATTTGGAAGCCAGTAGCTCTTTTGCATTTTACTTCGCTCACACCTGTGCAAGTTTTAAGTGAATATGAAGAACAGTGTCCTTTAATATTGAAGATATCAAACAAAGTTGAGTTAGCAAGAGATCTATTACACTGATAATCAAGGATGGCATACAACCTTATTGCTTTCTCTTAATTATGACCAATGGGGTAAACTGTGACAAGACAGATCTTGGAGCAAGATTTGTTACTAAGACCTTCTCAGCAGACTTCGGTGCACTGGGGTGTCACTTCAGGAGTTACTGCGTCTCTCTCATCCTCGCCGTGCTCTATAGCCTTTTTTTGAGGGTGTAAGAGTCCATGGAGCTGACCCAGGGTGTAAGGCTGTATTGTGCTCTTCACTGTTGAATTCAGAGCATTTGATGTTTACAGTACAGTCTTTTGCAAGATGAGAGGTTGATGCACAACATCTGTAACAAATGTTGTTCTCTTTCAGGAAAGTTTTGTGGTCCCTGAGAAGTTTTTCTCTAAATCCTCTGCACTTCAGCAATGAGTGTGGTTTCTTATGTAGAGGACATTCTCTGCATGGGTCTTTGGTTGAGAGCTTTCCAGACTCTGAGGTACTGTAGGTTTTGTTTGAGGGATCTTTGGAAGATACACTGGTCTTGTGTACTGCAACAGGTGTACCTTTCATGTTACTAAGTGAGACAGGCCTACCTGGTTTGGGGTAAGTGGTGTTAAACATCGAGAAGTCAAAGCTGGGATTATTCCTAGTCTTTGCTTGCTGGTGCACGAAGTCCACAAAGAATGAGAATGAAGGGAATGGGACATTGTGCTATTGCTTGTACCTGGAGCCTTGAACAATCCGCTTCTTCTGCAGGTTATAAGGTAGTTTTTGTACTATGGGGTTTGCACCACGTGCAGTATCTAAGAATGCCAGACCTTGTAAATCTCCTTCAGTTTTGGCAACTTGGAGCTCTGTCAACAAGTCAGTCAGTTCTCTCAGCTTCTGGAACCCTTTGTTCTGGATCTTGGGGAAATCCTCAATTCTTTTGAAAAGTGCATTCTCTATCACTTCTGGTGAGCCGTAACAGTCCTCAAGTCTCTCCCATATCATGTTTAATCCTGTGCTTGGGTAGTTAATATTAATAGCTCTAATCCGCTTTGCATGCTCCTCCGATTCATTTCCTAGCCACTTAAAAAGAAGATCAATTTCCTCACATGCAGACAGATCTAGGTCTCTGATTGTGTTTCTCAATGATAATCGCCATGACCTATAGCTTTCAGGTCTGTCATCAAACTAGGAGAGCCCTTTGGTTATTAACTCACGTCGGGCAAAGAATTTTAGAAACTCTGACATACCTGGATCTTTGTTTGGGGGATAGTTACTGTAGTAGTCACCGTCTACTTGTTACTTCTTAACCCCTTAAGGACTTATGACGTACCGGTACGGCATGTTTCCCGAGTCCTTAAGGACCCATGACTAGATTGCAGCACGGCGGGGGTTAATAGGAACAGGATGTCCACTGAAATCATTCAGCGGGCATCCTGTCACAATGCCGAGGGGGGGGGGGTCATGTGTAGCAGCGATCGCAGCAAACCACAGGTCAATTCAGACCTGCGGTTTGCTGCGCTTTCTGCGATCCACAGACCGCGGGGTTTAGAGACTTAAAATGTGCCCCAATTTCGGGCGGTGCAGTGTGTCTAGTGGTTATAGCAGAAGGTCAGCACATTGCTGACCCTCTGCTATAAACTGATGATATCTGTGCCATACAGATGTCAGCAGTTTAACCCCTTCCATACAGCAGTCCATACAGACCACTGTATGGAAGGGGTTAACAGGGAGGGAGCTCCCTTCTTCTCCCATCGGGGGCTGCTGTGCCTTTGCAGCCCCCGATTCTTCATGAGATCGCAGAGGGAGGGGGCATAAACTTAAATAAATAAAAAAAAGTATACATATTAGGTATTGACGCGTCTGTAACAACCTGCTCTATAAAAATAACACATGACCTAACCCCTCAGATGAACACAGAAAAAAATATAATATAAATACTGTGTCAAAAGTCATTTTTGCCACCATACATCACAAGTGTAATAGCAATCGACCACAATGTCATATGCACCCCAAGATAGTGCCAATCAAACTGTCATCTCATCTCGCAAAAAATTAGCCCCTACATAAGACAGTCGGCCAAAAAAATAAAACAATATGGCTCTCAGACTATCGAGACAATAAAACTTTTTTTTTTTTTTTCTAAAATGCTGTTATTGTGTTAAAGTGTAATTAAAAAAAAAAAGTATACATATTAGGTATTGCCGCATCCATAAAAACCTTCTCTATGAAAAAAAATCACATTATCTAACTGCTCAGGTAAATACCGTAAAAAAATAAAAACAATGTAAAAAAAACATTTTTGTCTCCTCACATCTCAAAAACTGTAATAGCAAGCGATCAAAAAGTTATATGCACCCAAATATAGTGCAGTCAAACCGTAATCTCATCCCGCAAAAAATGATTCCCCACATAGGACAATCACCCAAAAAAATAAAATAATATGGCTCTCATACTATGGAGACATTAAAACATGATTTTTTTTTGTTTCAAAAATGATATTATTGTGCAAAACTTAAATAAATAACAAAAAAGTAAACAACCTGCTCTATAAAAATAACACATGACCTAACCTCTCAGGTGAACACAGAAAAAAATATAATATAAATACCGTGTCAAAAGTAATTTTTGTCACCTTACATCACAAAAAGTGTAATAGCAAGCGACCAAAATATCATATGCACCCCAAGAAAGTGCCAATCAAACTGTCATCTCATCTCGCAAAAAATTAGGCCCTACATAAGACAGTTGCCCAAAAAAATTAAAATTAAAAATATGGCTTTTATAATGTGGAGACACTAAAAAATTATTTATTTCAAAAATGCTTTGTTATGAAAAACTGAAGCAAAAAAACCCAAAAAGTAGTCATATTTGGTATTGTCGCGTCTGTAACAACCTGCTCTATAGAAATAGCACACAATCTAACCTGTTAGATCAACGATGTAAATAACAAAAAATAGTAACGGTCCCAAAACAGCTACTATTTTTGTAAATTTAAATCCATTTTTCCAGTAACAGAGTAAGCGTTAACAGCCAAACAAAACTCAATATTTATTGCCCTGATTCTGTAGTTTGCAGCACCACCCCATATGTGGTCGTAAACTGCTGTATGGCCAAATGGCAGGGCATAGAAGGAAGGGAACGCCATGGGGTTTTTGGAAGGCAGATTTTGCTAGACTGGTTTTTTGACACTATGTCCCATTTGAAGCCCCCCCTGATGCACCCCTACAGTAGAAACTCCAAAAAAGTGACCCCATTTTGGAAACTACGGGATAAGGTGGCAGTTTTGTTTGTACTATTTTAGGATAAATATGATTTTTGGTTGCTCTATATTACACTTTTTTTGAGGCAAGGTAACAAAAAATAGAAATTCTGAAATTTCATCTCCATTTGCCAATAACTCTTGTGGAACACCTAAAGGGTTAACAAAGTTTGTAAAATCAGTTTTGAATACCTTGAGGGGTGTAGTTTCTTAGATGGAGTCACTTTTATGGAGGTTCTACACTAGGGGTGCATCGGGGAGCTTCAAATGGGACATGATGTCAAAAAACCAGTCCAGCAAAATCCGCTTTCCAAAAACTATATGGCGTTCCCTTCATTCTGTGCCCTGCTGTTTGGCCATACAGCAGTTTATGACCACATATGGGGTGCTTCTGCAAACTAGAGAATCAGGGCAATAAATATTGAGTTTTGTTTGGCTGTTAACCCTTGCTTTGTTACTGAAAAAAATGGAATAAAATGGAAAATTTTCCCAAAAATTCTGAAATTTTATCTCCATTTGCCATTAACTATTGTGGAAAACCTAAAGAGTTAACAACGTTTGTAAAATCAGTTTTGAATACCTTGATGGGTAAAGTTTCTAGAATGGGGTCAGTTTTGGGTGGTTTCTATTATGTAAGCCTCACAAAGTGACTTCAGACCTGAACTGGTCCCTAAAAAGTGGGTTTTTGAAAATTTCTTTTTTTTGAAGATTTACTTCTAAACTAAGCCTTGTAATGTCCCAAAAAATGAAATGGCATTCCCAAAATGATTGATACATTAAGTAGAAATATGGGGAATGTAGATCAATAACTTTTTTTGGCGGTATTACTATGTATTATAGAAGTAGAGAATTTGAAACTTGGAAAATTGCTAATTTTTCAAAATTTTTGGTAAATTTGGTATTTTTTTTATAAATAAAAATGAAATTTTTTCACACATTATTCACACAAAAAGTGACACTGGTCAGATTTGCCAAAATGGCCTGGTCCTTATGGTAAAAATTAGCCCGGTTCTTAACCGGTAAAGGGGCTAATGGTGAGCGCTCAACATCAATGAAAGATACCTAGCCAGCATTATTTCTCACAAACAGCTATCCCAGCCTCATATTCTCACTTGGCAGACAGCATGGGATGCTCCCTGTGATTCTCGCTGTGCGGCAAGGTTCATGCCACATGGGACACTTGGAGCAGCTCTCATGGGCAGGGACAGTATATGTCTTTTAAGGTCCACTGGGTTGTTTTTTTCCGGCAGCGCCAAGGCAGCATCCGACAATAAGGCCAGGTCCTTTTGACTGCCCTATGATTGTGTTGGCCTGGCTCCCACATCGGCCTCCTCCTCCATGGATGCTGGCTCACCCCCAACAGCAGCAGTGCACAAGGTTTCTTGCACTACCCCTACTTCTTATAACATGTGTCAAGTCAAGCGCTTCCACGCCATGTTGGAGCTGATTGGCCTTGTCAAGAATAGTCACACCAATGAAAAGTTGCTGAAGTACATCAAGCAGAAAACATTCCACTGGTTGTTATCCTGCCGAGTCCAACTGAGCAAGTTGGTCAGTGACAACAGGCGCAACATCCTGGCTACCCTGAACCTGGGCAAAATAACACATGCTCCCTACATTTCGCAGGTCATCAACCTAGTGGTGCAATGCTTTCAAAATAAGTACATTGGCTTGCTTAAAGAGGACCTTTCACCTGAAAATGCATGTGAAACTGAAGACATACCCTTACTTGCCTGTCCCCCGTGGTGCTTAATCAGCTCTTCTCTTTTCAATATGTGCCCCGCTTGTCTGCGGTGCCCCTGCAATAACTCCCGCCGTGATGCTAATGAATCGGCTCAACTGGCGGGCCTGCAAAGCTCCTGGCGTGTCTGTCTCTCCTGGACGGAGCGCATCCAATTAGCGTGCTCCGCTCTTAGCCAGGAGAAGAAGCTCAGTTCCTCGTGAGAACAGGAGCAATTTCATCCATCCTGCTTCCTCCTCCGACGCTGCTCTCCGCGGGAATCCAAGATGGTACCGGCAGCAGGATGAATGAAATTGCTCCTGTTCTCGCGAGAACTGGAGCTTCTTCTCCCTGGCTAAGAGCGGAGCGCACTGATTGGATGCGCCCCGTGCCAGGGAGAAGAAAGACACGCCCGGGAGAACTTTTGCAGGCCCGCCCAGTTGAGCCGAATGGCTCATTATCATACGCGGCGGCAGTTATTGCAGGGGGCACCGCGGACAAACGGGGGCACATATTGAAAAAAGAAGAGCTGATTAAGCACCACGGGGGACAGGCAAGTAAGGGTATGTCTTCAGTTTCACATGCATTTTCAGGTGAAAGGTCCTCTTTAAGGTGCTGTCAAAGTCCAGGGGTCTGAGCTACACTGGTCAGTATTAAGTTATTTTTATCATGCATTACCTTATTAATTTTGATGTCATAATATGTTGTTTTGCACTAGGCACTTAACTTATTTATTTCATTGAAATCTATAGTATTGGTAGGGAAAAGGATTGGTCCGTGCCATTTTTTCATTGAAGGGAATCTTTATTTTATGGATAATACTATTCCACGCCCTCTCTAGTTCTATGTAATTGGAATGAATGCCGCTGCTATTGATTTTTTAATGATATTTGTGATGGATTAATAAAATATACATTTATATTAATTGTGTACTGTGTATATATTCTTAATTGGTGTGGTAGATTTATTCTAATATACACAGTTGTCACTCTGTTGGAGCCATTTTGTACAGTATATCGGTGTAATCTCTAACAGTGCAGCAGCATCTATGTCTAGACAGAATCCTGTTAAGGGTACTTTTACACTTGCAGCAGGACGGATCCGGCAGGCTATTCAGCCTGCCAGATCCGTCCTGCCGCAAGTGCCCGTGCACTGCCGTGCTGCCGCTCCGTCCCCATTGACTATAATAGGGCAGAGGGCAGAGCTACGGCGCAGCACGGAAAAGATTGCCGGACTGAAAAGTCGGACATGCAGGACTTTTAGTCCGGCGATCTCCGGCCGCGCACTGCCGGGCTGCACCGTAGCTCCGCCCCCTGCCCCACTATAGTCAATGGGGACGGAGCGGCAGCACGGCAGTGCACGGGCACTTGCCTCAAGACAGATCCGGCAGGCTGAATAGACTGCCGGATCCGTCCTGCCGCAAGTGTGAAAGTACCCTAATCCTCAGATTCTTTTAAAATATTCCACTCAATAAACTACCAAAGGTACAACTGAAATGATTGATGAATTTAATTTATAATTATTTAGTATTTATTTTCTTCTCATTTAATATAATGAGTGTATGAAGTAATATAATAGCATTATAATCGTCCTTACTTGTTGTGCACCAACTGACAGTAAGTTAGCAAAACAGAGTTAGTTAAAAAGATACACATGGCTACAGGATCAGACTCCCTTACAGGGTTTTCTTGTAACTATAAAAACATATAGAAGTAATTAGGAGTACTTCAATTTTCAGTTCGGCATCCAAAGTTCGGGTTCGGGTTATCGTAGCATCCCGTTATGGATTCCGCTACCGCGGACAATAACAGCATTTGGAATCCATAAGGGGCTTCTTCATCGAACCCGAACCTTGGACAACCCTAAGGACCTGGGGTGACGTCACCGTCATGTGATCAGTGCAGGGGGCGTGGCTCAGCACTGGATTGGATAAGAGGTAATCCGCAAAAAAAAAAAATGCACAAAACAGTAGTGGGTATCATTTTAGATAAACCATTGAAATGGGTTCACATCAAGTTTTTATCTTGTGTTTGGCATATACAAAAAATGTTTTTATTTCTGAACTCTTTTGCATCCATGTTTGAATCCAGAGGGAAAAAAAACAGGCTGGTGTATTTGAGTTTCATTTACAGCATACTTATATAAGTAGATATATATATATAACGCGAGGTTGGTCGCGACGCGTGGTTGATTAAGTGTGTGGTTGTGTAAGTGTGACTTCAGATTCAGGGACTTCAGATTCAGGGACTTCAGTGGGGGACTGAAATTCGCCAGTTCTTGTAACTAGATTATATTGTATTATTTTTTTTTTTGTTTTTGTGGTGTAATCCCCATTAGTATGTCTTGCACAATTGACAATGCCGTCCAGTGCACATCTTGCATGATGTATGCAGTCCTGGAACAGCCGTTTGAGGGTGCATATCTTTGTTCAAAATGTGAGCAAATTACCCGCTTGGAATCGCACATCGAGTCTCTAAACGGGCATATTGCAACACTGAGAGCCACTGACAATTTGGTAAAGAGTTTGCTGCTCACCGAGCAAGCAGTCTTTGGGGTAGATGTGGGGAGGGTGGTAGCGAGGAGGCTGAGGAGAGTGAGGTAGCTAGCTGGGTGACAGTAAGAAAGCGGGGTAGAGGGAAGAGTGCCAGGGAGGCTAGCCCTGATTTGACACACCCCAACAAGTTTGCACGCTTGGCAGATGAGGGGGATGGCAGCTCAGGGACAGCACCGCTGCAGCCAGACACTTCCTCTGCCGGTCAGGGGAATGTCAGCTCCAGTAAGCAGGGGACCAGGAGAGCAGGGCAGGCCAGACAGGTGCTGGTAGTGGGAGACTCAATTATTAGGGGAACAGATAGGGCGATCTGTCACAAAGATCGTGATCGCCGAACAGTGTGCTGTCTTCCTGGCGCTAGAGTTCGACACATCGCAGATCGGGTTGACAGATTACTGGGAGGGGCTGGAGAAGATCCAGCGGTCATGGTCCATATCGGAACCAATGACAAAGTTAGAGGAAGGTGGAGCGTCCTTAAGAATGATTTCAGGGATTTAGGTCAAAAGCTTAGGGCAAGGACCTCAAAGGTAGTATTTTCCGAAATACTGCCTGTACCACGGGCCACACAAGAGAGGCAGTGGGAGATTAGAGAGGTTAACAAGTGGCTCAAGAACTGGTGTAGGAAGCAGGGTTTTGGGTTCATGGAGAACTGGGCCGACTTTGCTATCGGCTACAGGCTCTATCAGAGGGACGGGCTGCACCTCAATGGGGAAGGGCAGCCGTGTTGGGGAGAAAGATGGCTAGAAGGTTGGAGGAGTGTTTAAACTAGGGACTGGGGGAGAGAAATTACATTATAGGAGGGGAAGATAGTGCAGATAGAGACCGGGGGCAAGGTAGTGGGACTGGGGGAGAAATGGAAGGAGGGACTAGAAAAGTTCAGAAGGAAAGGTGTAGGGCAAAAAATATGCATAAACCCCTCAAATGTATGTATACTAATGCCAGAAGCCTGACTAATAAAACTGGGGAACTGGAATTAGTGATGTGTGAGGATGATTATGACATAGTGGGAATAACTGAGACATGGCTGGATGATAGCTATGACTGGGCTGTTAATGTACAAGGGTACAATCTGTTCAGAAAGGATCGTCAAAAGCGGAGAGGGGGAGGGGTCTGCCTTTACATAAAGTCCTCTCTAAAGCCCACACTCCGGGAAGATATCTGTGAGGGACACGAAAATGTGGAGTCATTGTGGGTGGAGATAAATGGAGACAAAAACAATAATAAATTACTAATAGGAGTTTACTATAAACCACCTAATATACCAGAGTCCGCAGAAAATCTATTACTAAACGAGATAAACAAGGCGGCAAACCATAAACAGGTGGTTATTATGGGGGACTTCAACTACCCGGATATAGACTGGGAAACTGAAACCTGTACATCCCATAAAGGAAACAGGTTCTTGGCAATAGCCAAAGACAATTACCTTTCCCAAATGGTTCAGGACCCAACTAGAGGGACGGCCATACTGGACTTAGTATTAACCAATAGACCTGATAGAACAACAGACGTGCAGGTCGGGGACACCTGGGAAATAGTGACCATAAAGTAATAACCTTCCAATTATCCTTCAAACGAGAGTTTCTACAGGAGGAACAAGAATACCGGACTTCAAAAAAGCAAAATTTAGCCAACTAAGAGAGGCCATAGGCCCAATTAACTGGGACATAGTCCTCAAAAATAAAAATACAACCACAAAATGGGAGATTTTTAAAAGCATTGTAACATCAAATTGTGATCGATGCATACCTTATAGAAATAAAAGGCTAAGAAATAAGAAGAAACCAATGTGGATAAATAGAACCGTAAAAAAGCAATAAATGACAAAAAGAAAGCATATAAATCACTAAAACAGGAGGGGAGCCAGGAAGCACTGATAAACTATAAGGAAAAAAATAGAATATGTAAAAACTAATAAAAACTGCCAAACTAGAGACCGAGAGATTAATTGCCAAAGAGAGCAAAACTAACCCTAAAATGTTTTTCAATTATATAAATGGTAAAAATATAAACCTGAAGGAGTCGGCCCTCTACATAGCAATGAGGGGGAGTTGCAGAAAGCGATGAGGATAAAGCCAAGCTATTAAATATTTTCTTCACCACTGTTTTCACTGAGGAAAATAAACTGTCAGATGAAATGCAAAATGTAAAAGTAAATTCCCTTAAAAGTGCCCTGTCTGACCCAGGAAGAAGTACAGCAGCGACTTAAAAGATTAAAATAGACAAATCGCCAGGACCGGATGGCATACACCCCCGTATCCTAAGGGAATTAAGTGATGTCCTAGCCAGACCTTTATTTTTGATATTCACGGACTCCATACTGACAGGGAATGTTCCACCAGACTGGCGTATAGCAAATGTGGTGCCAATATTCAAAAAGGGTCCAAAAACAGAGCCTGGAAATTATAGGCCGGTAAGTTTAACATCTGTTGTGGGTAAACTGTTTGAAGGTTTTGTAAGAGATGCTATCTTGGAGTATCTCAATGAAAATAAGCAAATTACACCATATCAGCATGGCTTCATGAGGGATCGGTCATGTCAAACTAATTTAATCAGTTTCTATGAGGAGGTAAGTTCTAGACTTGACAGTGGCGAATCAATGGATGTCGTATATCTGGACTTCTCCAAAGCATTTGATGCTGTACCACATAAAAGGTTAGTATATAAAATGAGAACACTTGGACTAGGAGAAAATATCTGTATGTGGGTAAGTAACTGGCTCAGTAATAGAAAACAGAGGGTGGTTATTAACGGTACACACTCAGATTGGGTCACGGTCACTAGTGGGGTACCTCAGGGTTCAGTATTGGGCCCTATTCTCTTCAATATATTTATTAATGATCTTGTAGAAGGCTTGCACAGTAATATATCAATTTTTGCAGATGACACTAAACTGTGTAAAGTAATTAACACTAAAGAGGACAGTTTTCTGCTACAGAGGGATCTGGATAGATTGGGGGCTTGGGCAGAGAAATGGCAGATGAGGTTTAACACTGACAAATGTAAAGTTATGCACATGGGAAGGAATAATGCAAGTCACCCGTACATACTAAATGGTAAAACACTCAGTAACACTGACATGGAAAAGGATCTAGGAATTTTAATAAATAACAAACTAAGCTGTAAAAACCAGTGTCAGGCAGCTGCTGCTAAGGCCAATAAGATAATGGGTTGCATCAAAAGGGCATAGATGCCCGTGATGAAAATATAGTCTTACCACTTTATAAATCACTAGTCAGACCACACATAGAGTACTGTGTACAGTTCTGGGCTCCCGTGAACAAGGCAGACATAGCAGAGCTAGAGAGGGTTCAGAGGAGGGCAACTAAAGTAATAACTGGAATGGGGCAACTACAGTACCCTGAAAGGGTATCAAAATTAGGGTTATTCACTCTAGAAAAAAGACGACTGAGGGAGATCTAATAACTATGTATAAATATATCAGGGGTCAGTACAAAGATCTCTCCCATCATCTATTTATCCCCAGGACTGTGACTGTGACGAGGGGACATCCTCTGCGTCTGGAGGAAAGAAGGTTTGTACACAAACATAGAAAAGGGTTCTTCACGTAGAGCAGTAAGACTATGGAACTCTCTGCCTGAGGAGGTGGTGATGGCGAGTACAATAAAGGAATTCAAGAGGGGCCTGGATGTATTTCTGGAGCGTAATAATATTTCAGGCTATAGCTACTAAAGATGGGTCGTTGATCCAGGGAGTTATTCTGACTGCCTGATTGGAGTCGGGAAGGAATTTTTTCCCCTTAAGTGGGGAAAATTGGCTCTACCTCACAGGGGTTTTTTGCCTTCCTCTGGATCAACTTGCAGGAAACAGGTCGAACTGGATGGACAAATGTCTTTTTTCGGCCTTATATACTATGTTACTATGTTACTATGTTTGTATTCACATTTGCAGCGATCCTATAGCTTAGTCCTTCCAATGAGCTCCGATTCTTAATCCTGCTTGCTTGCGAAGTGTTGGTGTGACGTCACACATGTACGGCAGCATCTGGGAACCAGAAAAAAAATCCTTCTAAGACACGAGCGAACACCGCCGGCCATGGCGTCACCACATGCAGATGCCAAAGACGCAAGTAAGCAGGATTAAGCATGGGAGTTCATTGGCAGGACTAAACTACAGGATCGCTACAAATGTAAATACAAACAAGGCAAGTGACTGTAGTAAACTATTGTATCGGAATAAGACACACAAGTTTCCTTGTGGGAGTCTTATGTCTATTTATATTGCAATAGGTATCAGTGGGTTTGGAATATTAATATTAAAACTAGCATCCAACTGATATCAGGACCAATACTCCACCAGAAGTGATAGGTGCAGGGGTTGATTGCTATTTATTGTTATATATTCACCTCATCAAGTACGAGCAGATTACTTTCATTACAACCCAGCAGCTATACAGAAGCCAATAGGAAAATAATATTTATATATAAAAGAATCTATACTAATAGGATATTTGCCACAGCACACTCAAAATATCAAGGAGCGCAGCAGTGGAACGTTGTTTAAGTTGTGTGATTTGATGTGAACACAGCCTAACCCACTCTTATCTTGCCACATACATGTACTTTGTGTCAATATGTTCTTTCTTAACTTTTCTTTTGGCTTCAGACATTCCCAAATGAGTGGCTTAAGAAAACCGGTTGTGGATTAAAACAAAAAAAATTTTGTGAGCAACACAAAAGTTTTTTCTTTTTCTCCAGAGCTGGTCACCTCATGCTACTTCTCTCAGAATATCTCACAACAAGAGAACAGACATATGTGGCTTAACTTTAAAAAGCTAATTTTAGAGGACGGGCAAATAGCTCCTTTATGCTGCTTTTATCTAACATCAATGCTAGCAGAAAAAAATGTTGGAGATGAAAAATAAGCTACAGTAACAAAAGGTAAGAATTCTTTGCAGGCTAGTGACATCCTGCCCTCAAGAGCTTAGAAGTTCACTGGAGATCTGAAGGTACTCACAGATCAAGAAGAAACTTGTCTATGACTTGATCCTAAATACAGAGTTACTTCTTTATATCTTACAAGTGTCTCACCTGCCTGCTCTTTTATTATTATTCTTCATGGAGTGTACAGAAATATTAGCTTCTTAAGTGAAATTACTGAGATGAAAAGGTGTGTGTAACATGTGTGCACATGTGTATTACAACAGGTTGTCTGTTGGAATAATTACAGAAGCCACACAATCCTGAAGAGAAATCATTACAGGGACATTAGATAATAGTAATAATAATAATAATGTTATGACTTTTCAATAAACAATGGCAATTGAGGACGGTCATTTAGCTATATTTAAAGTTATGCATAAATCTTGGACATGTTTTTATTTTATTTAAGCATATATTGTTTCCTTCAGACAAGGTCTATGTCAGGTATACATTTGTTTTCAGCTGCTGTATATACTTTAGATGGGAGAAACAGCTCTCATTGATGAACACTGTTTGTGTGGATTAAATTAAATGTTATGGACTGAAGTTCTGCTGTTTGGCCACAAGGTGCCACTGTTTCCTAGGCACAGCTTACTGACTGACTGCATATACATATTTCCATATTCATAAGAGGAGGGGTTGCCAGGCTGAAAGAGAAAGAGGAAGTCACCATTTTTAAAGGACACAGAGACACTGAGAAGAATGAATCCATCCACATCCAAGCGTGGGATCAATATTTTGCGACCACAGCTACAGTCAAGTTAAGCTGATCACTGTTCAGGACCCAGATTCTGCCCAGGGGACAGAGAACTTCTGCCAGGAGTGCTGATGAGAGCTGAGGAACAAACTACCTGCTCTACGGTACAGCATGTTTGTTGAATAGACTGCTTGTTTGGTTCGGAGTCATCAGCGGAGACAGAGCAGACATGGGTCGGTAAGATCGTGCACGCACCTCATTGCAATATTGGCACCTAGAGACTAGACCAGGCCTGTAGTTAGCTAGTAAGGGTCTCTGTTTCGTGTGTCAGGCCAAAGCGTGTTTCTGCTGATCACAAAAGGACTCCATAATAAATAGAGACATTGCACAGTTGAGAGCTGATAGATGTCTGACAGGCTCAATTTGCGTTTTGTGCAGGAGTAATACGCACACGCATGCCATAGGACCAGTTATGGGAGGGGGAATATGTAGACTTTTGTGTTGCACCACAGGCCAGCACATATCATGCACCCACGTAATCGTTCGTGTCATTTCTAGGGTAATAACAAGTACGGTGTGGCCATTTTGGTTGTGGGCGCCAGTAGGCAAAACTAGTGCTATTCTTTGTGACATCCATTGCAGGGTGCCGTGCTGTGCAGCACAAGGGTCTCGGCCTGCGGCTGAGTGTATGTAATTTCATTTTATATTCCCAGAGGTTGGGGTTTGCGTTCAGTGTCATATTTTAGTAAAAAGTCTCTTTTGCAAAAGCTGGTGTCAGAGCCCACCCCGGTACACGGCTTACATCCTTATCGACCATTATATTTGTTCAAACTGGCCATACATGTTCAATGAAGTCAGGTGATGGATGAAATATCTTTGTGGGAACATTCTTTCAAAGAAAGATGTTTCATTCATGAATGATCCTTCCTTGAATGAAAGATATTAAACATGGCAGAATTGTTTTTAAAACGATAATAAGTTTGATTTGGTTGAAATCATCTGTTTTGATCAACTTTAGGCTAATGTATAAGGCCACCTTTAAGCTGGCCATACATATTAAATAGCAGTCAGCCCAATGATTATTCAGCTAGCAGCTATCTTTCCCATCTTCCTCTCTGCTTCCTCATACACATACAGGTTCGTTTTGGCTAAGCATGACTGTATGCTACAGGAAGTGCAGACAGAGCCACTGCTAGACACTTCTGGCTGCGGCTTATCTCCCTGGAGAACAAAAGGATCTGTAAAAAATATTAATTTTACCAGATCTTTGTATCTCATCATGTTGGGATAGACACAGACACATTAGTGTATCGACCGAACCCACCATTCTTGGCGATTTCAGCCGACAAAAGTATAATGTGTATGGCCAGTCTTAGGCTCCTAGCACTGGTGATCAGGCACAGTTCTGCACCATAAGGCTCTATACACATTTATGACTTGATTCAATTTATTTTCAATTTCTATATTTAAAATTATTGGTTTATTTCCTTGTAAACTAAAGTTTATTGCTTTGCTGCTATCCTTTTATTCCGTTTCTTAAACCTTTATACTTGCACTAAATTTAATCTTTACTATGAGTATACAATTATACTACATTTACTATGGAGATTTTCATTCTTTGGCATTAATTCTTACCCAGCTGCAATGTTCAACAGTCAATGTAGCAATCACACAATTGCTTTCACTATCTAAACATAACTAGCTATAATTGAAGTTAAATGCTGACTTGCTTCTGTCATTATTTTTTTCATGAGCATGTTGTTGCTAACTAATTCATTGTTGATTGTGTTATTTTATGTGAGGTATACTTGTATTTTTAAAATATGAAAAAACATAGGGGGTCATTTATCAAACTGGTGTAAAGTAGAACTGGTTCAATTGCCCATAGCAACCAATTCGATTCCATCTTTCATTTTGCCATGAACATCTGGCGCGCTGGTGACCATCTCTTCTGATTCTATCCAAGGCAGCGGCTGAGATAAGCAACTTTGGAGCCACTCTTCACTGACGACAGATTTCGCTCTCAGAATCAATTGGCGGAGAAGCTCCTCCATATGGAAGGTACAGCGATGATCCACAGCTTCTTCAAACTGAACCCTGAATCACCGCAAAAATCCTCAATATAAAAGGGTAATCTTCTAGCCACTAGCAGCAACAGTGAATACAAGCAAGTATTTCTCCCTCTGCAAAAATTAGGGTTACTGTGCTCACATGTATCCCCCAAGCTAAACACTCTGGACGGACAATACATTTCCTTGCATGTAAGCTACATTTCCAGGTTTTGGAGCCTGCTAATTTTAAAGTAACTTTTAAGTGACCGTGGAGTGGGTGGGGAAGGGGATGTAGAAAATGGTCTAAATGTAAGCCAGCTAAGAAGCTGGTTTATATTTAGACTGGCGCTAGATGCGCCTAAGTTATGTAGAGGCCTGCGCTTCTTCATAACTTCGGTGGATCCACCGCCAGATATAGGTTTTAGATGCCGGTCTTAATAAATTACCCCCTATATTTCATAAGTTATGCCACTTTGTTTACCTTTTGTGTCTTTTGTGCTGTCTGCATGGAGGTTCTGTCTATAAAAAAAGGTGCTGATGGAGGGTCAGAGGGTCATTTGACCAAGAAAACCACCTCCATGTGATGTCTCCTCCATTCAATTACACTGCAGCTGCCAACTGCACTTGTATTATTAGGAGGTTAGGGAAGGTACCGAGTGTTTGACCCTCAATCAGACACCTTACCTACACATTGGTCACAAGTAGCCAGAAAGTGGCCAACCCCTTTAATTGTTTAGTAGTGATGAGCGAGCATGCTCGGCTGAATATCTGTTCAGCTCGAGCATCGCTATGCTCGGCACATGGCGGTACTCGGCCAAGTATCGCATGTGCTTGAGCGAAATGCTCAAGTCTCCGCCCCGCATGTTTCGTGTTTTAAGCAGCCAATAAAGGCGCAGCTAGAGAAAGCTAACACTCTATCACAGCTGAAAACAGTGTATTTTGGGGAAATGTACATTATTTGCGCAACCTTTTGTTTCCATAGCGTGTGGTGGCTCAATGAGTCAAATACTGTATAACTGTTGAAAACAATGTATTTTGGTGAAATGTACATTATTTGTGCAACATTTCGTTTCATAGCTTGTGGCTTTCTGTGTCAAATACAGTATAACTGTCGAAAACAGTGTGTTTTGGGGACATGTACATTATTTGTGCAACATTTAACCACATCAGCCCCCCTAGCTTAAACACCCATAATGACCAGGCCACTTTTTACAATTCTGCACTACGCTACTTTACCCGTTTATTGCTCGGCCATACAACTTACCACCCAAATGAATTTTACCTCCTTTTCTTCTCACTAATAGAGCTTTCATTTGGTGCTATTTCTTTCTTGCTGACATTTGTACTTTTTTTGATATTTTACTTTTTTTGATGAAATATTTGCAAAAAAATGATATTTTTCACTTTATGTTGGAAAATGTATCAAATAAAACTACATTTCTCTAAAAATGTTTCTCTAAATTTATTGTTCTACATGTCTTTGATAAAAAAAAATGCAATAAGTGTATATTTATTGGTTTGGGTAAAAGTTATAGCGTTTACAAACTATGGTGCAAAAAAGTGAATTTACGCACTTTGACTTTCTGAGCACCTGTCCTGTTTCCTGAGGTACTACAATACCCAGACAGTAGAAATACCCCATCAATGACCCCATTTCCGAAAGTAGACACCTTAAGGTATTCACTGAGGGGCATAGTGAGTTCATGGAAGTTTTTATTTTTTGTCACAAGTTAGCGGAAATTGTTTTTTTTTTTTACAAAGTCTCATATTCCACTAACTTGTGCCAAAAAATACAATTTTACATGAACTCACCATACCCCTCACAGAATACCTTGGGGTGTCTTCTTTCCGAAATGGGGTCACTTGTGTGGTATTTTACTGCCCTGGCATTTTAGGGGCCCCTAAATGTCAAAAGCAGTTTGGAATCCAAATGCGTAAAAATGTCCTGTAAAATCCTAAAGGTACTCATTGGATTTAGAGTCCATTTGCGCATCTTGGATGCAAAAAGTGGCACACATGAGGTATCGCCGTACTCAGGAGAAGTAGGGCAATGTGTTTTGGGGTGTATTTTTACATATACCCATGCAGGGTGTGAGAAATATCTCTGTAAATGACAACTTTTTAAAAATTTTTATACAAAGTTGTCATTTACAGAGATATTTTTCACACCCAGTAGGGTTATATGTAAAAAGACACCCCAAAACACATTGCCCTACTTCTCCTGAGTACGGCGATACCCCATGTGTGCCACTTTTTTGCAGCCAAGATGCGCAAAGGGGCCCAAATTCCAATGAGTACCTTTAGGATTTTACAGGACATTTTTGGATTCCAAACTGCTTCTCTCGCTTTAGGGGCCCCTAAAATGCCAGGATAGTAAAAATACCACACAAGTGACCCCATTTCGGAAAGTAGACACCCCAAGGTATTCGCTGATGGGCATAGTGAGTTCATGGAAGTTTTTATTTTTTGGCCCAAGTTAGCGGAAATTGATTTTTTTTTTTTATAAAAAGTCTCATATTCCACTAACTTGGGGTTTCCTGAGGTACTACAATGCCCAGACAGTAGAAATACCCCATCAATGACCTCATTTCCGAAAGTAGACACCCTAAGATATTCACTGAGGGGCATAGTGAGTTCATAGAAGTTTTTATTTTTTGTCACAAGTTAGCGGAAATTGATTTTTTTTTTTACAAAGTCTCATATTCCACTAACTTGTGCCAAAAAATACAATTTTACATGAACTCACCATACCCCTCACGGAATACCTTGGGGTGTCTCTTTCCAATATAGGGTCACTTGTGTGGTATTTTTACTGTCCCTGGCATTTTAGGGGCCCCTAAACGTCAAAAGCAGTTTGGAATCCAAATGCGTAAAAATGTCTCTGTAAAATCTCAGAAGGTAGCTCATTTAGATTTGTAGGCTGCAAAGTCGACACATGAGTAGCCTGCAGTTTGAGAGATCAGGAAGTGCTTGGGGTGTCCACATATAGCCTCTACTAGGTGTGAAAGTATCTCTGTAAATGACAACTTTGTATAAATTTTTTAAAAGTTGTCATTTACAGAGATATTTCTCTACTCCAGCATGGGTATATGTAAAATACACCCCAAACACATTGCCCTACTTCTCCTGAGTACGGCAGATACCCCATGTGTGCCACTTTTTTGCAGCCAAGATGCGCAAAGGGCCCTAAATCCAATGAGTACCTTTAGGATTTTACAGGTCATTTTTACGCATTTGATTCCAAACTGCTTTTCGCTTGAGGTCCTTAAAATGCCAGGACAGTAGAAATACCCCATCAATGACCTCATTTCCGAAAGTAGACACCCTAAGATATTCACTGAGGGGCATAGTGAGTTCATAGAAGTTTTTATTTTTTGTCACAAGTTAGCGGAAATTGATTTTTTTTTTTACAAAGTCTCATATTCCACTAACTTGTGCCAAAAAATACAATTTTACATGAACTCACCATACCCCTCACGGAATACCTTGGGATGCCTTCTTTCTAATATGGGGTCACTTGTGTGGAATTTTTACTGCCCTGGCATTTTAGGGGCCCCTAAACGTCTGAAGCAGTTTGGAATCCAAATGCGTAAAAAATGTCCTGTGAAATCCTAAAGGTACTCATTGGATTTAGGGCCACTTTGCGCATCTTGGCTACAAAAAAGTGGCACACATGGGGTATCGCCGTACTCGGAGAAGTAGGGCAATGTGTTTTGGGCGTATTTTTACCTATACCCTACTGGGTGTGAAAATATCTCTGTAAATGACAACTTTGTATAATTTTTTTAAAAAGTTGTCATTTACAGAGATATTTTTCACACCCAGTATGGGTATATGTAAAAGTACACCCCAAAACACATTGCCCTACTTCTCCTGAGTACAGCGATACCACATGTGTGCCACTTTTTTGCAGCCAAGTTGCGCAAATCGGCCCTAAATCAAATGAGTACCTTTTAGGACGGTATTTTTACGCATTTTTCTTCTCACGCTTCAGGGCCCCTAAAATGCCAGGGCAGTATAAATGCTCCACATGTGACCCCATTTTAGAAAGAAGACACCCCAAGGTGTTCTGTGAGGGGCATGGCGAGTTCATAGAAGATTTTTTTTTGCACAAGTTAGCGGAATTTGATTTTTTTTTTTTTTCCACAAAGTCTCCCTTTCCGCTAACTTGTGACAAAAAGTTCAATCTTTCATGGACTCAATATGCCCCTCAACGAATACCTTGGGGTGTCTTCTTTCCGAAATGGGGTCACATGTGAGGTTTTTGTACTGCCCTGGCATTTGAGGGTCTCCGCAATCATTACCTGTATGGCCAGCATTAGGAGTTTCTGCTATTCTCCTTATATGGAGCATACAGGTAATGAGATTTTTTTTTCTGTTCAGCCTCTGGGCTGAAAGAAAAAAGGAACGGCACAGATTTCCTCATTCGCATCGATCGATGTGGATGAAAAAATCTCTGCCAAAAAATATGCAAGAAAAAAAAGAGGGGCCTGGCGATTGCCCAAACATCCATACCCACTCAGCTCTTATGTCCTGGCAAACGTGATTTCTCCATTCACATCGATCAATCGATCGCTGTGGAGGAAGACATCTTTGCCAGATTTTTTGATACAAAGTGTTTGCCAAAGCATATGAACTCCAACACCTCTCCTCAGCTCATATGCCAGGGCAAACGTACCTGTCCTGCAGAGGAGAAATCTCGTCTTGCAGCGCCGCATACACCGACTTCACATGTCTTCTTATAGCAGCGCAATGCTTCTCTCAGAATTCACATCAGTGCTGCGGCGTTTTCGTCGGTTGGTCCGTTGGTCTACCTGGAAAATAAAGGGTGGTTATGGGGGAAAAAAAAAAAAAAGAAGAAAAAACAGGCAGCAGGCACATAACTTGAACGTTGCAAACTTTATAAAACCAGAACATTGTAAAACATGAACATAAAAACCTGAACTAACTCAAGATTTTTTTTTCTTGCTACCTGTTTAATTTTTATTTATTTTTTTACCATCTCACTCTTTATTTTCCTAGCAGAAACCTCTCCTTTCCCATGGGACAATGTGTAAAGTGTAAATCACACAGAGATGGTGTGAAGTACATTATACACGTTATCCAAAGTGAAAGGAGAGGTTTCTACCGCTTCAAACTTCTGCTGTAGCACACCAGCACCGTTCCCTATGTGTTAGGATCTCTCAAAACCTAGTGTCCTGAGAGACCCTAGAGCCTGAGTGGAAAAAAAACTACCTGTGTACTGCTGTCCCTAGGTTCCTAAGTGTACCTGAGTGTGGTACTTCCGGAAACACTCACCAAGGCATAGGGCAGGGTGGTCAGGACAGTCAGGACAGAAATAACGGGTGTCACGCCTTATTCCACTCCTGCTACAGACACGACATCTTTTTCGGGGTGGCGGTTGGGTTGAGGTACCAGGCACAACGCTGGGGAAGTGCTGCTTGTGTAGACGGCTAACTACACTGGTGGTTGGGGCCACGGAACCTCCTGGATACAGGAGGTTCTCAATGATCTCTTCCTGGAATTTGAGGAAGGATCCCGTTCTCCCAGCCTTACTGTAGAGAACGTAACTGTTATATAGAGCCAATTGAATCAAATATACAGACACCTTCTTATACCAGCATCTGGTCTTTCGGGAAATCAAATAAGGGGCCAACATCTGGTCGTTGAAGTCCACCCCTCCCATGTGGAGATTATAGTCGTGGACCGAGAGGGGCTTTTCAACGACACTGGTTGCCCGTTCAATTTGGACTGTCGTGTCTGCGTGAATGGAGGAGAGCATGTAAACGTCACGCTTGTCTCTCCATTTCACCGCGAGCAGTTCTTCGTTACACAATGCAGCCCTCTGCCACCTTGTAAGTCTGGTGGTAATGAGCCGTTGGGGGAAGCCCCGGCGACTAGGTCGCACGGTGCCGCAGCAGCCAATCTGTTCTAGGAACAAATGCCTGAAGAGGGCCACACTTGTGTAAAAGTTGTCCACATAAAGATGGTACCCCTTGCCGAATATGGGTGACACCAAGTCCCAGACTATCTTCCCACTGCTCCCCAGGTAGTCAGGGCAACCGACCGGCTCCAGGGTCTGATCTTTTCCCTCATAGATCCGAAATTTGTGCGTATAGCCTGTGGCCCTTTCACAGAGCTTATACAATTTGACCCCATACCGGGCGCGCTTGCTTGGGATGTACTGCTTGAAGTCAAGGCGCCCGGTAAAATGTACAAGGGACTCGTCTACGCAGATGTTTTGTGCAGTGGTATACAAATCTGCAAATTTCTGGTTGAAATGGTCTATGAGGGGCCGAATTTTATGGAGCCGGTCAAAAGCTGGGTGGCCTCTGGGACGGGAGGTGGTGTTGTCACTAAAGTGCAGGAAACGCAGGATGGTCTCAAAACGTGTCCTGGACATGGCAGCAGAGTACATGGGCATGTGATGAATTGGGTTCGTGGACCAATATGACCGCAATTCATGTTTTTTTGTAATGCCCATGCTGAGGAGAAGGCCCAGAAAAGTTCTAAATTCGGAAACTTGGACTGGTTTCCACCGGAAAGGCTGGGCATAAGAGCTTCCCAGGTTGTCGGCGATAAATTGAGTGGCATATCTGTTTGTTTCTGCCACGACTAGGTCATAGAGCTCCGCAGTGAAAAACAGCTCAAAAAACCCCAGCGCCGATCCTATCTGAGCTGTTTCCACCCGAACACCTGACTGGGCGGTGAAAGGGGGAACTAATGGTGCGGCTGAAGTTCGGGGCTGCCAATCAGGGTTTGCCAGCACCTCAGGGACACTAGGGGCTCTACGGGCCTGTCTGCGCGGTGGCTGCGACGGGGAAACTACTGCACGTGCCACCGTACCAGCTTCTACTGCCCTTCTGGTGCTCGCCACTTCATCATGTTGTACGGCAGTGCTGGTAGAAGGTCCAGGATGGGCTACGCTGCTGGTGTATGCCTCACCACGTAATCCGGCAGCGCCAGCCCCACTCTGCTGCCCTTGCAGCGGATCCTGCGCAACCTGCGGTCTAGCAACACGGGGCCGGGTACGCCTGGTTCTATCAGGGACCTCAACCTCCTCGTCTGAACTTTGGGTCAGACTGCCACTGCTCTCTACAGGTTCGTATTCTGACCCGCTAGATTCGTCAGATGAGGGTTCCCATTCCTCATCCGACTGGGTCAGAATCCTGTAGGCCTCTTCAGAGGAATACCCCTTGTTTGACATTTGGGCGTCTAAATTTAGGGGGTATTCCCTGAGACTACCCAAGAAAAAAAGCAAGCCTGTCTTACAATTGAGAGGGTAGCGAAGTACAGAAGCCGCTGCGATTGATAAAAAAGATCAAAACTGATTTTTTTATCGCCGCAGCGCTTGTGAAGGGATTGTGCAGTGATTACAAAAAAATTTTTTTGTCACTGCGGCGGGGCGGGCGTGGGTGAACGCAGGTGTGGGCGACCGATCAGGCCTGATCGGGCAAACACTGCGTTTTGGGTGGAGGGCGAACTAAAGTGACACTAATACTAATATAGATCTGACTGTGATCAGTTCTGATCACTTACAGATACTATAAAAGTACAAATGCTGATTAGCGCTACGCTAATCAGCGAACCAGTGACTGTGGTGCGGTGGGCTGGGCGCTAACGCTAACTACCTACCAAAGGGGCCTAAAGTAATCTAAACCTAAAAGTCAATCCCAGTGAAAAAAAAAAAAGTGACAGTTTACACTGATCACTTTTTTCCCTTTCACTAGATGATTGACAGGTGATGAAAGGGTGATCAAGGGGTTAATTTGGGTGATGGGGGCTGATCAGGGGCTAGTGTGTGGTGCTTGGGTGTACTCACAGTAAGGTGTGCTCTCTCCTGGGTCCAACCGACGAAAAGGACCCAGGAGAGGGCACAGAAGCCATTTAATCCATCATATTTACAAATATGATGGGTTAAATGGCTTCTCATTCGTTTTTTTAAAAGTCATCAGCCCGCCAGTGCTGCCGATTGGCTGGCAGGCTGATGACCAACTGGCCCTGTGCCTTTTGCCGTGCGCGATCTGCGCATGCGCGGGCGCATCTACGCGAAATCTCGCGTCTCGCGAGATCACACGTAGATGCGTCGGATCAGAAGAGCCCGGCCGCCCGCAGAACGCGATCCTGCGTACGGCGGTCCGGGAGAGGTTAATGTCCACAGCGTGTGCCTCTCTGTGTCAAATACTGTACCACAGGTGAAAACAGTGTATTTGGGGAAATGTACATTATTTGTGCAACATTTAATGTCCACAGCATGTGCCTCTCTTTGTCAAATACTGTACCACAGATGAAACCAGTGTATTTTGGGGAATTTTACATTATTTGTTCAACATTTAGTGTCATAGCGTGTCGTTTTCTGTGTAACATACTTTATAACTGTTAAAAACAGTGTATTTTGGGGAAATGTACATTATTTATGCAACATTTAGTATCAACAGCGTGTGGCTCGCTATGTCAAATACTGTATGACTGTTGAAATCAGTGTATTTTGGGGAAATGTACATTATTTATGCAACATTTGGTGCCCACAGCATGTGCCTCTCTTTGTCAAATAATGTACCACAGGTCAAACCAGTGTATTTTGGGGAAATGTACATTTTTTGTACAACATTTAAAGGGCTTCTGTCACCCCCACTGATGTAATTTTCACTAGCTGACATTAGCTACTTGCTAATGTCAGCTGAGTTCAAACATATGTTTCCTAACTTTTTTCCTGTTTTCTATCTTCTAAAAAACTTACTTTTGTGATATGCAAATTATCTTCGCTACCAGCAAGTTGGGCGGTTACTTGCTGGTAGCCGCCGCATCTTTATGCCCTGGGAACGCCCCCTCTTCTTTTGATAGACATGGCCAGCGCGCTCTCCTCCTCCCGCTGGCCCTTTCTGCAGCTGCAATCCCGCGCCTGCGCCGTATTGGTCTTTAGTCGGCGCAGGCGCTCTGAGTGAAGGACGCGCGCTTAGGCGCTCCGTCCTCAGTGCGCCTGCGCCGATGACGTCAGCGCTACACCCGGAAGAGAAGACGTCGGCATCGCTGGTAAGGAGCAGGCGATGCCGGCGTCTTTTCTTCCGGGTGTAGGGCTGACGTCATCGGCGCAGGCGCACTGAGGACGGAGCGCCTAAGCGAGCGTCCTTCATTTAGAGCGCCTGCGGCGACTAAAGACCGATACGGCGCAGGCGCGGGATTGCAGCTGCAGACAGGGCCAGCGGGAGGTGGAGAGCGCGCTGGCCCTGTCTATCAAAAGAAGAGGGGGCGTTCCCAGGGCATGAAGATGCGGCAGCTACCAGCAAGTAACCGCCCAACTTGCTGGTAGCGAAGATAATTTGCATATCACAAAAGTAAGTTTTTTAGAAGATAGAAAACAGGAAAAAAGTTATGAAACATATGTTTGAACTCAGCTGACATTAGCAAGTAGCTAATGTCAGCTAGTGAAAATTACATCAGTGGGGGTGACAGAAGCCCTTTAATGTCCACAGTGTGTCCCTTTCTGTGTCAAATACTGTACCATAGATAAACACAGTGTATTTTGGGGAAATGTAAATTATTTGTGCAACATTTAGTGTCCACAGCGTGTGCCTCTCTGTGTCAAATACTGTACTACTGGTGAAAACATTGTATTTTGGGGAAATGTACATTATTTATGCTACATTCAGTGTCCACAGCATTTGAATTTCTTTGTCAAATAATGTATCTGTTTAAAACTGTGCATTTTGGGGAAATGTACATTATTTATGCAACATGTAGTGTCCATAACGTGTGCCTCTCTATGTCAAATACTGTACCACAGGGGAAACCAATGTATTTTGGGGAAATGTACATTATTTGTGCAACATTTAGTATCAACAGCGTGTGGCTCTCTGTGTTAAATACTGTCCCACAGGTGAAACCAGTGTATTTTTGGGAAATGTACATTATTTGTGCAACATTTTGGGTACATAGCGTGTGGCTCTCTGTGTCAAATTCTGTATAACTGTTGAAAACAGTGTATTTTGGGGAAATGTACATTATTTGTGCAACATTTAGTGTCCACAGCATGTGCCTTTAGGTTTTAAATACTGTACCGCAGGTGAAAACAGTGTATTTTGGGGAAATGTACATTATTTGTGCACCATTTAGTGTCCACAGAGTGTGTCTTTCTGTGTCAAATAATGTATAACTGTTGAAAACAGTGTATTTTTGGGAAATGTACATTACTTGTCCAACATTTAATGTCCACAGAGTGTGCCTCTCTGTGTTAAATACTGTACCACAGATGAAAACAGTGTATTTTTGGGAAATGTACATTATTTGTGCAAAATTTAGTGTCCACAGCATTGGCCTCTCTGTGTCAAATACTGCATAACTGTTGAAAACAGTGTATTTTGGGGAAATGTAATTTTTTTCTGCAACATTTAGTATCCACAGCATGCGCCTCTCTGTGTCAAATACTTCATAACTGTTGAAAACAATGAATTTTGCGGAAATGTACATTATTTGTGCAACATTTAGTGTCCACAGCGTGTGCCTCTCCGTGTCAATTACTGTATAACATTTGACAACAACCATCTAACCATCTAAAACAGTGATGTCGAAGGCAAACCTGAAACCCAAAACCCACTTATTTATCGCAAAGTGCCCACATGGTCATTTACCCTGAATACTACAGTCCAATATAGTATATCTTTCATGTTCCTTATCATTTAGCTATAGCTGCAGAGTGCCAGTTCGTGCCACGTGTCCTGTTTGGACACTCAGTAGTTGTAAGGCACAGAGGAATCACTGAGGATGCTGACACAGTCTGCTATGTACTCCTTCACCATCTTCCACATTTTTTTCCATCCTGACACTAAGACACGCATCAAGGTGAGGGTGCTGGCGGGGTGTCATGAAACTGTCCCAGGCCTTGGAGAGTGTTGTTCTGCCTCTGTTGGAACAGGTGTGCATTCCCTTCATCTTCCCTCCTGGGTTGCCCAACGAACTACATAATCTGCCGCCAGCGTTGTCAGATGGAAATTTATTGAGCAATTTTTAAAGAAAGACCTTCTGGTATTGCACCATTTTGCTAGTCCTCTCCGCCCCATGAATTAGAGATGAGAAGTTCTCTTTGTTGCGGGGGTCGAGAAGGCTGAACTGAACAACCATTAATCGCTATTCTGCAAAATTCGTAGAATGCTAGGGTCACAGGAAAGGCAGCATAACATAAAATCAGCCATGTGACTTTGCTGTCCTCATTAGGAGGATGACTCTCAATCTCCTTATCCTCTTCCTCCTCTACTGCCCATCTTTGCTGAACAGATGGAATAAACCTGATATGGTTACTACCCTCTGTAGGGGAGGCAACCGTCTCTTGCTCCTCCTCCTCATCATCATCAAATTCACACTGACAAGACGAACTGAGGGTGGTCTGGCTATCACTCTGTGTAATGTCTTCCCCCTAGTTCCACCTCTTCCACATGTAAAGCGTCTGCCTTCATTGTTAGCAGCCAGCGTTTCAGTAGACACAGAAGTGAGATGGTTAGGCTGATAATAGTGGCATTGCCACTCACCATCTGTGTTTATCCTTCAAAGTTGAGTAAAACCTCACAGAGATCAGACATACTAGACAATGTTGCAGCTGATATTCCACTACTGCCTTCTGCTGCTCATAAAGCCTGGCCAACATGTGTAATGTGGAATTCCAGCACGTGCTCACGTCGCACAGCAGCCGGTTAGCTGGCAAATACAAGCGCTGAAACAGCGTTACCAGACCATCGGCAGCTATAGATGACTTTCTGATATGGACACACACGGCGCACCCTCACCAGTAGCTCAGGCAAATTGGGGTAGGTTTGGAGAAAGTTGAGAACACGTGGGCTAGGCATGGTATGGCCAGATCCCCGACATTAAGGAGGGATCCACATGGCCATATCAGCATTTGTCCCATTTAAGTTTGCTTTCTTTACTGGGCAGAGGTTGTTTTCTGCCCAGTGTTTAAGATTCTATTATTAGGACAGGTTTTTGAGGAATAATTTCCCAACGTTTTGCTGTGGTCACTGGGCAGAGTTGTCTTTCTGCCTGGTGAGGGCCTTGCTTGCCTGAGGGCTGGCCCTGTCCAGTGTTTGAGTTGTTATTGTTATAGTTTTAGTTTGAGTTTAAGACTACGCTGTAAAATATGTTATGGATACTTGGTTATTTATGAGTTCTTAAACAGGCCATGCCATTAGTTTACCTCCACTCTCGTGTGTTATGTTTTTATTTATATTATCGTTTAAAACGTTTTTATTAAATAATTTTTTTCAGAAAAGACTTAAAACATTATGCAAGGGTTACAGTGCACCAGAGAACCATATTGGTGCAATACAGTAGAATACAAGGGTCAGTATGCACAAAATTACAAGAATGTTGCACAAAAAAAAAAGAGTAAACTTAGGGTCATACAGTAAAGAGTCTCCACCTCGTGAAATAGTTGTCATTTTGTTGAAGGTGACAATTACCACCCAAGTATTTCAGTAGGAGAGGACCCTACGTAGGGTGGGTAACCCCCTGTGTAGCCTATCTTCTGTGGTGTATGGGGTGGGGTATTGAAATACCAACAGGTAACAATGTTTATGGAACGTAACCATAAAAGAACAAAAAACTAAACAAAGACATAACCAGGGCAGAGGGTTTCAGTGGTGTTCAGGTATTTATCTATGTATCATACAAATCATCACTCTCTATCAGTGCAGCGTCTCCTGAGGAAGGAAGCAAGGTCAGTTTGGTGTGGCCCATGTTCAATCTTATGTGTTTGGGTACAAGTCTGACCATCGCGACCATTCGGCCTCAAATTTATCCAGTGTGAAGTTTTTGTGTGCTAACATCTTCTCATAGGACCTTGTTGTATCTACGGCCCTCAAAATTTCCTGGACAGTTGGGATTATTTATATTAATGTATAAGTTTGGGATGTTTGTTGTGCATGGTACAAATATGCTGTATGATTGCCATGTGTGTGAGCTTGCCGAGCTACTAAGCTGCCAACAAGTTATGGCCATTATAAGACACAACCAACCTGGCCATGCCACAGCTCTGCTTGTCACCCAAGCAAATGAGTTTCAGCACAGCCTTTTGCTGCTTCCCCACTGCCACAGCTACTGACTGATGGTTGACTGCTTCTGCAAGATGAGAATTCTGAGTTTGCAGTGGAGGAGGAGGTACAGGCGGAGGAGGAGAAGTGTGCGTTGCAGCCACTAATGTAGGTGGTGGCAGAAATCCTGATGGAAGTAGGACCTGCAATCCTTGGCATCGGTAGCACCTGTGCCATCCCAGGGTATGACTCGCTACCGGCCTCCACAAGGTTCAGTCCGTGTGCCGCCATGGAAATGTATCGTCCCTAGCCAAAAGCACTTGTCCATGTGTCCATCGTTAAGTGGACCTTCACAATAACTGTGTTGGTTAGAGTACAGGTGATGTTACGTGACACAATTGCAGATGTAATGCGGGGACGGCACACAGAGAAAAATAGTGGCGGCTGGGGACTGAGTAACGAAGGACAGCCATTGCCATTAGGCTAAGGAAAGCCTCAGTGTCCAGAGGCCTAAATGGCAACATTTCCAGGGCCAGAAATTTTGAAAAGTGCGCTCTTAGTGCTATGGCCTGTGCGTGGGTGGCTGGTAATTTGCACTTACATTCAAAGGCCTGGGATAAGGACATCTGTACGCTGTGCTTGGACACAGAAGTGGGTGTGCTAGCTAATGGTGCTTGCGAAGGCCCAGCTGCAGGGCGGGTTCATCCAGGCCTGCATCTAGGACAGAAGATTGGCCAGCCCAGTACGAGACACAGGGGAGAAAGAGAAGGCAGTTGTGTGACCCACAGACACTGATTGTGGACCCAGGGGTTCGGGCCACCTATTAGGGTGCTTTGATGCCATGTGGCGGATCAGGCCGCTGGTGGTGAGGTTGCTAGTCTTCACAACCCCTACTCATTTTGCTTCCAGTGTACTGTCTTCCCCCATTATGTTCCCGGGTTTGAGTTTTTATTATTATGGTTTGAGTTACAGTTAATGAATAGGATGTAAGATATGTTATGGTTATTTGTTTATTTATGAGTTCTTATTTTGGTATAGCACAGATACAGTTAGCAAATTACAATTTTTTTATTGCCCCCACTTTCCTCAAAAAAAAAGCGCCAGACTGCGGAACACCTACCACTTGGCAAGGGAGATTTCCACAAGGGGGAACAGTTGCGGGCCTATTTGGTTTCACCGCCTTCTCCCTTTTGCCTTCCCACAGACTCTCCCAGCCTGTTACGGTGCTATGGATCCCTCCCCCTCTGTTCTGCTGTCCTCGCTTGGCTTGCCACCTTTCCAGGTTGGGTCATAGATCTTATATAACAAAAAAGGAAAATTTAGGCTCCAGCACTCACTTTTTTTGAACCATCAATCCTCGGTTTTATTGTGCAAAATCTTCATAGATATACAGGACACAAAACTTACTCAAGTGTGGCGACTGTTAACGCTTTTCGAAATCTTTCTTATTCGTAACTGTTACGAATAAGAAAGATTTTGAAACGCGTCAACAGTCACCACACTTGAGGGCGTTTGTGTCCTGTATATTTATGAAAATTTTGCACAATAAAACCGAGGATTGATATTTCAAAAAAAGTGAGTGCTGGAGCCTAAATTTTCCTTTTTTGTTATATAAGTTCCCTGCATAGGTTTCAACAACCTGGGCACCGTGCTCACGGGTAACAGAGAATTCAAGATAGTGAGCTGGATACTTACCTTGGACTTGGGTCAGGGATGTCACCGTCCTCCATTTCCTCTTCCACTCCCTCACTCTGGTCATCCTCCTGACTTGTGTTGACCTAACAAGACCCTCACTCATTGACAACTGTGTCTCATCCGCATCATCCACCTTGTGAAACACTCATTGCCATACCCCACTGTCATCTTCTTCTGACTGTAGATGCTCAAGAGTTTGGGGATTAGTGCACAAGATCTCCTCATGTTCCTCTTCAGGTAGGGTCAGGTCACTCTGAGCTAACTCTGCAATGTAACATTACTGCAATCAAAAAATATTGTTAAAATTTCTATATAATTTTATTGTGGCCAGTGTTTTTGATAATATATCTACAATGTCTTGCACTGGCAGCCGGGGGTGACATAACTCGTTAGCACGGAGGAATATCGTTGGTTATCAGAATGAACCAGACAATTCGCTCCACCCACTAATAACGGCCATGCACCACCACCCACAGAATCGAGTAAGAGGTATTAATCTGTCAATCCTTTCAGTGTCCGGCCGGGTGAGGTTTCCCATGTGGAATCAAATTAAGCTACAGGCTCCACTCCTGGTGGTGCCCTTCCGTCAATTAGTTTACGTTTCAGCTTTGCAACTATACTTTGGTTTCCAGGAAAATGCTTGGCACGTAATGGGAACAACGATGCCGGATCGTGTGTCGGATCGTTTTAAAACCAGGCTAGAAGTTTGATCTTAGATTAATGAGGGTTTTAGGTCAAAAGCTTAGGGCAAGGACCTCAAAAGTAGTATTTTCTGAAATACTGCCTGTACCACGAGCCATACAAGAAAGGCAGCGGGAGATTAGGGAGGTTAACAAGTGGCTCAAGAACTGGTGTAGGAAGGAGGGGTTCGGGTTCCTGGAGAAATGGGCCGACTTCTCTGTCGGCTACAGGCTCTATCGTAGGGACGGTCTGCACCTCAATGGGGAAGGGGCAGCTGTGTTGGGGAGAAAGATGGCTAGAAGGTTGGAGGAGTGTTTAACTAGGGACTGGGGGGGAGGGTAATTACATTATAGGAGGGGAAGATAATGCAGATAGAGACCGGGGCGAGGTAGTGTGACTGGGGGAGGAATGGAAGGGGGGACTAGAACAGCTCAGAATGAAAGATGTAGGGTAAAAAATACACATAAACCTGTCAAATGTATGTATACTAATGCCAGAAGCCTGACTAACAAGACTGGTGAACTGGAATTAGTGATGTGTGAGGAGGACTATGACATAGTGGGAATAACTGAGACATGGCTGGATGATAGCTATGACTGGGCAGTTAATATAAAAGGCTACAATCTGTTTAGAAAGGATCATCAAAACCGGAGAGGTGGAGGGGTCCACAGAAAATCCATTACTAAATGAGATAGACGAGGCGGCAAATCATAATGAAGTCGTTATTATGGGGGACTTTAACTACCCAGATATAGACTGGGAAATTGAAAGCTGTACATCCCAAAAAGGAAACAGGTTCTTGGCAATAGCCAAAGACAATTTCCTTTCCTACATGGTTTAGGACCCCACTAGAGGGACAGCCATACTGGACTTAGTATTAACCCCTTAAGGACACAGGACGTACATGTACGTCCTGTGTCCGGTCTTTAAAGATGGCGCCCGCTCCTGCTCCATGCGGGCGCCTTAGCCGCTGGTGTCCGCATGGTTCCTGTAGCAGACACCCGCGGCTAATGTCCGCGACCGACAGCGATGCCGATCGCGGACATTTAACCCCTCAGATGCCGTGGTCAATCCTGACCACGGCATCTGAGTGCGCACAAACCGAAAGTTTTACTTTCGGTTTGTACTCCGGCTCCCCTGTGTGGCGATCGGAGGAGCCGGAGCACGCCTGTAGTAGCCTGGGTCTCTATGAATG
Source organism: Bufotes viridis (assembly GCA_033119425.1). Lineage (NCBI taxonomy): Eukaryota > Metazoa > Chordata > Amphibia > Anura > Bufonidae > Bufotes > Bufotes viridis. The sequence goes on from CM065591.1 coordinate 387,794,564, forward strand.
AAACCCAGGCTGCTGTATAGTATTTCCTATGGAGCCTTGCCTGTAATAGGCTTCATAGGAAATATGCGATTTTTTCATATATTCCAATGCTATTGCATTGGAATGTATGAAAATCGCAATCAGATGATTGTAAGTTATAGTTCCCTATGGGAACTATATAAAAGTGTAAAAAAAAAAAATAATGAAAAGTTAAAAAATAAAAATAAAAATAAAAAACATAAAAGTTCAAATCACCCCCCCTTTTGCTAAAATAAAAATTAAAAAACTAAAAATTTTTAAAAATACACATCATGGGTGTCGCAATGTGCAAAAACGCCCATAGTATAAAAATATAAAAAATATTCCCCATACGTCAAACAGCAAAACGGAAAAAGCGTCCAAATGGCGGATTTGCCATTTTTGGTCGCTTCATTTTCCACAAAAATTACATAAAAGGTGATCAAAAGTCATACACACCCCAAAATGGTATCAATAAAAAGATAAGATTATGACGCATAAAATGAGCCCCCAAACAGCTCTGTACATATAATTACAAAAAGTTATAGGGGTCAAAACATGGTGACAAAAAGTAAAACTGATTTTTCCCACTTTTGAATTTTTTTTTCACTATCAAAACGCAAGAAAACCTATACATATAGGGTATCGCCGGATTCGTACTGACCTGTAGAGTAAAATAAACCAGTCAGTTTTATCGCACATCGAACGTCGGAATTTAAAAAGCCGCAAAACTGTGGTGGAATTGCTTTTTTTTTGCAATTTCACCCTATTTGGAATTTTTTCCCCGCTTCCCCCTACATCATATGCAATATTAAATTGTGGCATTGGAAAGTACAACTTGTCCCGCAAAAAACAAGCCCTCATATGGCTATGTGAACCGAAAAATAAAAAAGTTATGGCTCTGGGAAGGCAGGGACCGCAAAACGAAAACTCAAAAAGTAAAAAACCTCCGGTCCTTAAGGGGTTAACCAATAGACCTGATAGAACAACAGATGTGCAGGTTGGGGGACACCTGGGAAATAGTGACCATAAAGTTATAACCCTTAAATTATCCTTCAAACGAGAGTTTCAAAAGGGAGGAACAAAAATACCAAACTTCAAAAAAGCAAAATTTAGCCAACTAAGCGAGGCCATAGGCCTAACTAACTGGGACAAAGTCCTCAAAAATAAAAATACAACCATAAAATAAGAGATTTTTAAAAGCATTGTAACATCTAATTGTGAGAGGTACATACCGTATAGGAATAAAAGGCTAAGGAACAATAAGAAACCAATGTGGATAAATGGAACCGTAAAGAAAGCAATAAATGACAAAAAGAAAGCATATAAATCACTAAAACAGGAGGGGAGTCAGGAAGCACTGATAAACTATAAGGAAAAAAATAGAATATGTAAAAAACTAATAAAATTTGCCAAACTAGAGACCGAGAGATTAATTGCCAAAGAGAGCAAAACTAACCCTAAAATTCAATTATATAAATAGTAAAAAATATAAATCTGAAGGAGTCGGCCCTTTACATAGCAATGAGGGGGGTGTTGCAGAGAGCGACGAGGATAAAGCAAAACTATTAACTATTTTTTTCTCCACTATATTCACTGAGGAAAATAAACTGTCAGATGAAATGCAGAATGTAAAAGTAAATTCCCCATTTAAAGTGCCCTGTCTGACCCTGGAAGAAGTACAACAGCATTAAAATAGACAAATCACCAGGAGCGGATGGCATACACCCCCGTATCCTAAGGAAATTAAGTGGTGTCATAGCCAGACCTTTATTTCTGATATTTACAGACTCTGTACTGACAGGGAATGTTCCACAGGATTGGCGCATAGCAAATGTGGTGCCAATATTCAAAAAGGGTCCAAAAACAGAGCCTGTAAATTATAGGCCGGTAAGTTTAACATCTATTGTTGGTAAACTGTTTGAAGTGTTTCTAAGAGATGCTATTTTGGAGCATCTCAATGAAAATAAGCAAATAACGCCATATCAGCATGGCTTCATGAGGGATCGGTCATGCCAAATGAACTTAATCAGTTTCTATGAGGAGGTAAGTTCTAGACCTGACAGCGGCGAATCAATGGATGTCATATATCTGGACTTCTCCAAAGCATTTGACACCGTACCTCATAAAAGGTTATTACAAAAAATGAGGATGCTCGGACTGGGAGAAAATGTCTGTATGTGGGTAAGTAACTGGTTAAGTGACAGAAAACAGAGGGTGGTTATTAACGGTAGATACTCAGATTGGGTCACCGTAACTAGTGGGGTACCTCAGGGGATAGTATTGGGCCCTATTCTCTTCAATATATTTATTAATGATCTTGTAGAAGGCCTGCACAGTAAAATATCTATTTTTGCAGATGACACTAAACTGTTTAAAGTAATTAACACTGAAGAGGACAGTTTTCTGCTACAGAGGGATCTGGATAGATTGGAGGCTTGGGCAGAAAAATGGCAGATGAGGTTTAACACTGACAAATGTAAAGTTATGCACATGGGAAGGAATAATGCACGTCACCCCTACATATTAAATGGTAAAACACTCGGTAACACTGACATGGAAAAGGATCTAGGAATTTTAATAAACAGCAAATTAAGCTGCAAAAACCAGTGTCAGGCAGCTATTGCCAAGGCCAGTAAGATAATGGGTTGCATCAAAAGGGGCATAGATGCCCATGATGAGAACATAGTCCTACCACTTTACAAATCACTAGTCAGACCACACATGGAGTACAGTGTACAGTTCTGGGCTCCTGTGAACAAGACAGACATAGCAGAGCTGGAGAGGGTTCAGAGGAGGGCAACTAAAGTAATAACTGGAATGAGGGATCTACAGTACCCTGAAAGGTTATCAAAATTAGGGTTATTCACTTTAGAAAAAAGACGACTGAGGGGAGATCTAATAACTATGTATAAATATATCAGGGGTCAGTACAGAGATCTGTCCCATCATCTATTTATCCCCAGGACTGTGACTGTGACGATGGGACATCCTCTGCGTCTGGAGGAAAGAAGGTTTGTACACAAACATAGAAAAGGATTCTTTACTTTAAGAGCAGTGAGACTATGGAACTCTCTGCCTGAGGAGGTGGTGATGGTGAGTACAATAAAGGAATTCAAGAGGGGACTGGATTTATTTCTGGAGTGTAATAATATTACAAGCTACAGCTACTAGAGATGGGTCGTTGATCCAGGGAGTTATTCTGATTGCCTGATTGGAGTCGGGAAGGAATTTTTTTCCCCTTAAGTGGGGAAAATTGGCTTCTGCCTCACAGGAGTTTTTTGCCTTCCTCTGGATCAACTTGTAGGAAACAGGCCGAACTGGATGGACAAATGTCTTTTTTCGGTCTTATATACTATGTTACTATGTTACTTGCACTTTACATACAACTGTGTGGGTTTTGGGTGTGTATTTGTCATTAAGTAAAAGTGGTGTACAACTAGGACAACATTGTTCCCAGCAGCGACTTGGGAGTCCAAGATGCATCCAGACATTGTCCCCATGCTGTTCCCGGTCCATTTCGGTGGTGTTTCTGTCACTTCCTGACCTTTTCCAATGGACCAGGCACCCTCCCCTCTTCAGAGCTAGGGGGTGCCTGGTTGTCACACATTGACTTACATTATACTCGGGTGCTTGGCCGAGCACACGAACATAGCAATCTGTTCGGCCCGAACATCCTAACACCTGAATATTTTGGTGCTCGCTCATCACTATTGTTTAGGAGTTACAGCCTTTGTCACAAAATCCCTCAATATTCACAGATTCATAAATGATAATAAGCCATGTCATAATTTGGTATGGCCAGAAAAAAGCTCTGAGTTTGATTGTAATTGCTGAATTTGCAATGAATTCAATTGGTGCTTGTGGCGAAACCAAACTCGCCACTGAGTTTTGGAGGGGACAGATTGCCAGCCTCTTGCCCCAGGATTATGGCCCCTCTCATCAGCCCACGCTAAACTTAAACCCCATGGCGATTTGACTGTGTTTGTGGCATCTGAGCGCTGTTTGGATATATTGAGCGCTCAGATCCAAGCCATCTGGGGATATGTTGCATGTATATGTTTTATGTAGTAATTGTAACATTGTGTCATTTTATGTCCTTTTGCAACCATGTGCTCAATGGAGTCTGCCTCTATCCCTGGATATAATTGGATTATTTTCCCCATTGTCTCTAGGAGAGAGGGCTCTGTAAAACCAGTTTGAACCAGAAAAGCCATGCTTCATTTGGTCAAATAGGACTTTCCCTTAACTTGTTAACCCCTGGTCTGATTCGTGTCATTTTTTAATATGTTGTTAACCTGAATGGATTGATTGTGAATATGTAGTTTTTAAGTGAATAGTGATGTCTGTCCTATTGTCCCCACGTGTGTATTGGCAATTTCCCTTTGTCCTGAGAGATAATTAAATGAGTCCTCGATTGTCTCCAGGACAGAAGACATTGTGTATTCTCCTGCCTGTGATGATTATATTAACCTGTGTAGGGTAATTGTATCACAGGCAGAGGGGAGGGATATGCTGGGGGTGTCTGTATTGTCCCATTGTGTGTGATTGGCTGCTGTATCCCGTGTCGCAGTCTTCCTTCTGGTCCCCTAGGGAGTGTCCACCAGGTGGGAGACCTGCATAAATACCGGGCAGGTAGCCCTCAATAAAGAGAGAATTCCTGTTTAACCATTAATACGGAGCCTCGTCTCGTACTTGGGGGGAATTGCTATGTCAGAACGTTCTCTTGCCTGTTCCAGGAAAGGAGGACTTCGTATGGTTCCAGTTCGGTGGATTCCAGCGGTTGTGGGTTGCTGTGCTCTTCTCCAGGGAATCGCCCGAACGGTATTAACCCTCACTATACCGGGTTATACCGTAACAACTGGTGGCAAGCAGCGGGATCGTTCCTACAGCCAGAAGGACAGCAACAGAAGGCACCGTGGATTTTACAATTTGAGGGCAAAGCGTGTCCCAGTACAGCACCGTTATGGAACCACTAGTGGAGTATGATGAGGGTGTCATGGATGACCGAGATGCAGTCCGCAAAGGCATCTGGTACCAGGCACTGGGTATTGTGGAGTATCTGCGGGACGAGAGGCTCCCCAAGGACGAGCAGCGACAGCAGAAGCGAGTAGCCCTGCGGATGCCCTTCCTAGGAGAGCAGCCCCTGGAAGAGTGGGTAGAAGACCTGAAGCACCTGGTAAGGCGGGAGATGTGGCTGGAAGATGCCTACCAGGCACTCTGGTGGTATGAAGCTCGGTACCTACCCCGGACAGCCGAGCATGACATGCCAGAGGGAGAGGAGTTTGATGGTCCTGGCTTGTTATGGGAGACTTTTTCAGAGCTGGAGTTTGGGAGCCCTACACAAGCCCGGTTCAGGGACCTCTTTGAGTGGCGGGAGAGCAGGTATGACTGGGACGACACTCACCAAATTGAGCAAGACCTGGTCCACCTGGTGACCCGGGAGATGGAGCTGGAACAGGACTACCAGCAGCTGTTCCACTCCATTGAGAGGGCTCAGCGAGAGAGCAGAGTGTCAGACCCAGGTCCAGAGCCCTTCAGCTGGGAGGATATTGTGGAGGTCTACTGGGAAGAACCCCAGGTGGCCGGTGGAGATGGGACCGAGGTCTCTCCACGGGTCCTGCAGGGAATTGGGAGCCCAGTCTCCATTCCCCAGCGGCAGGCTGAGTTACAGGGGGCAGAGACAGTCGGTCCTGTCCCCCATCGGCAGAGTGTCCAGCAGGGAATAGAGAGCCCAGTCTCCTTTCCCCAGCAGCAGGACACTGTATTGGGAGCGGAGACAGACGGTCTCCCTCCCCAGAGGCTGGAAGTATGTATGGGAGAGGAGCTTGTTACCCCCTCTCCCCAGAGGCAGGCTAAGTTACAGGGGGCAGAAACAGTCGGTCCTGGCCCCCAGCAGCAGAGTGACTTACTGGGAGAGGAGAGCCTTGTCCTCCCTCCCCATCGGCAGAGAGTCCGGCAGGGAATAGAGAGCCCAGTCTCCTTTCCCCAGCAACAGGACACTGTGTTGGGAGCGGAGACAGTCGCTCTCCCTCCCCAGCAGCTGGAAGTATGTCTGGGAGAGAAGCTTGTTACCTGCTCACCCCAGCGGCAGCCGGATTTTAAGGGAGTAGGGACAGTCGGTCCTGCTCCCCAGCGGCAGTATGTTTTGCAGGGAGAGAAGAGCATCGTCTCCATTCCCCATCGGCCGTGTGATTTACAGGGAATTGGGAGCCCAGTCTCCATCCCCCAGCGGCAGTTTAACGCACCAGGGGGAGACAGTAAGCCCCCCAACAGTGCAGATGGGACCGTGGTCTCTGCACTCACAGCACAGGGGGTAGGGACAGTCGGTCCTGTCCCCCAGCAACAGGGCCATTTAGCCAAAGGGGAGACAGTCGGTCTCCCCCTACAACAACCAGGCTCCAACCAGGCTACTTCCGTGGTAGCGCTGGCACCAGGGCAGAGTACCGCTGGTCTCTGCCCACTCAGCAACCCACTCAGGCAGTCTACCAGTCCCCCACACAGCCGTAGTGAGGCACATGGACATGGACAGGTTTATCCCTTGCTCAGGTGTAGTAACCATTTATTGTGGGTGGGCTGTACTGCTGTTTCTGTTTTGTGGGTGGGCTGCTGGACTAACAAGGGCACTGACCGGCAGAAGGTCAGATACCCTGTTAGTCTGTTTGGAAAAGGGGAGATGTGTGGCGAAACCAAACTCGCCACTGAGTTTTGGAGGGGACAGATTGCCAGCCTCTTGCCCCAGGATTATGGCCCCTCTCATCAGCCCACGCTAAACTTAAACCCCATGGCGATTTGACTGTGTTTGTGGCATCTGAGCGCTGTTTGGATATATTGAGCGCTCAGATCCAAGCCATCTGGGGATATGTTGCATGTATATGTTTTATGTAGTAATTGTAACATTGTGTCATTTTATGTCCTTTTGCAACCATGTGCTCAATGGAGTCTGCCTCTATCCCTGGATATAATTGGATTATTTTCCCCATTGTCTCTAGGAGAGAGGGCTCTGTAAAACCAGTTTGAACCAGAAAAGCCATGCTTCATTTGGTCAAATAGGACTTTCCCTTAACTTGTTAACCCCTGGTCTGATTCGTGTCATTTTTTAATATGTTGTTAACCTGAATGGATTGATTGTGAATATGTAGTTTTTAAGTGAATAGTGATGTCTGTCCTATTGTCCCCACGTGTGTATTGGCAATTTCCCTTTGTCCTGAGAGATAATTGAATGAGTCCTCGATTGTCTCCAGGACAGAAGACATTGTGTATTCTCCTGCCTGTGATGATTACATTAACCTGTGTAGGGTAATTGTATCACAGGCAGAGGGGAGGGATATGCTGGGGGTGTCTGTATTGTCCCATTGTGTGTGATTGGCTGCTGTATCCCGTGTCGCAGTCTTCCTTCTGGTCCCCTAGGGGAGTGTCCACCAGGTGGGAGACCTGCATAAATACCGGGCAGGTAGCCCTCAATAAAGAGAGAATTCCTGTTTAACCATTAATACGGAGCCTCGTCTCGTACTTGGGGGGAATTGCTACGTCAGAACGTTCTCTTGCCTGTTCCAGGAAAGGAGGACTTCGTATGGTTCCAGTTCGGTGAATTCCAGCGGTTGTGGGTTGCTGTGCTCTTCTCCAGGGGAATCGCCCGAACGGTATTAACCCTCACTATACCGGGTTATACCGTAACAGTGCTCAATATGTTATTCAAATGGGTTCAAAAAGTTAACCATTGCTAGGCAAAAAAAAGTTATAAAGCAATAGCAAAAATGTGTTGTGATTAAATTAACAATTAGTGAACTCAGTAGCACCTAAAGGCCTGTATGACCAAGGAGACAACTGAAGAAAAATTATTTCCTTGGTAGAGAAAAAAAAACCTTCATAACATTTATGGGCTATGGAAAATTGTCTATATTTCCCAAATGGTTTAGGAACATCAGTAGAATTGTTTCTGGAGGCTCATTTGCATGTATTAAAACATTATATTTCTAAGCAATATGGGCACATATGAACATGGGACCAACAAAGATGTCTTCAGCTGCCAAGCCCACATGCAACAGGTCAGCCAGTTTCATAGGTACAAATCTGCTGACAGATGCCCTTTAATGCAATATGTTTAATATATCCCTTGAATTAAATCTAGAATTCTACACTTCAGTCCCATCAGAGGTAAAATTATGAAAATTGTGTCACTGTAGAAATACTTCTGGACCTGACCATATAACAGGACTTGTCATGGGCTTGTAGGAACAGTACATAAGAAAATATAGTCAACATTCTAGTGTATTAATATTCATACCATAAATCATATCTTTTGCAGCAGTTCATATGAACCATTAAATAAAAGTGTGCTGAAATTTAAAGGAAATCTGAAAATGTAGATATGAGGGTGCTGCAAATGATTTGCACTATCCATTTGTAACCTTCAATTTCAGACAAAATAGTTTGATTTTCACCATGAATGAGAGGTAAGTAGACAGCGTAATTACTATCTTCACACATACTTATGACTTACTGAACTCTAATATTTTATAACGGTTACATATGTAACAAGCATTTTACATTTAATGTGTGCGGAATGTGAAATTAATTACAATGCTTCAAGATTAAAAATGTAACCCTTTCCTGACCAGTGAGCATGTAAGACTTCATGACGCCAAAAAGCATTCACCTACTGTCAATCACCTGTTGATGCTAATATGGCAAATGATAATATGACTAGAGATGAGTGAATCCAAGCCCACAAAGTGGATTCGATCCGAATTTCAGGATAAATTCGATTCGCCTCGAAGCCGAATTTCTTCGTGCTTCGTTTAAGCGAATAGATTTAACCTGAAATAGTATATAAAAAAAAAACCTTCTTATCTCCTCCATTTGATTGCGATGGGCTGCCAACCGCCATCTTGATTGAAGATCTCAGCCGAAATCCCGTGCGTTGTGACGTATGATCTTCAAGAAAGATGGTGGTGGCCGGCCCGTCACGAGCAAATGGACGCGGTAAGTTAATTTCTTTTAATGTTAATTTCACACTGTTCTTAGACTCAGATGCCGCGATCATGTATGAATGCGGCATCTGAGGGGAACAATGACAGGGGGCGGCGCTATCGAAGCTCCCTGTAATTGCACTACTCACAAAAAAATGCACTTCGTGATGAAGTAATTAGTCCCAAAGCGATTTTTTTGTAAAATTCGGTGAATCAGACGAATCGAACTTTTGAAAAATTCTATCATCTCTAAATATCACTATTACAGAGAAAAGCACACAAAAACAGCTCTGTCCAAATGAGGCATGGACTCAGGGCCGGCGCCACCAGTAAGGCGAACTAGGCAGTCGCGGAGGCAGAGCTCTGCCGCCCTGGCCTGAATGATCTTGATCTGAACCCCAATTTGCCTCCCCTGACCCCCAGTGCGGCAGCAGCGGCAGTGCCTTCTCCTTCTGGGACAGAAGGGCTCCTACCTGGATTGGAGTGCAGCCTGCAGGTTCAGCTGCTTTCTTCTTCCCCAGGACCCCAGGGGGACATTCCCCAGGTCCCCAGAGCCAGACCAAGAGCCAGACTGCAGCCAGAGACCAGCTCATTTTATTGTCCTGGTGGTAAGTAGTCAGTAGACAATGTGCAATATGTTTATTATTTACTGTATTTTTTGCCTTATAAGACGCACTCCCCCCCCAAAAAAAAAAAAAAGTGGGGGGAAAATGGCCGTGCGTCTTATAAAGCGGATTGCGGATACTTTGCTGACCGCTATGCTGCACAGCGTGGCCAGCGAAGTATCAGTGTGGAGGGAGAGGGGGGAGGGGCGGCAAAAATTCTTGCACCGGCCCTGCATGGACTCTATATGATTTCTGACTGACCTTCTATGATATTTGGCACAAGACATAGAAGATCCTTTGTCCTATAACCTGGCAGGGGAGGGGGAAGTCACCACACGGCACTCCGCAGCTTCTAATCCGACAACCCATACATTCCATATATCCTAACAGACGCAGTTATATATGACGATTGCAGCAATAATGGCAACAATAAGGCCCCATTGACACGTCCGCAATTCTGTTCCGCATTTTGCGGAACGGAATTGCAGACCCATTCACTCCTATTGGGACACTCTATGTCCCGCATGGATCCGGAATTGCGGATCCGCACTTCCGGGTCCGCACTTCCGTTCCGCAAAAAAATAGAACATGTCCTATTCTTGTCCACAATTGCAGACAAGAAATGGCATTTTCTATATAGTGCCGGCGATGTGCGGTCCGCAGATTGCGGAATGCACATCGCCGATGTCCGTGTTTTGCGGATTCGCGGACCCGTGGATCCACAAAACACTTGCGGACGTGTGAATGGGGCCTAAACATAAATATCCTAAAAACAGGTAAGATCCACCTAAAATAGTGATGAGCGGGAGGTGCCATATTTGATTTCGCGATATTTCGCGAATATTTGCTTGAATATTCGTCATATATTCGTCGAAATCGAATATTCGTCATTATTCTATATATTGCGAATGTTACGCAAATTTATATTCGCATTGCGAATTAAACTTAGAGCTGCTGAGTTCCTAATGGTTGTAACTTGTATTGCTAAATTGACGAAGATAATGAATATCACGAATATAGCGCTATATTCTCAATCTTCGTTATATTCTAGCAATGCAACAACCATTAGGAACTCAGATCTAAGTTGAATCCCCAATGCGATTAATATAACCTGCATTAATCGCATTGCGAATTCAACTTAGAGCTGAGTTCCTAATGGTTGTTGAATTGCTAGAATATAACGAAGATTGAGAATATAGCGCTATAGATGGAATCGCAATGCGAATAATACTTACAATTATTAATCACTTTGCGAATCCATTTGATGCCTCTATTTGATTGTATATGACGGTTGACTGTGACTACCACCAATGTTCTGCTGCCTCCAAAGCAAGATATATAAACCCCCAGGGGCCATTAGGGCGTTTTTGATAGAAAACGCTTCAAAAACGCATATGCGTTTTCATCATTTTTAAAAAAAATTATTTAATTTTTTTGTGTATTTTGCAACATTTGGTTGCATATTTACATTTGGTATAGGCAAGGCAAGTATGGTAGCCTAGAATTCAGTGCTTCCCAAACAGTGTGCCTCCAGCTTTTACTAAACTACAACTCCCAGCATGCCCAGACAGCCTTTGGCTGTGCAGGCATGCTGGGAGTTGTAGTTTCGCAACAGCTGGAGGCACACTGGTTGGGAAACACAGGTCTAGATCATTACTCTGCCCAAATCTATATTCAGCTATATGGCTTAGAAAATATGCTGTCAAACAATGATCATAGGTTTTGGCATAGACACATGATCTAGACTACCATATTTTCCTATACCAAATGTAGATATGCAACCAAATGTGGCAAAATACACAAAAAAAATAAACCAAAAAAATGAAAAAATTATAAAAACGCAGATGCGTTTTTGATGCGTTTTCTATCAAAAACGCCCTAATTGCCCCTGGGGGTTTATATATCTTGCTTTGGAGGCAGCAGTCTGTTGGTGGTAGTCATAGTCAACCGTCATATACAATCAAATAGAGGCATCAAATGGATTCGCAAAGTGATTAATAATTGTAAGCATTATTCGCATTGCGATTCCATCTTATAGCTGAGTTCCTAATGGTTGTATTGCTAGAATATAATGAAGATTGAGAATATAGCGCTATATTCTCAATCTTCGTTATATTCTAGCAATACAAGAACCATTAGGAACCCAGCTCTAAGTTCAATTCGCAATGCGAACATATACTCGCATTACGAATTAAACAGAGCTGGGTTCCTAAATGGTTGGCTTGCTAGAATGACGAAGATCACGGCATATTTGTTAGTTCTAGATAGCCATAGCCAAACAATAGTGAAGTAAGGGCTCTTTCACACTGGCGTTTTATCTTTCTGTCCTAGAGTTCTGTCCTCGAGGCTCTAGGACGGAAAGATACTGATCAGGATAATCCCAATGCATCCTGAATGGAGAGAAATCTGTTCAGGATGCGTAAGGATGTCTTCCGTTCAGTACTGAGACTTTTTTTGCCGTAGCAAAATCCGCAGCATGATGCGGATTTTGCTCCGGACCCAAATCCTGAAGGCATGCCGGAAAGAAGGATCCGGAATTAATGGCCATTGAAAAGCATTTATCCAGATCCGGCTTTAAGCTAAATGTCATTTCGGCGCATCGCCGGATCCGACGTTTAGCTTTTGTGAATGGTCACCATGGCAGCCAAGATGCTAAAGTCCCGGCTGCCATGGTAAAGTGCAGTGGGGAGGCAGGGGAGAAGTATACTTACCATCTGTGCGGCTCCTGAGTCCCGGGGCCCTCCACAATGATGTCAGAGCGCCCCATGAGCATGGATCACATGATCGCATGGATCACATGATCCATGCGCCTACGGCTCTCTGACGTCACTGTGGAGCACCCCGGGAGCTGCACGGACTGTATGTATCTGCTCCCCCGACTCCCCACTACTTACTATGGCAGCCGGGACTTTAGTAGCGTCCTGGCTGCCATGGTTACCTGAAAGCATATTGAAGACTGATCAGTATTCCAATGCTTGCTGTTGTCAATGTTGTGACGGATCCGGCGGGCATTTCTTGCGACGGAAGTGCACGCCGGATCCTCACAACGCAAGTGTGAAAGAGGCCTAAGTTGCATATACCCCAATGCAAGAATATTACTTTACTTTATTTTTTTAAGTACATGTCTCTCTTAAAGGGGTGGTCACTCTTAAAGGGCAATGCCGGGTCATCATCAGCTAGGAGATGGCAAAAAAGCACCGTAAAGGGATGCAGAAAACTTTCCCAACTCACAATGTTCCCATAGAGGCCTTTTTTATTTTGTTAATAAATAGTTTTTTCTGAGTTATAACGCGTGATTTCAGTTTTTTATAATGTTATGTTATGGTGTAATTCTTACTGATAACTTTATTTATTGTAAGGCCCCACCATTAACAAAGACTGCTGCTATTATCCTCACCACTATAAGTTCTTTGTAGGCCTTATACTACCAAATTTCCATGTGCCTGCGGCTGCTGTATGTCATGATACTGATGAGTTTTGGATGGAAAAAAATTGCCTTAATGTAACCAGAGTTGTTAAAATAAAACAGAAAACCAAAAATGATTTAAAACCAAACCAAACTTTATAAATAAAATATAAAACAATTGTTTAAAGAAATATAAAATAAAAATTAAATAAAACTAAGGCCTCATGCACACGACCGTTTTTTCATGCTGTCCCCAAAAAGGGGTTCCGTTGTTCAGTGATCCGTGTCCGTTTTTGCCTTCCGTTGTGTTTCCGTGTGTCTTCCGTTTTTTTAGCGGATATGACCCAAAAGATTTTACCACAAGACAGGCTGACAATTTTTCCCAAGTGCCTGCCAAGGGATCCGCAAAAAAACGGACACGGAACGCGGATGACACACGGATGGCCATCCGCATTTTTTCACGGACCCATTGACTTGAATTGGTCCGTGAAACGTTTTTCACGGACAAGAATAGGACAGGTTATATTTTTTTGACGGACTGGAATCACGGACCACGGACGCGGAGGACAAACGGTGCATTTGCAGAGGTTTCCACGGACCCATTGAAAACCAATGGGTCCGCAGAAAATCACGAAAAACTGAGCAACGGACACGAAATCAAACAACGGTCGTGTGCATGAGGCCTAAGGCAGGGATTCAGGACATCATGCTGGTTGATCAGCTCCGTTATGGCCTTCTGATGCCACTCCTCCATGGCCTTCATTTCTTGGCTGATCTTCAGCTGCAAAGCCCTCATCCGCCTGGAGTGCTTCGCTGCAGCATAATAATTTTCTTTTTCATTTCTTTTATTACTGCCCCAAAAAAAATTGTATTAAAAATCAGATTAAATAACTTTTATTGATTAGTGTATAAAGGAGCTGGCCATTAAAATCGCAATCAGTTATATAGTTCTTTACTTAGGAATATTTCAATAGAGTATTTTATTTAAAAAAAATTGTGGGATCAGTTGACTGTTTGATTGGTACTATTTTGGGGTGCATACGTCTTTTTGATCGCTTGGGTTTGGAATTTATGTCATGGAACGTTACAAAATATGTATACTGTATAAAAATATGTCTGTTTTTGACAGTTTTAAAAAAAATATATTTGTATGGGATTTGCCAAAGAGGTAAGAACACGCTATATTGTTATAGAGCTGCTTTTTACGGATGCGGCTATACCAATTATGTGCACTATATTATTTATGTAATTTTTAGATTACATAAATGAATATATATGAGAAGACGATTTCTAATTTATTCTTCTTTAAAAAAAAAAATTTATTCTTTTTTGTCTTTCAATTTTTTCAGTTTTTTTTTATTTTTATATATCTATTTTCTGTTTATCAAAACCCATCTGCATCCTGAAGATCCAATGGGTCTGATCACTACACAGTGCATTGCAATAGTCATCTATTGTAATACACCGTATAGTCAGTGCCACACAGGGTCTGATCGGCCTTAGGTAAATGGCAACTAGGACGCCTTTGTAAGGCGTCCGGGTGCCATGGCAACCATCTTGCCATTGCGGAAGCAGTGACGGCAAGATGGAAGAGAGAGGGAGCTTTCTTCCTCTCAACCACATAGATGTCGCTGGCCTGAAACAGGCTTTTTTTCAAGTGCTGCGCTATGATTGGTTAGTCTGCAGAGACAAAACAACCGGAGTGCTTACTAGCAAGGGAACACTCTGATTGGTCCCTTGCCGGCTTACCACTTGTGTCTGCTTCTGGGGAGCTGTGACTCCGGGGCTGTGACACGCCCGTATAGGCTCACACAAATATTTCAATGCGATTCTCGCGATAGAAACACCATGTGCATATTGCGAATGCAACTTAGGCAACTTCCTATTGGTTGTCTTGATAGAATGAACGATTATTGACAATATACCCCGCTGTAAGTTAGATGCGCAATGTGAGTAAACTTACTCAAATTACTCGCATTGCGCATCCAACTTAGTTCTGTGTATAGGCAACTTCCTAACAATGGTTGGCTTGCTAGAATAAACGAATATGACGAATACGAATATAGCGCGATATTCTCTATATTCGTTAAGTCTAGCAAGCCAACCAATAGGAACGCTGCCTATACACAGAAATAAGTTGGATGCGCAATGCGAGTAATTTAAGTAAGTTTACTTGCATTGCGCATCCAACTTAGACAACTTTCCGATTGGCAATAGTAGTTGCCTATGCCTAAAGCCTATTCCACGCTCTAAGTTGGATGCGCAATGCGAGTAATTTAAGTAAGTTTACTCGCATTGCGCATCCAACTTAGACAACTTTCCGATTGGCAATAGTAGTTGCCTATGCCTAAAGCCTATTCCACGCTCTAAGTTGGATGCGCAATGCGAGTAATTTAAGTAAGTTTACTCGCATTGCGCATCCAACTTAGACAACTTTCCGATTGGCAATAGTAGTTGCCTATGCCTAAAGCCTATTCCACGCTCTAAGTTGGATGCGCAACGCGAGTAATTTAACCACTTCAGCCCCCCTAGCTTAAACACCCTTAATGACCAGGCCACTTTTTACAATTCTGCACTACACTACTTTCACCATTTATTGCTCCGTCATACAACTTACCACCCAAATGAATTTTACCTCCTTTTCTTCTCACTAATAGAGCTTTCATTTGGTGGTATTTCATTGTTGCTGACATTTTAACTTTTTTTGCTATTAATCAAAAATTATCGAAATTTTTGCAAAAAAATGACATTTTTCACTTTCTGTTGTAATTTTTTTTTAAAACTACATTTCTATATTAATTTTTCGCAAACTTTATTGTTCTACATGTCTTTGATAAAAAAAAATACAATAAGTTTATATTTATTGGTTTGGGTAAAAGTTATAGCGTTTACAAACTATGGTGCAAAAAAGTGAATTTCGGCATTTTGAAGCAGCTCTGACTTTCTGAGCACCTGTCATGTTTCTTCAGGTGCTAGAATGTCAGGATAGTATAAATACCCCCCAAATCACACCATTTTAGAAAGAAGACACCCGAAAGTATTTATGGAGGGCCATGGTGAGTTCATGTATCATTTCATTTATTTTCACAAGTTAGCGGAAAATGACACTTTCTGAGGAAAAAAATAAAAATAATAAACTTTACATTTCTGCTAACTTCTGGCAAAAAAAAAAATGAAATCTCCCACGGACTCACTATGCCCCTCAGTAAATACCTTGGGGTGTCTACTTTCCGAAATGGGGTCACTTGTGGGGTGTGTTTACTGTTCTGGCATTTTGGGCGGGGCTAAATTGTGAGCAGCCCTGTAAAAGCTAAAGGTACTCGTTGGAATTTGGGCCCCTTTGTGCACCCAGGCTGCAAAAAAGTGTCACTCATGTGGTATCGCCGTACTCAGGAGAAGTAGGGCAATGTGTTTTGGGGTGTATTTTTACATATACCCATGTTGGGTGAGAGAAATATCTCTGTAAACTGACAACTTTGTTTAAAAAAATTGCCCTGTGAAATCCTAAAGGTACTCATTGGTTTTAGGGCCCCTTTGCGCATCTTGGCTGCAAAAAAGTGTCACTCATGTGGTATCGCCGTACTCAGGAGAAGTAGGGCAATGTGTTTTGGGGTGTATTTTTACATATACCCATGCTGGGTGTGAGAAATATCGCTGTAAACGACAACTTTAAAAAAAGATTATACAAAGTTGTCAATTTACAGAGATATTTCTCTCACCCAGCATGGGTATATGTAAAAATACACCCCAAAACACATTGCCCTACTTCTCCTGAGTACGGCGATACCACATGAGTGACACTTTTTTGCAGCCAAGATGCGCAAAGGGGCCCTAAAACCAATGAGTACCTTTTCGGAGGGCATTTTTACACATTTTTCTTCTCACGCTTTAGGGCCCCTAAATTGCCAGGGCAGTATAAATACCCCACGTGTGACCCCATTTTGGAAAGAAGACACCCCAAGGTATTCCATGAGGGGCATGGCGAGTTCACAGAAGATTTTTATTTTGGCACAAGTTAGCGGAAATTGATTTTTTATTGTTTTTTCTCAAAAAGTCTCCCTTTGACAAAAAGTTAAATTTTTCATGGACTCACTATGTCGCTCAGCGAATACCTTGGGGTGTCTTCTTTCCAAAATGGGGTCACATGTGGGGTGTTTGTACTGTTCTGGCATTTTGGGCGGGGCTAAATTGTGAGCAGCCATGTAAAAGCTAAAGGTACTCGTTGGAATTTGGGCCCCTTTGCGCACCCAGGCTGCAAAAAAGTATCACTCATGTGGTATCGCCGTGCTCGGGAGAAGTAGGGCAATGTGTTTTGGGGTGTATTTTTACATATACCCATGCTGGGTGAGAGAAATATCGCTGTAAATTGACAACTTTGTATAAAAAAAATTTAAAAGTTGTCATTTACAGAGATATTTCTCTCACCCAGCATGGGTATATGTAAAAATACACCCCAAAACACATTGCCCTACTTCTCCTGAGTACGGCGATATCCATGAGTGACATTTTTTGCAGCCAAGATGCGCAAAGGGCCCTAAAACCAATGAGTACCTTTAGGATTTCACAGGGCATTTTTACGCATTTGGATTCTCACGCTTTAGCACTCCTAAAATGCCAGGGCAGTATAAATACCCACAAGTGACCCCATTTTGGAAATAAGACACCCCAAGGTATTCCGTGAGGGGCATGGCGAGTTCACAGAAAAAATTTTTTGGCATAAGTTAGCGGAAATTGATATATTTTTTTTTTTTACAAAGTCTCATATTCCACTAACTTGTGACAAAAAATAAAATTTTACATGAACTCACCATACCCCTCACGGAATACCTTGGGGTGTCTTCTTTCTAAAATGGGGTCACATGTGAGGTTTTTGCACTGCCCTGGCATTTGAGGGTCTCCGCAATCATTACACGTATGGCCAGCATTAGGAGTTTCTGCGATTCTCCGTATATTGAGCATACGGGTAATGAGATTTTTTTTTTCCGTTCAGCCTCTGGGCTGAAAAAAAAAAAATAATGAACGGCACAGATTTTTTCATTCGCATCGATCAATGTGGATGGAAAAATCACTGCCAAAATCAGTGACTGCGGTGCGGTGGGCCTGGGGCGCTAACTACCTAACAAGTAGCTAGCTAACTGGTGGTGATAAGGGACCCTTATGCCCCATTCACACGTCCGCAATTCTGTTTGCGGAACGGAATTGCGGACCCATTCATTTCTATGGGGACAGACTTTGTCCCGCTCGGATCCGGAATTGCGGATCCGCACTTACGGGTCTGCATTTCCGTTCCGCAAAAATATAGAACATGCCCTTTTCTTGTCCGCAATTGCGGACAAGAAAAAGCATTTTCTATATAGTTCTGGCAATGTGCGGATCTGCAAAATGCGGAAAGCACATTGACGGTGTCAGTGTTTTGAGGATCCGCGCCGCGGGTCCGTGGCACGGATCTGTGGATCCGTGGATCCGCGGATCCGCAAAACACATATGGACATGTGAATAGAGCCTTACAGGGGGGGTGATCAGTGACAGGGGGGTGATCAGGGAGGCTATATTGGGTGATCAGGGGTTAACAAGGGGTTAATAGTGGTTATAAAGTGAGGGGGGTGGGAGGTGGGGTTAGTGTAGTGTTTGGTGCAACTTTACATTGTTACCTGGTCCTCTGGTGGTCGATCCCAGTAAATGGGACCACCAGAGGACCAGGTAGCAGCTATATCAGATGCTGTTCACAAAACAGCGTCTAATATAGCTCTTTGTTCTAATTTATTTTACATTTACAGCCTGCCAGCGATTGATCATCGCTGGCAGGCTGTAGTATTACTGCAGAGCCGCGTTCACAGCAGATCTCGCCTCTCGCGAGATGACGCACGGATGCATCCAGGAGGAACAAACTTGCCGCCGCCTGGACGCATCCGTGCGTTAGGCGGTCAGCAACAGGTTAAGTAAGTTTACTCGCATTGCGCATCCAACTTAGACAACTTTCCGATTGGCAATAGTAGTTGCCTATGCCTAAAGCCTATTCCACGCTCTAAGTTGGATGCGCAATGCGAGTAATTTAAGTAAGTTTACTCGCATTGCGCATCCAACTTAGACAACTTTCCGATTGGCAATAGAAATGCCCATGCCTAAAGCCTATTCCACGCTCTAAGTTGGATGCGCAATGCGAGTAAACTTACTTAAATTACTCGCATTGAGCATCCAACTTAGTTGCCTTGCTTGCTAGAATTAACGAATATAACGAATACGAATATAGCGCTATATTCTGTATATTCGTTAATTCTAGCAACCCAAGTACCCCCGCCCCTACCATTAGAAACGTTGACTATACACAAAATTAAGTTGGACGCGCAATGCGAGTAATTTTAGTAAGTTTACTCGCATTGCGCATCCAACTTTTACCATGGTCTAGATAACCGTGATTCTCAAATCCGACAGTACATTCTAGCATGGAGGCGTTCCCATGGTGATGGGGACGCTCCATGCGCAGAGGAAGTTGGCACTCGGCAGACGGCACTGACTGGAGCGGGAGGGGAGCATGGAGTCCTCGGACATGTAAGAATAAATGCTTTTGGGAAGTGGGAACAACTTTTAAAAAAAAAAAGCGAATATTCGAATTTGCGAATATATAGCATTATATTCGAAATATTCGCGAATTAGTGAAGTGCCGATATTCGCGATTTAAATTCGCTATTCGAATATTCGCGCTCAACACTAACCTAAAATAGGAAATGCAGTACATAAAATCAAATAAACTAAATGAATAAATGGTGCAGTAGTCCTAGTGCTTTGTACAGATAAAAAAATAACTGCGTTATTGGTGGTGTCAGCGGGACGCCTCTGACTTGTGAGTATAGAGGGACGCCGCCAAATTGCCATAGACTCAATAAATACATTGTCACCATCTTGCCATCTGGAGTATATTCAATATTGAGACTGAATTAAGAGCCTCCATAAGACAGCTGCACGAGTTTGATACTATTGTTTTACAAGTGATCACTGCTATCTGATTTCCCTTACACCACCAATAACGCAGTTATTTATTTATCCGTACAAAGCACTAGAACTTCTGCACCATTTATTCATTCAGTTTATTTGATTTTATGTACTGCATTTCCGATTTTAGGTGGATCTTACCTGTTTTAAGGATATTTATTTTTATTTTTAAACAATAAACAACACAGATGGCGGGGTTAACGTGTTGTCCCCAGCCTATTTCCTCCCAAATTGAAACATGCATACTAATCCCTGAAGGGGAATAGAGGGGGAATCATAAGACTAAAACGTAACTTTTAAAGCTTTAGTGTATAAAATATGCACCAAGTAGTAAGTGAAAAAAACTACACCGGTATAGGTGAAAGCAAAGCTACTGGGCCCTTGGTCAAACACCAGGCTCAAAGAGCTCGGATAGTCAGCAGACCACCGAGACATGTAAAGTAACATAGAAACATATCAACTGTCATGTAACCAAGTAGATAACATGGAACATGCTCACCGGATCCTCAATGTGGTCAGGCGGAGAAGAGGAGGTGGCTCGATGAGATGGCCACTATGGAAACCACACAGTGGGTGGATGAGGTCAGGTCTTGGTTGGTTGCTGTCGGATCCAGTACATCGGATGAACAGGATAAAAGGGACTCTGCATAGGAGGAGGTGGATGGGAGCTAGATACACCCTATGGATACCCTATGGAGGGGGAGGGGGGCTATCAGACACCCTACCTACCTATACAGAGCTACCCGCCCCGAAAGGGGTGACCCCGTCCGGTTACCTGTCCCTAGACCGGCCAAGGTCCTTAGTTAAGCCCTAGAGCGGAAGAGAGCTCCCATGTAAAATAGATATCTCCCTAATCTATTTATGTTTATTTTTGCCATTATTGCTGCAATCGTCATATATAACTGTTTCTGTTAGGGTCTATATCATATTTTATCTTTATCAATCAATAAATTCTATATGGTCCTAACTGTGAGCACCTCTATCTTGATTCGTGTGTCACTCCTGTGCGCTACATTTTTATACATATTCCATATATCAAAATGACTGTTATGGAAAGCGGACATATTTAAAAAATTATATATTTTAGTTGCACGTTGTGCTAATGTCGAGACAAACAGATTATTTTTCCTTTTTTCAATTTCCTAGGTATAAAATTAAAAGAATACTTAAATTAAAATTACATAAATTACCTCCCCATGTATCACCAAAAAAATGGCAAAAAATTAAGTAACTGAATGGGAAAAAATTGTAAAGTAATTTAACTGCTGAGAGAAATATAAAATTTCTAATACCTCCTATGCAAACTGTTGCACTCAAAAAAACAAAAGTAAAATCTAAGATCAGCATGAAGTTTCAAGAAACAAAAGGTGCAATAAAGCCATCTTCACAGCAGTGAATCAACTCAATAACATGAAGCTGACGATAAGCAATCTGATCCGGAAGAGCAGTGGTTTGGTTCTGTTTTCAAGAGAAATAAATGGCACATATTTATGTAAAAAACAGTAAATTATTGAAAAAGTAGCAGAATTAACAGCATAACAGGTCTATCGTTCTAATGAACAAATGCCTATTTATGGCAAACACTACATTATAATTTAACCCCAAGCAGACCTTACTAGATATAGTAGCATCTTTAACACCTCAAGAATTTTAGTTATGGACTCTATCATCTACTGAGCCCCATAGCTATTATAATAGCAGTTCCATTAGAAGTGATTAAAATGACTTTTCACCTAGAATCAAAAAATTAACATTATATTATAATGTATCTCTATATATTATTTAAAACTATATTAAAGGTGTTTTCCAGGACTTACAGGAGTTATCCAACCCCCCTAATGCCTGGACCCCTCATATAGGTTATACTTAACCCGCTTCCTGGCACCCGGGTCGCTCCTGATGCCCGCACGACTGCCGCATCTCCCCTTAGAAGCAAATCATCTGGTGATGGCAGGGGGGAAGCAAACAGCAGACCACAATAGGGACGAGCCTCCCTAGCATCGCTAGGAGCCCCTCATTATTGGTGTTCAACACTGATCGTTGCATCTGAGATCCATATTAAAACATTTAGGTGTTTGCTAATTTAAAAAATAAATAAATTGTACTTACCTCATCTATTTGATCATGAAGAGGCCGCCGCAGCCATCTGGCTTGAAAATGCAGCACGAAATCTCGCGTGGCGCTTGATGACATAGTCACGTCTGCCGGCATGGTGACGTCATACATTACCGTGCATGAAATTTGGTGCAGGATGGCTGCGGCGAGAAAATCGATTCATGAAGCAAGAGAAAATTCGGCTTCGTAGCAAATCAAATTTTTCCCGAAATTCGGATTGAAGTCCAGTTTGTGATCTTTGATTCACTTAACACTACTGATAACCTATCCTCAGGATTAGAGATGAGCGAATTTCATATTTTGAAATTCGTTCACGCTTTGTTTACTGGTAAAAGGTAAATTGCATTATGGATTCCGTTACCACGGACCATAACGCAATTCTATGATGGAATGCATAACTGAATGTCTTTAGAGGCATTCCATTATTCATTCCATCCTAATAGAAGTCTATGGGCAGCAAAAATTATCCATTCTGTTTCCGTTATGCAGGGGAGTCCGCTCGGAAACTGAACGGATCCGTTTTGCAGCCCATAGACTTCTATTATGATGGAATGAATAACGGAATGCCTCTGCATTCCGTCATAGAATTGCATTATGGTTCGTAGTAACAGAGTCCATAATGCAATTCACCTTTTACCAGTAAACGAAGCGTGTACGAATTTCATAACCTGAAATTTGCTTATCTCTACTCATGATAGGGAATCAACATCTGATTGGTCGATGTCGGTGACTACGGGCAAGCACTGTGTCCTCTTACTAGACCAATGACAGCACTTCCATTGGTCACATGGCGGTTGTGCATTTCAGCTCCATTTAAGAGAATGGCATGAGCTGCAAAACCAAGCACAGCCACTATACCATGCTTAGTATACTATTAATAGGCTATATTGTTCATCAAACGATAAGTCATCAATATTTAATTCCTGGAAAACCTTTAAACCAGTTTGCTACCAGCGCCATACATGTAGCAATGGGTAAACATGGCCAGCGCCTCTCCACTGTTTAAAAAAACCCCGCAGCTAATTACTGCGACCAGCAATAATGACAATCATGGTCATTAAAGCCTTTAGATACCATAATTAATTGAGATCACAGCATCTAAAGGGTGAAAAAACTGAAATGTCATGCTTCCGGGCTTCTTATCAGCATCCTCTGCTGCCAATGAGGATGCCGGTAATCGATTTAAATCTGCTGGATTTAAATCTGCTGGATGTCGCTGAAGAGACCCAGGATATTGAAGCTGGTGTACTACTAGTAATAGCGCTAGCTGGTGTACTACTACTAATAGTGCTAGCTGGTGTACTACTACTAATAGCGCTAGCTGGTGTACTACTAGTAATAGCGCTAGCTGGTGTACTACTAGTAATAGTGCTAGCTGGTGTACTACTACTAATAGCGCTAGCTGGTGTACTACTAGCTGCAATTCATATTTTGGCCTGCAGGAGTCAGGTCAACATAAGAAATGAGCAATTCTGAACAATTAATGGATCTAAAAAATCCATGATTGTTCAGAATTTCAAAAAAAAATATTTTTAGGCTCAAATACGAGCTTCAAAGTCATAAAATAGTAAAAAAAAATTTTTTTAAAAATATATAAAAGTTTAAATTACCCCCTTTCTGAAGAATAAATAACAAAAATATTGGGTATCACCGCGACCGAAAATGTCCATACTATTAAAATATATAAACATTTTTCCAATACAGCAAATGGAGTAACGAAAAAAAAGGTCAAAATTGCCAATTTGCCTTTTTTTCTTCGCTTCTCTTAAACAAAAATTTTTTATAAAATATGATCAAAAAGTCACACACACTCCAAAATGGTATCAATAAAAACCACACCACTGCAAAAAAATGAGCCCCTAAACAGCTCAGTAGATATAAATATAAAAGTTATGAGGATCAGAATATGGTTATGTAAAAAAAAAAAAATTCTCAGTCTACATTTATTTTTACACTATTTAGACATATAAGGCTCCTTTCACATCTGCGTTTTTGCTTTCCGTCCTAGAGTTCCGTCCTCGGGGCTCTAGGACGGAAAGATACCGATCAGGATAATCCTAATGCATTCTGAATGGAGAGAAATCAGGGTGCATCAGGATGTCATACGTTCAGTATGTGAAAGTTGTTTGGACGTTGACAAAACTGCAGCATGCTGCGGATTTTTCTCCGTCCAAAAATCCGGAAGACATGCCGTAACGCCGGATCCGGAATTAATGCCCATTGAAGTGCATTAATCCGGATCAGGAATTAAGTTAAACATCGTTTCGGCGCATCGCCGGATCCAACGTTTAGCTCTGCGCATGCGCAGCAGCAGTTTTCGATCGGGGCCCCAGTGTAAGCTGGGGCTCTGATCAGTTACCATGGCAGCCAGGTCGCTACTGAAGTCCTGGCTGCCATGGTAAGTACTCCGCTGCAGTGTACTTACCTGCGCTGCGGCCTCCGGGCGCTCCTTCATGACGTCACAGGTCCGGGCGGCGCATTGATCTATGCGCCGCAGGGACCTGTGACATCATGAAGGAGCACCCGGTGGCCGCAGCGCAGGTAAGTACACTGCTGCGGAGTACCATGACAGCTAGGACTTCAGTAGCGTTCTGGCTGCCATGGTTACCTGAAAGCATATTGAAGACTGATCAGGATCCTGATCAGTCTTCAAATGCTTTCAGGCGACTTGCGTTCTGACAGTTCCGGAGGGACAGAAGTGTCCGCCGGATCCTCAGAACACAAGTGTGAAAGAGGCCTAAGGCATGACAAGCAGAGAGACGGATCCATTCTTGCAATGCATTTGTGAGACCAATCCGCATCCGGATCCGTCTACAAATGCTTTCAGTTGTCATGCGGTTAGACAGATCCGGCGGGCAGTTCCAGCGACGGAACTGCCTGCCGGAATCCTCTGCCGCAAGTGTGAAAATACCCTAAACCTATACATATGGGGTATTGTTATAATCTTACTGACCCAGAAATGAAGGAAATAGGTCAGATATGCCTTAAAAGGAACACCGTGGGAACAAAACCCGTAAAACGGTGGAGAAATAGCGTTTTTTTTTCCAATTCCACCCCATTTGGAATTATCTTGTCCCGCAAAAAAATAAGCCCTTATACAGCTATGTGAATGGAAAATAAAAAAGGTATGGCTCAAGGAAGATAGGGAAGAAAAATGAAAATGAAAAAACCTTCAATATGCTAAGGGTTAATGCCTTTCTCACCTCATAACGTTTTAGATAACACAACAGTATTTTTTAGTGTCTGTGCAGACAATTAGAACATATTTGCTACTACATTGTCTCTATGTGTATTTTTGTGTTGTCAGTTGCATTGATTGCTAATGCTTTGCAACTTTGTGTGAAATTTTGCAAACTATAGACACATTAGCACTATTAGTACATACACTAATGGTAGTGGGTGCCCTGTATGTAAAAAGTAACTAATAGAAAAGCAGAATCATTGCATTCACTGCAACCTCTAATCTTCACTTTTCATTTTGAAAACCATATTACATATCTCCATAGATTTCTTGAGACCAAGACATTCTGCCTTCACCTGTGGAAGGTGCAGAGCACATCAATTATTAACAGCTCACAGGCCAAGTGTAAAGAAACGCTTCACTGGACCTGTCAGAACAGACACTGCTGCTTATTCTCTACAGGGAACCACTAAGGCTCACCTCCATAAAGAAAAATAAATCTAACCGAGACAATGTTCCCAATAAGTGACAAACAAACCTATTTGTAGAAAATAAAACAGACACAACATTATACTGTTGAAATGCATTATATTGATTTGGTTCCTTATCATAAGAGATGAGCAAATTTATCAAAAATTCGATTTGCCAGTTCGCCGAATTTTTTGAAAAAAAATTGGTTCGATAAGAATTTATTTGCAGCAAATTTCGTTAAAACCTGGCTATTTCCTGGCTGCAGAGAGCCTTTATAGTGGTGTAGAACACTGTGCCTTGCAGTAACACGCATAGGGAGTTTGCTTTGGTAGTGAAATATTAATGAGAGTCCGTATAACATGCAGATGACTGGCGTCGCTCTTCACTTATTTGGGCAGTCACGGGGCCAAAACTGACCAAATAACTCAAGTATGACCTCAGCCTTACAAGTCGATGTTAGCACCAAGAAGACGCACACTCCTTTTACACCGTTGTCAGCTCATTCTAGATAGATGTCAACAGAACCTGTTCTATTAACCCCTTAAGGACCGGGGGTTTTGGGATTTTTGCGTTTTTGTTTTGCGCTCCCTGCCTTCCAAAAGCCATAACATTTTTATATTTCCGCTCACATAGCCATATGACGGCTTGTTTTTTGCGGGACAAGTTGTACTTTTTAACGCTACCATTTATTTTTGCATGTGATGTAGTGGGAAACGGGAAAAAAATTCCAAATGGGGTGAAATTGCAAAAAAAAAGCAATTTCACCACAGTTTTACGGGTTTTTAAATTACAACGTTCGATTTGCGATAAAACTGACTGGTTAATTTTATTCTTTCAAATCCGGCAATACCTAATATGTATAGTTTTTCTTGCGTTTTGATAGTGAAAAAAAAATTAAAAGTGGGAATTTTTTTATTTTATTTTTTTGTCGCCATGTTTTGACCCCTATAACTTTTTTGTAATTATGCGTACGGAGCAGTGTAGGGGCTCATTTTTTGCGGGGCAATCTGAACTTTTAATTGATACCATTATGGGGTGCGTATGATGTTTTGATCACTTTTTATTCATTTTTTTTAGGAAATGAAGCGTCCAAAAATGGCGAATTAGCCATTTGGACGCTTTCTTTCCATTTTTATGTTTACCGTAACATTTATTTTTATTTTTTAAACTTTTTTTTTTTTACCACTTTCTTATAGTTCCCATAGGGAACTATAAGATGCAATCATCAGATTGCTATTCTCATATATTCCAATGCAATAGCATTGGAATATATGAGAAAATCGCATATTTCCTATGGAGTCTATTACAGTCATAGGCTCCATAGCAATACTATGTAGTAACCTAGGTTTCATTCACAGAAACCTAGGCTACTACATGCATGCTCCGGCTCCCCCTTGTGGCCATCAGGGGAGCCGGAGCACAAACCGAAAGTGAAACTTTCGGTTTTTGCGCGATCAGATGCCGTGGTCAGGATGGTTAAATGTCCGCGTTTGGCATCGCTGCCGGTCGCGGACATGAGCTGCGGGTGTCAGCTTGATGAATCAAGCGTTTACCCGCAGCTCATGCGCCCGCTCCGTGCGGGAGCGGGCGCCATCTTTAAAGTGCGGACGAAGGGCATACATGTACGCCCTTCGTCCTTAAGGGGTTAAACAATTATACAAGTAGAGCCCCCCGACAGAGTGGAGAGAGTGTCAGATGTGTTGACGTCACTGATTATTTTGCCCTTTCTCTGATCCATCAGAAAAATAACCCCCAACAAATGGAACCTGTCTGTTGAGCATCCACCTTCACTCTGTCAGCATTTGGTCAGTAATCCATTAGTATTGCTAATGCCAAAAAAACAGGCGTTGAACCAAAACAGAGATGACACGTGAAAGGAATATTTGCATGTATTCTGTGTTTTGTACCCACTCCTGCTTTTGGCTAACAAATTACAAGCCAATTCTGATGGGACCATATAGGCCTTATAGCTGCTACACAGACAGGATCCATTGTGCATGTCATTTTTCCTTCCTTCTGAAAGATCATAAGAAGGGTCAAATAAATGATGATGTCAGCCAGGCCAAGAGGCAAAATAGTGGCCCAGTGATGAAGTGAGGAGGGTGGGAACAGCATGAGAAGTCCACAGGGGGGCCCTATGACATCGTGTTGAGGTGGAAGCAGCATATGGTGGCCACAGAGTAGAAAAATGACATTGTGGAGGTGGCAGCAGCAGCATGAGGAGGCCGCAGAATGGCACAATGACATTGTGGAGGTGGTGGCAGCAGCAGCATCAGGAAGAGGCCACAGAGTGGCACAATGACGGTGTGGAGGTGGTGGCAGCATCAGGAGACCACAAAGTGGCAGGGTAACATAGTGAGGAAGTAGCAGCAGCACCAGGAAGCCACAGAGTGACCCGGTAACAGAGTGAGGAGGGGGTGGCAATACGAGTACCAGCTGAAAATGGTGTGTGAAAGAAGGAGCACTTGGCATCAGATGTGTGGCATTAGGCGGTAGGCAGCATCAGAATAGTAGCTGAGGAAGGTAGCCATAAGAAACCAGTCTCTTTTGTCAAGGTTTGGGTGAGGCGACATGGATGATCAAATCTGATGCATCATGCATTGGTGGGTGGAAATCCTGGCTGATCCACGCCTGATTCATCTTGACAGTCTCTCCAAATTTTGGGTGGACAGGCGAATTCTTCTTTGGGTAACTATGGCCGCCGCCACACTAAACACCCGCTCTGATGCCACACTACTGGCCGGGCATTCAGCTTCTGCACCATTGGATGAGTGCACACATACTGTTGTCTCTTGGCAATAACTTCAGTGATCGATTGCTGATGAAATGACTGGCGAGGAGAAGGACCAGAAGCATCAGGACCAGCAGATGATGAAAAGGACATACAGCTCCCTTCATCTGAGATGGGGGAGCCTTGACTGCCTGAAATCGGGTGCGTGCCACTGGGCGATGCAGCAGTTGCTGCAGCAGGCTGGATCACCATAAAATTGTGGTTGAGGGTTTGATGCTGAGCTAACTCTCTAAAACATTAGGGGCGAGTGCCTGCTGCTGATCTGATCATCTAAAATTTTAGGGGCGAGGGTCTGCTGCTGAGCTGACTCTCTAAGACATTAGGGGCAAGTGTCTGCTGCTGATCTAAACATTTAAAACATTAGGGTTGGGGACATGCTGCTGAGCTGACCATCGAAAAAATTGTGGTTGAGAGTCTGCTGGTGAGCTAACTCTCTAAAACATTAGGGGCGAGGGCCTGCTGCTGAGCTGACCATCTAAAATATTAGGGGCGAGGGCCTGCTGCTAATCTGAGCATCTAAAATATTAGGGGTGAGGGCCTAATGCTGAGCTGACCATCTAAATCATTAGTGGCGAGGGCCTGCTGCTGAGCTGACCAACTAAAACACTTGGGGTGAGGGTCTGCTGCTTAGCTGACTCTATAAAACATTAGGGTTGAGGGTCTGCTTCTGAGCTGACTCTATAAAACATTAAAGGCGAGGGTCTGCTGCTGAGCTGACCATCGTAAAAATTGTGGTTTAGAGTCTGCTGGTGAGCTAACTCTCAGTAGCACTAAATACATGCTCTGACAAAACGCTGGCAGCAAGGCAAGCCAGCACCTCCAAAGCATAGAGCGCCCGTTCATTTCACGTGTCCATTTTGGACACCCAATAGTTGTAAGGCGGAGGGATCATTGAGGACGCAGACACCATCTTCCAAAATGTTTCCCTCCTTGTGACATTAAGCCGCGCATCAGGGTGAGGGTGCTGGCGGGGTGTCATGAAACTGTCCCAGGTCTTTGAGAGTGTTGCCCTGCCTCTGATTAAACTGCTGTGTGTTCCCCTCGTCTCCCCTCCTTGGTTGCCCAAGGAAATACATACTCTGCCACCAGCATTGTCAGCTGGAAATTTTTCCACAAGGACCCTCTGGTATTACACCATTTTGCTAGTCCTCTCCACTACAGGAATGAGAGGTGAGAAGTTCTCTTTGTTGCGGGGGTCGAAAAGGTTAAATAACCAGTAATCAGTGTTGGCCAAAATGCGTATAACGCGTGGGTCACGGGAAAGGCAGCATAACATAAAGTCAGCCATGTGTGCCAGAGTCCCAACAGACAAGACTTCGCTGTCCTCATCAGGAGGATGACTCTCGACCTCCTCATCCTCTTCCTCCTCTTCTACCCATCCACGCTGATTGGATAGAATAAACCTGTCATGGTTACTACCCTTAGTAGCAGAGGCAACCTTCTCCTGCTCCTCCTCATCATCATCCATTTTGCGCTGAGAAGACGAAATAAGGGTGGTCTGGCTATCACCCTGTGTACTGTCTTTCCCTATTTCCACCTTTTCCACATGCAAAGAGTCCGCTTTCATTGTGAGCAGCAAGTGTTTCAGTAGACACAGAAGTAGGATAATTACGCTGATAAAAGCGGTATCGCCACTCACCAGTTGTGTTGATTTCTCAAAGTTGCATAAAACCTCACAGAGCTCAGACATCCATGCCTATTCGTCGCTTGTAAAGAGCGGAAGCTGACTGGAAAGGCGACGGCCATGTTGCAGCTTGAATTCCACTACTGCCCTCTGCTGCTCACAAAGCCTAGCCAACATGTGGAACATAGAGTTCCAGTGTGTGCTCACTTCGCACAACTGTCGGTGAGCTGGCAACTGAAAGTGCTGCTGCAACGTTTCAAGACCGGCGGCAGCTAAAGATGACTTTCGGAAATGGGCACAGACGTGGCACACCTTCACCAGCAGCTCAGGCAAATTGGGGTTGGTTTTGAGAAACCACTGAATCACTAAGTTTAACACGTGGGCCTGGAATGGTATGTGTGTGAGCTTGCCGAGGTCCCATGCCACCACCAAGTTACGGCCATTATCAGACATAACCATGCCTGGTTGTAGGTTGAGTGCCGAGAGCTACAGCTCAGTCTGGTCCCTTATGCCCTGCCATAGCTCTGCGGCGGTTTGCTATTTGTCACCTAAGCAAATAAGTTTCATCATGCTGCTCCCCCACTGCAGTGCTACACTGCTTCCAGCTACTGACTGATGGCTGACTGGTGCTGCAAGATGAGAATTCAGAGGTGGAAGTGGAGGAGGAGGTGGAGGAGGAGAAGGCGGGGTTGCAGCCACTAATGTAGGTGGTGGCGGAAATCCTGATGGAAGTAGGGCCCGCAATCCTTGGCGTCAGTAGCGCCTGTGCCATCCCAGAGTACGAATCACTCCCGGCCTCCACAACGTTCACCAAGTGTGCCATCAGGGAAATGTAGCGTCCCTGGCCACAAGCACTTGTCCATGTGTCAGTCGTTAAGTGGACCTTCCCAATAACTGCACTGGTCAGGGCACGGGTGATGTTACTGAACACATGCTGGTGTAAGGCGGGGAAAGCACACCAGGCAAAATAGTGGCGCGTGGGGACTGAAGACGGCCGCCGCCATCAGGCTGCGGAAGGCCTTAGTTTCCACAAACTTAAATGGCAACATTTCCAGGGCCAGCTAATTAGAAAGGTGCACATTTTGTGCTATGGCCTGTGGGTCGGAGGCTTGGTATTTGCGCTTCCGTTCTAAGGCCTGGGGTATGGACATCTGTATGCTGCTCTGGGACACAGAAGTGGATGTTCAAGATGGTGGTGCTTGCGAAAGTCGAGGTGCAGGGCGGGAGGCATCCGGGCCTGTGTGTTGGACAGGGTATTGGCCAGCACGAAACACAGGGTAAGAGGTGGCCTCATCACCTTCCCTTACTGCTCGCCTTCATCATATTAAATGGTATATTTGCTTGCAAGTATGTCACATGTACAGTAGCGCAGTTTTTTTTAGGTATATGCGTGAATAATTTACAGTCAATGTCACAGATATTTGGGGTGCGGAAACGTTATATAGGAGATGTAGCGCAGGTAATGTCACTGTCCGCAGCGTCTACGGAAAAAGTATACTGGATGTCAGATATTTTTAGAATGCACACACGTTAAACAGGAGATGCAGCACGGATAATGTCGCTGTCCGCAGCATCTACGGAAAAGTACACTGGATGAAAAAGATATTTTTAGGATGCGCACACATTAAACAGGAAATGTAGCGCAGATAATATCGCTGTCCTCAGTGTCTACGGAAAAAGTACACTGGATGTCACAGATATTTTTAGGATGCGCACGTTAAACAGGAGATGTAACGCAGATAATGTCGCTGTCCACAGCGACTACAGAAAAAGTACACTGGATGTCACAGATATTTTTAGGATGCGCAAACGTTATACAGGAGAGGTAGCGCAGATAATGTCGCTGTCCGCAGCGTTTACGGAAAAAGTACACTGGATGTGACAGATATTTTTAGGATGCGCACATGTTAAACAGGAGATGTAGCACAGATAATGTCGCTGTCCACAGAGTCTATGGAAAAAGTACACTGGATCTCACAGATATTTTTAGTATGTGCAAACGTTATAGAGAAGATGTAGTGCATGTAATGTCATTGTCTGCAGCAGTCAAACAATTGTACGCTATTTAGCGCTAAAACATATATTGCTGCCTGATACAACAATAGTCCTTAAAAGGAGTTTTAGGTCTCTACAATTGCATGCAATTTAGCGCAGGTTTCGATAATAATATATATTGCTGCCAGATACAACAATAGTCCTTAAAAGGATTTTTGGGTCTCTAACACCAACCCTGCCTAACAAAAAAATAAAATTCAATTCCCTACACTATCTGTCCCTTCTACAGCACAGCGATCCCTTACTAAGACTGATCCGAACCACGCGTCATCGGGTGCTTTATAGCACCCGATTACGCATTCCAGCCAGCCTATCAATGTAATGCCAGTAACCAACATGGCTATGACCTTACAGCGAGTGGCAGCACTTACCTGCACATAGCAGCCAACAAACGAGCCGGAAGGATACCCGAGCATCGCGCGCGAGCACACCCTGTATTCGACCAACGCGATGTGCCGAGCATGATGATGTTCGAGTCGAACTGGTGTTCGCCAGAGCATGCTCGCTCAACACTATTTAGAACATATAACTGCACCGCTGATCGGCAAATATATTTTTTCTTTTTCCACTAATACACGCCACCAAAGGCTTTAGAACATATAATTGCACCGCTGAACTGCAAATATATTTTTATTTTGCCACTATTATAACTGCACCGCTGAACGGCAAATATATTTTTATTTTGCCACTATTACATGACAAAAAGGGCTTTATAACATATAACTGCACTGCTGAACGGCAAATATATATATTTTTTGCCACTAATACAAGACACAAAAGGCTTTAGAAAATTATAACTGCACCGCTGAACGGCAAATATATTTTTCTTTTGCCACTAATACACGCCACAAAAGACTTTAGAACATATAACTGCACAGCTGAATGGCAAATATATTTTTCTTTTGCCACTTATACACTTGCACCTCAATAACAAGAACGGTTTGCTTGAATTACAAAGCTGTATAATGGCAATTTGGGTCCCCAGTCAGTGTAGCAAGGTGTAATAGGATTGTTCCTATTACCCAGGCTGTAACCTCCCCTACTGAACCCTGTTCTACATAAATGTTGTGGACTGATTTCTCAATATCCATTCCCACACCTTGAATAATCTTTCCCTGAACTTGTAAATAATTTTTTTTAGCACAATGAGGTTTTTTCTAACACTATCCCTAGCGCCTGCTAACATCTCTCCCTGCACTAAGTACACTGGTAAATGGCAGAATCCAAGATGGCTGAGGCTATTTATAGGGCTGTGACATCACAGGGCTGTCTAGCTGCTGATTGTCTGCATGCGTGGCATTATGGGTGATCCCACCTTCCCAGAGTTCCTTGCTCCATGTCCTCACACGTGAAGCAGCCATTTTAGGAAAAAATGTTATTCGTGCCACGAAGCGTGAAGAAATTTGGATTCGGTGCAAATCGAATTTTTCCTGAAATTCGGATTGAATTCCACTTTGTCAGCTTCGATTCGATCATCTCTAATCGAGACTGCTTTGCACATGTATGTGATGTTCTCACATTAATAGGCAGCTGTTAGCACTGGTGCCTTGCAGAGTTTGAATCCAACCAAGGACAACATCTTCATGGAGTTATATGTTCTCCCCATGTTTGCGTAGGCGTCCTACTCCTCTGGGTACTCTGGTTTCTTCCTACACTCCAAAGACATACTGATAGGGAACTTAGATTGTGAGCAGAATAAAGTAGGCTTATATAAGTGCATAAAATAAATAAATAAAACAACCTGCTTTGTGTTTCATGTTGTATACAGTGTGGGGCAGCAATCTGTACTTGACTCACTCTCACAGCAACGCTTGGATACTAGAGAGGCACAGTATGGATGGAAGGACACCTTGGCACCATAGTGAGACTCTATTAAGTATGCTAATAAATAAAAAAACAACTAGACCTGTTTTGTGTTTAATGCTGTGTATAATGTGGGGCAGCACTCTGTACTTGACTCGCTCTCACAGTATGGATGGGACTAGGACCACTTGGCACCATAGTGTGACTGTATTAAGTATGTTAATTTCCGTTTTAGCTAATTATACAAAACCTGAAGACTAATTATCTTTTGCATTGGGATTTCATATTACAAATTACACTAATACACTGTAATTATGTTGTAAATTGATTATAAGAGAATGCTAATCATGAAAGATGCACTACATTTTATATATATATATACACAGTCGAGTCACATTATTATGACCACTTCCTACTTTTGATATCACCAGTGTGTAGCTCATCTCCTAACTTAGACAGTAGGACTGGTTCCATGATGTCCTGGACGTATTAAAGGCTGATCAATGTTCCCTCTGCCAGACTGGAATGCCATGGTAGTGAATGACATTCCACACTATGCCACTTTGTGTTGCTCATTTCCATGATTACAGTAAGTGCTCTCCAGCCCTTCTGCAAACTCTGATGTGTCCATAAATTGACAAAGAGTTCTGCTTTGGTACTAATAATGGCCTTGGTTGTGTGATTATTGAGCAAGTACCATTAGCAATTTATACTATGTCAATCTCAACTCAATTGCATTAGGTTTTCAAAAAGTTGTCTATAAAAACATGTTAAAAGAATATGGTTAGTAGTATGGCTAGTATAAGTCTGCATAATGCTGTACTATACTAAATATGGAAGAACCAAAACTGCCTCACAGGAAATCTGGTTAAGTAAGTGGTCTTCTTGGTGAGTTTTCACTGGTTCTAGCCTTAGCTTAGATTTTGGTTAAAGTGTTTGTCTGGCTGAGGAGACGACAACCCTAAAAACAAGAAACCAAAAAGGAAAAACTAATTTGTCTCTGGTCCAACCATTCGCACACCACTGCCCTGATTCTAAACAGCTTCCAGTCCCTGCCGCAATTCACATCACACATAACACATAGAGACATAACACATCTAGGATAAAAACCTTGTTACACAATATTGTAATATCATGTTGTTTTTAAAGCATATTCTGTAGAGATGAGCGAATCAAAGCTGACAAAGTGGAATTTGTTTAGAATTTCAGAAAAAATTTGATTTGCAACAAATGCGAGATTTCCTCGTGCTTCGTGGTAACGAATCGTAATGTTTCCTAACATGGTGGCTAGAATGGCAGCTAAAATGATGGCTACACATGTGAGGACATGGGGCAAGGAACTCTGGGAAAGTGGGATGACCCATAATGCCATGCATGCAGCCAATCAGCAGCCAGCCAGCCCAGTGATGTCACAGCCCTATAAATACAGTGGACATCTTAGATTCTGCCATTCAGTATCATACTTTGTTTAAGGACAGACGTGTATGCAGGGTTGAGGGAGAGTGAAAAAAAAACTATGCTAGGGAGAGTCATAGGAAAATCCTCATTGTGAAAAAAAGTGATTTACAAGTGAAGGGAAAGGAAAGTGAGAGGAATCATTTCACAGACAGGGAGAGACGTGTGCAGATGGTAGGGAGAGTCATAGGAAAATCTTTATTGTGAAAAAAAGGGATTTACAAGTGCAGGGAAACATTACTTGGGGATCCAGATAGTCTCATAATAGAGCTCTGTCATTCCAGCAACTAGTTTTTGGGGTGCAAGTGCTATGTTGAAAAGCCTTTAGTGGCTTTTATCTGTGGAAAAAGATAAATTTATATGCAGGTCACTTTTGTTGTTATTTATTCTAAAATCATTAGCAGTTATTTCTGGTGAAAGAGTATAGGGCGTGTGGCAATGTGAATAACAAGGGGTGTTGTTTGCACCAGGAGCGTGTCACCAAGGGGCCCGGCCTTGGTGAAGTAAAGGCCCTAGTCTAGAGATGGGTGGCCACTAAGTAAGTTGGTGGTCACCAAGATAACTAGCTTAGCTGGCTCCAGCTAGTCCAGGGCGGGCTTTTTACTGGGAACAGGCAATGTGCTGGGTGGGTGCCTGTTCCCCATGCTCCAGTCCGGGGTTTTTGACAACGCCCATGTCCAGGGATGCTATTTAATCCTCTTGTTGGACATGGGTGGGGTCCCACTCTGGAGAGAGTTTTGGAGACAGAGTTTGGCAGAGGCTCTGTGTGAGTGGTCTCGGCCAAGTTGGCTGAGGGGCCACGGGGCTAAGCGATAGCCTGGAATTGGGGACACAGCGACGCCTGGAAGGGTCGCAGGGCCACAGTCAGGAGGACTGGTGAGCCTGAATTCCCCAACGGACATTGAACTGAGACTGTGTGTGAACAGTGCTCTGAACAGCCAGGAGGCTGTGGGACATTGGGCTGGAGAAAGCCGCATCAGTTCACAGGGTGTGAACTGTACCCACTAGGTGAGTGAGGGATTAAAATAATATGTTTAGTTAGAGCCTAGCCGGGCCAGTGTTTATTGTTTTGTACCTGTTGTTTTGTTTGAAAAGACTGCCAAATAAATGCACTGTTTTGACATGGAAGGAAGGAAGTTTGTGTGAATGATCCCCGAGACCAGAGCTAACCCCCCACATTTGGTGTCGGATGCGGGCAGTCGTCCCTGCTGGAAAAAGGTAAAGTGTTGCTGGGGGCAACGACAGGACAGAGGAAAAAGCTGTGCGATTGCTGTATTGGAGCTTAGGGCCGGAAGCCTGTTTGTTCGGTGGAGCAGGTCCTGCTCGTGTGGTCCTGGACACTTTGCTGGGTTGCAAAAGAACTGCTGATGATAGTTTGGACTGTTTTTTTTCACTGTGGGGCAAGCGGTGCAAAGGTTTAAAGGGCCAGAAGCACAAAAGAAAAAAAAAGAAAAAAAAACTGACCTGTGGAAATTTTTTGCTCAAAATGGCGACCTGGGTGGAAGATAGTCAGGTGTGGCAGAAGCTGCTTATACCAAAGGTGATACCATATGTGAGAAGTGGCCCGGTTTGGCGGAAAACCAAGGCCACTGAGGGTGTAATGGAGCAGCTGGTGCTGGAGACTGATCGGTTGGTGAGAAAGCTGAGTGCAGTGTTGGAGGAGAATATGCATGCCATTGCCAAGGGCAACCGTCGGGAAGACAAGAAGGTGGAGAGTAGTGCGGTTCCCAGGAGCCTCTACATTCCCTGCAACTGTGCACAGAGTCCTCAAGGGTGCGGCTGGAGTGACCATCCGGGAAAGGTCTGGACCCCACCTCATGTTGTTTCCAGTGGCAATGGTAGAAATGGCCTGGGACGGACGTCATCTTCCGAGACTGCCGAATCCACGACAGGCGGTAAGACTGTTCCTGTTAAAAATGTTGTGACAGTGAGCCGGCGGCAGTTGCTACCTGCCGGGCCGGTGAGTGATGAAGCACTGAGGCGAGAAACTGTCTCAAAAATAAATGACTATGTGAAAAATGCTGTGTCTGAACAGACGGGTAAGCCCGTTGCGGTTGCTGCCTTGCAAGGATCTGCACAGGAGAAGGTTATAGTGTTGCCTAAAGTACCTGTGACCAAGGCTAGATTTGGGATGGCGAAAGTCAGAGATCCCATGCTAGCCCGGGTAAGAGACGGCATGATAGCCGCCCCTGAGACTGGTAGATTATTAAATGTGCGGGACAATTATAAGAATACGGACTATCCCGGGGTTCTCACTGAGGGTGAGACTCCCGTGACAACTGGGATTTGTGATCTTGATGCCATAAGTGTGCTCGTACATGAGAGAATGATGTTCTGTGATGTTGGGGGCACTGGAGACACTTCTATAGAAAGTGATGAAGCCGCTGCAGAACCTATACCTGTCCCTTTAAATGAAGGTATAAGGGAAATGCGGATAAACCATTGCTTTCTAAGTGAAGTGACCAATAAAAACAGTGAAGCTGATAAGGTGCAAAGTGATGGTACCGTGTTGGCCAAAATACATAATGTTAATGCGGATTTTTGTGAAGGATGTGATGATGACATGCCTTTTACATTGCAGGTTATAGACAGGGGAGAAGCGCCCCATGGTGGTAAAAATGTAAAGTTTGGAAAAATGCAGATAAATGTCGAGAGCACCGAGTTGGGGGAACCCACTGTAGTGAATGGGCAGGAAACTGTGGCAGGGCCAAAGAGTGTACCACACGTAACAGAGGTGGATGTGCCGTATCCACGGAGTTCTATGTGGGCTAGGGAAGTGTCCAAGGTGGGGATTAGCTCCGCAGTGCCCCTTGAGGGCAGAAATGAGAATGACATGAGCAGTATATATGACGCATGTGCTGTGACCGATAGCAACTCAGAGAGAGAGGCTGCCATGTTGAGGTCTTGCCAAACTGACGTGGTTACTGATAGCAACCAGACGATAGTTATACTTGATGTGACGAGAGATCAGTCGGGGACGTCAGCCTAGTGTCTGAAGCTCATATCCAGACAGTCTTAGATGACCTGACAGAACAGTACAGCTGCAAACAGGAGGCTGATCTCACTCTCGCCACACAGTCCCTAGGTACGATAGCGAAGGGACTAGCCGTCGTCATAGAGTCACCGAAGAAGGCTGCAGAAGGGTCAAAAGAGGAGACCCTGGAAAAGACGAGTGAATTGAAGGGTCTACCGCCTGGTGTCCTGGGGAAGGGAAAAGACTCCATGAAGACACAAAAGTCTATAGTAGACCTCAACCATGGGCTTGAAGAGTCCCTGGGTGGAAATCCCACGGAGTGTCTAAGGAAGAATGGTGGTACTCCTACAACTGCTGTTACACCAGAACAGAGTGAAGAGCAGCTGGACCAGAAGGCCCAAGAGTGGGGCGCTGCTAACAAGCTGGTGCGAAAAACTAAAAAGAAGACCAAGGCCCTCTCCTTGACTAGAGCCCTTAAAAAGTGCTTAAGGAGCGAAATGAGTTGGAGAAGTCTCTGCATGCTCCAGCGCAGCAGGTGGAAGAAAATGAGATACCTGAAGAGGAAAATCCTCTAAAAGATGCCAAGAAGTCAGAGCCCGTTAAGAATGGGTCTGGAGGTGGTGGCGCTGTGGTGCCGGCCGAGGCAGAGAAGAAGATGGAAGATGTATCTGCTGAACCAGATGATGGTGCTGAGGTGGATGCAGAAGCCCAGAGACTCATGGCAGTGTGTGGCCAGGACCTGGTCATGAAAGACATTCCCTCTGCTGTCAATGCCTTCCAGAAAGCCAGCAGTCTGCTGGGGAAGAAATACGGGGGACCGATGACCAGTATGAGGGTCCTGTTTACTCTGATGGGCTGGCTCTCCTGAATCCTGCCCAAAGGAGAACCATATCCTGGGTGAACCTTTGCAGGGATTGCCAGAAGACGACGAGTCTGGTGAAGATTCTGATGTCCCCAGTGCCTCCAACCTTGATGAGAAAGAGGAGGAGGAGTTAAGAAGGAAAGGATATGATGCCATGTCCGTGAAGGATAAGACGGCTAATAAAGTGAATGGAGACTCCAAAGAAACAGAGGCCGAGGTCTTGAAGGGGGAGAAATCCTCGAATGTTCTAGAAACCAAAGAAAAGACTGAAAAAGAGTCTGCTGAAGTGGGGAGTACCACTGAAGAAGCAGAAGATTCTGAAACTGAAGCCAAACCTGACATAACCCCTGTGGGGAGTAAAGGAAAAACAAAGATGCTATCTGTTGATAAGATAAAGAGACAAAAAGAGGCTGACATGTCAAGGTCCGCTAAAACTGTGGTAGTTGCTAGTAGCGACCAGGTGTCTCTAGTATGTGACAAGATGACTGGTAGGATAGTAAGCTTCGTGTTTGTGACGAACTGGGTTCTGCTGGCGTGGTTGTGGCAGAATAAAGGGAAGCCTGTGATGCTGGCCACATCTTCCAGGGGGACCGTTGAGCTTGAAGATGGCAAGATAATGCGGGTGCCCTATCACGAGCATCCAGTCGGTACATGTGTTCACCCTCACAGGTGTGAACAGAGGGGGGGAGATATGTGGCAATGTGAATAACAAGGGGTGTTGTTTGCACCAGGAGCGTGTCACCAAGGGGCCCGGCCTTGGTGAAGTAAAGGCCATAGTCTAGAGATGGGTGGCCACTAAGTTAGTTGGTGGTCACCAAGATAACTAGCTTAGCTGGCTCCAGCTAGTCCAGGGCGGGCTTTTTACTGGGAACAGGCAATGTGCTGGGTGGGTGCCTGTTCCCCATGCTCCAGTCCGGGGTTTTTGACAACGCCCATGTCCAGGGATGCTATTTAATCCTCTTGTTGGACATGGGTGGGGTCCCACTCTGGAGAGAGTTTTGGAGACAGAGTTTGGCAGAGGCTCTGTGTGAGTGGTCTCGGCCAAGTTGGCTGAGGGGCCACAGGGCTAAGCGATAGCCTGGAATTGGGGGACACAGCGACGCCTGGAAGGGTCGCAGGGCCACAGTCAGGAGGACTGGTGAGCCTGAATTCCCCAACGGACATTGAACTGAGACTGTGTGTGAAAAGTGCTCTGAACAGCCAGGAGGCTGTGGGATATTGGGCTGGAGAAAGCCGCATCAGTTCACAGGGTGTGAACTGTACCCACTAGGTGAGTGAGGGATTAAAATAATATGTTTAGTTAGAGCCTAGCCGGGCCAGTGTTTATTGTTTTGTACCTGTTGTTTTGTTTGAAAAGACTGCCAAATAAATGCACTGTTTGGACATGAAATCCGTTGTCCGGAAGGAAGTTTGTGTGAATGATCCCCGAGACCAGAGCTAACCCCCCACAGGCGGTATTTCAGTAATACACCAAAAATATAAATGCACTGCACGTTTGCAGTCATTTCTGGTGAGAGTTTAGGGTTGTATTTCAGTAATACATGAAAACTATAAACGCAATGCACGTTTGCAGTTATTTCTGGTGAAAGCGTATATGGCCGTATTTAGTGATGATACCAAAGTATTCATATATTCATATAAGTCAAAGGGCTGCCAAAAATTGCAAGGAAACGGAACTACAATACACCATTTATTACACATTAAGGAGGGCATCATACACACCCTTGAAAAATTATAATTGGTGGCCTGCTGGTGACCATCAAAAACATTTAGAGCAAGGGCCTGCTGGTGACTCTCTAAAACATTGGGGGCGAGGGCCTGGTGCTGAGCTGACCCTCTAAAACATTATGGTTGAGGGCCTGCTGGTGAGCTGACGCTCTAAAACATTACATGCTAGTGCCTGCTCGTGAGCTGATGCTCTAAAACATTATATGCTAGTGACTGCAGGTGAGCTGATGCTCTAAAACATTATATGCGAGTGCCTGCAGGTTAGCTGACGCTCTAAAACATTATATGCAAGTGCATGCTGTTCAAATGATGCTCTAAAACATTATATGCGAGTGCATACCGTACAGCTGACGCCCTAAAACATTATATGCGAGTGCATGCTGTACAGCTGACATGCTAAAACATTATATACGCGTGGATGCTGTTCAGCTGACCCTATTAAAAAATTTGAGTTGAGTGCCTGCAGTTGAGCTGACCCTATAAAAAACTTAGAGTGGAAATAATATATACAATCTGGATGACGAGGAGAAAACAAGATTCAACCTTTACTCTTTTTTTGTGGTGGAAAAGGTGCATAGGAATACACTACAGTATATTGAGTACATTATAAATGATAGATTGAAATTGCCTTTATGTTCATCATCAGCTCAGCTCTCCTGTGGTGGAGTTGAGAAGTCAGGGGCAATCCAGGCCTTATTAATTCTTATCTAAGTCAACCTGTCAGCATTGCCAGTTGACAAACGGATACGT
The DNA here is from genome assembly GCA_033119425.1 of Bufotes viridis. NCBI lineage: Eukaryota > Metazoa > Chordata > Amphibia > Anura > Bufonidae > Bufotes > Bufotes viridis. The sequence goes on from CM065591.1 coordinate 387,836,343, forward strand.
TTATCTGTTATAATGCCACAAGTAACACTAAATACACGCTCAGACAAAACGCTGGCAGCAGGACAGGCCAGCACCTCCAAGGCGAAGAGCGCAAGTTTGTGCCACGTGTCCATCTTGAACACCCAGTAGTTGTAAGGCACTGAGGGATCATTTAGGACCCTGACACAGTCTGCTAAGTATTCATTCACAATCTTCCAAAACTTTTCCCTCCTTTTACCACTAGGCCGCGCTTCAGGGTCAGGTTGCTGGCGGTGTGTCATGAATGTGTCCCCTGCCTTGGAGAGTGTTGCCCTGCCTTTGTTAGAACTGCTGTGTGTTCCCCTTGTCTCCCTTCCTCGGTTGCCTAAGGAAGTAAAGACTCGGCCGGCTGCGTTGTCAGATGGAAAATTATAGAGCAATCTCTCAACAAGTACCTTCTGGTATTGCACCGTTTTACTCGTCCTCTCCACCAAAGGAATGAGAGATGAGAAGTTCTCTTTGTAGCGGGGGTCGAGAAGGGGGAACACCCAGCAATCCGTGTTATCTAAAATGCGTAAAACGCGAGGGTCGAGGGAAAGACAACCTAACATGAAGTCAGCCATGTGTGCCAGAGTACCAACAGGCAAGACGTCGATGTCGACATCAGGATGACTCTCTATCTCCTCATCCTCCTCCTCCTCCTCTGCTCATCCACACTGAACAAATGGAATTAGAGTTCCATGGGTACTAGAGAAAAGCAAGGAAACTCCAGCATCAAATTCTCAAGTGTTGTCTCTTTATTCACAGTGTCGGAAATACAGCGGCAGTAAAATATAACTTCTGACATCCCTTTACAGTCCATGGGTACTACCCTCTATAGCAGAGGCAACTGTCTCCAGCTCCCCCTCCTCCTCTTTATGGTCCAATTTGCTCTGAGAAAATGAACTGTGGCAGGTCTGGCTATCACCCTGTGTAATGTCTTCCCCCATTTCCTCATCTGCCACATTCAGAGCGTTCTCCTTAATTGTGAGCAGTGATTGTTTGAGTAGACACAGCAGTGGGATGGTTATGCTGATAGTAGAGTTATCTCCACTAACCATCTGTGTGGATTTATCAAAGTTTTTAAAAACCTCACAGAGGTCTGACATCAATGCCCACTCCTCGCTTGTGAATAGAGACCACCATGTTGCAGCTGGTATTCAACAACTGCCCTCTGCTGCTCACAAAGCCCGGCCAACATGTAGGACGTAGAGTTCCAGCGCGAACTTACGTCGCACAACAGTCGGTGAGCTGGAAACCACAAGTGCTGCTGCAGCGTTGACAGACCAGCTGAAGCTGTGGACGACTTGCGAAAATAGGCGCAGATGCGGCGCGCCTTCACTAGTAGCTCTTGCAAATTGGGGTAGGTTTTGATAAATGAACCACTAAGTTTAATACATGGGCTAGGCATGGGATGTGTGTCAGGTTACCAAGCTCCAAAGCCGCCACCAAGTTCCGGCCATTGTCAGACACAAACATGCCTGGTTGTAGGTTGAGTGGCGAGAGCCACAGCTCGGTCTTGTCTCTTATACCCTGACAAAGCTCTGCGGCGGTGTGCTGCTTGTCCCCTAAGCAGATCAGCTTCAGCACGGCCTGTTGATGCTTACCCACAGCAGTACTACATTGCTTCCAGCTAGCGACTGATGGCTGACTGCTGCAGGAGGTGGAATTAAAGGAGTAGGATGCGGCGGAGGAGGAGAAGTGGCGGTTGGAGCAAGTAACATAGCTGCTGGCGGAGACCCTGATGGACGTAGGGCCCGAAATCCTGGGCGTAGGTAGCACCTGTGCTATTCCAGGATATGACTCACTCCCGGCCTGCACAACATTCACCCAGTGTGCGGTCAGGGAAATGTAGCATCCCTGGCCACCAGCACTTGTCCATGTGTCCTTGGTGAAGTGGAATTTCCCAGTAAGTGCATTGGTCAGGGCACGGGTGATGTTCTGGGTCAAATGCTGGTGTAAGGCGGGCACAGCACACAGCAAAAAATAGTGGAGGCTGGGGACTGCGTACCGAGGGACAGCCACCGACTAGTGATGTCCCGAACTATTTGCTGGCGAACAGTTCCCCGCGAACATCGCTTGTTCGCGTTCGCCGGGGCGCCAAACATATGCAATGTTCAGTCCGCCCCCTATACATCATCATTGAGCAAACTTTGACCCTGTACCTCAGACTGAGCAGACACATTCCAGTCAATCAGCACCCTCCCTCCCACACCTTCCCACCTCCTATAAAAATGGCAGCCATTTTAGATTCAGTCTGAAGCTGCATGTTAGTGAGAGCAGGGAGACTGCAGCTGCTGCTGTGCTGATGATTCTGAATTCATAGGGAAAGCGTTAGCTAGGCCAGTGTTCTGTGTCCACAGACTCATCTGCTGTAAGGACAACGTCAAAGCACGCCAAAAAGCCCTTTTTAGGGCTACTACATTAGTCTACCTTTATTTTATTTTCTCCATATATATCTTGCAGTTGCCTGGCCTCGCCGTGTGTGAGAGGCTGCAGGCCCACAGACTGTAGTGTGCCCACTGCCAGTGCCCACAGGTGGATCAGTGGCTTACCCCGCACCAACTGGAGATTGGCAAAGTGGTGTGTGACAACGGAAGCAATCTGTTGGCGGCATTGAATTTGGGCAAGTTGACACATGTGCCGGGCATGGCACGTGATGAATCTGATTGTACAACGCTTTGTGCGTAAGTACCGAGGCTTACAGGACATCCTCAAGTAGGCCATGGCGCACTTTTCCGACATTCAGTGGCGAAACAACATGCCAGTGAGGTGCTTGATTTGCGACAGCCCGACACGTTGGAATTCAACAGTCCTAATGTTCGCTGCCTGATCCAACAAAAATAGCCGTCAATTAGTATTTGTATGACCGGGGTGCTAGGACAGCCTCTGCGGAGCTGGGAATTTTTTTGCCACGTTACTGGACGCTCATGCGCAATGGCTGTAGGCTCATGCGTCCTTTTGAGGAGATGACAAGCCTAGTCAGTCGCATGGAAGGCATCATCAGTGACCTCATCCCATTTGTTTTCTTCCTGGAGCGTGCCCTGCGAAAAGTGCTGGATCAGGCCGTAGATGAGCGTGAAGAGGAAGAGTTGTGGTCACCATCACCACCAGAAACAGCCTTATCATCATCACTTGCTGGACCTGTGACAAAGCTGGACGAGAAGTCTGAGGAAGAGGAGTCAGAGGAGGAATGTGGCTTTGAGGAGGAGGAAAACCAAACACAGCAGGCATCCCAGGGTGCTTGTTGTTATCACTTACAATCTATGAGGAATTAGAGTTGACACAAAAGGTAGTTGATTGTGATAAATAGGATTCAAGACATTATTGATCTGAAAGGAGTGGTGCCGGCCGATCTGCTTTGGGTTTGGGACTGTTAGAGGATCAAGTTCAGGCCAAAGGAGTTGGTCAGGGAGAGGTTTACTTGGGAAATAGGTAGCTTGATAAGCCTGCCTGAAAAGATATGTTTTTTGAGGCACGTTTGAAGGTGGAGAAGTTGTGAATTGACCTGATATTCTGGGGCAGAGTATTCCACAGAGTAGGTGCAGCTCGAGAAAAGTCTTGAAGATGGGAGAACGGAGGGCACTGGTAGGATGGTAGATGGAAATGAGGGAAGAGATGTGTAGAGTTGCAGCACTGTGGAGAGCATTGTGGGTGAGGGTGAGAAGTTTGAACTGTTTGAACTGTGGTAGATGGTCAACCAGTCAAGTCACTGGTACAGACTAATAGCATCAGTGTGCGATTAGATAGATGAGCCTGGCTCCAGAATTTAGGACAGACTGAAGGGGGGATAGTTTAGTGAGAGGGAGACCGATTGGTAATGCATTGCAGTAGTCAAGACAAGAATGAATCGAAGCAACAACAAGAGTTTTTGCCGTTTCACCGTAAGAAAAGGGCAGATGACAAGAGCGTGTAAGTGATTGAATATGTACGGTGTTCATTTTAGGACATGATATCATAGTCAACTATCAAAATAATGCCAGTGTGACACCTGACTCTGACACCTGACTCTGACACCTGACTCTGACACCTGACTCTGACACCTGACTCTGACACCTGACTCTGACACCGGACCCTGACACCGGACCCTGACACCTGCATTTAAATTATGTTCTTCATAGGTCAGGGTCAAAGTGAGAATAAGTTATAGATATACTATGTATTTGTATGCAAAATCCCATAGATGAATAAAATCCCAGCTGGTCACTAAGCAAGCTTGTAGCTCAGTGGTAGTGTACTTGTCTTGAGTCCTGTGAGCCTGGGTTCAAGACCCCTTTCAGCCTTTAAAAGAATTAGCATTTTATTAAGCGCTAGATATGAGGCAAATTCAAGTCATGTGTGACGCTGATATCTGACTACTGACCTAAGTCAGGCGCCAACATCACTATTAAATTTAGGTTCATTCTACTTTTCATATACTGAATGGCATAGATGAATAATATGCCAGAGTAACCCTAAGCAAGCTTATAGCTCAGAGGTAACGTACTTGTATTGAGTCTTGTGGGCCTGAGTTCAAGTCTCCTTTTAGCCTTTAAAAAATGTAACATTTTATTAAGCCGTAGATATGAGCCAAATTCAAGTCATGTGTGACGCTGATGACTACTGACCTAAGGGTACTTTCGCACTAGCGTTCTTGTTTTCCGGCATAGAGTTCCGTCCTCGGGGCTCTATGCCGGAAAACTACTGATCAGGATTATCCTAATGCATTCTGAATGGAGAGAAATCCGTTCAGGATGCATCAGGATGTCATCCGTTCAGTACCCAAACGTTTTTTGGCCGGAGAAAAATCCGCAGCATGCTGCGCATTTTCCTCCGGCCAAAAATCCGGAGGACTTGCTGTAACGCCAGATCCGGAATTAATGCCCAATGAAGTGCATTATTCCGTATCCAGAATTAAGCTAAACGTCATTTCGGCGCATTGCCGGATCCGACGTTTAGCTCTGCGCATGCACAGCAGCAATTCCGATCGGGGCCCCAGTGTAAGCTGGGGCTTCGATCAGTTACCATGGCAGCCAGGACGCTACTGAAGTCCTGGCTGCCATGGTACTCTGCAGCAGTGTACTTACCTGCGCTGCAGCCGCCGGGTGCTCCTTCATGACGTCAAAGGTCCCCGCGGCGCATAGATCAATGTGCCGCCCGGACCTGTGACGTCGTGAAGGAGCACCCAGCGCAGGTAAGTACACTGCTGATACTCCGGATAATCCGTATACGGATTAATGCACTTCATTGGGCATTAATTCGGGATCTGCTGCGGCTTTTTCTCCGGCCAAAAAACATTTGGGTACTGAACGGATGACATCCTGATGCATCCTGAATGGATTTCTCTCCATTCAGAATGCATTAGGATCATCCTGATCAGTAGTTTTCTGGCATAGAGCCCTGAGGATGGAACTCTATGCCGGAAAACAAAAACGCTAGTGTACACTTAGGTCAGTAGTCATCAGTGTCACACATGACTTGAATTTGGCTCATATCTACGGCTTAATAAAATGTTACATTTTTTAAAGGCTAAAAGGAGACTTGAACTCACGCCCACTGGACTCAAGACAGGTACATTACAACTGAGCTATAAGCTTGCTTAGGGTTACTCTGGCATTTTATTCATATATGCCATTTAGTATATGAAAAGTAGAATAAACCTAAAAGTAGGAGTGAGGTTAACACCTGACTTAGGTCAGAAGTCAGACATCAGCGTCACACATGACTTGAATTTGCCTCATATCTAGGGCTTAATAAAATGTAAAAATGTTTAAAAGCTGAAAGGAGTCTTGAACCCAGGCCCACTGGACTCAAGACAAGTGCACTATCCCTGAGCTATAAGCTTGGTTAGTGTTAACATGGCATTTTATTCATCTATGCCATTCAGTATATGAAAAGTAGAATGAACCTAAAATTAGGAGTGAGGCTGACACCTGACTTAGGTCAGTAGTCAGATATCAGCGTCACACATGACTTGAATTTGCCTCATATCTAGCGCTTAATAAAATGTTACATTTTTTTAAAGATCTTGAACCCAAGCCCACTGGAGTCAAGACAAGTACACTACCACTGAGCTACAAGCTTGCTTAGTGACAGGCAGGGATTTTATCCATCTATGTGATTTTGCATACAAATACATAGTATATCTATAACTCATTCTCACTTTGACCCTGACCTATGAAGAGCATAATTCAAACTCAGTTGTCAGGGTGAGGTGTCAGGGTGAGGTGTCAGGGTGAGGTGTCAGGGTGAGGTGTCAGAGTCAGGTGTCAGAGTCAGGTGTCACACTGGCATTATTTTGATAGTTGACTATGATATCTGACCATGTCTTAAAATGAACACTGTAAATATGGGGAACAAAGGAAAGTCAAACGTGGCCCCAAGACAGCGGTCATGTTGAACAGGATTTATGATTGTGCTGCAGACCGAATTTGAAATATCAAGTTGAGGTGGGTTAGTAGATGGGGGGAAGACAAGAAGTTCAGTTTTTGAGAGGTTCAGTGTTAGATAAAAAGAGGACATGATGTTAGAGACAGCTGCCAGACAATTACTGGTGTTTTGGAGTAAAGCAGGAGTGATGTCAGGGGTTAAAGTGTATAGTTGGGTGTCATCAGCATAGAGATGGTACTGAAAGCCAAATCTACTGATAGTCTGTCCGATTGGGGCTGTGTAGAATTTAAAGAGTAGAGGACCTAGTACTGAGTCACGAGGAACGCCAACATCAAGAGGAAGAGGAGAAGAAGAAGAGCCAGCAAATGATAGACTAAAGAAGAGAGAGGCCAGAGAGATTCGAAGAGAACCAAGAGAGAGCAGTGTCCATAAGACCAATAGAGTGGAGCATGTTAAGGAGGAGTTTATGGTCTACAGTATCAAACCTTGCAGAGAGATCCAAAAGAATAAGAGAATAATCACAATTTTGTTTTGCTGTCAGGAGATCGTTAGACACTTTTGTAAGGGCAGTTTCTGTAGAGTGAGGAGGACAAAAGGCAGATTGTAAGGAGTCAATAAGAGAGTTTGCAGAGAGGTAGCTTATTAAGCGAGAGTAGACAAGACGTTCAAGGAGTTCCAAGATGAAGGGGAGGTTAGAAACAGGATGGTAGTTAGACGCACAGGTATTTTTGTGTGTATGGCATAGAAAGTTTCTTTCCATCTCAAACGGGAGGGGACATTAAGAAAAACGTATTGTAGAGAGAAGCCTTTTGGATTTATAATCTCAAAACAAGATATCACAAAGGTTTGAATTATAAAAGAGAGTTCATGCACTACTATTGATAAGTAGCAGTCTGGCATAAGTTTTTTCCACAATCTATACCATCAGCGTGTGTCATAAGCAGGTTTCTTTGGATTTTATGTTACACTTGGGTTCACACCTTGAGGTTTTTTCAATTGAGAAAATAGCAAGGTGGAACTCAGAATGTATACTCAATGTGGGAGTATGAATTTACCTGAACATGTAGTGGTACTCCCAATTCAAATGGGGATTATTTTAATGGAGCATATGTAACTGAATGACATTGTATCAGCTTCCTGCGGGGCATATCTGAACACCAGGAGAGAGTTAATATCCTCAATGCTGAAGGAAAGTGATTGGTGTAGGTGTGTTTAAATGCCCTTGCTAACGGAAGGGATGACGTGGTCATGATTAAGGACAGGTGTGTCTGAAACGCGTAGACCGGGAGTGTTTCCATGTGTCAAGGCAGAGCTGTCGCTTGTATTGTAATGCAACGGAATAAAGGTAATTTTTGGCTTTTTTAATTGGTGACTCCAGTGCTGTATTTCTTTTTTCCTGACTCAAGTTAAAAATTGTAGTTAGGTGAGTAATGACAGCCGGGGAGAGGGACTGGAGGGGGTGTGATGGAATAGGATTACTGCTACAGGTCATGGGTTAAGAAGAGGAGAGAGAGCATGTGAAGGAATGGGAGGGAGGAGGATTGAAATTATTTGGGGACTGGGAAACTATTTCCTGCTTGATACTGCAATAACTAATCATATGCTAAATAGTTGCACATCTAATTAATATATGAGATGAGCGAATTTCTTAAAAATTTGATTTGGCTGGTTTGCAGAATTTTTAGAAAAAATTTGGTTTGATCCGAGTTTATTTGTGGTGAATCTCATTAAAAAACGGCTATTTCCTGGCTTCACAGAGCCTTTATAGTAGTGTAGAACTGTGCTGTGCAGTAAAGTCAGTATGGCAGGCAGATGACAGGCGTCACTCTTTAATCACTGCTCACTTAACTTATTTGGGTAGTCACGGGGCCAAAACTGACCAAATAACTCAAGTATGAACTCAGCCTTATAAGTCAATGTTATTTTAAAGTGCACATGCATTTTAAAGTGCATGTTTGTAAGTATGTACTGAATAAACTTTTTAAACAGTTATCGGAGCTTCACTACAGTGGGAGCCACTTGTATCCACAGGAATTTTTGAATGAAAAGAAGTTGGGAACACTAGCAGACCCACCTGGTGTTGGTTGCAGTCAAGTCCGCTGTTGAGCCCTGTGTACCGGCATGTGAACGTGGACCTTCGCCACTAGGAATTAAACAAACTACGGAAGACACCTTTGATACGCCTGTTGTCAGTAAAGTGCCGTGTAAGTACAATCTGTGCACTGCAGGGCAGCATAACCATACGGATTTACACTATTGTATTCTTCCACAAATTTGCAGGATATCCACAAATAGGACATCTGCAGACCTCGATACTTTTCTGAAGGGAGAAAAAAACAGTTTTATACCGCCTATTTATACACGCGCGGTCCGAACCTTATATGTACATTTTCTTGAAAGTGTGATTGATCCCACAACACTCCTCGGACCTGCAGCAGATTCTTGCGGACTGGTGATTAAGTATTTTTCTTTAGTATTAAGCAAATATATTTGCTGTATTTGTGGGAGGGGAGGCTGATTACAAGACAATTTACATGCACCTGTGGGCGTAGGCTAGCTGTTTGCTAGGCTATTTATAGGCACCTGTGGGTCCAGGCTGACGCTGGTTCAGCTGATTTCACTACCTCTGGATCAGCTCTAGGATACAGCAGCATGGTGTGGAAGCTCCTTACGGCTGGACGACGGCGGAATCTCTCAGGAAGACGCTGGTATTCATGGTAGGATCGGAGTGGTTACACGGGACCCACGCTGTGGTCCGCGACATGTAGCGCTCCAGGTCGAAGCAGAGTTGGTCGCTAATGCTCGAGCGATGGTGTCAGTATTGTTTGACTGGCTTTTCAGAGGCCTGCGGGGGCCATTGCATACAGTTATTGCGGTAGCATGCGCTTAGAGTAGGTTTGGTTGCATGTTACTGATACCTGGTTCACTCGTGGGCTGCGTATCTGCAATTGGCTCAAGCTATGCATGCTATGTTAGGTGTTGTATATCAATGGTCAATGTAGAAAAAAAAAAAAAAAACGCAGCTGCATCGTGTGCAGGCTCATTCACGCCTGGGCTGCGGCAGAAAGTGCCAGGCGAGTGCTGGCATTCACTGCAGAATCGCACTTGTCGGCACGTGACCCACACTGCGGTATGCGATCTGTTATACTCTGGGACGAAGCAAAGTTGGGCGCTAATGGTCAAGTGACTGTTGTTAGTTCTTCGTCTGGCTGTTCAGGGGCATGTTGGGGGCATTGCATATAGTTATTGATATTGCATGCGACTAGAATACGTATGGTCACATGTTTTCTGATATCTGCTTGATACGGGACCCATGTCTATAAGCTACGCACGCTGTGTTTAAGTGATGGTAGTACTTAGTTTATCTATCTGGAAGGGCCATGTATCAAGGGCCGTTAACATAAAAAAAAACAAAAAAAACATGGTTATTGTCACCTGTTTTACATGTGGGCGCACGTCCGCAGTTAGCGCCAGACTTGCAAGGTGTCGGTAAATGTATATCAGTGGGCACAAGCAGATTGATCAAGGCGCCTGTATTTGAGTTCTGATGCTCTGGTAAGTGTGTTCAATCTAGAAATTGTATATTATGGGCACGCATGTGTCAGCGGTTCTGTTTTGTGTTTACAGCTGCACTATCGTGTCGATTATTTGGCATTGAATCGGGGTTTATGTTCAACCACCTTTATGTTTTCTTAAAGGAACACTAGGTGGTGTGGTAATGACCATCTTTAAAAAAAAAAAAAAAAAAAACCTGCAGCATTATGTGGAGGTCCATTCGCACCTGGGCAACGGCAGAAGGTGCCAGGCGAGTGCTGGCATTCACGGTGGGATCGGACTTGGTTACACGGTCCGTGACTTGTAGCTCTCTGGCACGTAGGGGGTTGGGCGCTAATTAGAAACATAGAAATATAGAATCTGTCGGCAGATAAGAACCATTTGGCCCATCTAGTCTGCCCAATAGTCGAACGATCTTGGCTAGGTTTGTTACCTTCAAAAGCTACGTCCGTGTGTCTGCATTTACATTTTGTCCTATACTCCATTCACTACTAGAGCTGAGTTCATGCATCTGTTGTTGTATCACATTAATACTCTGCTTACTTTTAGATATTGTTCATATGGCTGCGTTATGCCTTGCTCTCTATGCTCAGAGCAGGCCCATACCATGTTTTAGGCACCACTCACATCCAGAGTTGCATTCACCCACCTGTTCTTACACCATGTGTTATACTCTGCTTCCACTTAGAGCTACATTTTCCTTTTAACTCGACATCATGATTACTCAGTATTTTCATTTGGGCAATCAGCACACCGCTCTGACACTGTTCTCCCGGTTAACATAGCTGCTTTCTTTTCAAGCTTGCGTGTTTTTCCTTGTTGGTTTGTTATATTCCAAAGGCCTACTTTTGCTGTTCAAAAAAAATAAAAAAATATTGTTTATTTATGCACTTGGTTCGCTTCACTGATGTCCATGCATATCCCATCGGGTCTGGCTCACGTTTTGATTACTACTCGTCACTGTAAGGCCATTCCGGTCAGTCTCATGGCTTCGGGTGGCCTGATGATCGCTTCGGCCTTATGGCTCCGGGGGGCCCTTTGACCGTTCTTCATGTTGTTTGTTAGGGGTACCATATAGTTGTAGGCTGTTTAGTGTCTTAGGCTCCCTGTCAGAGGGGTTCATGGTTACGCAAGTTCCCAAGTCATATAAGTGGTTTATAAAAAATAAAAATAAAAACTGCCGTTAGAGTATCGCATGTATGGCTCCGCCATTAGTCTCTCACGCATAGCTTCTCCGATTTACTGTTACACATATGACTCCGCCATTAGTCTCCCGCGCATGGCTTCTCCGATTTACTGTTACACATATGACTCTGCCATTAGAGTCCCCCACGCATGACTTCTCGGTTTATGTTTTACACATGACTCCGCCGTTATAGTTTCCCTAGCAACGCTTCTCCGATTTAGTGTCCACCATTAGAGTCCCTCACGCATGGCTTCACCGATTTAATGTTACACGTATGACTCCGCCATTAGTCTCCCACGCATGGCTTCTCCGATTTAGTGTTACACATATGACTCCGCCATTAGAGTCCCCCACGCATGGCTTCTCGGTTATGTTTTACACACATGACTCCGCCATCATAGTCTTTCAAGCAACGCTTCTCCGATTTAGTGTCCGCCATTAGAGTCCCTCACGCATGGCTTCACCGATTTAGTGTTACACGTATGACTCCGCCATTAGAGGCTCTCACGCATGGCTTCTCTGATTTAGTGTCCGCCATTAGAGTCTCTCACGCATGGCTTCTCTGATTTAGTGTCCGCCATTAGAGTCCCTCACGCATGGCTTCAACGATTTAATGTTACACATATGACTCCATCATTTGTCTTCCATGCATGGCTTCTCCGATTTAGTGTTACACATATGACTCCGCCATTAGTCTCTCATGCATGGCTTCTCCGATTAAGCATTTCACTTATGACTTTGCCATTAGTCCACCACGCATGGCTTCTCCGATTTAGTGTTACACGTGTGACTCCGCCATTAGAGGCTCTCACGCATGGCTTCTCTGATTTAGTGTCCGCCATTAGAGTCTCTTACGCATGGCTTCTCCGGGTTAGTGTCCTCCATTAGAGTCTCTCACGCATGGCTTCTCCAATTAAGTGTCTGCCATTTGAGTCTCTCACGCATGGCTTCTCCGATTTAGTGTCCGCCATTTGAGTCTCTCACGCATGGCTTCTCTGATTTAGTGTCCGCCATTAGAGTCTCTCACGCATGGCTTCTCAGATTTAGTGTTGACATATGACTCCGCCATTAGTCTCTCACACATGGCTCCACTATCAGAGTCTCTCACGCATAGCCTCTTCGATTAAGGGTTGACATATGACTTCGCCATTTAAGGTCGGCCATGTGGCCCCACCACAGGTAGGTTCCATGTCTTTTTCTGCCGCTCGGGCGAGGGTGTTGGTGCCGGGCCTAAGTCCTGGGTATCGGTCTGTCTTCCAGTAGGAGGTACAGTAATAAGGCGCAATTCTCAATGTCTCATGTCTACAGGCGCTGCATACATAGTATCACGACCTTAAGCTTATTTCCGGTCACAACTGCAGGTATGGCGTGTTCGTTTCTCTGTCTTCATTACAGGCAACATTAGCTTGTTAATTGAAATATCCATGTATTCGTGTTGATAGTTCCCCAGGCCTGGTGAGTTTACACATTCCACTTGAATCTACTAGTAGAGGAACACGGCATACGCCATGTTCTAACTTTTTGGCCCCTTGCATATAAAAGGCGGCCTGGGGTATAAGTAGAGGTGTAGTAGTTCGCAACCAGGAATAGTTGGTGCCCGTTCAGGGCCATCGGCGAACGCTTGGTATTCATTTAGGCCTTCCAACAGATTCACCATGGTTTGTAAAGTCTGCAGCTCTCTGGATCCAGATCTTCTCGTAATATGTTCATACGTCGTTAGTATACATAGGAGTAAATCGTTTCTGATTACCGGCCACTCCTTCAATCGTATGAGCGTTAGTCATCTCCAAGTACGATGTGCCGGTGCACATGACAGAGGTAAGGTAGATGGTAGTCACTGTGACACGTACGGTAAATTCCGCACCTTCATCGGGGAATGTCTTTTACGTTCAACGTGGGGGTAGTAATGGTATGTATATATTTTGCTCTAACCTAAGGTCTGTTCTTTTTGGCCCCTTTAGGCTGCCCTATCGCAGCAGTCATGGCACAATTCTACTGCTTGTCGTAGATAGGGTTGTTAGGTTAGGTACACCTTTCTGATAGCCGATCCGACCACAAATATATTTTTTTCCACTTATACACGACACAGAAGGCTTTAGAATATATAACTGCACCGCTGAACGGCAAATGTATTTTTATTTTTCCACTATTATACGCCAAAAAGGACTTTAGAACATATAATTGCATGCTGAACAGAAAATATATTTTACTTTTGCCACTAATACATGACAAAAAGTGTTTTAGAACATATAAGTTCACCATTGAACGGCAAATATATTTTTATTTTGCCACTAATACATGACAAAAAGGGCTGTCATTTTCGCACTTCACGACTAGTGTTGAGCGAACAGTTCGAGCATATTTTCAAAAAAGTTCAGGTTTGGGTCCATTGTTCGGCGATTACTTCCTGCTTTCTGAAGGGCTACACAGCAGCCAATCAGCTAGCGTTTTACTTATTGCCCTAAGAGCCCATTACAGCCATGCCTACTAATGGCATGGCTGTGATTGGCCAAGTGCAGCATGTGACCCAGCCTCTATTTAAGCTGGAGTCACGTAGCGCCGCACGTCACACTGCTCTGATTAGTGTAGGGAGAGGACGCAGCTTCTGTGAGGGCGAGATTAGGCAGGAAAAAGTCAGCAACAGCACCTAATGAACTGATCGCTCTACAGCTGTGAATGATTGAACTTCTGCTAGTTACTTGCTCACTGGTTTTTAGGCTGCACAGAGCGTTTTTCTGTCACTTATTTTCTGGGGTGATCGGCGGCCATTTTGTGACTTGTGGTGCACCAGAACAAGCTGCCACCAAGTCCATCAATCCATCAATACTAGTTTTTTTTTGCTATATCCTACATCAGGGGCTTGGCTTTGCTAATTGTCACCCCTAGAAACTCAGGATAGCAATTTCTATATTTTATTAAGGGGTTAAATACAATTGCCCAAATACCAATCCCCTAAATCTGGTGTTCCAGCTTTGGCTAGCCAAGTATAATACTGTCTGCTGTCTGGCAAAGGATAGATTATTTTCTGGGGTGATATTCAATTGCCCAAATAGCAATACTATAAATCAGTGGTTTCAGCTGTGGCTGGCCAAGTTTCATAGTGTCCTGCAAATCTTATATTTTGTTCTGGGGTGAAATTCAATTGCCAAAATAGCAATACCATAAATCAGTGGTTTCAGCTTTGGCTGGCCAAGTTTCATAGTGTCCTGCAAATTATATATTTTGTTCTGGGGTGAAAATCAATTGAAAAAATAGCAATACCATAAATCAATGGTTTCAGCTGTGGCTGGCCAAGTTTCATAGTTTCCGTAAAAACATATATTTTGATCTGGGGTGAAATTCAATTGCCAAAATAGCAATACCATAAATCAGTGGTTTCAGCTGTGGATGGCAAAGTATTATGGTGTCTGCCAAAACATATATTTTGTTCTGGGGTGAAATTCAATTGCCAAAATAGCAATACCCTGAATCTGGTGTTCTTGCTGTTGCAGGCCAAGTTTAAATCTGTCCGTAACAGGGTATATTTTGTTCTGGGGTGAAATTCAATTGCCAAAATAGCAATACCCTGAATCTGGTGTTCCAGCATTGCAGGCCTATTTTAAATCTGTCCGTAACAGGGTATATTTTGTTCTGGGGTGAAATTCAATTGCCAAAATAGCAATACCGTGAATCTGGCGTTCCAGCTGTTGCAGGCTTAATTTAAATCTGTCCGTAACAGGGTTTATTTTGTTCTGGGGTGAAATTCAATTGCCAAAATAGCAATACCATAAATCAGTGGTTTCAGCTGTGGCTGGCCAAGTTTCATAGTGTCCGCCAAAACATATATTTTGTTCTGGGGTGAAATTCAATTGCCAAAATAGCAATGCCCTGAATCTGGTGTTCGATCTGTTGCGGGCCAAGAGAAATTCTGTCCATAAAAGGATACCTTTCATCCAGGGCCTAAATACTAGCCCTAAAAGAGATATTCCCCTAAATCAGTGGTTACTGCGGTGCCTGGAATAGTGTAATACGCTACATAAATAAATAGGCAGATAGTGTTAGGTGCCTGTAAAAAAACAAGGCCTGAATTTGAAATCAATACATTGGGCCAATTTTTTTTTTTTCTTATTATGGTGCTTGGTGAACGGTAACAATGAGGAAAACATCTAGTAAGGGACGCGGACGCGGTCGTGGTGGTGTTAGTGTACCCTCTGGTGCTGGGAGAGGACGTGGCCATTTTGCCACAGCCACACGTCCTAGTGAACCAACTACCTCAGGTTCCAGTACCGGACAGAATTTACAGCGATATTTGGTGGGGCCCATCGCCGTTCTAAGGATGGTAAGGCCTGAGCAGTTACAGGCGCTAGTCAATTGGGTGGCCGACAGTGGATCCAGCATGTACACAACATTATCTCCTACCCAGTCTTCTGCAGAAAGCGCAAAGGTGGCACCTGAAAACCAAGCCCATCAGTCTGTCACATCACCCCCATGCATATCAGGGAAACTGTCTGAGCCTCAAGTTATGCAGCAGTCTCTTATGCTGTTTGAAGACTCTGCTGGCAGGGTTTCCCAAGGGAATCCACCTAGCCCTTCCCCAGTGGTGGAAGACATAGAATGCACTGATGCACAACCACTGATGTTTCCTGATGATGAGGACATGGGAATACCACCTCATCGGAGTCCGCACGTCTCTGATGATGACAAAACACAGGTGCCAACTGCTGCGTCTTTCTGCAGTGTGCAGACCGAACAGGAGGTCAGGGAGGAAGACTGTGTGGAAGACGATGCAGGGGACGATGAGGACCTAGACCCCACATGGAATGAAGGTCGTGCCACAGACTTTCATAGTTCAGAGGAAGAGGCAGTGGTGAGACCGAGCCAACAGTGTAGCAAAAGAGGGAGCAGGGGGCAAAAGCAGACCAGCCGCCGCAAGAGAGTTCGCCTGCTACTGGCCACAGCCACCAGGGACCGAGCACCCCAAAGGCAGCTTCAAGGGGTTCCCTGGCATGGCACTTCTTTAAACAATGTGCTGACGACAAGATCCGAGTGGTTTGCACGCTGTGCCATCAGATCCTGAAGCGAGGCATTAACGTTCTGAACCTTAGCACAACCTGCATGACCAGGCATCTACATGCAAAGCATGAACTGCAGTGGAGTAAACACCTTAAAAACAAGGAACTCACTCAGGCTCCTCCTGCTCCCTCTTTTGCTGCTGCCTCGGCGTGTTCCTCTGCCTCGGGAGGAACGTTGGCACCTGCCGCCCACCAAACAGAGGATGTGCCACCGACACCACCACCTGCATCACCAAGCATCTCCACCATGTCACACGGCAGCGTTCAGCTATCCATCTCACAAACCTTGGAGAGAAAGCAGAAATTCCCACCTAGCCACCCTCGAGCCTTGGGCCTGAATGCCAGCATTTCTAAACTACTGGCCTTTGAAATGCTGTCATTCAGGCTGGTGGACACAGACAGCTTCAAACAGCTGATGTCCATGGCTGTCCCACAGTATGTTCCCAGCTGCCACTACTTCTCCAAGACAGCCGTGCCTTCCCTGCACAACCAAGTATCCGATAAAATCAAGTGTGCACTGCGCAACGCCATCTGTGGCAAGGTCCACCTAACCCCAGATACGCGGACCAGTAAGCACGGCCAGAGACGCTATATCTCCCTAACTGTACACTGGGTAAATGTAGTGGCGGCTGGGCATCATTCTTTGCCTCCTGTAGCCTTCTCCTCCTACTCGGCTTCCTCCTTCTCTGCTTCCACCAGCTCATCCAGTCAGTCACACACCTTCACCACCAACTTCAGCACAGCCCGGGGTAAACGTCAGCAGGCCATTCTGAAACTCAGGCCCCACACCGCGCAGGAGTTGTTGAGGGGTATTGAATAGAGATGAGCGAACACCTGGATGTTCGGGTTCGACGAGTTCGGCCGAACTTTCGAAAAATGTTCGGGTTCGTGATCCGAACTCGACCCGAACTTCATCCCGATCCCGAACCCCATAGAAGTCAATGGGGACCCGAACTTTTGGGCACTAAAAAGGCTGTAAAACACACCCGGAAAGGGCTAGAGGGCTGCAAAAGGCAGCAAAATGTAGTTAAATCCCCTGCAAACAAATGTAGATAGGGAAATGATGAGTTAACATAAAATAAAAAAAAATTAAACAATATTAATTGGAGTGAGGTCCCATAGCACAGAATCAGGCTTCAAGTCACCCACCAATGGAGAAGGTCACTTACTATTATTTTGACCACAGCACCCAGACAAAGGAGAGAGGTCCCACAGCAGAGAACCAGGCATCATATCACCCACCACAGGAGTAGGCCACCATTTAGTTACTTTGACCCCTACACCCAGACGGAGGAGAGAGGTTACACAGCAGAGAATCAGGCATTTAGATCACCCACCACAGGAGTAGGCCACTATTGAATCAGACCCCGGCAACCATGTCAGATGGCACAAGCATAAGCTTTATATCAATCAGCACAGGAGAAGGCGACTTTGACAGACTTTGACCCCTACACCCGGACGGAGGAGAGAGGTTTCAAAGCAGAGAATCAGGCATTTAGATCACCCACCACAGGAGTAGGCCCCAATTTAATGGGACCCCGGCAACCATGTCAGATGGCACAACCATCAGCTTCATATCAATCAGCACAGGAGAAGGCGACTTTGAAAGACTTTGACCCCTACACCCAGACGGAGGAGAGAGGTTTCACAGCAGAGAATCAGGCATTTAGATCACCCACCACAGGAGTAGGCCCCCATTGAATCAGACCCTGGCAACCATGTCAGATGGCACAACCATCAGCTTTATATCAATCAGCACAGGAGAAGGCGACTTTGAAAGACTTTGACCCCTACACCCAGATGGAGGAGAGAGGTTTCACAGCAGAGAATCAGGCATCATATCAACCACCACAGGAGAAGCCACCATTTAGTTACTTTGACCCCTGCACCCAGGAAGAGGAGAGAGGCCCCACAGCACATATTCTGGCATCATACTAACCACCACAGGAGAAGCCACCATTGAGTTACTTTGACCCCTGCACCCAGGAAGAGGAGAGAGGCACCACAGCACATATTCTGGCATCATATCAGCCACCACAGGAGAAGCCACCATTGAGTTACTTTGACCCCGCACTCCAGGAAGAGGAGAGAGGCACCACAGCACATATTCTGGCATCATATCAGCCACCACAGGAGAAGCCACCATTGAGTTACTTTGACCCCTGCACCCAGGAAGAGGAGAGAGGCCCTACAGCACATATTCTGGCATCATACTAACCACCACAGGAGAAGCCACCATTGAGTTACTTTGACCCCGCACCCAGGAAGAGGAGAGAGGCACCACAGCACATATTCTGGCATCATATCAGCCACCACAGGAGAAGCCACCATTGAGTTACTTTGACCCCTGCACCCAGGAAGAGGAGAGAGGCACCACAGCACATATTCTGGCATCATATCAGCCACCACAGGAGAAGCCACCATTGAGTTACTTTGACCCCTGCACCCAGGAAGAGGAGAGAGGCCCCACAGCACATATTCTGGCATCATATCAGCTACCACAGGAGAAGCCACCATTTAGTTACTTTGACCCCTTCACCCAAACAGAGGAGAGAGGTTCCACATCAGAGAATCAGGCATCATATCAACCACCACAGGAGTAGGCCACAATTTAATGGGACCCCGGCAACCATGTCAGATGGCACAACCATCAGCTTCATATCAATCAGCACAGGAGAAGGCGACTTTGAAAGACTTTGACCCCTACACCCAGATGGAGGAGAGAGGTTTCACAGCAGAGAATCAGGCATCATATCAACCACCACAGGAGAAGCCACCATTGAGTTACTTTGACCCCTGCACCCAGGAAGAGGAGAGAGGCCCCACAGCACATATTCTGGCATCATATCTAACCACCACAGGAGAAGCCACCATTGAGTTACTTTGACCCCGCACCCAGGAAGAGGAGAGAGGCACCACAGCACATATTCTGGCATCATATCAGCCACCACAGGAGAAGCCACCATTGAGTTACTTTGACCCTGCACCCAGGAAGAGGAGAGAGGCCCCACAGCACATATTCTGGCATCATATCAGCCACCACAGGAGAAGCCACCATTGAGTTACTTTGACCCCTTCACCCAAACAGAGGAGAGAGGTTCCACATCAGAGAATCAGGCATCATATCAACCACCACAGGAGTAGGCCCCAATTTAATGGGACCCCGGCAACCATGTCAGATGGCACAACCATCAGCTTCATATCAATCAGCACAGGAGAAGGCGACTTTGAAAGACTTTGACCCCTACACCCAGATGGAGGAGAGAGGTTTCACAGCAGAGAATCAGGCATCATATCAACCACCACAGGAGAAGCCACCATTTAGTTATTTTGACCCCTGCACCCAGGAAGAGGAGAGAGGCACCACAGCACATATTCTGGCATCATATCAGCCACCACAGGAGAAGCCACCATTGAGTTACTTTGACCCCCGCACCCAGGAAGAGGAGAGAGGCACCACAGCACATATTCAGGCATCATATCAGCCACCACAGGAGAAGCCACCATTTAGTTACTTTGACCCCTGCACCCAGGAAGAGGAGAGAGGCCCCACAGCACATATTCTGGCATCATATCAGCCACCACAGGAGAAGCCACCATTTAGTTACTTTGACCCCTTCACCCAAACAGAGGAGAGAGGTTCCACATCAGAGAATCAGGCATCATATCAACCACCACAGGAGTAGGCCACAATTTAGTTTATTTGACCCCTGCACCCAGGAAGAGGAGAGAGGCCCCACAGCACATATTCTGGCATCATATCACACACCACAGGAGAAGGCCTCTTTCAGTGATTTAGGCCTTTGGACCCAGACAGAGGAGAGAGGTCAGAGATTAGCTTCATATCCCCCAGCACAGCAGAAGACCGCTTTATTTGACTTAGGCCTCAGCACCAAGACAGAAGACAGAGGTAGCATGGCAGAGGTTATGGCTTCATGTCACCCGTTAGTTTAACCGGCCACTTTCATCTGGTTAGGCCCGGCGCCCAGACAGAGAAGAGTTTCATTCAACTGTGGGTTTCATAAAATTTGTATCAAATAAAGAAGTGGCCCGTAGCACAACAAGACATGTTTTAGGCAGTTAATAAGGACTACTCTGCACAAGGGAGGGACAGGTCCTGTGGGATCCATGCCTGGTTCATCTTTATGAAGGTCAGCTTGTCCACGTTGGCTGTGGACAGGCGGCTGCGCTTGTCAGTAATGACGCCCCTGCCGTGCTGAATACGCGTTCAGATAAAACGCTGGCCGCCGGGCAGGAAAGCACCTCCAAGGCATAACATGCTAACTCTGGCCACGTGGACAATTTCGAAACCCAGTAGTTGAATGGGGCCGAACCATCCGTCAGGATGTGGAGAGTGTGCAGACATACTGTTCAACCATGTTAGTGAAATGCTGCCTCCTGCTAACACGTTCCGTATCAGGTGTCGGTGCAGATAGCTGTGGCGTGGAGACAAAACTTTTCCACATTTCTGCCATGCTAACCCTGCCCTCAGATGAGCTGGCCGTGACACAGCTGCGTTGGCGACCTCTTGCCACTCCTCTGCCTTCACCTTCCACCTGTTCCCCTGTGACATGTGGGAATGCTCTCAAGAGCGCCTCTATCAGCGTGCGCTTGTACTCGCGCATCTTACGGTCGCGCCCAGTTCAGGAATTAAAGTGGGCACATTGTCTTTATACCGGGGATCCAGCAGGGTGGCCACCCAGTAGTCTGCACACGTTAAAGCGTGGGCAACTCTGCTGTCGTTGCGCAGGCATTGGAGCATATATTCGCTCATGTGGGCCAGGCTACCCATGGGTAAGGACAAGCTGTCCTCTGTGGGAGGCGTATCGTCATCGTCCACCGTATCCCCCAGCCACGCACCAGTGATGGGCCTGGGCTGCCACCCCGCTGTGAACTTGCGTCATCCTCGTCCCCCTCCACCTCCTCCTCCTCATCCTCCTCGTCCTCCAGTACAGTGCCTTGGCTGGCGACTTGTGAACCTGTCCTCTGCTGCTTAAACAAACCTCCCTCTGAGCCAATTCGAACAGACTGGCCCGAAAGTGTTAGAAACGAGCCTCATCCTCCTCCTCCTCCTCCTCCACCTGGGCCACCTCCTCTAACATCATTGCCCTAAGTGTTTTCTCAAGGAGACATAGAAGTGGTATTGTAACGCTGATAACAGTGTCATCGCCACTGGCCATGTTGGTGGAGTACTCGAAACAGCGCAGCAGGGCACACAGGTCTCGCATGGAGGCCCAATCATTGGTGGTGAAGTGGTGCTGTTCGGCAGTACGACTGACGCGAGCGTGCTGCAGCTGAAACTCCACTATGGCCTGCTGCTGCTCGCACAGTCTCTCCAGCATGTGCAAGGTGGAGTTCCACCGGGTGGGCACGTCGCATATGAGGCGGTGAGCGGGAAGGCCGAAGTTCCGCTGTAGCGCAGACAGGCGAGCAGCGGCAGGATGTGAACGGCGGAAGCGCGCACAGACGGCCCGCACTTTATGCAGCAGCTCTGACATGTTGGGGTAGTGGTGAATGAACCTCTGCACCACCAAGTTCAGCACATGCGCCAGGCAAGGGATGTGCGTCAAACCGGCTAGTCCCAGAGCTGCCACGAGATTTCGCCCATTATCGCATACCACCAGGCCTGGCTTGAGGCCCACCGGCAGAAACCACTCGTCGGTCTGTTGTTCAATACCCCGCCACAACTCCTTTGCGCTGTGGGGCCTGTCCCCAAACATATGAGTTTCAGAATGGCCTGCTGACGTTTACCCGGGCTGTGCTGAAGTTGGTGGTGAAGGTGTGTGGCTGACCGGATGAGCTGGTGGAAGCAGTGGAGGAGGAAGCCGAGTAGGAGGAGGAGGCTACAGGAGGCAGAGAATGATGCCCTGCGATCCTAGGGGCGGAAGGACGTGCGCCAAGGAACTGTCCGCCGGGGCCCAGCCGCCACTACATTCATCCAGTGTGCAGTTAGTGAGATATAGCGTCCCTGGCCGTGCTTACTGGTCCACGTATCTGTGGTTAGGTGGACCTTGCCACAAATGGCGTTGCGCAGTGCACACTTGATTTTATCGGACACTTGCATGTGCAGGGAAGGCACGGCTGTCTTGGAGAAGTAGTGGCGGCTGGGAACCACATACTGCGGGACAGCCATGGCCATCAGCTGTTTGAAGCTGTCTGTGTCCACCAGCCGGAATGACAGCATTTCAAAGGCCAGCAGTTTAGAAATGCTGGCGTTCAGGCCAAGGGCTCGAGGGTGACTCGGGGGAATTTGCGCTTCCTCTCTAAGGTTTGAGATATTGAGAGCTGAACGCTGCTGTGTGATATAGTGGAGACGCTAGTTGACGGTGGCGGTGGTGGTGGTGTCGGTGGCACATCCTCTGTTTGCTGCTCGGCAGGTGGCAACATTCCTCTCGAGGCGGAAGCCGAGGCAGCAGCGGTAGAGCGAGCAGGGGAGCCTCAGCGAGTGCCTGGTTTTTAAGGTGTGTACCCCACTGCAGTTCATGCTTTGCATGTAGATGCCTGGTCATGCAGGTTGTGCTGAGGTTCAGAACGTTAATGCCTCGCCTCAGGCTCTGATGGCAGAGCGTGCAAGTCACTCGGGTCTTGTCGGTAGGACATTGTTTAAAGAAGTGCCATGCCAGGGAACTCTTTGAAGCTGCCTTTGTGGGGCTGGGTCCCTGTTGGCGATGTCCAGTAGCAGGCGAACTCTGGGGCGGCGGCTCGTCTGCTTTGGCCCCCTGCTCCCTCTTTGGCTTCGCTGTTGTCTCGGTCTCACCACTACCTCTTCCTCTGAACTGTGAAAGTCATCGCCACGACCTTCAGTCCATGTGGGGTCTAAGACCTCATCGTCCTCTGCATCGTCTTCCACCCAGTCTCCCTCCCTGACCTCCTCCTGTTCAGTCTGCACACTGCAAAAGACGCGGCAGTGGGCACCTGTGTTTCGTCATCATCAGAGAGTCGGTGACTCTGCTGTGGTGGTATTCCCATGTCCTCTTCATCTGGAGACATAAGTGGTTGTGCGTCAGTGCATGGTATGTCTTCCTCCACTGGGGAAGGGCTAGGTGGACGCCCTGGGAAACCCTGGAAGCAGAGTCTTCAAACAGAAGAAGAGACTGCTGCATAACTTGTGGCTCAGACCGTTTCCCTGATATGCTTGGGGGTGATGTGACAGACTGATGGGCTTGGTTTTCAGGTGCCACCTGTGCGCTTTCCGCAGAAGACTGGGTGGAAGACCATGTGGTGAACGTGCTGGAAGCACTGTCGGCCACCCAATCGATTAATGCCTGTACCTGCTCAGGCCTTACCATCCTAAGAGCGGCATTGGGCCCCACGAGATATTGCGGTACATTCTGCCGGCTAGTTGAGGGAGTTCGTTCCCTACTGTGTGCGCCTGGGGCCGAACGGCCACGTCCTCTACCAGCAACAGAGGCTCCACGGACACCACCACGACCGCGTCCTCGTCCCTTAATAGTATTTTTCTTCATTGTTGCGATTCAACTCGCACCACAATGAAATATATTATTTTTATAAGCAAAATCCCTCACTGGAATACTTTCAGTCTTTTGACTGTATGGATTACAGATGGAATGACTGTTATATGTGAGTACCGCTTTCTTTGACAGATTCTAGTATGGGTACATATATGTTTTCCCAACCCCAGCACATTAGTTTGCTAATTCCAGATGTATGAAACGCAGGCCTAACTGTATCTAGTATATTGAACGCCAGATAAACTAACTTGGCCTTTTTAAATAAAAAAAATTCCCTCACTGGAATACTTTATGGCTTTTCACTGTATGGATTACAGATGGAATGACTGTTATATGTGAGTACCGCTTTCTTTGACAGATTCTAGTATGGGTACATATATATTTTCCCAACCCCAGCACATTAGTTTGCTAATTCCAGATGTATGAAACGCAGGCCTAACTGTATCTAGTATATTGAACGCCAGATAAACTAACTTGGCCTTTTTAAATAAAAAAAATTCCCTCACTGGAATACTTTCATGGCTTTTCACTGTATGGATTACAGATGGAATGACTGTTATATGTGAGTACCGCTTTCTTTGACAGATTCTAGTATGGGTACATATATGTTTTCCCAACCCCAGCACATTAGTTTGCTAATTCCAGATGTATGAAACGCAGGCCTAACTGTATCTAGTATATTGAACGCCAGATAAACTAACTTGGCCTTTTTAAATAAAAAAATTCCCTCACTGGAATACTTTCAGTCTTTTGACTGTATGGATTACAGATGGAATGACTGTTATATGTGAGTACCGCTTTCTTTGACAGATTCTAGTATGGGTACATATATGTTTTCCCAACCCCAGCACATTAGTTTGCTAATTCCAGATGTATGAAACGCAGGCCTAACTGTATCTAGTATATTGAACGCCAGATAAACTAACTTGGCCTTTTTAAATAAAAAAATTCCCTCACTGGAATACTTTCAGTCTTTTGACTGTATGGATTACAGATGGAATGACTGTTATATGTGAGTACCGCTTTCTTTGACAGATTCTAGTATGGGTACATATATGTTTTCCCAACCCCAGCACATTAGTTTGCTAATTCCAGATGTATGAAACGCAGGCCTAACTGTATCTAGTATATTGAACGCCAGATAAACTAACTTGGCCTTTTTAAATAAAAAAATTCCCTCACTGGAATACTTTCAGTCTTTTGACTGTATGGATTACAGATGGAATGACTGTTATATGTGAGTACCGCTTTCTTTGACAGATTCTAGTATGGGTACATATATGTTTTCCCAACCCCAGCACATTAGTTTGCTAATTCCAGATGTATGAAACGCAGGCCTAACTGTATCTAGTATATTGAACGCCAGATAAACTAACTTGGCCTTTTTAAATAAAAAAAATTCCCTCACTGGAATACTTTATGGCTTTTCACTGTATGGATTACAGGTGGACTGGTATTAGTAGGGGTGACACAAGCACACCCAAGTCCCTGATGTAGGATTTCTATGGCACAGACCACTATTACAAGTGATTAATGGACGTTGGGAGAGATTGTGCTGCAGCACTAGTCCCAAGATGGCCGCCGCCTATCAGCCCAGTAACATGTGCCACAAAATGGTCTGCACAACCTTTAAAAAAATAGCCTTGGACTGTGCTGCTAAATCGCTATTGGTCTGAATCCCAGGTGTAGATGTCTGACTTGTTTGGAGCTTTGGAATGCACACTGTGGCAGCTTCTGCTGCAGCACTACAAGTCGCAAAATGGCGGCCGGCGGTCAGCCCAGGTACATGTGGATGGAAAAATCACTCTGGCCACTCTAAAAATAGCCAATCCCTATCAAAAAAGCAGCTCAGCTGCAGTTGTTCAGATGAATCACAGGTGGAGGAGAGAAATTTGCTTCCAGTTATTCAATTATCCCTGCCTATTCTCGCCCTAGCATCAGCTGCGTCTATCCCTGTTCTATTCACATCGGGAGTGAGCACGTCCCGACGTGCGCACAAGCTTATAAAGAGGCTGAGTCACATGCTGCACTTGGCCAATCACAGCCTTGCCAATAGTAGGCATGGCTGCGATGGCACCTTAGGGCAAGTAGTATGATGCATGTTGATTGGCTGCTTTGCAGCCTTTCAAAATGCGCCAAAATACATGCCGAACGACGAACCCGAACCCGAACTTTTACAAAAAAGTTCGGGTTCGGGTCCGTGTCACGAACACCCCAAAATTCGGTACGGACCCGAACTATGCTCGAACTGTTCGCTCAACACTAGTATTGAACAACAGACCGACGAGTGGTTTCTGCCGGTGGGCCTCAAGCCTGGCCTGGTGGTGTGCGATAATGGGCGAAATCTCGTCGCAGCTCTGGGACTAGCCGGTTTGAGGCACATCCCTTGCCTGGCGCATGTGCTGAATTTGGTGGTGCAGAAGTTCATTCACAACTTCCCCGACATGTCAGAGCTGCTGCATAAAGTGCGGGCCGTCTGTGCACGCTTCCGGCGTTCACATCCTGCCGCTGCTCACCTGTCTGCGCTACAGTGGAACTTCGGCCTTCCCGCTCACCGCCTCATATGCGACGTGCCCACCAGGTGGAACTCCACCTTGCACATTCTGGAGAGACTGTGCGAGCAGCACCAGGCCATAGTGGAGTTCTAGCTGCAGCACGCACGCGTCAGTCGCACTGCGGAACAGCACCACTTCACCACCAATGATTGAGCCTCCATACGAGACCTGTGTGCCCTGTTGCGCTGTTTCGAGTACTCCAACAACATGGCCAGTGGCGATGACACCGTTATCAGCGTTACAATACCACTTCTATGTCTCCTTGAGAAAACGCTTAGGGCGATGATGGAAGAGGAGGTGGCCCAGGAGGAGGAGGAGGATGAGGGGTCATTTTTACCACTTTCAGGCAAGTCTGTTAGAAGTGGCTCAGAGGGAGGTTTTTTGCAACAGCAGAGGCCAGGTACAAATGTGGCCAGCCAGAGCCCACTACTGGAGGACGAGGAGGAAAAGGAGGAGGTGGAGGAGGATGAGGATGAAGCAGTTTCACAGCGGGGTGGCACCCGACACAGCTCAGGCCCATCACTGGTGCGTGGCTGGGGGGATACGGAGGATGATGACGATACGCCTCCCACAGAGGACAGCTTGTCCTTACCTCTGGGGAGCCTGGCACACATGAGCGACTACATGCTGCAGAGCCTGCGCAACGACAGCAGAGTTGCGCACATTTTAACGCGTGCAGACTACTGGGTTGCCACCCTGCTGGATCCCCGGTACAAAGACAATGTGCCCACCTTATTTCCTGCACTGGAGCGTGATAAGAAGATGCGCGAGTACAAGCACACGCTGGTAGACGCGCTCCTGAGAGCATTCCCAAATGTCACTGGGGAACAGGTGGAAGCCCAAGGCGAAAGCAGAGGAGGAGCAAGAGGTCGCCAACGCAGCTGTGTCACGGCCAGCTCCTCTGAGGGCAGGGTTAGCATGGCAGAAATGTGGAAAAGTTTTGTCTCCACGCCACAGCTAACTGTACCACCACCTGATACAGAATGTGTTAGCAGGAGGCAGCATTTCACTAACATGGTTGAACAGTACGTCTGCACACCCCTCCACGTACTGACTGATGGTTCGGCCCCATTCAACTTCTGGGTCTCCAAATTGTCCACGTGGCCAGAGTTAGCATTTTATGCCTTGGAGGTGCTGGCCTGCCCGGCGGCCAGCGTTTTGTCTGAACGTGTATTCATCACGGCAGGGGGCGTCATTACTGACAAACGCAGCCGCCTGTCCAAAGCCAACGTGGACAAGCTGACGTTCATAAAAATGAATCAGGCATGGATCCCACAGGACCTGTGCCTCCCTTGTGCAAAATAGACATTTATAACTGCCTCCCCCTCAACCATGTATTCTTGTACTCCGGGGCACTTCTTTATTGAATCCTCATTTTTTTTAACTTTACCATGATAAACCCAAAGTTGAATGAACCTCTCCTCTGTCTGGGTGCTGGGGCCGAAATAACTGAAAGTAGCCTTCTCCAGTGGTGGGTGATAAGACACCTTATTCCTTGCTGAGGGACCTCTCTCCTCTGTCTGGGTGCTGGGGCCGAAATAACTGAAAGTGGCATTCTCCAGTGGTGGGTGATATGACGTTTCATTCCTTGCTGTGGGACCTGTATCCTCGGTCTGGGTGCTGGGCCGAAATAACTGAAAGTAGCCTTCTCCAGCGGTGGGTGATATGATGCATGATTCCTTGCTGTGGGACCTCTCTCCTCTGTCTGGGTGCTGGGGCCGAAATAACTGAAAGTGGCCTCTTCCAGTGGTGGGTGATATGACGCATAATTCCTTGCAGTGGGACCTGTATCCTCGTTCTGGGTGCTGGGCCAAAATAGCTGAAAGTGGCCTTCTCCAGTGGTGGGTGATATGACGCCTGATTCCTTGCTGTGGGACCTGTATCCTCAGTCTGGGTGCTGGGCCGAAATAACTGAAAGTGGCCTTCTCCAGTGGTGGGTGATATGACACCTTATTCCTTGCTGTGGGACCTCTCTCCTCTGTCTGGGTGCTCTGGCCGAAATAACTGAAAGTGGCCTTCTCCAGTGGTGGGTGTTATGACGCATGATTCCTTGCTGTGGGACCTATCTCCTCTGTCTGGGTGCTGGGGCCGAAATAACTGAAAGTGGCCTTCTCCAGTGGTGGGTGATATGATGCATGATTCCTTGCTGTGGGTTCTGGAACCTCTGTCTGGGTGCTGGGGCCGAAATAACTGAAAGTGGCCTTCTCCAGTGGTGGGTGTTATGACGCATGATTCCTTGCTGTGGGACCTCTCTCCTCTGTCTGGGTGCTGGGGCCGAAATAACTGAAAGTGGCCTTCTCCAGTGGTGGGTGATATGATGCATGATTCCTTGCTGTGGGTTCTGGAACCTCTGTCTGGGTGCTGGGGCCGAAATAACTGAAAGTGGCCTTCTCCAGTGGTGGGTGATATGACGCATGATTCCTTGCTGTGGGACCTCTCTCCAATTGATATTGGTTAATTTTTATTTATTTTATTTTAATTCATTTCCCTATCCACATTTATTTGCAGGATTTACCTACATTTTGCTGCCTTTTGCAGCCCTCTAGCCCTTTCCTGGACTATTTTACAGCCTTTTAGTGCCTAAAAGTTCGGGTCCCTATTGACTTCAATGGGGTTCGAGTTCGGGATAAAGTTCGGGTCGAGTTCGGATCCCGAACCCGAACATTTTCCGAACTTCCAGGTGTTCACTCAACTCTGGTCACGACACAACACTAATAAGCCCCTCTTTTCCCCACTAATACAAGCCAAAAATGCTTTCGAACACCACACAAGGGCAAAGTGAAAGTGGCCTTCTCCAGTGGGGGTGATATGACGCATGATTCCTTGCTGTGGGACCCTCTCCTCTGTCTGGGTGCTGGGGCCGAAATAACTGAAAGTGGACTCCTCCAGTGGTGGGTGATATGATGCATGATTCCTTGCTGTGGGTTCTGGAACCTCTGTCTGGGTGCTGGGGTCGAAATAACTGAAAGTGGCCTTCTCCAGTTGTGGGTGATATGACGCATGATTCCTTGCTGTGGGACCTCTCTCCAATTGATATTGGTTAATTTTTATTTATTTTATTTTAATTCATTTCCCTATCCACATTTATTTGCAGGGATTTACCTACATTTTGCTGCCTTTTGCAGCCCTCTAGCCCTTTCCTGGACTATTTTACAGCCTTTTAGTGCCTAAAAGTTTGGGTCCCTATTGACTACAATGGGGTTCGAGTTCGGGATAAAGTTTGGGTCGAGTTCGGATCCCGAACATTTTCCCGAACTTCCAGGTGTTCACTCATCTCTGGTCACGACACAACACTAATAAGCCCCTCTTTTCCCCACTAATACAAGCAAAAAATGCTTTCGAACACCACACAAGGGCAAATAAGACATAGAAATATTTTCTTGTAATAAACCCTGTTAATGGCTGTATCAAACAGCACTTGCACCCCAATAACAAGAACGGTTTGCTTGAATTACAGAGCTGTATAATGGCAATTTGGGTCCCAGTCAGTGCAGCAAGGTGTAGTAGGATTGTTCCTATTACCCAGCGTGTAACCTCCCTACTGAACCCTGTTCAACATAAATGCAGTGGAATGATTCCTCCCTATCCTTTCCCTGCACTTGTAAATCGTTGTTTTTAGCACAATGAGGTTTTTCTAACTCTGTCCCTAGCGCCTGCAGACGTCTCTCCCTGCACTAAGTACACTGGTAAATGGCAGAATCCAAGATGGCTAAGGCAATTTATAGGTCTGTGACATCACAGGACTGGCTGGCTGCTGATTGGCTGCATGCATGGCATTATGGGTGATCCTGCCTTCCCAGAGTTCCTTGCTCCATGTCCTCTCACGTGCAGCACCCATTTTCTGAAAAATGCAATTCATTACCACAAACGTGAGAAAATTCAGATTTGGTGCGAATCTAATAATTCCTGAAATGTGGATCTAATTCCACTTCGTCAATAGAGATGTCCTGAACTAATCGCCGGCGAACATCGCCTGTTCGCGTTCACGCAGCGGGCGAACTTATGCGATGTTCGGCTCGCCCCTATACATCATCATTGAGCAAACTTTTACCCTGTACCTCACAGTCAGCAGACACATTCCAGCCTATCAGCATACCCTCACTCCCAGACCTTCCCACCTCCTATCAAAAAGAAAGGACAGCATCCATCTGTCATACTGAGGCTGCAGTGTTAGTTAGAGCAGGGATAGTGCTGCTGCTGCTGAATTAATATAAAGATTCTAGGGAAAGCGTTAGCTACTAGTGTTCTGTGTCCACTCCAATCCTCAAAGACTCATCTTCTGTAAGGACAGCGTCCTTACAGCACCCCAAAAAGCCTTTTTTAGGGCTGGTACATCAGTCTGCTGTTTGTTTTTTTCATATATATATATTATATTGTAGTTGCCTGCCCGTGTTTGAGAGGCCGCAGGCCCACAGACTGTACTGTGTGCACACCACTCATATTGGGTGGCACAGTACCTTGCAGATAAAAAAGTCATTACATTTTTACCCTTTAATATAATTTCAGTTGCCTGCCACTGCCAGTGTGTGTCAGGCCCACAGAGACTGCACTGTGCCCACTGCCAGTGCCCACCACTCATATCGGGTGGCACAGTACCTTGCAGATAAAAAGTCATTTATTTTTTACCCTTTAATATAATTTCAGTTGCCTGCCACTGCCAGTGTGTATCAGGCCCACACAGACTGTACTGTGCCCACTGCCAGTGCCCACCACTCATATCGGGTGGCACAGTACCTTGCACATAAAGTCATTTAATTTTTACCCTTTAATATAATTTCAGTTGCCTGCCAGTGTGTGTCAGGCCCACACAGACTGTACTGTGCCCACTGCCAGTGCCCACCACTCATATCGGGTGGCACAGTACCTTGCAGATAAAAAGTCTTTAAATTTTTACCCTTTAATATAATTTCAGTTGCCTGCCAGTGTGTGTCAGGCCCACACAGACTGTACTGTGCCCACTGCCAGTGCCCACCACTCATATCAGGTGGCACAGTACCTTGCATATAAAAAAAGTCATTTAATTTTTACCCTTTAATATAATTTCAGTTTCTTGCCACTGCCAGTGTGTGTCAGGCCCACACAGACTGTACTGTGTCCACTGCCAGTGCCCACCACTGATATCAGGTGGCACAATTGTTACCCTTTAAAAAAAATTATAAAATTTTTACGCTTTAATATACTTGTATTTGCCTGCCAGTGAGTGTCAGGCCCACAGACTGTACTGTGCGCACACCACTCATATAGGGTGGCACCTTGAAGGAAAAAAAAGTCATTTAATTTTTACCCTTTAATATAATTGTATTTGCCTGCCAGTGAGAGTCAGGCCCACAGACTGTACTGTGTGCACACCACTCATATATGGTGGCACAGAACCTTGCAGAAAAAAAGTCATTTAATTTTTACACTTTAATATAATTCCATTAGCCTGCCAGTGAGTGTCAGACCCACAGACTGTACTGTGTGCACACCACTCATATAGGATGGCACAGTACCTTGCACGCATAGTACCACTAATAAAAAAAAAAATACAGGCAGAGTCAGGCCACTCCGCAGGGGCCATCGTGGTCGTGGTGCTGTGATTTGCTTTGGTCCTAGAATAATGCCCAGTGTTCAGAGGCCATGTAACCCTGAACTCGAAAAATTCTGAGGACATAGTTGACTGGCTTACAAAGGACAACCAATCTTCTACAGCTTCCTCACGGAACTTTGACGCACCATCCTCCTCCAACTCAGCTTCCGTCACCTCTCACCCGCGGAGCTGGGTATTTTTTTTGCCACGTTACTGGACGCTCAAGCGCAATGCCTGTAGGCTCAGGCATCCTTTTGAGGAGGTGACAAACCTAGTCAGTCGCACTGAAGGCACCATCAGCGACCTCATCCCATTTGTTTGATTCCTAGAGTGTGCCCTGCGAAGAGTGCTGGATCAGGCCGTAGATTAGCGTGAAGAGATAGAGGAAGAGTTGTGGTCACCATCACCACCAGAAACAGCCTTATCATCATCGCTTGCTGGACCTGTGACAACGCTGGAAGAGGAGTCTGAGGAAAAGGAGTCAGAGGAGGAATGTGGCTTTGAGGAGGAGGAAGACCAACCACAGCAGGCATATCAGGGTGCTCGTTGTCACCTATCTGGGACCCGTGGTGTTGTACGTGGCTGGGGGGAAGAACAGACCTTCAATGAGATCAGTGAGGACGAGGAACGGGAGATGAGTAGCTCGGCATCCAACCTTGTGCAAATGGGGTCTTTCATGCTGTCATGCCTGTTGAGGGACCCTCGTATAAAAAGGCTGAAGGAGAACGACCTGTACTGGGTGGCCAAGCTACTAGACCCCCGGTATGAGCAGAAAGTGTCTGAAATGTTACCGAATTACCGGAAGTTGGAAAGGATGCAGGAGTTCCAAAACAAGTTAAAAAGTATGCTTTACACAGCGTATAAGGGTGATGTCAGATCACAACGGGAATCTAACAGGGGAAGAGGTGAAAGTAATCCTCCTCCTACCACGACCACGCCGGCAAGGACAGGACGCTTTACAGACGTGTTGTTGATGGAGGACATGCAGAGCTTTTTAAGTCCTACGCATCGCCACAGCCCTTCGGGGTCCACCCTCAGAGAACGACTCGACCGACAGGTAGCATACTACCTCGCCTTAACTGCAGATATCGACACTCTGAGGATCGATGAACCCCTTGACTACTGGGTGTGCAGGCTTGACCTGTGGCCTGAGCTATCCCAATTTGCGATAGAACTTCTGGCCTGCCCCGCTTCGAGTGTCCTGTCAGAAAGGACCTTCAGTGCAGCAGGAGGTATTGTCACTGGTGACAAGAGAAGTCGCCTAGGTCAAAAAGTCTAGATTACCTCACCTTTATTAAGATGAATGAGGCGTTGATACCGAAGGGACTGACAGTGGGGGATACATTTGACTAAAAAGGCCTGATGAGATGCCTTGGGCTAAAAATGGTCCCCACGCTGCTGTATTTCATCTCTGCATGCAGGATGACTTCCGTGACTTCTCTGCCACCAACTAGGGTTCAAGCCGCAATGTTTTAGTACACTTTCTGTAGCAGCGGCTGCAACAATCCCTAATTTTTCAGGCATGTGTACATGCCTAATTTTTCTGGCCTCTGGTGCTGCACTGTGGCTGCAAAAACAAAACAAAGAAAAGGCACATACATGTGTCAATTCCCTTCGTGATCGTTACCTTGTTGTGGTGAAGGGGCTTGTGTATCACAATGAAGCGATCACCTCTATGAGTGTGTTGGCAATGTTGGCACACCCCAGATAATAAGTTCGTTGCTTCATTGTGAACAAACCAAAAGCGATCGGCTGGATAATTTTTCATAGAAAAAACATTAATTTTCTTTGTGATCATCTAAGGTGATCCTTAAAGCCTACTAGGCCAACAATAGGCCCACACTGCAGAATCATTGTTTTCTGGGTCACTTAACTGTTACTGAACTACCTCAGCACGACCATAGGCTTTGAAAAACCGCCATTGCCTGCAATCTCCCAAACGTGCCCATGAGCACAGTCATCACTACACCAAGATTTACGCATAGAGGAATAAAATTTATGTCATGAGTGTTTCAACTATTGACAACTCTTTGTGGTTGTCTAAAATCTATTTGATACACGTCCCCTGATAGGGGACGTAACAGGGATTAAACTGATAAGATTAGTACCACTTAACACACCACTCATATAGGGTGTCACAGTACATTGCGCGGCGCACACACAGTGCCCCTAATTAGAAGTAAGAGGACCGACTAATCATCTTTTTCCAGCTCCCGGTTCCCAAAATCTATTCACGTCCCCTGATAGGGGACGTAACAGGGATTAAACTGATAGGAATAGTACTACTTAACACACCACTCATATAGGGTGGCACCGTACATTGCACGGCGCACGCGCAGTGCCCCAAATTGGAAGTAAGAGGACCGACCAACCATCTGCCGGTTCCTAAAATCTGTTCCATACACCGGCCCCTGATAGGGGACAAAACAGAGATTAAACTGGTAAGAACAGATTTATTTAATAAAAAAAAAAAAGAGGACAGCCTCTGCGGAGCTGTTTTTTTTTTGGCCGCGTACTGAACGCTCATGCACAATGGCTGTAGGCTCATGCATCCTTTTGTGTAGGTGACAAACCTGGTCAGTCAAACCCAAGGCAACATCATCGACCTCATCCCATATGCGTTTTTTCTGGAGCGTGCCCTGCGAAGAGTGCTGGATCAGTTCGTATATGAGCATGAAGAGGAAGAGTTGTGGTCACCATCACCACCAGAAGCATCCTTGTCGTTGTCGATTGCTGGACCTGCGGCAACGCAGAGAGAGGAGTCTGAAGAAGAGAAGTCAGAGGAGGAAGGTGGCTTTGAGGAGGTGGAAGACCAACCATAGCAGGTGTCCCAGGGGGCTTGTTGTCACTTTTCGGGGACCCCTGGTGTTGTACGTGGCTGCGTGGAGACCTTCAATGACGTCAGTGAGGACAAGGAACGGGACATGGCTAGTAGTGTTGAGCGCGAATATTCGAAAAGCGAATTTTTTTAGCGAATATCGGCACTTCGCTAATTCGCGAATATTTCGAATATAGCGCTATAAATTCGCTATTTCGAATATTCGTTTTTTTTTTTTTTTTTTAGTTATATTTTTTCTTCCTACTTCCCAAAAGTAGTTCTTACCTGTCCTGAGGATTCCTGGCTTCCTGGCTGCTCTAGTCAGTGCCCGTTGCCGCTTCTGCCGACTTCCGTGCTCATGTGGAGCGTCCC
This sequence comes from Bufotes viridis, assembly GCA_033119425.1. Taxonomy (NCBI): domain Eukaryota; kingdom Metazoa; phylum Chordata; class Amphibia; order Anura; family Bufonidae; genus Bufotes; species Bufotes viridis. The sequence goes on from CM065591.1 coordinate 387,871,287, forward strand.
CATCCATGGGAGAATCTCCATATACTAAAATGTACTGTCGGATTTGAGGAATTACGTTGAAATCGCAATGCGATTAATTCAAGTTATATTAATCGCATTGCGATTACAACTTAGCACTGCTATCTTACATAGGCTAGAATTAACTAATATGGAGTATAGCTATGCACTAGCAGTGCTAAGTTGAAATCGCAATGCGAATACTTTAAGTTAAATTAATCGCATTGCGATTTCAACTTAGCACTGCTGCTATATTCCATATTCGTTAACTTCGTTAATTCTAGCAAGCTGACCCATTATAAACCCAGCTCTAAGTTGAAATCGCAATGCGATTAATATAACTTGAATTAATCGCATTGCGATTTCAACGTAATTCCTCAAATCCGACAGTACATTTTAGTATATGGAGACGTTCCCATGGTGATGGGGACGCTCCATGAGCACAGAAGTTATGGTTGGCTTGGTAGAATTAGCGAATAGCTAATATGACGAATGTATTCGTCATATTCCTCAAAACGAAGATAACGAAGTATTCTACATCTTCGTTTTAGCTACCTATTCGTCTCGTCATCGTCAACTTCGCTATTCGCTATTCTAGCAATCAAATAGGAAGGTTGACTTACTAGACAGTTGTGTTAAATTCGCTATGCGATTATTTTTTTTTAATACAATAATTATATTACTTGATAAAATTATTATAAGTATTCTATTTATTAAAAAAATCGTATAGCGAATTTAACACAGCTGTCTCTATAGTCAACCTTCCTATTTGATTGCTAGAATTAGCTAAGTTGACGAATAGGTAGCTAAAACGAAGATGTAGAATACTTCGTTATCTTCGCTTTGAGGAATAGACAAATACATTCGTCATATTCGTCATCCTCGCTAATTCTAGATATGAAACCAATAGGAAAGTAGCCTTAAGTACAAATCGCAATATGCGATTATTTAAATCGCATGTTAATCGCGATAACTAGAAAAAGACGAATATTCGATTTCACGACGAATATTCATTCGAATATTCGCGAATTTCGTCGAAATCGAATATGGCACCTGCCGCTCATCACTAATGGCTAGCTTGCTATCCAACCTTGTGCAAATGGACTGTTTGCGGTGCGTTAAACGGGGAGTTTGGTCTGTCACTGTGAAGCGGGCATAACCCTTACACTACCTGATCGATACAACATCATACCTGATCGTATACACACACTGGATGTTTTAAAGCATGTTATTCCAAACAATTTAGGAATATTAGATGATTTATGCCCTTTATGGATTAAAACCCAACTCTGCGCCAACTACTTAATTTTCCATGGAGTTTTGCCATGGATCCCCCTCCAACATGCCACATTCCAGGTGTTAGTCCCCTTTAAACAACTTTTCCATCACTATTGTGGCTTAGAAAGAGTCCCTGTGAGTTTTAAAATTCGCCTGCCTATTGAAGTCTATGGGGGTTCGCCCGGTTCGCCCGTTTGCGAACGGATCATTTTTTTGTTCGCGTCATCTCTATTCGTCAACTTCGATTTGCTCATCTCTATATGAGATAGCCAAGATGATTGTCTATAAAATAATGGTAGTCTCACGCTCGAAGCTATAGTGCATGGTGACATATGGATCCTGAAAGTCAAAAGTACAAAACTTTGTTACCCTTTTGCTTGTCAGTGTATTCCCATTGGTGCCTCAGGTAACAACGAAATATGAAAATAATAGAATTGTAGGGAATCTGACATTAATTATATTGTGCACCTTTTTACAGCACTCACTCCAATCTTGAACAGTAGGTGAAAAATTGGGCATGGTTAGCTATATTAATGAGTTTTACTCTAGATTTATGACTGGGACAGTTCCAAAGTCATTCCAGTAGGGGGTAGCACAGAAAACTGGAGTAACAGTTCTAGACAAAAGTGTTAGGTTGTAAGTGTTGAGTGAAATTTAACAAACACTGGGGGAGAATTACCAAAACTAGTGTAAAGGAAAACTGGACTAGTTGGCCATAGCAACTAATCAGATTCCACCTTTCATTTTTTCAGAGCTCCATTGGAAAATGAAAGTGAAATCTTGGTTGCTATGGGAAACTAAGCCAGGTTTCCTTTACACCAGTCTTTATAAATCTCACCCACTGTGTGCTATTGAAAAATTTGGTGCAAAGTATGCCAACAACAGTTAAAGGAAAAGTGACATAAATATTATTATAAATTTCCCCAATTGTCCAGAGTACCGTGACTTTGAACAACCTCATTGCTTTCATATAGCAGAAAGGTTGCTCTCTAATTTCAGGAATTATTAAATGGCTAGAAATATTGTGATGATTACCAGTCCTTCATGACTTTCTTAAATATACAATGGTATCACTTCATGTGTGGTCTGACTAGCGATTTGTAAAGTGGTAGGACTATGTTCTCATCATGGGCGTCTATGCCCCTTTTGATGCAACCCATTATCTTATTGGCCTTGGTGGCAGCTGCCTGACACTGGTTTTTGCAGCTTAATTTGCTGTTTATTAAAATTCCTAGATCCTTTTCCATGTCAGTGTTACCGAGTGTTTTACCATTTAGTATGTACAGGTGACTTGCATTACTTCTTCCCATGTGCATAACTTTACATTTGTCAGTGTTAAACCTCATCTGCCCCTTATCTGCCCAAGCCTCCAATCTATTCAGATCCCTCTGTAGCAGTATATTGTTCTCTTCAGTGTTAATTACTTTACACAGTTTAGCGTCATCTGCAAAAATTGATATTTTACTATGCAAGCCTTCTACAAGATTATTAATAAATATATTGAAAAGAATAAGGCCCAGTACTGACCCCTGAGGTACCCCACTATTGACAGTTGCCCAATTTGAGTGTGTACCGTTAATAACCACCCTCTGTTTTCCGTCACTCAGCCAGTTACTTACCCACTTACAGGCATTTTCTCCTAGTCCGAGCATCCTCATTTTATATACTAACTTTTATGTGGTACAGTGTCAAATGCTTTGGAGAAGTCCAGATATACAACATCCATTGATTCGCCGCTGTTAAGTCTAGAACTTACCTCCTCATAGAAACTGATTAAATTCGTTTGGCATGACCGGTCCCTCATAAAGCCATGCTGATATGACGTTATTTGCTTATTTCCATTGAGATCCTCTAAGATAGCATCTCTCATAAAACCTTTAAACAGTTTCCCCACAACAGATGTTAAACTTACCAGCCTCTAGTTTCCGAGCTCTGTTTTTGGACCCTTTTTAAATATTAGCATCACATTTGCTATGCGCCAATCCTGTGGAACATTCCCTGTCAGTATAGAGTCCGCAAATATAAAAAATAAGGGTCTGGCTATGACATTACTTAATTCCCTTAGGATACGGGGGTGTATGCCATCCGATCCTGGTGATTTGTCTATTTTAATCTTTTTAAGTCGCTGTTGTACTTTTTCTTCAGACAGGACACTTTTAATGGGGGATTTATTTTTACAGGGCCGACACCTTCAGATTTATACTTTTTAACATTTATATAATTAAAGAACATTTTAGGGTTAGTTTTACTCTCTTTGGCAAATAATCTCTCGGTCTCTAGTTTGGCCACTTTAATTTGTTTGTTACATGTTCTATTTTTTTCCTTATAGTTTTTCAGTGCTTCCTTGCTACCCTCCTGTTTTACTGATTAATATGCTTTCTTTTTGTCATTTATTGCTTTCTTTACATTTCAATTTATCCACATTGGTTTCTTTTTGTTCCTTAACCTTTTATTCCCATACGGTATGTACCTCTCACAATGAGAATTTAGGATGCTTTTAAAGATATCCCATTTTGTGTCTGTATTTTTGTTTTTGAGGACTTTGTCCCAGTTAGTTAGGCCCATGGCCTCGCTTATAAGATTTATCTAGGATATAGAGAAGTAAAATAAGAAATAATATATAGTTTTTTTATCAGACCTCAGATCACACCCCCCAAGCTCCATCCGACCGCAGATAAGACCCTCATTCTTCCTCAGACCTCACATAAGACCTGCCTCAGACCACTATTCAACCTCAAACCTCAAATCAGACCTCTATCATACCCTCATTTGTCCTTAGATCACACCCCCAAGCTCCATTAGACCTCAGATCAGACCCCCAATTCAATTTCTTAGACTTCAAATAAACCCCCTATTCCTCCTGAGACCTCTGATCAGACCCCATTAGACCTCTGTATCGAACCATCCTCATCAAACCTCAGATCATACCCCCATTCCTCCTCAGATAAGACCTCCAAGCTCCATTAGACAAAGAAGTAAAAAGAACTTAACTCTCCTGCTCCAGACTGCGCTGACACTCACCGCTCGCTGGTCTTCTGCACGCTCCCACTGCGTCCTGACGTCACACAGCATCAGGTCATAGTGCATGTCTATATACGCCTGTACACAGTCAGGGCACATGCAGCGAGGTACACGAAAAAAGACCAGGGAGCAGTGAGTACAGCCAGCATGGTACTTCTGTCACCGCTCCCCGTGCTTCCTGCTTGCTGATGACCATTTCCGTAATGGAAGCAATCATTAGCAGTCACAGTATAAGATACACTGCCATTTTACCCCTACTTTTATGAAAAATATGGTCTACTATAAGCGTTATAGTTTTATGCTCTGAAAAACACAAATATTACATATCTTGTACTGCATTTACATATGATGTCACAACTCAGAATATAACTTACAGTATAATAGCCAGTTAGACTTATAATGTACAATGCTTTTGTCTTGGAAAAAAAGACAAGATGCACAGTCCTGACAAGTATTATAAGGCAATGTTGCTGACCTCAAATCACTGAGATACATATAACAGAAAAGGGATGTGTACACGTTCAGCCACTAACAGAGTGTTTAGCACAAGACATAGTGGGTAAAATAACATGAACACACAAACATTGAGTGTGAAATGATTGTCAGGGAAGCTCTGGTGCCAGTGTAAGGGAAAAAAATGCTTTATTGCTGGAGAGAAAATGTGGAGCAGTAGGATGATCCAAGCACAAGATCAAAGCAACACAAGATTAGATGAACAACAAAATGGGGACTGTTTTGCAATTTCCACATTTCAATCTGTCTACCGTTATCTTCCAAATAACCTGAAAAGCATGGAACACATCTGCTTGAAAGAAAAGGCAAATTGTGCAAAGCTTGTAGAAGCTTACTTTATAAGAATTAAAGCTGTTATTGAAGGAAAATGTGGTTCTTCTACTTGTCTAAGAAGGTGAAGTACTCATACAAGTAGAATTTTTAAGTTCATTATTTTTATATTTAATTTTTCTAGTTCAATTTATAAAATCTACTGAGAATGTGTTTTAATAGGTTGTTCCACAATTCGTTAATAATTATTTCTGTTAGAGCGATAAAACCGTGACAAGTTTTTCAACTGGAATCCTAAAAAATGCTCCTGTTTGTAGATGTTGCTGCTGAAAGTTTGATCTAATTTTCCATGATTTCCTTAGAAGGTGCTGGGCAGTCAGCCTGATATTTGTATGAGTGTGACCGGTAAGGCTATTAGTCTTCATCCTACAGGAAACAAAAATTTTCGCCTGCCCAAGCATTTTCAGTCACATGTTGTAAGGGTTTATTAGATTACAAACAGTTAAAATTTGTTCTTATGCCTGTAGATCAGTAGGGGAATGTCACTGTCAAAACAAAATATATCTTATATAAAATATATAGCATATTCTTGCCAAATTCCAATCTTTCTGGTTCTTAATATCACTGAAATAATGAATTATAATATTCCAGCACACAAATATTTTTAAGAAAATGATTGGCGTTTAATCACAGAAGCGGTAAATCTCCTATCTGATTCATAATGATAATGATATAATGCGCTTTTGCGGAACTCAAGGCCAAGTGCACATGTTTTACTCAAAATAATAAAAAAAATGTTTTAGCAGCCAAACTAAACTATCAATTATATTTCACTGGAAATCTTGCATAATGTAAAAGTAGAGTATGGGCTTAGAAAAAGTTAAATATTTCAGAAGTAAATGTTCTTTATTTTTTATTACCAGGTGCATACATTTTCAAGTATTTTGCTAGTGTAAAATCATGAGACCTAGTTACAGTAAATGCAGAAATTTAGAAATTAGTTAATTCTCATAAGTGTTTTAATAGTTCCCCTATTGTAATAATAAACAAACAGACATTATAGAAACTTAAATAAATGCACATACTGTAAATGGACATACTGCAAGATAGATCTGTCCAGGTACTTTTTGATAACGATGCACAGGTTTTCAGAAGGATTAGATCAACATATATAAGAGGAACCTTCAGCTAGCGCTTTTTGATGTAGTCTATTGTGGATTTTGAGGTGTGTTTAGGATCATTATCCATTTGTAGAACCCATCCTTTTAAACTTCATCTTTTTTACAGTTCGTGTTACGTTGCTTCCAGTATTTGCTGGAATTTTATTGAATCTATTCTTCACACTACCCTTGAAATGTTATCTGTGCCATTGACTGCAACACAACCCCAAAACATGATTGATCCAGCCCCATGCTTAATGACTGGAAAGGTGTTCTTTTCATGAAATTCGGTACCCTTTTTGTCCAAACATACCTTTGCTCATTGTGGCCAAAGAGTTCTAATTTAACCTCATCAGGCCATAAGACTCTTTTTCCAAAATGCATCTCACTTGTTTAGATGTTCTTTTGCAAACTTCTGACACTAAATTTTGTGGTGAGAACACAAAAGAGGTTTTCTTTTGATGACTCTTCCATGAAAGCCATATTTGAGCAGGTGTCGCTGAACAGTAGAACAATGTACCACAACTTCAGAGTCTGCTAAATCTTTCTAAATGTCTTTTTCACTCAAGCAGTGGTTCTGATTTGCCTTTCTAGCAATCCTATGAGCAGCTGTCTCTAAAATATTTCTCGGTCTCCCAGACTTTCTCTTAACCTCCACTGTTCCTATTAACTGCCATTTCTTAATAACATTTTGAACTGAGGAAATGGCAACCTGAAAACGCTTTGCTATCTTCTTATATCCTTCTCCTGCTTTGTGGGCCTGAACCATTTTAGGTTGTTAGGCAGCTGCTTATAAGAACCCACCACTGCTGTTTTGAGGACAAGGTTAGAAGAATCTAGGTATTTATAAATCTTTGGAATTTGCATCACCTGGCCTTTCCTAATGATGATTTTGAACAAGCCTTAACCCTAACAGGCTATTGTCACGGTAGGTGAGGGAAGGGAAGAAAGCCAAATACGACAACAGTAACAAAACACCACACTAGGCCCCAAAGCTAGGGAAGAGGAAAAGGTCACCCACTGATAATCCCTGAGCCTTTTCCTGACTGCTGACAGCATGAGCAAATCCTAAAGGTGGAAGTACTCATGCGCTGAAACCTAAGTCCTGCTGAAACTGAAACAAACCCTCAGCTAGGGAGCAAAAGATAGACAACCGGTTCCTTCCACGTGAAGGAACCAGCGTCTCCCTGAGGCCTAGTCAAACACACAACAAAAGGGAAGGAAGGAGGACTTAGCTTTAGACGGATGGGGAGCAGGAGATTCACCAAACACTAGCTGAGAACTCCAAGAGGAAATATAAACCGCAAAGGCTTGCTGTGAGAGGCAGGTATAAATAGAGCTGCTAAACAGCTAATGAGCAGAACCTGTGGAGAGGTGGGATCCTGCCCACAACAACAAACAGCAAGGAAAAAGATAAAGATCTGTCAGATAGACTTGCTGCACGTGAGTCTATCAGATCTTCTCAGGCCTCTCAGAGGGCAGGCAGTGACAGCTATTTAGGGTCTGAGACCTCGGACAAAGTTATTTGAGCGCTCAAACCTCATGGAATTCCCATACTTTTGCAAGGTACTAATATCCCTTTGTCACTCTAAAATTGTACAAAACCAGAATAATACCCTAATATTGCTTTAAATGTTGAAAAGTGTATTTCACCTTTAACTCTATGCTTTTTGGAGATCATTTAATCTTCAAATTGCTTAGCTGTTCATAGTAACAGTAATTTTGACCAGGGATGTGTATATATATAGAGTATCTTTGCGTAGTACAAAAATAAGCCGTACGTTCCATAGATTTGGGCTTTATGGCAGAGTGGACAAAAGAAAGCCATTTCTTTCAGCAAAAAACAAAAAGGCACGTTGTGAGTTTGCAAAACGGCATGTGGGAGACTCCAGAAATGTATAACGGAAGGTTATCATCAAAGAAAACGCTATTTCTTGAGCAAACCCAACACATCACATCACCCAATGAACACCATCCCCACAGTGAAACATGGTGGTGGCAGCATCATGCTGTGGGGATGTTTTTCAGCAGCCGGGACTGGAAAACTGGTCAGAGTTGAGGGAAAGATGGATGGTGCTAAATACAGGGATATTCTTTAACAAAACCTGTACCACTCTGTGCGTGATTTCAGGCTAGGACGGAGGTTCACCTTCCAGCAGGACAATGACCCAAAACACACTGCTAAAGCAACACTTGAGTGGTTTAAGGGGAAACATGTAAATGTGTTGGAATGGCCTAGTTAAAGCCCAGATCTCAATCCAATAGAAAATCTGTGGTCAGACTTAAAGATTGATTTTTACAAGCGCAAACCATCCAACTTGAAGGAGCTGGAGCAGTTTTGCAAGGAGGAATGGGCAAAAATTCCAGTGGCAATATGTGGCAAGCTTATAGAGACTTATCCAAAGCTACTTGGAGCCGTGAGGGCAGCAAAAGGTGGCTCTACAAAGTATTGAATTTTGGTGGGTGAATAGTTATGCACATTGACTTTTTCTATTATTTTGTCCTATTTGTTGTTTGCTTCACATTCACAATAAAAAAACAAACAAACATCTTCAAAGTTGTGGGCATGTTCTGTAAATTAAATGATGCAAATCCTCAAACAATCCATGTTAATTCCAGGTTGTGAGGCACCAAAACACGAAAAAAGTCAAGGGGGGTGAATACTTTTTCAAGGCACTGTATATACATACACACATGTATATGTATAATTTAGGAGAGATTCATTAAAACTGGTGCAAAAGTAAAGTAGTTACCCATAGGAAAATTAGTTTTGATAGTCCAACGTGTGTTGCAGTTGTCAAGCACACCACTTACATATGTGCATATGTGTGGCATGTGTTTAGTACACATATCAGCAATCTTTGGCAATCCAGCTGCTGTGAAACTACAACTCCCAGCATGCTAACATGCTCGGGTATTCTTCTAATTCCCAAAGAAGTAAATGGAACACTGTAGCAGTTGTAGTTCCAGAACACCTCGAGTGCCAGAAGTTGCTGATCCCTGGTTTAGTGTATGAATGATGTACGCTGACGAGCCAAAGGGTAATAATGTTTTGAACTTTTAAACTTCATGCTCCATGTCTAACCATCCACTACAGTTTTGATCATGAGACTACCATTATTTTATAGACAATCATCTTGGCTATCTCATACATAAATTAGACTCACAACTATTTAGCCTATGATTAGTTATGCCGATTTTTTTCATTGGGAATGTGTAGAACTGTTTTGTTTCTAAAATTCTAAATGTTATTTTTTTATTGTTTTGCTAGTATTTTGTAAATCCTCATTTGGCTTTCAACACTGCCTGAATTTTTCTGGGCATGTTCTCAATCAGATTCAAGCATGTCTCGACCGAAATCTGTTCCCAGGTCTCTTCTACACATTCCCAATGCATACTGGTCAGCTCAATTGGGTATGACTACAGCTTTTTCTTCAATTCTACCCACAAGTGTTTGATTGGGTTGAAGGGGCTGATTGGGTTGAAGGGACCAATATAGCACCTGTAATTCATTGTCATTGAACCATTTTTTATCCAGTCTTGACATATGCTTCGGGTTGATGTTCTTCTGGGACACTATGTTGTCCTTTTCTTACCCATAGTACTCGAGTGTACGAAGTAACTCATTTTGTAGGAAACTCAAATATAGCTCAGCTTTGAGACTACCATCGATCCTGGTTCAAGTATCCAACACCTTTGGCTGTGAAACAACCCCATATGATCAGGCCTCCTCCCCCGAACTTGACAGTTCTTTCAATTTCTCAATCTGTTAGATCCCTTTTCCCTTGTTTCTTCCAGACCCATTTGTACCCATCAGAGCCCAGTCTATTGACTTTTGTTTTATCGCTCCAAATCACCCATTTCAAATCTTTTACTGTCCACCGTTCATACTTTTTTGCAAACACGAGCTGACGTTTCTTATGACAATATTGAAGTCGAGGCTTCTTTAACTTTTTCGGGCCACCATTTCTCACTATTACAAAGCATACAAGCCACCTCCACTGCAGTGTTTGTCACGCCAGAACTGATAGACCTTTTGATAAGCCGACTGATATTTTGCATGGACGTCCACCTCTTGGCTTTTGAATGGATGAATGGACTTCCTTTCATAGTCTTCCAACTATCATAGCACTCACATGATGCAGTTTGGCAATTTTCTCCTGGATGCGAACCAGTGACCTTTTGCTTGGAAATCAACCTAATAACACACTGAGCTATTAGGGAATGTGAGAACAGGTTGTCATTTGTAGTATACAAGAAGAAAAATATTTTTTCACCACCAGGAGCAAAACAGTATCAATGCAGTTACAAGACAAGAATCTGCATGACTAATCATAAGCTAACTAGTTGCAAGTCTAATTTATGTATGAGATAGCCAAGATGATTGTCTATAAAATGAATAGGGTTTAACTGGGTAACTTATGTCTTGGGCTACTTTTCAGTAGCAGACTCTCAACCAAATTACCAGTAGATCATGGGACCAGTGCACTACAGAGCAATTGTAACTAATGACTACCAGTTAAGTATTTCCTACCCATGCATAGCTATTTGGGATAATTAGTACACAGATTATCTCAATAAACATTTTAACAGCTTTTCAAGTGTAAACCATAGCATTGAACCAGTGGGTAGAGATGGCCCGAACTATTCGCCGGCGAACAGTTCCCGGCGAACATAGCTTGTACGCGTTCGCCTCAACGGGCGAACACATGCGATGTTCGGTCCGCCCCCTATACATCATCATTGAGCAAACTTTGACCCTGTACCTCACAGTCAGCAGACACATTCCAGCCAATCAGCAATATACCCTCCCTCCCAGACCCTCCCATCTCCTGAACAGCATCCATTTTAGATTCATTCGGAATTTGCAGTCTTAGTGAGAGGAGGGAGAGTGTAGTTGCTGCTGATTTAATAGGGAAATCGATAGCTAGGCTAGTGAATTCAGTGTCCACTCCAGTCCTGAAAGACTCATCTGATCTCTGCTGTAAGGACAGCGTCCTGACAGCACCCCAAAAAGCCCTTTTTAGGGCTGCAACATTAGTCTGCTTTTTTTTTTTCTCCATATACATATTGCAGTTGCCTGGCCTGCCTGTGTGTGAGGAGCTGCAGGCCCACAGACTGTAGTGTGCCCACTGCCAGTGCCCACCCCTGTCATCCCATGTGGCACAGGACTTTGCATCAAAAAAATGCATTTAATTTTTACACTTTAGTGTAATTTCAGTTGTTTGCCTGCTGCCAGTGTGTGTCAGGCCGACTTCCACTGACTGTAGTGTGCCCACTGCCAGTGCCCACCCCTGTCATCCCTTGTGGCACAGGACTTTGCATCAAAAAAAGGCATTTCATTTTTACACTTTAATCTAAGGTTAGTTGCCTGCCAGTGTGTGTCAGGCTGACTTCCACTGACTGTAGGGTGCCCACTGCCAGTGCCCACCACTCATACCGGCTGGCACAGGACTTTGCATAAAAAAAGCCATTTAATATTTACACTTTAGTGTAATTTCAGTTGCTTGCCTGCTGCTAGTGTGTGTCAGGCCAACTTCCACTGACTGTAGTGTGCCCACTGCCAGTGCCCACCCCTGTCATCCCGTGTGGCACAGGACTTTGCATCAAAAAAAGGCATTTCATTTTTACACTTTAGTGTAATTTCAGTTGCTTGCCTGCTGCCAGTGTGTGTCAGGCCCACTTCCACAGACTGCAGTGTGCCCACTGCCAGTGCCAACCACTGATACCGGGTGGCACAGTAGCTTGCCGATAAATAAGGCATTTAATTTTTAGACAGTAGTCTAAATTCAGTTGCTTGCCTGCTGCCAGTGTGTGTCAGGCCCACTTCCACTGACTGTAGTGTGCCCACTGCCAGTGCCCACCCCTGTCACCCCGTGTGGCACAGGACTTTGCATCAAAAAAATGCATTTAATTTTTACACTTTAGTGTAATTTCAATTGCTTGCCTGCTGCCAGTGTGTGTCAGGCCCACTTCCACAGACTGTAGTGTGCCCACTGCCAGTGCCAACCACTGATACCGGGTGGCACAGTAGCTTGCCGATAAATATGGCATTTAATTTTTAGACAGTAGTCTAAATTCAGTTACTTGCCTGCTGCCAGTGTGTGTCAGGCCCACTTCCACTGACTGTAGTGTGCCCACTGCCAGTGCCAACCACTGATACCGGGTGGCACAGTAGCTTGACGATAAATAAGGCGTTTAATTTTTACACATTAGTCTAATTTCAGTTGCTTGCCTGCTGCCAGTGTGTGTCAGGCCCACTTCCACAGACTGTAGTGTGCCCACTGCCAGTGCCCACTACTGATACCGGGTGGCAGAGTACCTAGCACGCATAGTACCACTTATCTAAAAAAAAATGACAGGCAGAGGCAGGCCACCCCGCAGGGGCCGTCGTGGTCGTGGTGCTGTGATTTCCACTGTCCCTGGAATAATGCCTAGTGTTTAGAAGCCACGTACCCTGGACCCGAAAAATTCTGAGGACATAGTTGACTGGCTTAGACAGGACACCCAATCTAAAACAGCTTCCGCTAAGAACCTTGACGCACCATCCTCCTCCAGCTCAGTTTCGGTCACCTGCTCTCAAGTTACCACGCACCCGCCTGCCACCTCCACCACTAACACCACAGCCACCACTTCACCGCTTCACTTGATCCGTCAGAGGAGTTATTTACACATCAGTTGGATGCAATTAGTGATGCGCAACCATTATTGCCAGATGATTTAGATTACAGGGATATGTCTCAGTCAGGCATGATTACACACATGGACGTACAGTGTGATGATGATGATGATGATGATGTTGTACCCGCTGCTGCTTCCTGAGGTGTCAGATACAAGTGAAGCGGTTGATGATGACGATGTGTCCACGGATGCCACGTGGGTGCCTGCTCGAAGAGAAGAAGAGGGGGAAAGTTCAGAAGGGGAGACAGAGAGAATGAGGAGACGAGTTGGAAGCAGGGGGAGGACGTCGCAAGGAGTTAGTGGCACAGTCAGAAAGCATGTATCGGCACCTGGGGTCAGCCAGACAGCACGCCAGTCAACGCATGCTGTTGCCACCACCAGAATGCCGTCATTGCAAAGCTCAGCAGTGTGGCATTTTTTTGGTGTGTCTGCCTCTGATAACAGCAATGCCATTTGCAACCTGTGCCAAAAGAAACTGAGTCGTGGGAAGTCCAACACCCACCTTGGTACAACTGCTTTGCGAAGGCACATGATCTCACATCACAAACGCCTATGGGATCAACACATGAGTACAAGCAGCACACAAACTCAAAGCTACCATGCTCCTCCTGGTCCAGCATATTCAGCCACGTCAACCACTGCTGACCTCCCTGCCCCCTCTCAACCAACCGCCACTCCTCCTCTCACCTTCAGCAGTTCCTGCTCATCTGCCCAGTCAGGTGTCTGTCAAGGACATGTTTGAGCGTAAAAAGCCAATGTCACAGAATCACCCCCTTGCCCAGCGACTGACAGCTGGCTTGACGGAACTCTTAGCCCGCCAGCTTTTACCATAACAGCTGGTGGAGTCTGAGGCCTTCAAAAAATGTGTCGCTATTGGGACACCACAGTGGAAGGTACCCGGACGAAATTTTTTTTCACAAAAGGCAATCCCTGATATGGGATGTAACAGGGATTAAACTGATGAGAATAGTACTACAGAAAATACCACTCATATCGGGTGTGACAGTAAATTGCACGGCGCAGACGCAGTCACCGTGGATTAAAACAGAGTGGAGGGAGCCAGCGTTTTTCTTAACCATCTCCCTGTTCGAAAAATCTATTCAATAAATGGCCCCCAGAATGGGGACCTTAGAGGGATTAAACTGATGAGAATAGTACTACAGAAAATACCACTCATATCGGGTGTGACAGTAAATTGCACGGCGCAGATGCAGTGACCGTGGATAAAAACAAAGGGGAGGGAGCCAGCGTTTTTTTAACCATCTCCCCGTTAGAAAAATCTATTCAATTCACCTTTCCGTGACCCTTGTTGTTGTACGTGGCTGGGTGGAGGAAGAAACCTTCAATGACATCACCGGGACGTGGCTAGCTTGGTATCCAACCTTGCGCAAATGGGGAGTTTGCGGTTGTGCAAATGAACTGTTTGCGGTTGTTTGCGGTGCATTAAAAGGGGAGTTTGGTTTGTCAATGTCTGTAAAGTGGGCGTAACCCTTACACTACCTGATCGATACAACATCATACCTGATCGTATACACACACTGGATGTTTTAAAGCATGTTATTCGAAAACAATTTAGGAATGTTAGTTGATTTATGCCCTTTATGGATTAAAACCCGACTCTGCGTCCAATACGTAATTTTCCATGGGAGTTTTGCCATAGATCCCCCCCTTCCGCATGCCACAGTCCAGGTGTTAGACCCCTTGAAACAACTTTCCCATCACTATTGTGGCCAGAAAGAGTCCCTGTGGGTTTTAAAATTCGCCTGCCAATTGAAGTCTATGGCGGTTCGCCCGTTCGCGAACATTTACGTAAGTTCGCATTCGCTGTACGCGAACGGAAAATTTTATGTTCGCGACATCACTACCAGTCGGTAGGTCCTAGGTCACTATATATATATATATATATATATATATATATATATATATATATATACGCCAGATCGACCTGATGCATGGTCCTTACCGTCCTTCCACCACACCACTTCATAATAAATGTTATTATATTTATTTTCCTTTTCCTTTCCTCCTTTTTTTTTTTTTTTTTGTCTTTTCCTGGTGGGCCCTCTTCTTTCTCAGGCCTACCTCATCGTCGGTTCCGGCACACCACAACCGACTTGTAGTGTTGAGCGAACAGTTCGAGAATAGTTCAAAAAAGTTCGGGTTCGAGTTCGGAGTTCGGCATGTTCTCTCGGCGCATTTTGAAAGTACTATATAGCAGAATAGTACAGGATTAAAGCTGAAATCGCATTGCGATTACAACTTTGAGCTACCGATCACCATGGGAACGCCTCCTCCAGTAGAATGTACTGTAGGATGTTTGAATTACGTTGAAATCGCAATGCAATTCTTATATATTTGCTTAATCAAATTGCGATTTCAACTTCTCAAATCCGACAGTACATTCTAGCATTTTTCCCATGGTGATGTAGACGCTCCATTAGCACGGAATCCGGCTGAAGCAGAAATCGCAATGCGATTCTTAGAACTCAAATAAATCGCATCACACTACACGTTCTAATTGCATTCGATTTTAACTTTACTGTTTGGTTTTGTATCGCGATAATACAAAATTTGAATAATCGTGTGCGTGCTGTTCTAGCACGCAGTGCTATTCGTATCCCACTATTAAGTTCTAATCGCATTCGATGTTAACTTATGCATTTTTTTTTTTTTTGCCAGGCATCAAATAGAATGCGATGCCTGTCAAAAAAAAAGCATAAGTTAAAATCGAATGCGATTAGAACTTAAGAGTGGGATACGAATAGCACTAGTGTTGTTGTTGAGCGCACATTTCGAGAATAGTTCCGGTCCGACTCCGTACAGAATTTTGGGGTGTTCGTGACACAACCCGAACCCGAACATTTTCATAAAAATTCGGGTTCGGTTTTGTAGTTCGTCATTTTTTGTGGCGCATTTTGAAAGGCTGCAAAGCAGCCAATCAACATGCCTCATACTACTTGCCCTAAGATGCCATCGCAGCCATGCCTACTATTGGCAAGGCTGTGATTGGCCAAGTGCAGCATGTGACTCAGCCTCTTTATAAGCTTTAACACCTATAAATGTATGGGACAAAAACCTATTAGAACCTAGTCCCTCAATAATATTACCAAAAACAAGGCAAAAAATACAATAATAATTCAAAAAATTCATCTTTATTCCAAATACATTATCATAATAAAAAACAAGGAAGATGGGACATTAAAAAGACAGGAAAATGTAATATCCATAAAGGGAGCAGTGATGTATCCAATGAACCACAGTAGGTACTACTCAAAACAGAGGAGCATAAAGACTCACATATAGTAATGACATAAAGTGCAAAGTGCCTATTACAAGAAAAGCAAATTCACAAAAACAATATAAAGGCATAAAGTGCCAAGTAATACCTACAAATACATCGATAGCACTGCTCACCGAACCCGACGTACGTTTCGCGATGTTAGCTTCATCAGGGAATGTAACATACATTCCCCTGATGAAGCTAACATCGCGAAACGTACGTCGGGTTCGGTGAGCAGTGCTATTGATGTATTTGTAGGTATTACTTGGCACTTTATGCCTTTATATTGTTTTTGTGAATTTGCTTTTCTTGTAATAGGCACTTTGCACTTTATGTCATTACTATATGTGAGTCTTTATGCTCCTCTGTTTTGAGTAGTACCTACTGTGGTTCATTGGATACATCACTGCTCCCTTTATGGATATTACATTTTCCTGTCTTTTTAATGTCCCATCTTCCTTGTTTTTTATTATGATAATGTATTTGGAATAAAGATGAATTTTTTGAATTATTATTGTATTTTTTGCCTTGTTTTTGGTAATGCTCTATATAAGCTTGTGCGCACGTCGCGATGTGCTCACTCCCGCTGTGATTAGACCAGGGATAGATGCAGCTGCTGTGAGGGCGAGATAGGCAGGGAAAATTGAGGAAGAAAACCTGATAAGAAGTGAATGATCTAAACCTGTGCATCAGAACAACTCAGCTGAGCTGTTCACTAAAAGTTTATTTTTTTTTTACACTGGCCAGATCGATTTTTACCAGCACATGTAACTGGGCTGACCGGCGGAGGCCATTTTGGGACTTGTGGTGCTACAGCAAAAGCTGCCACAGCGTCCATTAATCTCATGTAATAGTCGATTTTTTCATAGATATACTACATCAGGGGTTTGGCTGTGCTTGTGTCACCCCTACTAACTGCCAATATATTTAATATATCAGTGGTGAAACTGAAAGTAACCCACTTGGATAGCAAATCCCATGAATGTGCTGTTCCAGCTAGGCTAGCCAGTGTCACTACAGCCAGGTCCAATACTGTCAGCCAGAAATTACATTTTTTTTTTTTTTGCCAGAAATATAAATTAAAAAAATCTTTCCCTGTAACAAACATAATTCTGGTGTTAGACCAGAAGAAGCACTCCTTCAGTAAATAATACTGTAAAAAGGTTTAGGCAATAATTCTTCCAGTGTGGGCAATTTATGTACCAAAACGAGCATTTTAAAAATTCCGTTGTTCTGAAATACCAGCAGTCCTCTTGTAATTAATACCAGAAAAGGGCATTATAGTGTCCAGTGTTGTCATTTTGGTTCCAAAAAGGCCAATTTAATCAATCTGGTGTTGGTGACACCCGAAATAGTAGGCCGCACGTTGTTACTCCTTTGAAAAGGAAATAGTTCTCCCACTGTGGGAATTCATTTAACATAAGTAGCATTTAAAAAATTCTGGTGTCCAATTTGCAGAAGTCCTCTTGTAATTAATACCAGAAAAAGGCATTATAGTGTCCAGTGTTGTCATTTTGGTTCCAAAAAGGCCAATTTAATCAATCTGGTGTTGGTGACACCCGAAATAGTACGCCGCACGTTGTTACTCCTGTAAAAAGGAAATACTTCTCCCACTGTGGGAATTCATTTAACATACAGATGTAGCATGGTTAGCACTCCTTTTTTCTGAGATTTCTGAGTTTGGTTATCTAATCTAAGCAAACACCTTCAATTGCTTTTCAATGGCTTTTTTCTCAAGATAATGAAATGAGTTAAGAAATTTGAGTTAACAGCGGGAGTGCTAACCCTGCTGCATCTGTAAGTAGCATTTAAAAAATTCTGGTGTCCAATTTGCAGCAGTCTTCTTGTAATTAATACCAGAAAAAGGCATTATAGTGTCCAGTGTTGTCATTTTGGTTCCAAAAAGGCCAATTTAATCAATCTGGTGTTGGTGACACCCGAAATAGTAGGCCGCACGTTGTTACTTCTGTATAAAGGAAATAGCTCTCCCACTGTGGGAATTCATTTAACATAAGTAGCATTTAAAAAATTCTGGTGTCCAATTTGCAGCAGTTTTCTTGTAATTAATACCGGAAAAAGGAATTACGGTATATCTTCCAGTGTGTGAATTTTGGGGCTAAAAAATAATATATTTTATTGTGGTGCGAGTTGAATCGCAACAATGAGAAAACATTCTATTAAGGGACGAGGACGCGGTCGTGGTGGGGTCCGTGGAGTCTCTGTTGCTGGCAGAGGACGTGGCCGTTCAGCCTCAGGCGCACAAAGTAGTGAACCAACTCCCTCAAGTAGCCGGCAGAATTTACAGCGATATTTGGTGGGGCCCAATGCCGTTATGAGGATGGTAAGGCCTGAGCAGGTACAGGCATTAGTCGATTGGGTGGCCGACAGTGCTTCCAGCACGTTCACCACATTGTCTTCCGCCCAGTCTTCTGCGGAAAGCGCACAGGAGGCACCGGAAAACCAAGCCCATCAGTCTGTCACATCACCCCCATGCATATCAGGGAAACTGTCCGAGCCTCAAGTTATGCAGCAGTCTCTTCTTCGGTTTGAAGACTCTGCTGGCAGGGGTTCCCAGGGGCGTCCACCTAGCCCTTCCCTAGCGGTGGAAGACATACCATGCACTGACGCACAACCACTTATGTATCCAGATGATGAGGACATGGGAATACCACCACAGCAGAGTGACCGAGTGTCTGATGATGACGAAACACAGGTGCCCACTGCCGCGTCTTATTGCAGTGTGCAGACTGAACAGGAGGAGGTCAGGGAGGAAGACTGGGTGGAAGACGATGCAGAGGACGATGAGGTCTTAGACCCCACATGGACTGAAGGTCGTGCCGCTGACTTAAATAGTTCAGAGGAAGAGGCAGTGGTGAGACCGAGACAACAGCGAAGCCAAAGAGGGAGCAGGGGTCAAAAGCAGAACACCCGCCGTCCCGAGAGTTCGCCTGCTATTGGCCAGTGCCAACAGGGACCCAGCACCCCAAAGGCATCTTCAAGGAGTTCCCTGGCATGGCACTTCTTCAAACAATGTGCTGAGGACAAGACCAGAGTGGTTTGCACGCTGTGCCATCAGACCCTGAGGCGAGGCATTAACGTTCTTAACCTGAGCACCACCTGCATGATCAGGCATCTACATGCAAAGCATGAACTGCAGTGGAGTGCACACCTCAAAAAAAATGAACCCGCTCAGGCTCCCCTGCTCCCTCTACCGCTGCTGCCTCGGCTTCCGCCTCGAGAGGAATGTTGCCACCTGCCGAGCAGCAAACAGAGGATGTGCCACCGACACCACCACCGCCACCGTCACCTTGCGTCTCCACTATTTCACACAGCAGCGTTCAGCTCTCCATCTCTCAAACCTTTGAGAGGAAGCGCAAATTCCCACCTAGTCACCCTCGAGCCCTTGGCCTGAATGCCAGCATTTCTAAACTACTGGCCTTTGAAATGCTGTCATTCCGGCTGGTGGACACAGACAGCTTCAAACAGCTGATGGCCATGGCTGTCCCCCAGTATGTGGTTCCCAGCCGCCACTACTTCTCCAAGACAGCCGTGCCTTCCCTGCACATGCAAGTGTCTGATAAAATCAAGTGTGCACTGCGCAACGCCATTTGTGCCAAGGTCCACCTAACCACAGATACGTGGACCAGTAAGCACGACCAAGGACGCTATATCTCACTAACTGCACACTGGGTGAATGTAGTGGCGGCTGGGCCCCAGGCGGAGAGTTCCTTGGCGCACGTCCTTCCGCCACCTAGGATCGCAGGGCATCATTCTCTGCCTCCTGTAGCCTCCTCCTCCTACTCGGCTTCCTCCTGCACTGCTTCCACCAGCTCCTCCTGTCAGCCACACACCTTCACCACCAACTTCAGCACAGCCCGGGGTAAGCGTCAGCAGGCCATTCTGAAACTCTTATGTTTGGGGGACAGGCCCCACACCGCGCAGGAGTTGTGGCGGGGTATTGAACAACAGACGGACGAGTGGTTGCTGCCAGTGGGCCTCAAGCCAGGCCTGGTGGTATGCGATAATGGGCGAAATCTCGTGGCAGCTCTGGGACTAGCCGGTTTGACGCACATCCCTTGCCTGGCGCATGTGCTGAATTTGGTGGTGCAGAGGTTCATTCACCACTACCCCAACATGTCAGAGCTGCTGCATAAAGTGCGGGCCGTCTGTGCGCGCTTCCGGCGTTCACATCCTGCCGCTGCTCGCCTGTCTGCGCTACAGCGGAACTTCGGCCTTCCCGCTCACCGCCTCATATGCGACGTGCCCACCCGGTGGAACTCCACCTTGCACATGCTGGAGAGACTGTGCGAGCAGCAGCAGGCCATAGTGGAGTTTCAGCTGCAGCACGCTCGTGTCAGTCATACTGCGGAACGGCACCACTTCACCACCAATGATTGGGCCTCCATGCGAGACCTGTGTGCCCTGCTGCACTGCTTTGAGTACTCCACCAAAATGGCCAGTGGCGATGACACTGTTATCAGCGCTACAATACCAATTCTATGTCTCCTAGAGAAAACGCTTAGGGCAATGATGGAAGAGGAGGTGGTCCAGGTGGAGGAGGAGGAGGAGGGCTCGTTTCTAAGACTTTCAGGCCAGTCTGTTAGAAGTAGCTCAGAGGGAGGTTTTTTGAAGCAGCAGAGGGCAGGTTCACAAGTTGCCAGCCAAGGCACTCTAATGGAGGACGAGGAGGATGAGGAGGAGGTGGAGGAGGAAGAGGATGAAGCAGGTTCACAGCAGGGTGGCAGCCCACACAGCTCAGGCCCATCACTAGTGCGTGGCTGGGGGGATACGGTGGACGATGACGATACGCCTCCCACAGAGGACAGCTTGTCCTTACCTCTGGGGAGCCTGGCACACATGAGCGATTACATGCTGCAGTGCCTGCGCAACGATAGCAGAGTTGCCCAGATTTTAACGTGTGCTGACTACTGGATGGCCACCCTGCTGGATCCCCGGTACAAAGACAATGTGCCCACTTTACTTCCTGCACTGGAGTGTGATAGGAAGATGCGCGAGTACAAGCGCACGCTGGTAGACGCGCTCCTGAGAGCATTCCCAACTGTCACAGGGGAACAGGTGGAAGGCCAAGGCAGAGGAGGAGCTAGAGGTCGCCCACGCAGCAGTATCACGGCCAGCTCCTCTGAGGGCAGGGTTAGCATGGCAGAAATGTGGACAAGTTTTGTCTCCACGCCACAGCTAACTGCCCCACCACCTGATACGGAACGTGTTAGCAGGAGGCAGCATTTCACTAACATGGTTGAACAGTATGTCTGCACACCCCTCCACGTACTGACGGACGGTTCGGCCCCATTCAACTTCTGGGTTTCAAAATTGTCCAGAGTTAGCATGTTATGCCTTGGAGGTGCTTTCCTGCCCGGCGGCCAGCGTTTTATCAGAAAGCGTATTCAGCACGGCGGGGCGTCATTACTGACAAGCGCAGCCGCCTGTCCACAGCCAATGTGGACAAGCTGGCGTTCATAAAGATGAACCAGGCATGGATCCCACAGGACCTGTCCCTCCCTTGTGCAGAGTAGTCCTTAATAACTGCCTAAAACATGTCTTGTTGTACTACGGGCCACTTCTTTATTTAATACAAATTTTATGTAACCCACAGTTGAATGAAACTCTCCTCTGTCTGGGCGCCGGGGCCTAACTAGATGAAAGTGGCCTGTTAAACTATCGGGTGACATAAAGCCATAACCTGTGCCATGCTACCTCTGTCCTCTGTCTGGGTGCTGAGGCTTAAGTCAAATAAAGCAGTCTTCTGCTGTGCTGGGGGATATGAAGCTAATCTCTGACCTCTCTCCTCTGTCTGGGTCCAAAGGCCTAAGTCACTGAAAGAGGCCTTCTCCTGTGGTGGTTTATATGATGCCTGAATATGTGCTGTGGGGCCTCTCTCCTCTGTCTGGGTGAAGGGGTCAAAGTAACTAAATGGTGGCCTACTCCTGTGGTGGTTTATATGATGCCTGAATATGTGCTGTGGGGCCTCTCTCCTCTGTTTGGGTGAAGGGGTCAAAGTAACTTTATGGTGGCTTCTCCTGTGGTGGTTGATATTATGCCTGATTCTCTGCTGTGGAACCTCTCTCCTCTTCCTGGGTGCAGGGGTCAAAGTATCTAAAATTGTCTTTCTCTTGCGGTGGTTGATATGATGCCTGAATATGTGCTGTGTGGCCTCTCTCCTCTGTCTGGGTGAAGGGGTCAAAGTAACTAAATGGTGGCCTACTCCTGTGGTGGTTGATATGATGCCTGAATATGTGCTGTGTGGCCTCTCTCCTCTGTCTGGGTGAAGGGGTCAAAGTAACTAAATGGTGGCCTACTCCTGTGGTGGTTGATATGATGCCTGAATATGTGCTGTGTGGCCTCTCTCCTCTGTCTGGGTGAAGGGGTCAAAGTAACTTTATGGTGGCTTCTCCTGTGGTGGTTGATATTATGCCTGATTCTCTGCTGTGGAACCTCTCTCCTCTTCCTGGGTGCAGGGGTCAAAGTAACTAAATGGTGGCCTACTCCTGTGGTGGTTTATATGATGCCTGAATATGTGCTGTGGGGCCTCTCTCCTCTGTTTGGGTGAAGGCGTCAAAGTAACTTTATGGTGGCTTCTCCTGTGGTGGTTGATATTATGCCTGATTCTCTGCTGTGGAACCTCTCCTCTTCCTGGGTGCAGGGGTCAAAGTAACTTTATGGTGGCTTCTCCTGTGGTGGTTGATATTATGCCTGAATATGTGCTGTGGGGCCTCTCTCCTCTGTTTGGGTGAAGGGGTCGAAGTAACTTTATGGTGGCTTCTCATGTGGTGGTTGATATGATGCCTGAATATGTGCTGTGTGGCCTCTCTCTTCTGTCTGGGTGAAGGGGTCAAAGTAACTAAATGGTGGCCTACTCCTGTGGTGGTTGATATGATGCCTGATTCTCTGCTGTGGGACCTCTCTCCTTTGTCTGGGTGCTGGGGTCGAAATAATAGTAAGTGACCTTCTCCATTGGTGGGTGACTTGAAGCCTGATTCTGTGCTATGGGACCTCACTCCAATTAATATTGTTTAATTTTTATTTATTTTATGTTAACTCATCATTTCCCTATCTACATTTGTTTGCAGGGGATTTACCTACATTTTGCTGTCTTTTGCAGCCCTCTAGCCCTTTCCGGGTGTGTTTTACAGCCTTACCAAAAACCTTACCAGATCTAGCACATAAACCAGTTGAACTTGAAACCCTTGAAAGATTACAGTAATGAAAAATAATTATTAATATGGGCAACACTATCTGTACCCTTTGTTTCCAATCAAACAAAACGCAATAAATTTGATTTAACATTATAGTTTTATAAAATAATCTTTAACAAAATAGAATTATTTTTTAACATAAATATATAAATAACCAAAAAATTAGGGTAATTTTTTAATTTTTCTCTGCTCCTCCAGCAGATCATCGATGTCCTTAAGATGAGCCTCCTCCATGGCTCGCATTTGGTGGGAGATCTGCATCTTGAGCTGCCTCATCTTCCTGGTTTGCTGCTCCCTGAACTGCTGCATTCGCAGCTGGTGCTTCCTTCCCATTGTTTTTATTTTTTTAACATGATAATGTCAGCTGTAAAATAAATGAAATACAATTTTGAAATGTACATTAAAACACAATCATTAATTGTTATATAAAGCTGAGATGATATTTTTTTCTTGAAAATCACTGGTTAGACCACACATGGAGTACTGTGTACAGTTCTGGGCTCCTGTGAACAAGACAGACATAGCAGAGCTGGAGAGGGTTCAGAGGAGGGCAACTAAAGTAATAACTGGAATGAGGGATCTACAGTACAGTGAAAGGTTATCAAAATTAGGGTTATTCACTTTAGAAAAAAGACGACTGAGGGGAGATCTAATAACTATGTATAAATATATCAGGGGTTAGTACAGAGATCTCTCCCATCATCTATTTATCCCCAGGACTGTGACTGTGACAAGGGGACATCCTCTGCGTCTGGAGGAAAGAAGGTTTGTACACAAACATAGAAAGGGATTCTTCACTGTAAGAGCAGTGAGACTATGGAACTCTCTGCCTGAGGAGGTGGTGATGGTGAGTACAATAAAGGAATTCAAGAGGGGACTGGATTTATTTCTGGAGTGTAATAATATTACAGGCTATAGCTACTAGAGAGGGTCGTTGATCCAGGGAGTTATTCTGATTGCCTGATTGGAGTCGGGAAGGAATTTTTTCCCCTTATGTGAGGAAAATTGGCTTCTGCCTCACAGGGGTTTTTGCCTTCCTCTGGATCAACTTGTAGGAAACAGGCCGAACTGGATGGACAAATGTCTTTTTCGGTCTTATATACTATGTTACTATGTAAATCTGTTATATATTGGTTTAGGTAGGATTAATAATAGTTCCTTTTAGTTTTGGGTTATTGACTTAGTAGTTACGTTAATGGTTTTGATGTTGATCAATTACTTTTTAGTGTTTATTTTTTATATTACTGTTATGTGTTGTACTTTATTTGTTGCCTGTTTTATTATATTTTCTTCATTTAAAAAAATAATATAGTTTGTTAAAATATATTCTTAGAAAAATTTATATATTGCATGCTTGTTATATCGTACTTCCAAAAATGGATGTGGCAGTTAGATACGTTATGGAAATCAGTACTCCCACCCGTAACATTAGCTTTCTGGGACACTGAATAAATAAAAATATCCACATCATCCATTTACCTTCTTGTCGAGGGTAGTGACCATCTCCTCTTCTGCCTCCTCAGAGTCATCACCCTCCTCCACTGCAGCAGGTGGGCTATGGGCCCGATAGCCTGATGGCCCTGCCTCTTCCTGCTCCTCCTCGTCCGAGTGGTCTGTCTCCTCCTCCACCTCCACCGCCTTCTTCTTTTTAGAGAGCTTGGCTCTCACTTTGGGAAGCGGAGCATCTGTAATGTGATGATGACCAAATTTTTAAAAATGCCAAGATAAACAAGTAAAGCCAAATTACAGTTAAAGGTACACAAATTAATCTATGGTAGTGTCTGGATGGCATAATAATTAACTACACCTATCTTTCTTCTCCTTTTGGCTTAGATCAAGTGTAGTATCATCAGTGTCTGCCTTGACCTGCCGGACCAGGACCCTGTGGGTACCCCCTGCACTCTGCCTTTGAGCATCGTTGATTAAGTTCAGCTTCAACTCACTGCTGCTATTGGGTGTTGGGCCACTCCCCAGGGAACAAGAGTGATTCGAGTCTATGACTTCATTTGGGCATGTGGCCTAATTGTCCTGATCGATGCTTGTTGTCTACACTCGTCCAGACGTGCGAGGAGTTTGGACAAGCTTCAGGGGCCAAAGTCAACTGTGTAAAGTCAAAAAACATATGTGGCCCAGAAAGAGGTCTCATATTGCCACCTTTAGCACCCTTTCCCATCAGTTCAACACCACTGTACTAAGTGATTTATTGTAAAGGGTTAAAAATACTTATTTCTCTCACCAACATATTGTTATCTATCTGCTCAGTTATGCAAATAAGTATTGTACCTGGAAAAGATTTATCTCGGATCTTAGTGATCAGATCCATCCTGTGGCGCTTCAGATCTGACCACTTTTTTAGAATCGCATCCTTCCGTTGAGTGCACCCATGCTTCTGCCACAGATGGAAAGCAATTCTCCGCACTATGGCATGCTTTTCGCCCCTTGACCTTCTGCGGTCGTACCCCTTCTCCAACATTTCCTGCAAGATAACAATTAAATCATGTAATCCCACAGTTCTAAAATACAATTATTAGTTATCATAGTCATAAGAACCATCAAAAATAACATTTAATATCAAAACAGTCAAAGAGTAGAACATCGCCATCCCTTTAAAAGTGACTTGAACATTGCCGCCCCTTTAAAAGTGACTTGAACACTGCAGCCCCTTTAAAAGTGACTTGAAAATCGCCATGCCTTTAAAACTGACTAGAACATCGCCAATTCTCCATCCCTTTAAAAGTGACTTGAACATTGCCGCCCCTTTAAAAGTGACTTGAACACTGCAGCCCCTTTAAAAGTGACTTGAACATTGCAGCCCCTTTAAAAGTGACTTGAACATTGCCATCCCTTTAAAACTGACTTGAACATCGCCAATTCTCCATCCCTTTAAAAGTGACTTGAACACTGCAGCCCCTTTAAAAGTGACTTGAACATCGCCATCCCTTTAAAAGTGACTTGAATATTGCCGCCCCTTTAAAAGTCACTTGAACATTGCGATCCCTTTAAAAGTGACTTGAATATTGCCGCCCCTTTAAAAGTCACTTGAACATCGCCATCCCTTTAAAAGTGACTTGAACATCGTCATCCCTTTAAAAGTGACTTGAACATTGCCACCCCTTTAACAGTGTCTTTCACTAATCACTCATGTAGTTGTGCAGTCTGCTAAAGCCTGTGATGAGTTTATGTCACCAAGCAGTAGGACATGTGACAGTGTAAGGCAGTTATGAGATCAGTGAAGGCCTGCAGGCTTCTTGGCTAATAAAAATCATTAATAAATAAGTTTAAATCACATTACTGAATTACACACTAACTAAGTTCAATTACTTACAGTTATTAAGAAATCCAGCTCTTCTTTAGAGAAATTACTTTTCGCCATAATCGCTGGGACAGTCACCAATCTCCACTCTCGTCTCTCTCGATCCGATCCGAGGTAACGCACACACGTACAGACGCACGTACACGATTCTTGAATAGTTGTATTATCGCGATAATAAAACTAACAGTGTAAAGTTGACTGTATTGCTCTAAGTTATATTCGCGTACGAATGTAACTTCTATTACAGCACACCAATACTAAAACTGACTAAGTGACAGCTTTAAGTTATATTCGAACGCGATTATGCGATTCTTATATATTTGTTAATCGCATTCAGATTTCAACTTAGCATTGCTAAATAATTCCATCCATATCGCTAACTTACTGACTCAGTAAGTTAATGATATGGATGGAATTATTTAGCAATGTTAAGTTGAAATCGCAATGCGATTAAGCAAATATATAAGAATCGCATTGCGATTTCAACTTAATTCTCAGATCCGACAGTACATTCTACTGGAGGAGGCGTTCCCATGGTGATCGTTAGCTCAAAGTTGTAATCGCAATGCGTTTATTGCGGTATATTATCCCTCTGGGTGTCTTTTACAGGTTAATTTTTATTTATTTTATTTTAATTCATTTCCCTATCTACATTTGTTTGCAGGGGATTTACCTACATTTTGCTGCCTTTTGCAGCCCTCTAGCCCTTTCCGGGAGTCTTTTACAGGCTTTTTAGTGCCCAAAAGTTCGGGTCCCCATTGACTTCTATGGGGTTCGGGTTCGGGATGAAGTTCGGGTTGAGTTCGGATCACGAACCCGGACATTTTCCGGAAGTTCGGCCGAACCTCTCGAACCCGAACATCCAGGTGTTCGCTCATCTCTACCGACTTGCTCTTTAATGTCGTCCTACGTTTATGGTATCGTACACTGTACTATTATCAGCACCTCACACAAATATATATCGTGGCCAAAAGTTTTGAGAATTACATAAATATTGGAAATTGGAAAAGTTGCTGCTTAAGTTTTTATAATAGCAATTTGCATATACTCCAGAATGTTATGAAGAGTGATCAAATGAATTGGATAGTCCTTCTTTGCCATGAAAATTAACTTAATCCCAAAAAAACCTTTCCACTGCATCTCATTGCTCCCATTAAAGGACCTGCTGAGATCATTTCAGTAATCGTCTTGTTAACTCAGGTGAGAATGTTGACGAGCACAAGGCTGGAGATCATTATGTCAGGCTGATTGGTTTAAAATGGCAGACTTGACATGTTAAAAGGAGGGTGATGCTTGGAATCGGTTTTGGTGACGCCCGATTTCAAGAAGGAGTTCGTTGTCCAGACCGACGCCTCTGCGGTTGGCCTTGGTGCTGTACTGTCGCAGGAAGTCAACAGGGAGGAGCATCCCGTTGTCTTCCTCAGCCGCAAACTCACCCCAGCCGAGGCCAGGTACAGCATAGTCGAGAGAGTGCCTGGCCATCAAGTGGGCACTCGAGGCCCTCCGTTATTACCTGTTGGGCAGAAGCTTCCGCCTGGTGACCGACCACTCCCCACTCAAGTGGATGAGCCAAGCCAAAGAGAGGAATGCCCAGGTCACCAGGTGGTTTCTGTCCCTACAGAATTATAAGTTCACGGTGGAACACAGAGCGGGCCGGTTGTTGAAAAATGCAGATGCCCTCTCCCAGGTACACTGTTTTTCGTGTGTCCACCCCCTCAGGGTTGAACAAAGGGGGGGGTATGTGGTAAGGTGCAGGGTGCCGTCGTAGATGGCAGGTACGTGTCACCGAGGTTCATAGCCTCGGTGAGGTAAGAGCCGTATTGTTGATGTCAGTAGCAGGTAGTGCTACTGACACAGTTGCTAAATAGCATGGCTGCAAAGCCGATCCGGGCCGGCTCTTACCGGGAGCAGCAAAAGTGTAGTGTGGTTGGCTGCTCCCCACGACCCAGTCCTGGTTTTGGGGCTGGGTTTAAAACTCAGCCAGCACCAGCAGCTGTCTGTGATTGTCCTGGAGCTGCTGATCGTGCTGTGGAGCTCCCTGGGCTGGAAGCAAGAGCCCAGCAAGGAGGTGTGCAGTCGGCCTGGAAGCCTGTGGTGAATTGTCTTGCGGCTGGGCTGACAGCCAGGTGCGAACCCGCACCTAAACCTTCCAGGTGATTGGAACCTGTATGTGACTTTTTGTTTTGCCTCACGTTTTTCTGATGGGTGTGAATTAACACCAAGTGACTGTTTGCTGTATACTTTATGCAAGTGTGAATTAAACACTGTTTTGCTGCACTTTCTGGACTCCCTTTTGCCTCTGTACTGCACCCGCACCGCTATCTACCAGAGCGACTCCCCACTATATATATATATATATATATATATATATATATATATATATATATAGTCCGTAAAAGAAGCCAGCAGCACTCCAATATAGCAAAGCAAACCGTGGTTTATTTACCCAGTGTCAGTAGCGACGTTTCAACCGCTTGTTGCGGTCTTTCTCAAGCTATAAAGACGTGTTCAAATGCGGTATAAAAAAGCACACCAATTCATGAAAGTGATAATACAATTAAGACAAAAAAGGTGACAAAATGTATGCAAAAGTGCATAATCCATATATCTTCCAATGTACATAAATGTATTATATAGATACATAAAGTGCCTGTGCAATATTCAATTCAATATAACTAATAAAGTGCATAGATGATCATAATTAATATTCTAGAAAATCCATATTTGATCTCAAAAGAGTCCATTAGACTAAATATGGATTTTCTTCCCCCCGCCCCCAATTCATTCCTTTTATTTAGAAAAATATAATAAAGTACAATTTCAAGCACCAAAAGAGAAAAACAAAAACCCATTCTGGTGCCCCCCGATATACATCTCAGGCCAATTGAATAACAATAGCACATCAATTTAATCCCCCCCCCTTCCCTCCCCCCACAAGGTGACGTCGATGCATTCCCACCCCATCCCCCCACTAAGGAGGCCTACCCTAGCCCCCCTTACCATCAAATCCTTATTCCATCTTTAAACCTCGAGCCCCTTAATTATTTGATCTCAGTCTTTCATATATGCAGATATGATACAACAACAATTGTTCCCATTCTTCAAATGACGGTGAAGCCGCTACTCCCCAGTACCTAACTAGTAGTACTTTAGCCACCATACAGCCCCTTAACCCTTCCTGCTTAATTTTCCCCATTATTTCCCTGTCTGTGCCAAGGCCCAGAATCGCAAAAATTCCATCCGGTCTCCAACTAGTGCCGATTGACTCAGACAGGGATTCCAATACTTGGCCCCAAAAATTCTGAATCACCACACACTGCCATACTAGATGAAATAAATCAGCTTCCTTATCTCCACATTTCCAACATTCCTGAGCAGAACTATCCTTTCCCTTAAACTTATTTATCATTTTTGGTGTATAGTATAGCCCATGTATTATTTTGAACTGAATTAATCTGTGACTTATTGAGGGTGTTGCCCTCCTTATGTTTTATATATCTCCGGTCAGCTCCCCTTTGGGATGTCCAATACACGGTTCCATTTACTCGTACTTCTAAACGTAGTTACTTCGGCCAATGCTTCCCTTAATTTACTGTAAATGTGAGAAATCTTATATTTAACCTCTCTTACTTATAACACAATATTCTAAAAAAGCATTTCTTTGTACCTTCAAATAGCCCTTATTATCCGTGCAGTCATATGCGTGTTTCAATTGCATATATCTATACATATCTAAGAAAGTACCCCGCTCCCCAATTAATTCATTATAGGTCTTAACCCCCTCAGAACCAATAATATCCAAAACTTTCGTGATATCCTTCTTAATCCAATATTCCGTATCTTTTATTTAAAAAAATTCCACTAAGTTTGTGTTATTCCATAAAGCCGAAAAAGGTAGTGCATGTGAAATCTGCAACAGCTTTTTCAACCTGTTCCATACTTTTTGCATCGTGCTCCTGATTAAACAAGGTGATTCCCTTTTACCCAATTGTCCTGATTCTAAATCTAAAAAAACATTCTTGATTTGACCTCCATTTTTAAGTGACAAAAATTGAATTAATCTATTGTTAACTTATCCCAAACATCTTTGCAGTTGTGCACTAAAGAAGTAACCCTGGAACCATGGAATCGCAAGTCCTCCATCCCTCTCAGTGAGCCAGAGATATCTTTGCTTCATCCGAACTCTCTACCTTCCCCAGATTAAATCGTTCAATAGTCTTTCTAGATGGTAAAAAAAACCTATCCTCTATCCAGATTGGGGCCACCATAATTGGATATAATACCAGGGGCAAAATTACAGACCTAACAAGCACCATCCTATCTGCCTGAGCTAATGACAGGTCCCCCCAAATACTAATTTTGGCCTTAACCTTTTCCAAGAGCGGTGGGAGATTTAACTCATTGAAACTGCCTAATTTAGCACCCACCTTGATACCCAGATATTCAATATAATCTGATACCTGCAACACTTTAATATCATATTCTACCTCAGGAACCTCCCGATTTAACGGCAATAATGAGGATTTGTTCCAATTTATTCCCAGCCCTGCAAACCTACCAAACTCCTCTATAACGCTGATGACATGTGGGACCGCCCTCCAGCCGTCCCTCAAAAACATAAGCATGTCATCAGCATAGAGACTCAGCTTGTCCGCTTCCCCCCCCCAACTCCGAACCCAACAATTTGTGGATCCTGCCTCATCATCTCAGCCAAAGGCTCGAGACTCAGGGCAAAAAGTAAGGGGGGAGCGGACAACCCTGTCTTGTACCTCGCCGAAGTTCAATCTTCCTCGAATTAACCCCATTTACCCTAACTACCGCGTTAGGCTGTCTATACAATAATTTAACCATCCCTATATACTTTTCACCCAAACCAAAACGGGACATCACCTTCCACAAGAATGGCCACTCCACCCTGTCGAACGCTTTAACGGCGTCCAACAAGGTTCAAGAAAGCCCTGAGGAGACTATCCTGAATCTGTCCCCAGGGATAAAACCCGTCTGATCTCCATGAATCAGGGAAGCGGCGACCCCCCCCCCCCCTCAACCGATTTGCCAAAACCTTGGCAAAAATTTTATAATCGGAGTTCAGCAGCGAGATGGGTCTATATGAACCCACCTCGCTGCTGCACTTCCCCTTCTTCAAAATGAGGACGATCACTGCCCCCCCCAAAGGACGGAGGAAGAGATCCACAACAAAGAGATTCTTTAAGAACCTCCAACAGCATAGGTAGCAGGGTCTTTACATGATACTTATAGACTTCAAAAGGGAGCCCATCGTTACCCTGGGATGAGTTGAGTCTAACCTGCGATATCACTGCCTGAAGTTCTGATAATTGGATCGGCTTACTCAACCCATCGGAGTTCAGTTTATCCAGACTGGGAAGACTGATTTTATCTAGATAGTTGCAGATATCTATTTCGCTATATCCAATTTCTGAAGCATACAAGGCTGAAAAAGCATTTGCAAATTCCTTTTGGATCATTTCATTACCTGAATTACTGTGCCCGTTTTCCTTTTGATCACGTTAATTTTGGTAGAGTCTTCTCGGTTAGACACTAGAGCCGAGAGGAACTTGCTCGGACGGCCCACTTCAAAAAATCGTTTTTGTCCCTGAAAAAATAAATTATTTTGTGTCTTATTAATCTGCATTTGTCTATATTGATGCATTACCTCTTTAAATTCAGTTCTAAGGGCCTCCGTATTCTGCTTCTCAAGGTCAATTTGAACCCTTTTTATTTTGTTTAACAGCTCTTTCTCCTGTTGGAAGAAGGTGGCACATTTCGTTTTAATCTTACTATAATAAATCCCTCGCAGAAACGCTTTTAACGCATTCCAGACATAGTGAATATGAGTAGATCCGATATTAACTCGCCAAAGTTCTTCTATCATTTTATCAACTTCTTCCACCTCATTCAGCACCTTTAACCAATGGGGATTCAACTTAAACATACCGCTTCCTGCCTGGGAGGTGCCCTTACAAAGTACTAGAACCGGTGCGTGATCTGACAGCCCGTGTACTTCATATTTCATTTTGACGACATACTCTACCATTTCATTGTTCACAAGGGCCAAATCAATCCTTGAGAGAGAGCTGTAAGTGGCACTGAAGCATGAAAAAGCTCTCTTCTGACCATAGAGCTTACGCCAAACATCTATTAATTTAAACTCCTGATAGAATTGAAACAATGATGTATAGTTCTGTTTACCTTAATTCGAAGATGTAATCCTATCTACCTCCGGGACCATAGCGCAGTTATAGTCACCCTCCGCTATCAGCGGACACCTTCCTTTTCCCTCTGCAAATTCCATTAAACTTATCAAAACCTTCCTGGAAAATGGGGGGGGGGGATATAAACAAAAGCCATAATAAATTCCTTCCCGTACCAGATCACATGCAGAAAGACAAATCTACCTTCAGTATCCACACTTACATCTAGTGGAACAAAGTCCACATCCTTATGTATGTATACACTTACTCCCCTGGAGTAGGAGGAGTAGCAGGAGTGATACTCCCATTTAGCCCACCTCCTACCCAAGAGGAGCTTGTTCTCTCTAGTAACATGCGATTCTAGAACGGCGATTATTGAGGGTAGATGTCTGTTGATAGCATCAAAAATAGCTACCCGTTTTGTTCTATCTCCCAACCCACGCACATTCCAGGTTAGTATTCTATGTACTTGTATCATAATAAAAAAGGGACACACTTAAGGGAGTTATGGGGGAATGCATTGACATCAACCCTACCCCTCCCCTCCCACCCCAACTCCCACTTGGCCCGTGAGACCCCATGATCCACTTGCCTCTTCCACAACGCCAACCCCTCCCGCCACCAACCCCCCCCAACCTCAACCCCCCCCCCTCCCACATCCAACACATAAAGGCCCGCCGGCAGCACTATCTCAAATTCCTTCTGAATCACACCAATTTGAAGCTTCCGTTGAAGTCCCAAAAAATAGGTGGAATCATTATAGACTACCCTTAAGCGTGCAGGGAACATCATAGAGTATTTAACGTTTGCTGCTGCTAATCGTCTTTTGATACCCAGGAATGCCATCCTCTTTGTTTGTGTTTCATGTGAGAAGTCTGGATAAATCTGGATCTGTCTACCCTCAAATTCTAATGTCTATTTCTCTTTTCCGGCGCAGGACCCAATCCCTGTCACTTGCACAAAGCATTTTAATCAGGAGGATTCGTGGAGGGGCTCCGATAGCTGGCTTTTTAAAAGGGACTCTGTGTGCACGTTCCACACAAAAAGTCGAGGCCTTCTCCTCTAACTTCAAACTCCGAATTAACCAGTCTTGAATAAAATTAACCAGATTATTTTGTTCACCGCCTTCCGGAAAACCCACAAATCTCAGATTATATCTGCGTGAACGATCTTCGAGGTCCGTGAGTTTATCCCGGAGGGCGCCGAACTCCTGTTCCCTTACCTTTAGCTGAGCACTACATATTTCTACATCTTTTATCATAGAAGCCATTTCCACCTCCATCTGCTTTACTTTAGTTCTTAATTTTAACATCTCATCTCTAATAATTGTCACATCTGATTGTAAGGTAGCTACTGACACTGCTAAATCCGTTACCGTTTTATTGGTGGTCTGAACTACCTCAAAAATATCCTCTAATTTTTGGGCCAAGTTCTCCACCCCTCCTTTTTCTTAACTCCTGCTTGGGAGCTACCCTGAGTCTTATAACCTGCAACTTCTGCCTCCGGGGTTGGAGGCTGACCTCCTTTTATCGCCGTACTCCTAGATTTAATAGGGGACTATCTGAAAAATCTGTCTAACCTGCCCTGAGGACTATTACCCACTCCTCCCACCCGATTGGGGCTTAAACCCCCAGATTTCCGTTTTTTTGGTGGCATTATATCCTGCCCCTACTCCTTTAAGGGAGAGTAAAGGGATACAAGCAAACCAATGGCAGACAAGGTTCAAGCTCAGTCCTTCCCTCTTTCCTTTTCCTTTCCAAGGGGGAAAGGCGTGAAGGCTCTAATATAAGGTCTTAAAGTTCTTTTGAGGTGTCCACTTTACATTCCACGACCTTATAATCCAACGTCCACGCACCAGTTAGGGGAAATCCCGCCATACAAGAATCCAAGTCCGCATATAGCCTATAAGGCCCGCACTTCTTGACAGAAAGATATAGGAATAGAGGAGAGAGCGGGACATATGGATTTTCTAGAATCCCTGTGACTGGGATAGTTCATAGATGAGTGTGGTGAGTTGGTGTATTTCATTAGGGTTACTCCTGATGTTGCGCCTGACTTCCGGCACTCTCTATCATCTGATCCCGCATTGGTTGCCAGGGGTTGTGACGGAGGTGATTCACCATGGTGACCTGTGGTGACACCTGGTTTTGTAACCAGGTGAGGTGGCCCGACTCATGATCCGATTGTGCCCCACTGCCCAGCACCATGGGCTCTGGTGTAAACTTTTTTTTGTTACCTGTTATGGTTGCAAGATTGTGGTTACTGGCCTGTATCATATGATTATTGTGGCCGTTGATAAGTTTATACGTGAGGTGAGCATGCAACAGTTCTCTAGTGAGGCCATGTTTGTTATAGTAGTCATTGAGTTCTTCCTAGATCTCAGGGTGGTAGTACCAAATGGAAAGAAGCAGTGTATAAGGTGATGGAAAAATTAATCCAGCAGCCAGTAAAAGAAGCAATATGGATAATCACAATATTTTAGTAAGTTTCTTGTATTAAATTTCTCTACATGATAAATGCCACTTTCTGAAGTGAGACAATCCCTTTAAGGGTTAAGAAAAACTGTTCATACTGTTGCCAGGATGTGAAATATTATTGATGACACATATAATATCAATACATATCATAAAATTGATAGTAGTATACAACTCAACATATACAGTAGGTGTGCTACAAAATATATCTTTTTATTACCAATAAAGGGAAATTATCAATATTTGGCAGTCTGTTTTCTTGTTATATTTATAGTATTTAGTGTGTTTTTATTTTGTCATGTTTTTCTCATTCATTTTAAATGATTTTATTTCTATGACTGACAACTCATGATTATTGCAGGTTAAGGCTTCAGGCTAAATATCTTTCGACTGTAATTAAGTATCAGCAATAGCATACAAATCATTCTTGCAAATGAAAAGTATTTTTAGTGTGCAATTAAAATTGTCATTTATGTGGTATGATTTTATTAACAGATCGCACGCAAAATTCCAGCAAGAACATTAATTGGCTCAGTAGCCTTGATGAGCTGTTGAGCAATATAACCAAGTAAGTTCAAATAATTACAAAATATATCCTATGCTTCTGTCCACAAACAAATCAGAAACTGCATCGATATCTAGATTTTTTGCAAAGCAGAAAACCATATATGCTGCACTACTTTTAAAAATAGCAATCCACCATAAATATTTAAAATGTTTACTAAAAGTAATAATACTGTATGTTGCCCCCATAGAGAACTATAGTCATTTGAAGTGGAATTATCATCTTCATTTGCTGCCCCATGCAAACAGATCACATTACAGTTACAGATCCACACGCCTAGTAGCCAAAACGACCCCCTAAAAAGTTTTTTATGCTATTTGGCAAATAGGACTGCTGAAAAAATACAACGGACAAATCTTTTGAGTCCAGTGTATCCATGTAGGCAGTACGTCATGTGGGCAGCATGTCGGCAGACTGCTGTGTATATGGAGATAAACAATAGTGTTGATCGAGCACCAAAGTGCTAGGGTGCTCGAGTAGAACACCTCGGGATGCTCGGGTGCTCTACCCAAACACCCAAACACAGTGGAAGTCAATGGGAGAACCAAAGCATTAAACCAGGCACCCCCTGCTCTGAAGAGGGGAGGGTGTCTGGTTCACAAGAAAAGGTCAGAAATTGATGGAAACACCAGTGAAATGGTTCAGGAACAGCATAGGGAGGATGTCTGGATGCATCTTGGACTCCCAGGTTGCTGCTGGGAACGATGTTGTCCGAGTAGTTTGGGATGCACAAACGTTATACAGGAGATGTAGTGCTGGTAATGTTGTTGCTTTCACCAGCGGCTAATAAAAAATTACAGAGAATGTCACAGCTATTTGGGATGCACAAACGTTATACAAGAGATGTAGCACAGGTAATGTCACTGCTGTCACCAGCGGCTAATAAAAATTACAGGGAATGTCACAGCTATTTGGGATGTGCAAACGTTATACAGGAGATGTAGCACAGGTAATGTCGCTGCTGTCACCAGCGGCTAATAAAAAATTATAGGGAATGTCACAGCTATTTGGGATGCACAAACTTTATACAGGAGTTGTAGCGCAGGTAATGTCGCTGCTGTCACCAGCGGCTAACGTTATACAGGAGAGGTAGCACAGGTAATGTCACTGCTGTCAACAGCGGCAAGTGTTATACAGGAGATGTAGCGCAGGTAATGTCGCTGATGTCATCAACGGCTAACGTTATACAGGAGATGCAGAGAAGGTAATGCAGGCCTTTAAGAGGCATTCTGTTTTGCCCTGTCCTAATACATGTCTATGGGGACACATAAAGGTTCTCTTTAGTTCTGTTATACATGAATTCCGTAACACCAATGCGAACCCATCCTAACTTGTTAATCAATGCCCTGAGAGCCCGGGGAGATGGGGGAACGCAGGGCCACTTATCATAAATACACCAGAAAGTATAGTTTAAACATTGCCCAAACTACTAAGCCTAAGTTAGAGGAAATTCAATAAGTAATATCATACATGCATCATACAATCCATATCTACATGGCAACTGATAACTAGAGATGAGTGAATTTTTCAAAAATTCTATTCTACCGGTTTGCCTAATTTTTTGAAAAAAGTTTGTTTTGATCCAAATTTATTTGCGGCGAATCGCGTTAAAACATGGCTGCCTTGCAGTAACACGCATAGGGAGTCTGCTGTGGTAGTGAAAATACTGTGAGTCAGTATTGCATGCAGATGACAGGCATCGCTCTGAGAATTACTGCAAAGTTCACTTATTTGGGTAGTCAAGGGGCCAAAAATGACCAAATAACTCAAGTATGAACTCAACCTTACAGGTTGATGTTAGCGCCTTGATGAAGCGCACTCCTTTTACACCGTCGTTGACAAGTAGAGGCCCACGAAAGAGTGGCGAGGGTGTCAGCAGTACGTTTGTGTTGACGTCATTGATTACTTTGCCCATCCTATCTGTTGAGCATCCTGCTTCTCTTGGTCAGCATTTGGTCAGTAAACCATCAGATTTGTTAATGCCAAAAATAAAAAAAATGAGTGAATCCAAAACAGAGATGAGACGTGAATGGAATATTTGCATGTCTTCTGTGTTTTGTACCCACTCCTGCTTTTGACTACCAAATCACAAGCCAATTCTGATGGGACCATACAGGCCTTACAGCTGCTACACAGACAGGATCCTTTGTGCGTCTCATTTTTCCTTCCTTCTGACAGATCAGAAGAAGGGTCAAATAAATGATGATGTCAGCCAGGCTGAACGGCAAAATAGTGGCCCAGTCATGAAGTGGGGAGGGTGGGAACAGCATGAGGAGGCCACAGAGTGGCACAATGACAGTGTGGAGTTAGCAGCAGCATTAGGAGGCCACAGAGTGACAAGGTGACATAGTGTGGAGGTGGCAGCAGCATGAGGAGACCACAGAGTGGCAAGGTGACATAGTGTGGAGGTGGCAGCAGCCATAACTATGGTCCCTGCCGCACTAAACACCTGCTCTGATGCCACACTACTGGCCGGGCAGGACAGCTTTTCCAGGGCAAGCTCGGCCAGTTGCGGCCCCAAATCCAGTTTGGCTGCCCAGTAGTCCAGCGGATCTTTAATGATGGCTTGCAGGGTGCTATACAAGTATGCCACCACCTGCTGGTTCAGGTTCTGCTCCAGGTCTAGGTGAGTATTTTCTTCACTATGCGGGTGAAGAAAGCTGCTCATCAGCGACTCTAGACTCAGGCTGGTGCTGATGGAGCTGGTACTGCTCCTGCGACCCCACCCCTCCCCAGCAGCCATGGCAGTGGAACGTGAGCACAGAGGGACCCCCCGGTCAGACCTGCAAGAGGATGGACGATGGCGCAGATAGGCAGTGGCAGTGGCCAACTGACACATAGGGTGTCTCTATAGTAGTTCAGTTTGTCCACCCTCTAAACAGGTATAAAAAAGGCCCCCATTTTGGACCGGTAGCTAGGGTCCAACAAGGTGGAGAGACAGAAGTCATCCCTCTGCCAAATGGTGACAATTCAGCTGTCACTATGCAAGCAAGTGAGTATGTATCGGGCCATTGGTGCAAGTGACTCGGAGGGACTCCCTCCATTTCCACTGCATACTGCCACGGTGTGCCTTGGTCATCTGCCTCATCTTCCTCATCGCCCTGTAGCTCCTCTGGCTGCTCCTCCTCTCCTGTCACCTGTGTAGAAAAACCACCCATTTTGCAACACATTGCTTGTGCTCCAATTTCCTCCTCCTCCTCCAGTTCAGCCCCCACAGGGCTCATGTGGCCATGAGATGTTGGCATCACTTCTCCAGTCCCCTGACCAGCCAGATTTACCAGCATCTGTTCCAGGACATGAAGCAGTGGAATAACGTTGTTCATCCCGTAGTCCTGGCGACTGACAATGGGCCTAAAAGGGCCTGAGCAAACGGAAGGTGTCACTCCTGAGCTGTCACTGGCTGACATCGACGTTACAGAGGGGAGTACTCCTGCCCGCTTGGTTTATCAAGAAATCGTTTATTGCCTTTCTCTGTTCGTTTAGTCGGTCCAACATATGGAGGGTGGAATTCAAACGTCGCATATCAGCCTATGTTGGAGGAAGCCATTCTGCCACTGAAGCTCAAGGAGGGTATGCTTTGCGGTGTACGAGTGGCTGAAGTGCATGCAAATTTTTCTGTCCATTTTTAGGATGTCTTGCAGATGGGTGGAAAGACTTCAGGAACCGCTTGACAAGCAGATTGAACACGTGTGCCATTCAGGGCACATGGCTCAGCCATCCTTAACGCAGCTCCGACACCATGTTCTTTCCATTGTCGGTCACCATGGTTCTGATTTTGAGTTGTCGCGGAGAAAGCCAGGATTCGATTTCTTGATGAAGGACATGGAGTAGTTCCTCCCCTGTGTGACTCAGTTCGTCCAGGCAAACGAAGTGCAGAACAGTGTGACACCGCCGTGCCCTGCACATGTGGTATGCTGGAGGGGCACCGTGATGGAGTTGTCGCGGAGGGGCACCGAGTTTGAGTTGTCGCGGAGAAAGCCAGGATTCGATTTCTTGAAGAAGGACACGGAGTAGTTCCTCCCCTGTGTGACTCAGTTCGTCCAGGCAAACGAAGTGCAGAACAGTGTGACACCGCCGTGCCCTGCACATGTGGTATGCTGGAGGGGCACCGTGATTTGTTCCTGCAGTGGAGGCTGAGGACACGGTGGAGAATGAGGAGGCAGAGGCGGACATTGTCGCAGAACCGACGGCATCAGAACGTGGAGGAGGAAGCGGCGTCACCTGGCCAAGTTGCTGGTGTGGCTGTGTAGGAACCACATTCACCTTGTGGGCCATAAAGGACATGTATTGTCCCTGACTGTAGTTACAGCTCCACACGTCGGCGCTGACGTGAACTTTGGCAGAGACTGGCAGGCCTTCTGTTCTACATGTGTGTGCAGGGCTGTTACTGCCTTTTTGGCAAAGAAATGACAGCTTGGGAATCTCCACCTCGGCTCGGCACAAGCCATCAGTTCTCTGAAAGGTGCAGAGTCCACCATTTGGAAAAGTAGTGACTGCAACTTGGCCAGGAGCACGTTCAGCTTCTGTGCCGTTGGATGAGTGCATGCATACTATTGTCTCTTGGCAATCGCTTTGGTGATCGATTGCTGACGGAATGACTGACGAGGAGTAGAAGAAGCAGGAGCATCAGGACCAGCAGATGATGGGAAGGACAGACTGCTCCCTTCGGCTGAGGTGGTGGAGTCTTGACTGCCCGAAATCTGCTGTGTGCCACTGGGTGGTGTAGCGGTTGCTGTGGCAGACTTGACCAGCACATCAGAGCCACGGTTCTTCCAGGCAACTTTATGGTGATGCTGCATATGTTGACGCAGGGCCGTGGTGTCAACTTTGGCCCCCAGGCCATGCTTCACCTTCTGCCCACAGAGTCTACATATAGCCATGTTCAGCTCCTCCGGCGGCTTAACAAAAAACTGCCACACCGCAGAGAAAGTGATTTTACCCCCAACACTATGCACTGACTGACTGCTACCGCCGCTGCCTCCGTTAACCCGTGCATCGCTACTTCCCGGGCAGGAAGGCTCCTGCAAAGCAGGTGGTCTACCCCGGGCAAGTTTAGCTACCAACCTCCCACTGCTGCCACCCTGCTGACTCCCCCCCAGGCTAGCGACTTGTTGGCTCCACTGCTGCCTCAAAGGCAAGCTGCCACCCTCTTCTCCCAATGATTATGAAGCCCATTCGTCACCCGGCTCTCAAGTGCATCAGTTACATTATCATCATCGAGTACTGTCTGCACACCACTGATGTCGTCTTCAACCGTCTCTGGGACAGGAGCATGACCGCTCGCAAAAACCGCTCCCACACTACTCTCCTCATCACTACATGCCCGCCTAGTGGAGGAAGGAAAGGATTTCTCCTCCATATCTTGGCTTGCAAGTAGCTGCTGACTGTCTTCTAGTAGCTCGTCCTCTCTGTATAGTGGAGCTGAGCCTACAGCATACAATACTTCTCTGGATGAGGGAACAGAAAAGGACAGAGGAAGGTTGAGGTCAGGTGAGGGCACAGGGCCTGCTCTATGGGCCATGCCAACTAAGTGTTTTACTTTTGCCACTAATACACGACAAAAAGGGCTTTAGAACATATAGCTGCACTGCTGAAAGGCAAATATATTTTTCTTTTGCCACTACTACATGCACACCACACAACAGCTAATAAGCCCTTTTTTCCCCCACTAATACAAGCCAAAAAACACTTTAGAACATATAACTGCACCGCACAAGGGCAAATAAGAGATAGAAATATTTCCTTGTAATAAACCCTGTTACTGGCTGTATCAAACAGCACTTACACCCCAATAACAAGAACGGTTTGCTGGAATTACAGAGCTGTATAATGGCAATTTGGGTCCCCAGTCAGTCCAGCAAGGTGTAATAGGATTGTTCCTATTACCCAGGCTGTAAACTCCCCTACTGAACCCTGTTCTACATAAATGCTGTGGAATGATTCCTCCCTATTCTTTCCCTACACCTTGAATAATCTTTCCCTGAACTGGTAAATCTTTTTTTATCACAATTACATTTTTTCTAGCACTGTCCCTAGTGCTTGCTGACGTCTCTCCCTGCACTAAGCACACTGGAAAATGCAGAATCCAAAATGTTTGAAGCTATTTATAGGGCTGTGACATCATAGGTGTGGCTGGCTGTTGATTTGCTGCATACATGACATTATGGGTTATCCCGCATTCCCAGAGTTCCTTGCTCCATGTCCTCACAAATGCAGCAGCCATTTTAGGAAACAATGCGATTTGTTACCACGAATCGAATAATTCCTGAAATTCGGATCAAATTCTACTTTTCGCTCATCTCTACTTAAAGATGAGTACAGAAATGAGTACAGAAATTACTCTGTGAATGCTGTTGGATGTAGAAAATAAAATCGCTGGTAAATATGTCATCACTTCAAAAATATATAATAAAACAATCCAAAAGAAGGATAGACACTCAGCTTCCCATAATCTTCAAAGCGATAATATCCAATGACATAGTACAGGCACACAGTGTTAGCATCTATGTGTTTCGGATCTTAAAATGTGACCCTTACTCATAACGCATCAGATAAACGCTGTAAAAAAAAGTGTCAAAAGAGTCATTTTCTGTCACCATGCCTTATAAAAACCATAATAGCGTG
The DNA here is from genome assembly GCA_033119425.1 of Bufotes viridis. Taxonomy (NCBI): domain Eukaryota; kingdom Metazoa; phylum Chordata; class Amphibia; order Anura; family Bufonidae; genus Bufotes; species Bufotes viridis. The sequence goes on from CM065591.1 coordinate 387,913,889, forward strand.
CAATCAAAAAGTATTACGTACCCCAAAATTATACCTATGAAAACCTCAATTCATCCCGCAAAAAATGAGGCCCCACACAAAACGATCGGTAGAAAAATAAAAAAATGTCTCTCAGAAAATGTCAACAGAAAAACAGGACTTAAAAAAATATATATATATATATATATAAAATTTGGTATCTCTGTAATAGTACTGACCATCAAAATATAGATAATGTCATTTTTCCCGCACAGTTTTCACTGCAATAACAAAACCCAAAAAGCAAAGGCAGAGTTCCTGCCCTTTCTTTACCCTGCTTCCCAACAAGCTAAATAAAAAGCAATCAAAAAATCGTATGTACCCCTAAAATAGAACCAATGATAGAGCTCAGTTGAGAGAAAGATAAAATGTGTGGTTGTCAGAAAATGGCTGTACTGGTCTCCAGAGGCTGATCAATAGCAACATGGCACCTGTCGACCATTCCACCAAAATCTGCCCTCCAAAAACCATATGGTGCTCCTTCTCTTCTGATCCCTGTCAATTTAATGAACGTGAGATTGTCCACATTGGCTGTGGACAGACGGCTGCTCTTGTCTGTGATAACGTCCCCTGCCGTGCTAAATACACGTTCATACAATACATTGGCAGTAGGGCAGGCCAGCACCTCCAAGGCGTAAGGGACAAGCTCAGGCCATGTGCCCAATTTTGAGACCCAGAAGTTGAATGGGTCAGACCCATCATTCAGTACGTGTAGGTGTGTGCACACATAACGCTCCACCATGTTGCTGAAATGCTGCCTCCTGGTAAGACGTTGCATATCAGCTGGTGGTGCTGGTTGTTGTAACGTGGTGACAAAGCTTTTCCATATTTCGGCCATGCTAACCCTGCCTTATGAGGTGCTGACAGAGCCCTGGCTGCGTTGGCGACCTCTTCCTCCTCCTCTGTCTTCACCTTGTGTTTCCACTGAGCCCCCGCTGTCAGGTGGGAATGCCATCAGCAGTGCATCTACCAGCGTGCACTCAGGGCTGGCCTTCGGTGTTCAGGCGCCCTGTGCGAGCTAATCTAGTGGCGCCCCCCCACCCCACCCCCCAGTTCACCTAAACACAGTAGTGAAGGTATAGATCAACTATAGATCAGCTTCAATGTCACTGTCTGTTGGGGGTCTTTGCGAATTTGGCAAATGCCCAGACAGTGACAGTGCCACTTTAACAGTATAATCAACAATCAGGTTATGTATTGTAGAAACAAGAGTATCATAGTGTCCGCCAAAATATATATTTTGTTCTGGGGTGAAATTCAGTTGCCAAAATAGCAATACCCTGAATCTGGTGTCCCAGCAGTGGCTGGCAAAGTATAATAGTGTCCGCCAAAACATATATTTTGTTCTGGGGTGAAATTCACTTGCCAATATAGCAATACCCTGAATCTGGTGTTCCAGCTGTTGCAGGCCAAGTGTTAATCTGTCCGTAAAAGGGTATATTACACTCAAGGTGTATATACAAGTGCTGAGAGGTTCATCCTCAATAACTTCACACGCTACCATGCATCTACCATTGTATTTCTGTCCATTAAAGGGTATATTACACAAAGTGTTAAAATACAATTGCTGAAGGCATAATCCTAAATATTTTTTCACATGCTACTGTGCATCTCCAAGTATAAATCTGTCCATAAAAGGATACCTTTCATCCAGGGCCTAAATACTAGGCCTACAATTGATATTCCCCTAAATCAATGGTTACTGCTGTGCCTGGATTAGTGTAATACGGTACATAAATAAATAGGCAGATAGTGTTAGGTGCCTGTAAAAAAAAGACCTGAATTTGAAATCAATACATTGGGCCAAATATTTTTTTTCTTATTGTGGTGCTTGGTGAATGGTAACAATGAAGAAAACATCTAGTAAGGGACGCGTACGTGGTCGTGGTGGTGTCAGTGGACCCTCTGGTGCTGGGAGAGGATGTGGCCATTCTGCCACAGCCACACATCCTAGTGAACCAACTACCTCAGGTTCCAGTACCCGCCAGAATTTACAGCGATATTTGGTAGGGCCCAATGCCATTCTAAGGATGGTAAGGCCTGAGCAGGTACAGGCGCTAGTCAATTGGTTGGCCGACAGTGGATCCAGCACGTTCACAACATTATCTCCCACCCAGTCTTCTGCAGAAAGCGCACAGGTGGCACCTGAAAACCAAGCCCATCAGTCTGTCACATCACCCCCATGCATATCAGGCAAACTGTCTGAGCCTCAAGTTAAGCAGCAGTCTCTTATGCTGTTTGAAGACTCTGTTGGCAGGGATTCCCAAGGGAATCCACCTAGCCCTTCTCCAGTGATGGGTGATATGATATGACGCCTTATTCCTTGCTGTGGATCCACTCTCTCATCTGTCTGGGTGCTGGGGCCTAAATAACAGAAAGTGGCCTTCTCCAGTGGTGGGTGATATGACGCCTTATTCCTTGATGTGGGACCTCTCTCCTCTGTCTGGGTGCTGAGGCCTAAATAACTCAAAGTGGCCTTCTCCAGTGGTGGGTGATAAGACGCCTGATTCTCTGCTGTGGGACCTCTCTCCTCTGTCTGGGTGTTGGGGCCTAAATAACTGAAAGTGGCCTTCTCCAGTGGTGGGTGATATGATGCCTGATTCTCCGCTGTGGGACCTCTCTCCTCTGTCTGGGTGTTGGGGCCTAAATAACTGAAAGTGGCCTTCTCCAGTGGTGGATGATATGATGCCTTATCCCTTGCTTTGGGACCTCTCTGCTCTGTCTGGGTGCTGGGGCCTAAATAACTCAAAGTGGCCTTCTCCAGTGGTGGGTGATATGACGCCTTATTCCTTGCTGTGGGATCTCTCTCCTCTGTCTGAGTCCTGAGGCCTAAATAACTGAAAGTGGCCTTCTCCAGTGGTGGGTGATATGACGGCTGATTCTCTGCTATGAGACCTCTCTCCAATTGATATTGGTTAATGTTTATTTATTTTATTTTAATTCATTTCCCTATCCACATTTGTTTGCAGGCATTTACCTACATTTTGCTGCCTTTTGCAGCCCTCTAGCCCTTTCCTGGACTACAGCATTTTTAGTGCCCAAAAGTCCGGGTCCCCATTGACTTCAATGGGGTTCGGGATGAAGTTCAGGTCGAGTTCGGATCCCGAACCCGAACATTTTCGGGAAGTTCGGCCGAACTTCTCGAACCAGAACATCCAGGTGTTCGCTCAACTCTATCTTTGTCCCATCCCCCCTAATGGAAATCTACTATGGTGAATTGCATTCTGACACTGTATCTGCCAAGCTATGCCTTTTGCCTAGCTCAGAAAGCAGGTTATATGACAGCTCTGGGGAGATTTAGCAGGCCTCAGGCTGTCATGGTAACTGATCTCAGCTCTCAGCGATTTCACTGCAGGTGCTCTGATTGTAAGGTGGAGGGAGCTGAATCAGATCTATTAATTGCAGTTGATCGCCGCATCTGAAGGGTTATATGACAGGGTTTAGAATGATTGCCGCTACCCGATATTGCAGCTGGGTGCCTGCTGTATTATACACCTGGCACCTGGCCATGTACGGAGTGGGCTCATTGCAGCAGCCTGGTCTATACATTCCCTCACACATTATCAAGTACATATAACGAGATAGACCATGTGGCAAATCATAATGAGGTGGTTACTATGGGGAACTTCAATTACCCATATATAGACTGGGAAACTGAAAGTTGGACATCGCATAAAGGAAACAGATTCTTGGCAATAAACAAAGACAATTACCTTTCCCAACTGGTTCAGGACCCAACTAGAGGGATGGCCATACTGGACTTAGTATTAACCAATAGACCTGACAGAACAACAGACTTGCAGGTTGGGGGACACCGTGGAAATAGTGACCATAAAGTAATAACCTTCCAATTATCATTCAAAAGAGCATTTCTACAGGAATGAACAAAAATACCAAACTTCAAAAAAGCTAAATTTAGCCAACTAAGAGAGGCCATAGACCTAACTAACTAAAATAAAAATACAGCCTCAAATTGGTAAATCTTTAAAAGCATACTAAAATCTCATTGTGAGAGGTACATACCGTATGGGAATAAAAGGTTAAGGAACAAAAAGAAACCAATGTGGATAAATAGAACTGTAATGAAAGCAATAAATGACAAAAAAAAAGCATATCAATCACTAAAACAGGACGGTAGCAAGGAAGCACTGACAAACTATAAGGAAAAAAATAGAACATGTAAAAAACAAATAAAAGCGGCCAAACTAGAAACCGAGAGATTAATTGCCAAAGAGAGTAAAACTAACCCTAAAATGTTCTTCAATTATATAAATGTTAAAAAGTATAAATCTGAAGGTGTCGGCCCTTTAAAGAGTAATGACTGGGGAGTAGCAGAGAGCAACGAGGAAAAAGCAAAGCTGTTAAATATTTTTTTCTCCAATGTATTCACTGAGGAAAATAAACTGTCAGATGAAATGCAGAATGTAAAAATAAATCCCTCATTAAAAGTGTCCTGTCTAACCCAGTAAGAAGTACAACAGCGACTTAAAAAAAATTAAAATAGACAAATCACCAGGACCGGATGACATACACCCCCATATTCTAAGAGAATTAAGTAATGTCATAGCCAGACCCTTATTTATGATATCTGCGGACTCTATACTGACAGGGAATGTTCCACAGGATTGGCGCATAGCAAATGTGGTGCCAATATTCAAAAAGGGTCCAAAAACAGAGCCTGGAAACTATAAGCCGGTAAGTTTAACATCTGTTGTGGGGAAACTGTTTGAAGGTTTTCTAAGAGATGCTATCTTAGAGGATCTCAATGGAAATAAGCAAATAACGCCATGAGGGATTGGTCATGCCAAACTAATTCAATCAGCTTCTATGAGGAGGTAAGTTCTAGACATGACAGCGGCGAATCAATGGATGTTGTATATCTGGACTTCTCTGAAGCATTTGAAACTGTACCACATAAAAGGTTAGTATATAAAATAAGAATGCTCGTACTAGGAGAAAATGTCTGTATGTGGGTAAGTAACTGGCTCATTGATAGACAACAGAGGGTGGTTATGAATGGTACACACTCAGATTGGGTCACTCTCACTAATGGGGTACCTCAGGGGTCGTATTGGCCCTATTCTCTTCAATATATTTATTAATGATCTTGTAGAAGGCTTGCATGGTAAAATATCATTTTGTGCAGATGACACTAAAGTGTGTAAAGTAATTAACACTGAAGAGGACAATATACTGCTACAGAGGGATATGGATAGATTGGAGGCTTGGGCAGATAAGTGGCAGATGAGGTTTAACACTGAAAAATTTAAAGTTATGCACATGGGAAGGAATAATGCAAGTCACCCGTACATACTAAATGGTATAACACTGGAATTTTGATAAACAGCAAACTAAGCTTTAAAAAACAGTGTCAGGCGGCTGCTGCCAAGGCCTATAAGATAATGGGTTGCATCTAAAGGGGCATAGACGCCAGTGATGAGAACATAGTCTTACCACTTTGCAAATCGCTAGTCAGACCACACATGGAGTACTGTGTACAGTTATGGGCTCTTGTAAACAAGGCAGACATAGCAGAGCTGGAGAAGGCTCAGAAGAGGGCAACTAAAGTAATAACTGGAATGGGGCAACTAAAGTACCCTTTAAGATTATCAAAATTAGGGTTATTCACTTTAGAAAAAAGACGACTGAGGAGAGATCTAATTACTATGTATAAATATATCTAGGGTCAGTACAGAGATCTCTCCCATCATCTATTTATCCCCAGAACTGTGACTGTGATGAGGGGACATCCTCTGTGTCTGGAGGAAAGAAGGTTTGTACACAAACATAGAAGAGGATTCTTTACTGTAAGAGCAGTGAGACTATGGAACTCTCTGCCTGAGGAGGTCGTGATGGTGAGTACAATAAAGGAATTCAAGAGGGGCCTGGATGTATTTCTGGAGTATATATAATAATATTACAGGTTATAGCTACTAATAGCTATAGCGTCTGGAAGGAATCTTTTTTCCCCTTAAGTGGGGAAAACTGGCTTTTTGTCCTTCTCTGGACCAACTTGCAGGATGACAGGCCGAACTAGATGGACAAATGTCTTTTTTCGGCCTTATATACTATGTAAATATGTTACTATATACGTGATAATGCATGAAGGAGTTAACAGGACCAGATGCTTGCCTTGTTTATACAAACAGATGGTAGCGTTAGGAGAAGCAGTTGCTTGTTCTGAACATGTGTCCAAAAATCATGCCTTAATGGGGGCAGATGCAAGCCCCTGTTTAGACACACACACGCTAGTGTTGGAAGAAACAGTGACTTGGTCTGTTCTGAACAAGCATCTAAAAATGATGCTTTAATGGTGTCCCTGTTTACCTGTCCTTGTTTACACCTGTCCCTGTTTAGACACACACACATACACACACACACTAGTGTCAGAAGAAACAGTGGCTTGTTTTGTTCTGAACAAGTATCCAAAAATTCTGCCCCTGTTTATACATACACAAGTGTTAATATTAGACGAAACTGTGACATGCTCTGAACAAGCCTCAAAAAATTCTGAACAAGTAGCAATACAGTGTGGAAGTGGAAGGAATAAGCTATATAAGGGTAATAGTGATAGCAATAATAGTGATAGCAGTAGCAGCACTACAAGAAACAGTATATATGTGGGTATGTACTAGTAGTATTAGTGGCAAGGCAGTGGATTTGTGGGCGCTGTTTAATGGTAATGGTACAGGCAATAGGGGGAATAGCAGCTGCAACTGCAGATCTATTCATTGGCCTTATCCAGAGGTGTGTGAAAATCCTCACAGCTCAAAGGCTCATTCTGTGAACAGTGATTCTTTTTGTACACTTATGGAGGACAACTTTGTCTCATTTGGGTGTGATGACACCTACTGCTACACTGAAAAACCTCTCTGAGATGACAATGGAAGCTATGGAAGACATTACAGCAAGAGCAAACTGGGCCAGTTCTGGACACTGTTCCAATCTGCCTGAACAACAAAATTGAGGCAGCAGTTCACTAGTTCCATGTAAGCAGGCTCGGACTGGCCCACAGGGGTACAGGGGAATCCCCCGGTGGGCCCCTGAGCAAGGTGGGCCCCTAGTCTCCCACTCACTGCACAAGTGGCACATAACACAGTAGACTGCACTAAATACATATATTCAATGTACAGCGCCTCAACCATGTTCATATAAAAAGCGTGTTAGATTATTTATTATATTTGAATGTATCCATATGGTGGGCCCCCAAAATGAAATTTTCCTGGTGGGCCCTAGGTACCCTAGTCCGACACTGCATGTCTAGACTCGTGGCAAACTACAGTTTAAAACAAATGGAATAAATATAGTACTTGGTAAAATTCTTTACTTCAGTAAAACAGCACACACATAAAACATTGTAATGGCAGTCCCATAGGCTTGATCTACATGTATCGAATGCTAACAGCATTCTTACTCATGGAAAGAACATATCTGTTTGCTGATTTACCTCAGGCTGCCACAGAACATATAAAATTACTCCATGTAACAAACTGAACTGGCTGCTGCAGCTTCTGCTGCTTGTTGTAGCAGAGGCAGAGAGAGAATGGTGACCTAAAGGTCTGTGAAGATGCAGAACTGCCCTACATTTGGAAAATGATAAGAAATGTTTTATGGACAGCTGTCCAGAAGTACAAATGCAGAGAACAATAAAATTTGGGTGAAGGAGTAGAAACATGTCACATTTGCAGGACAATGAGACATATGTTATGGACAGCTGGTCATAAACATTACTGCTTGCTGAATTAAATTTTAATGAAGGTGCAGAACTCTGCAACGAAAAGAAACATTTTGTGGACATATAGACCAAGCCACATTTTGCAAATCTGATATGTTTCAGTTTATGTGGTAATAACTCTGGAACACTTTTACTGATATAAGTGATTCTGAGATTGTTTTCTCGTGACTTATTGTACTTTATGATAGTGGTAAATTTGAGTCAATATGTTTCACCTTTCTTTAAAAAAAAAAATCCAGAATTTAAAGAAAATGTGAAACAATTCACAATTTTTGAAATTTGAATGTCTCTGCTTTTAAAGCAGATTGTGATATCTCATAAAATAGTTGTTACTGTACATTTCCCAGATATTTACTTCATGTTGGCATTATTTTGAAAATGTCATTTTATTTTTCAGGAAGTTTTAGAAGCAATTCCTAAAATTTTTAAGAACATTTCCAAAACCCACTTTTTAAGGACCAGTTCAGTTATGAAGTCACTTTGTGGGACTTACATAGTAGAAACCACTAGAGTTGAGCGAATCCAAACTGTAAAGTTCGGGTTCGTAGCGAATTATGGGGTGTTCCGGACCCGGACCAGAACATTTTAAAAAAAAGTTTGGGTTCGGGTCCGTTGTTCGGCGATTTCTTCCCGCTTTCTGAAGGGCTGCACAGCAGCCATACAGCTAGCGTTTTACCTCTTGCCCTGAGAAGCCATCACAGCCATGCCTACTAATGACATGGCTGTGATGGGCCAAGTGAAGCATGTGACCATGCTAATATTTAAGCTGGAGTCACGTAGTACTGCCCATCACTCTGCTCTGTTTAGTGTAGGGATAGGATGCAGCTGCTGTGAGGGCGATATTAGGCAGGTAAAACTCAGCAAAACCACTTAATGAAGTGATTGATCTACAGCTGTGAATCATTCAACTTCTATTAGTTCATTACTCACTAGTTTTTAGGCTGCCCAGTGCGTTTTTCTGTCACTTTTTTCTGGGGTGATCGGCGGCCATTTTGTGATCTTTTGGTGCACCAGCACATATTTTGAGCTGCCACTAAGTTCAACATACATCTTTGGGTTCAAAAGTAGGCTTTTTTTTTTGCAATATTCTACATCAGGGGTTGTGCTTATTGTCACACCTTGAAACACAGGATAGAAATTGCAATATTTTTTTGAGGGGTCAAATTCAATTGCCCAAATACCAATCCCCTAAATCTGGTGGTCCAGCTGTGGCTGGCTAAGTTTAATACTGTCCGTCAAAGGATAGATTTTTTTCTGGGGTGAAATTCAATTGCCAAAATAACAATCCCCTAAATCTAGTGTTCCAGCTGTGTCTGGCTATGTTTAATACTGTACTTCAAAGGATGGATTTTTTTCTGGGGAGAAATTCAATTGCCAAAATAACAATCCCCTAAATCAGTGGTTTTAGCTGTTGCTGGCCAAGTGTAATACTGTCCATAAAAGGATAGATTTTTTTTGTGGGGTGAAATTAAATTGCCCAAATAACAATCCCCTAAATCTGGGGTTCCAGCTGTGGCTGGTCAAGTGTAATACTGTCTGTCAAAGAATAGATTTTTTGTGGGGTGAAATTCAATTGCCAAAATGCCAATCCCCAAAATCTGGTTTTCCAGCTGCGACTGGCTAAGTTTAATACTGTCCATCAAAGGATAGATTTTTTTTCTGAGGTGAAATTAAATTGCCCAAATAACAATCCCCTAAATCTGGAGTTCCAGTTGTGGCTGGCCAAGTGTAATACTGTCTGTAAAAGGATAGATTTTTTTGTGGGGTTAAATTCTATTGCCAGAATACCAAAACCCTAAATCTGGGGTTCCAGCTGTGGCTGGCCAAGTGTAAAACTGCCTGTCAAAGGATAGATTTTTTGGTGGGGTGAAATTCAATTGCCAAAATACCAATCCCCTAAATCTGGTGTTCCAGCTGTCTGGCTAAGTTTAATACTGTAATTCAAAGAATAGATTTTTTTCTGGGGGGAAATTCAATTGCCAAAATAACAATCCCCTAAATCAGTGGTTTTAGCTGTTGCTAGCCAAGTGTAATACTGTCCGTAAAAGGATAGATTATTTTGTGGGGTTAAATTCAATTGCTAAAATACCAATCCCCTAAATCGGTGGTTTTAGCTGTTGCTAGCCAAGTGTAATACTGTCTGTCAAAGGATAGATTTTTTTGTGGGGTGAAATTCAATTGCCTGAATACCAAAACCCTAAATCTGGGGTTCCAGCTGTGGCTGGCTAAGTGTAATACTGTCCATCAAAGAATACATTTTTTGTGGGGTGAAATTCAATTGCCAAAATGCCAAAACCCTAAATCTGGTGTTCCAGCTGTGGCTGGCTCAGTTTAATACTGTACTTCGAAGGATAGATTTTTTTCTGGGGTGAAATTCAATTGCCAAAATAACAATCCCCTAAAGCAGTGGTTTTAGCTGTTGCTGGCCAAGTGTAATACTGTCTGTCAAAGGATAGATTTTTTTGTGGGGTGAAATTCAATTGCCAAAATGCCTATCCCCTAAATCTGGTGTTCCAGCTGTGGCTGGCTAAATTTAATACTGTCCATCAAAGGATAGATTCTTTTCTGGGGTGAAATTAAATTGCCCAAATAACAATCCCCTAAATCTAGGGTTCCAGCTGTGGCTGGCCAAGTGTAATACTGTCCGTAAAAGGATAGATTATTTTGTGGGGTTAAATTCAATTGCCAAAATACCAATCCCCTAAATCTGGTGTTCTAGCTGTGGCTGGCTAAGTTTAATACTATACGTCAAAGGATAGATTTTTTTCTGGGGTGAAATTCGATTGCCAAAATACCAGTCTCCTAAATATGTGGTTTTAGCTGTTGCTGGCCAAGTGTAATACTGTCCGTCAAAGGATATATTTTTTAGGGGGTGAAATTCAATTGCCAAAATAACAATCCCCTAAATCTGGTGTTCCAGCTGTGGCTGGCTAAGTTTAATACTGTCTGTCAAAGGATAGATTTTTTTCTGGGGTGAAATTAAATTGCCAAAATAACAATCCCCTAAATCTGGGGTTCCAGCTGTGGCTGGCCAAGTGTAATACTGTCCGTAAAAGGATAGATTATTTTGTGGGGTTAAATTCAATTGCCAAAATACCAATCCCCTAAATCGGTGGTTTTAGCTGTCGCTAGCCAAGTTTAATACTGTCCTTCAAAGGATAGATTTTTTTGTGGGTTGAAATTCGATTGCCAAAATACCAATCTCCTAAATCGGTGGTTTTAGCTGTTGCTAGCCAAGTTTAATACTGTCCGTCAAAGGATAGATTTTTTTGCGGGGTAAAATTCAATTGCCAAAATGACAATCCCCTAAATCTGGTGTTCCAGCTGTGGCTTGCTAAGTTTAATACTGTCCATCAAAGTATATATTTTTTTCTGGGGTGAAATTTAATTGCCCAAATAACAATCCCCTAATTCTAGGGTTCCAGCTGTGGCTGGCCAAGTGTAATACTGTCCGTCAAAGAATAGATTTTTTGGTGGGGTGAAATTCGATTGCCAAAATACCAATCCCCTAAATCTGGTGTTCCAGCTGTGGCTGGCTAAGTTTAATACTCTCTTTTAAAGGATAGATTTTTTTGTGGGGTGATATTCAATTGCCAAAATACCAATCCCCTAAATCTGGTGTTCCAGCTGTCGCTGGCTAAGTTTAAGGCTACATGCACACGACCGTTGGTGTTTTGCGGTCCGCAAATCGCGGATCCGCAAAACACGGAAGCTGTTCCGCGTTCCGTTCCGCATTTTGCGGAACGGAACGCGGCCCATTATAGAAATGCCTATTCTTGTCCGCAAAACGGACAAGAATAGGACATGCTATATTTTTTTTGCGGGGGCACGGAACGGAGCAACGGATGCGAACAGCACACGGAGAGCTGTCCGCATCTTTTGCGGCCCCATTGAAATGAGTGGGTCCGCGGCCGAGCCGCGAAATATGCGGCTCGGACGCGGACCCGAACAACGGCCGTGTGCATGAGGCCTAATACTGTCTGTCAATTGCCAAAATAACAATCCCCTAAATCTGGGGTTCCAGCTGTGGCTGGCCAAGTGCAATAATGTCCGTAAAAGGATAGATTTTATTTTTGGGGTGAAATTCAATTGCCAGAATACCAAAACCCTAAATCTGGGGTTCCAGCTGTGGCTGGCCAAGTGTAATACTTTAAGTCAAAGAATAGATTTTTTGTGGGGTAAAATTCAATTGCCAAAATGCCTGTTCCAGCTGTGGCTGGCTCAGTTTAATACTGTAATTCAAAGAATAGATTTTTTTCTGGGGTGAAATTCAATTGCCAAAATAACAATCCCCTAAATCAGTGGTTTTAGCTGTTGCTAGCCAAGTGTAATACTGTCCGTCAAAGGATAGATTTTTTTGTGGGGTGAAATTCAATTGCCAAAATTCCAATCCCCTAAATCTGCTGTTCCAGCTGTGGCTGGCTATTTTTATTCTGTCCATTAAAGGATAGATTTTTTTCTGGGGTGAAATTAAATTGCCCAAATAACAATCCCCTAAATCTGGGGTTCCAGCTGTGGCTGGCCAAGTGTAATACTGTCCGTAAAAGGATAGATTATTTTGTGGGGTTAAAGTCAATTGCCAAAATACCAATCCCCTAAATCTGGTGTTCTAGCTGTGGCTGGCTAAGTTTAATACTGTCCGTCAAAGGATAGATTTTTTTGTGGGGTGAAATTCAATTGCCAGAATACCAATCTCCTAAGGCTACATGCACATGTTTTTTGCTGTCCGCAAATCGCGGATCCGTCTTCCTTTTTTTTTTCACATACATATCCTTTCCGTGTGTCCGCAAATTTTGTAGGTTGTGTTTCCGTGTCTTCCATTTTCTTTTGCGGAACCGCAAAAAAAAAAGGAAGGCTTAAACCAGTTTCTCAAAGTACCTGTACAAGTTCCCTGGTTTCAAAGCAACCATCCGCAAAAAAATGCGGATGGATGCGGATGACAAACGGATGGCTTCCGTTGGTCATCCGCATTTTTTGCGGACCCATTGACTTCTATGGGTCCCCAAATCGTTTTTTGCGGACAAGAATAGGACATGCCATATTTTTTTTGCGGACATGAAATGCGGACAGCAGACGTGGACAGGCAAAGGAGGAGGCATCCGCATTTTTAACGGATCCATACAAATGAATGGGAAACCATCGGATCCGCAAAAAAAACGTAACGGAGGCCGCAAAAAACCACTGCCGTGTGCATGTAGGCTAAATCTGTGGTTTTAGCTTTTGCTCGCCAAGTGTAATACTGTCCGTCAAAGGATAGATTTTTTTCTGGGGTTAAATTTAATTGCCAAAATACCAATCCCCTTAATCTGGTGTTCCAGCTGTGGCTGGCTAAATATAATACTGTCCATCCACATTTGATTGCAGAGGATTTACCTACATTTTGCTGCCTTTTGCAGCCCTCTAGCCCTTTCCTGGGCTATTTTATAGCCTTTTTAGTGCCCAAAAGTTCAGGTCCCCATTGACTTTAATGGGGTTCTGGTTCAGGGTCAAGTTCGGGTCGAGTTCGGATCCCGAACAATTTCGTGAAGTTCGGCCGAACTTCTCGAACCCGAACATCCAGGTGTTCGCTCAACTCTAGAATCCACCCATAAAGTACCCTAATTTAGAAACTACACCCTTCAAGTTATTCAAAACTGATTTTACAAACTTTATTTACCCTTTTGGTGTGCCACAAGAATGAAAGGAAAATGGAGGTGAAATATCAAAATTTCACTTTTTGTGCAGATTTTCCATTTTAATTTAATTTTCCGTGTAACACAGCAAGAAAACTTAATATTTATTACCCTGAAACTCCCAAAAAGTGACCCCATTTTGTAAACTATGGGATGAGGTGACAGTTTAATTGGTAGTATTTTGGAGTACATAAGATTTTTTATTGCGTGACATTACTCTTTTTGTGAGGCAAGGTAACAAATAAATGGCTGTTCTGGTACAGTTTTTATTTTTTGTTTTTTACGGATTTCTCCTGACAGGATAGATCATGTTTGGCTTTTATAGAGCAGGTTGATATTGACACGACAATACCAAATATGTGTATTTTTTGTTTGTTTTTTCAGTTTTGCAGAATAAAGATTTTTTAAACCAAAAATAATGTTTTTGTATCTTCATATTCTGAAAGCTACATTTCTTTTTTTTTTTTTTTTGCTTATCATCTTGTGCTGGTGCTCTTTTTTTGCAGAAAGAGCTGCCATTTTTATTGGTACCATTTTTGGGTATATATGATTTTTTGATCATTCAAATTGCCAAAATACCAATCCCCTAAATCTGGTGTTCCAGTTGTGGCTGGCTAAGTTTAATACTGTCCATCAAAGTATAGATTTTTTTCTGGGGTGAAATTAAATTGCCCAAATAACAATCCCCTAATTCTAGGGTTCCAGATGTGGCTGGCCAAGTGTAATACTGTCCGTCAAAGAATAGATTTTTTGGTGGGGTGAAATTCAATTGCCAAAATGCCAATCCCCTAAATCTGGTGTTCAAGCTGTGGCTTGCTAAGTTTAATACTGTCCATCAAAGTATAGATTTTTTTCTGGGGTGAAATTAAATTGCCCAAATAACAATCCCCTAATTCTAGGGTTCCAGCTGTGGCTGGCCAAGTGTAATACTGTCCGTCAAAGAATAGATTTTTTGGTGGGGTGAAATTAAATTGCTAAAATACAAATCTCCTAAATCTATGGTTTTAGCTGTTGCTTTCCAAGTGTAATACTGTTTGTCAAAGGATATATTTTTTGGGGGGTGAAATTCAATTGCCTAAATGCCAATCCCCTAAATCTGGTGTTCCAGCTGTGGCTGGCTCAGTTTAATACTGTCCATCAAAGTATAGATTTTTTTCTGGGGTGAAATTAAATTGCCCAAATAACAATCCCCTAATTCTAGGGTTCCAGCTGTGGCTGGCCAAGTGTAATACTGTCCGTCAAAGAATAGATTTTTTGGTGGGGTGAAATTAAATTGCTAAAATACCAATCTCCTAAATCTATGGTTTTAGCTGTTGCTTTCCAAGTGTAATACTGTTTGTCAAAGGATAGATTTTTTTCTGGGGTGAAATTCAATTGCCAAAATAACAATCCCCTAAAGCAGTGGTTTTAGCTGCTGCTGGCCAAGTGTAATACTGTCCATCAAAGGATAGATTTTTTTCTGGGGTGAAATTAAATTGCCCAAATAACAATCCCCTAAATCTGGGGTTCAAGCTGTGGCTGGCCAAGTGTAATACTGTCCATAAAAAGATAGGTTATTTTGTGGGGTTAAATTCAATTGCCAAAATACCAATCCCCTAAATCTGGTGTTCTAGCTGTGGCTGGCTAAGTTTAATACTATACGTCAAAGGATAGATGTTTTTTGTGGGGTGAAATTCAATTGCCAAAATACCAATCCTCTAAATCTGGTGTTCCAGTTGTGGCTGGCTAAGTTTAATACTGTCCGTCAAAGGATAGATTTTTTTGTGGGGTGAAATTCTATTGTCAAAATACCAATCTCCTAAATCGGTGGTTTTAGCTGTTGCTAGCCAAGTGTAATACTGTCCGTCAAAGGATAGATTTTTTTGTGGGGTTAAATTCAATTGCCAAAATACCAATCCCCTTAATCTGGTGTTCCAGCTGTGGCTGGCTAAGTTTAATACTATACGTCAAAGGATAGATGTTTTTTGTGGGGTGAAATTCAATTGCCAAAATACCAATCCTCTAAATCTGGTGTTCCAGTTGTGGCTGGCTAAGTTTAATACTGTCCATCAAAGTATAGATTTTTTTTCTGGGGTGAAATTAAATTGCCCAAATAACAATCCCCTAATTCTAGGGTTCCAGCTGTGGCTGGCCAAGTGTAATACTGTCAGTCAAAGAATAGATTTTTTGGTGGGGTGAAATTCGATTGCCAAAATATCAATCTCCTAAATCTATGGTTTTAGCTGTTGCTTTCCAAGTGTAATACTGTTCGTCAAAGGATATATTTTTTGGGGGGGTGAAATTCAATTGCCAAAATACCAATCCCCTAAATCTGGTGTTCCAACTGTGGCTGGCTAAGTTTAATACTGTCTTTTAAAGGATAGATTTTTTTGTGGGGTGAAATTCAATTGCCAAAATAGCAATCCCCTAAATCTGGTGTTCCAGCTGTGGCTGGCCAAGTGCAATAATGTCCGTAAAAGGATAGATTTTATTTCTGGGGTGAAATTCAATTGCCAGAATACCAAAACCCTAAATCTGGGGTTCCAGCTGTGGCTGGCCAAGTGTAATACTTTAAGTCAAAGAATAGATTTTTTTGTGGGGTAAAATTCAATTGCCAAAATGCCTGTTCCAGCTGTGGCTGGCTCAGTTTAATACTGTAATTCAAAGGATAGATTTTTTTTCTGGGGTGAAATTCAATTGCCAAAATAACAATCCCCTAAATCAGTGGTTTTAGCTGTTGCTAGCCAAGTGTAATACTGTCCGTCAAAGGATAGATTTTTTTGTGGGGTGAAATTAAATTGCCCAAATAACAATCCCCTATATCTGGGGTTCCAGCTGTGGCTTGCCAAGTGTAATACTGTCCGTAAAAGGATAGATTATTTTGTGGGGTTAAAGTCAATTGCCAAAATACCAATCCCCTAAATCTGGTGTTCTAGCTGTGGCTGGCTAAATTTAATACTGTCCGTCAAAGGATAGATTTTTTTGTGGGGTGAAATTCAATTGCCAGAATACCAATCTCCTAAGGCTACATGCACATGATTTTTGCTGTCCGCAAATCGCGGATCCGTCTTCCTTTTTTTTTTTTTCACATCCACATCCTTTCCGTGTGTCCGCAAATTTTGTAGGTTGTGTTTCCGTGTCTTCCATTTTCTTTTGCGGAACCGCAAAAAAAACGGAAGGCTTAAACCAGTTTCTCAAAGTACCTGTACAAGTTCCCTGGTTTCAAAGTAATTGTAGCTGGTGCTTTTTTTTGCAGAAAGAGCTGCCATTTTTATTGGTACCATTTTTGGGTACATATGATTTTTTGATCATTCAACATGACACTTTTTTGGCGCAAGGAGACACAAAGAATTGCTATTTTGGCGCAGTTTTTATTTTTATTTTTTTAACAGCTTTTACCTGAGGGGGTAGATCATGTGATATTTTATAGAACAGGTCATTACAAACATAGCAATACCTAATATGTCTATTTTTTTTTGACGGTTTAATTGGTACTACTTTTTGTGATGTAAGGTGACAAAAACAATGACACTTTTTGCTCAGTTTAAATTTTTTTCTTTTACGGCTTTCACCTGAGGTAGTAGATTATGGATCCTTGTTATAGAGCATGTTGGCGTTACGGATGTGGCAATACCTATCATGTCTGTTTTTTTAAACACGAGTTTATGGTGAGGGTTTTTCTTTTTTCTTTACTTGAAACTTTTTACTTTATTTATTCACTTTTTTATTTATTTATTTTTTTGTCCCATTGTGGGACTTCACCTTTTCAGGGTTTGATCCCTGTTTAAATTCAGTACAATACATTGTGTATTCTACTGAATTAAACTGCCAGCATCTTACACAGTAAGACGTTTACAGTTGGCTAGGAGACCCAGGGGCTACGGTAGCTGGCACGCTCCGATGCCTTTGTAAAGGCATCGGAGCTGCCATGGCAATCATCGGCCCCCTGTCAGCGCAGCAGGTGGGGCTAATGGAGTCAGAGAGAGCACCCCCCAAAAAAAAAACCTGCACGTGCCACAGTTAGAGCTGACCTCAACATGTGAAAGGGTTAATCTGCTCGCATTGCCAAAGACAGCGATGCCGGCGGATGCAGCAGGGGCCCGGCTATCAGTAACAGCAGGGCCTGTACTGTGAATCGGGTGGGTGCATGCAAAAAGCCGCATTACCTCATGTACATATACGTGAATATGCGTGATGGGGTTAAAGTGTAACAATTTTTTTTTCTTGTGATGTTTTCGGGCAGTGATTCTGACTAGGGATGAGTGGACCTGTGGATGTTCAGGTCCGATGGGTTCGGCCGAACTTTCTTTCAAAGTTCGGTTCGGATACCTGAGCATGACCTGAACTTGAACCCCTTTGAAGTCAACTTTGGTGCTGTCGAACTTTGGTGCTGTAAAAGAAGAAAAATGGGGGAGCAGGGGAATTGCACTGCAAACAAATGTGGATAGGGATGACTTAAAATAACATAGAATACATCAAAATACAAAATAATCATTTTGAACCAGGAGGCGGAGGTCTAAGTGGAGTAGGAAGTAGGAGGCTGTGGACATGTAGGTGAAAAAGGTGGAGGAGGTGGAGGAGGTAACCAGCACTGTTTTGTGTTTTATTTTTTTCCTTTAATTTTTTAATATGTCTGTGACCTATAGCCATTTTTTGGGGTGTAGCCAATATACTTCTCTACTCTGCCAATATAAGAAATAATAATCTTGAACCAGGAGACAGAGGTCTGAGTGGAGGAGGAGGTGGACATGGCGGTGTAGGTGGAAGGAGGTGGTAGCCAAGACTGTATTTGTGATTTGTTTTTTATTATTATAATGTTTTTATTTGAGAAGACCCCAAAACATTGGGAAATAACAAACAGAACAAACTGCGCCGGAGTATAACAATGGTTGGATGCTGTCAGTATGCTTCTTTATTCTGCACAAGGTACGGAAAAGTCTTTTGGGATCCATGCCTGGTTCATTCTAATGAATGTGAGCTTGTCCATGTTCGCTGTGGACAGGCAGATGCGCCTGTTCGTGATCACACCCCCTGCATTGCTAAACACATATTCAGCCAATACACTTGCCTCAGGGAAGGCCAGCACCTCAAAGGCTTAAAGGGCAAGCTCAGGCCATGTATCCAATTTGGAGACCCAGAAGTTAAATAGGGCAGATCTATCAGTCAGTAGATACAGACATGTGCACACGTACCGTTCCACCATGTTTCTGAAACGCTGCCTCCTGCTAAGATGGTCCGTATCGGATGGTGGTGCTGGATGTTGTGGTGTGCTGATGAAGCCTTTCCACATTTAGGCCATGCTAACCCACCCTTCTGAGGTGCTCCATCTGTGTTAGTGACTTCTTTGTCTGCTTTCTGCTTCCACTGAACCCCCGCTGTCATGTCTGAACACCATCAGTAGCGCATGTATCAGTGTGCGCTTGTAATCACCATCTTCCAATCACGCTCCAGTGATGGAAGTAAGGATGGCATTTTGGTAACAATCAGGGCAACTTTGCGGTTGTTGCGCAGGCACTGCAGCATGTACTCGCTCATGTGTACTGGGCTGCACTGAGGCAATAACAAGCTTTCCTCAACGGGAGGTATATTGTCTGTGTCCTCTGTAGCCCTCCAGGCATGCTCCAGTGATGCCTATGAGCTGATTTGGGTGCCACCCTGCTGTGAACATGGATCCTCCTAATCATCATCCTCCTCATCCTCCAAAACTGTGCCCAGACTGGACAGTTGTGTACCTGGTTGCTGTTGGTGCATAAACCCACCCTCTGAGCCATGTGTGGACAGCTGGCCTGATAACAGTGGGAATGATCCCTGTTCCTTCTCCTCTTCCTCCTGTGCCACATCCTCATCCATCATCAACTGAAGCATTTTTTCAAGGAGGCATAGAAGGGGGATAGTAACGCTGATTACATTTCATTAGTGCAGGCCTTGTTGGTGGAGTACTCAAAAAAACGCAGCATGGCACACACCATTTCTGCATGGAGGCCCACTCGTTCGTGCTGAAGTGGTGCTGTTCTGCAGAATGATTTAGCCTTGCGTGCTGCATCTGAAACTCCACTATCGCCTGCTGCTGCTCGCACAGTCTTTCCAGCATATGCAAGGTGGAGTTTCACCTTGTGAGTACAGTCGTTGCCAAAAGTTTTGAGAATTACATAAATATTGGAAATTGGAAAAGTTGCTGCTTAAGTTTTTATAATATCAATTTGCATATACTCCAGAATGTTATAAAGAATAATCAGATGAATTGAATAGTCCTTCTTTGCCATGAAAATTAACTTGATCCCAAAAAAACCTTTCCACTGCATTTCATTGCTATCAATAAAGGACCTGCTGAGATCATTTCAGTAATCGTCTTGTTAACTCAGGTGAGAATGTTGATGAGCACAAGGCTGGAGATCATTATGTCAGGCTGATTGGGTTAAAATGGCAGACTTGACATGTTAAAAGGAGGGTGATGCTTGAAATCATTGTTCTTCCATTGTTAACCATGGTGACCTGCAAAGAAACGAGTGCAGCCATCATTGCATTGCATCAAATTGGCTTCACAGGCAAGGATATTGTGGCTACTAAGATTGCACCTCAATCAACATTTTATAGGATCATCAAGAACTTCAAGGAAAGAGGTTCAATTCTTGTTAAGAAGGCTTCAGAGCGTCCAAGAAAGTCCAGCAAGCGCCAGGATCGTATCCTAAAGAGGATTCAGCTGCGGGATCGGAGTGCCACCAGTGCAGTGCTTGCTCAGGAATGGCAGCAGGCAGGTGTGAGCGCATCTGAACGCACGGTGAGGTGAAGACTTTTGGAAAATAGCCTGGTGTCAAGAAGGGCAGCAAAGAAGCCACTTCTCTCCAAAAAAAACATCAGGGACAGATTGATCTTCTGCAGAAAGTATGGTGAATGGACTGCTGAGGACTGGGGCAAAGTCATATTCTCCGATGAAGCCTCTTTCCGATTGTTTGGGGCATCTGGAAAAAGGCTTGTCCGGAGAAGAAAAGGTGAGCGCTACCATCAGTTCTGTGTCATGCCAACAATAAAGCATACTGAGACCATTCATGTGTGGGGTTGCTTCTCATCCAAGGGAGTGGGCTTACTCACAATTTTGCCCAAAAACACAGCCATGAATAAAGAATGGTACCAAAACACCCTCCAACAGCAACTTCTTCCAACAATCCAACAACAGTTTGGTGAAGAACAATGCATTTTCCAGCACGATGGAGCACCGTGCCATAAGGCAAAAGTGATAACTAAGTGGCTCGGGGACCAAAACATTGCCATTTTGGGTCCATGGCCTCGAAACTCCCCAGATCTTAATCCCATTTAGAACTTGTGGTCGAGGCTCCGGTGGTGAGCTTGGTGTATCCTAACCCTAAGCGGCTTGAGGTGTGCCTTGTAGCCGCGCCCGTGATATACCAATAAAGGGGGCATACCATGGAATGAATGATGAAAATGGGAGAGAGTATTTATGGGAGGGAACACAGGGTGGGCCGTAGCTGAAGGACGCCGGACCTTGGATGAGAAGGGGCGGCGTATAAATACCCTGCGCCCCTCCCACAAATGCAGGCTGTGACCAGCCTGCCCCACTTGTGGTCGAGGCTCCGGTGGTGAGCTTGGTGTATCCTAACCCTAAGCGGCTTGAGGTGTGCCTTGTAGCCGCGCCCGTGATATACCAATAAAGGGGGCAAAAGTTACTTTTAGGTAGAAGTTTATTGTATCAAATTACAAGACCAAGGTGTTGAAAGCCCTGGCGATTTCAACTTCGGGGTGCGGAATGTATCGCGCAAAGCACGAGGACTGCCAACGTCCCATTTTGCGGATGACGTGGGCTGGGACTCCATGTTTGGAGGCCGCTGATGCTGCCCCGATTTGAAATGAGTGTCCCGATATGCGTCTGGCGTCGTAACCTGCCCCGGTAGCTAATATACGTATGTGCTCGACAAACCTGGCCGTGGTGAGAGGCCTAACCGGGAATGGAAGCAGCGGGCTATCTGGATCTCGGTTTCCTAACTTGATCAACAGTTGATTGAGGACGGCCACTGGGCACCAGGGGTTATTGGAAGGAACATAATTGATGCGGACTGGCGGACCAACCTGGGAGGTCTTTGATACATCAAGAATGAATACAAAGTGATCCTGAACATGCTGCAAATGCCTGACCCGAGGTCCGGGTTTGCTCGCGTTACGCTGGTGAATTCCCGGGTCTCAAGAACCCGTAGAAACTGAGATATAGAGCTGCCTTGATGATGGTACTCTTGAAGGGGCCAAAAGGGTTCCCGTCTAGAGCCGCAGATAAAAACCTGAACAAGTTTCCCGTGACCGCCTGTCTAGAGGGCTCCTGCCTACCGGAATTCTTTTTAATGCCTCGTAAGGTGGCCTTAACCGCGTGGGAACTGAAAAGGGAGCTGCAGTCTGGGTGCTGGATCATGAAAAAATGCTGAACCCCTGCTAGATACATCCTAACTGTGTTGTAGAACAGACCTAGCTCCTGGTGACAGTAAGCCAGGAAGCAAATGATGATTGTAACTTTGTCTGTCGGACCTCTGGGGTATTTCCGGGAAAATTCCTGGAAAGTTTTCCATCCTGTCCTGTAGTTCCTAATTGTATTGTTGGCCAGAGACCTGTGCATAAGCGCTCGGGCCGCTTCCGCATATGTACTTAGTCCATTAGCAGCGCCTGCAGAGGTGGCGGAGGTATGCCTGTTCTTTCTGCGTCTGGCATGACCTGAAAGAAGATGTCAAATTTTAGGCGTGATAATGCGTCTGCCGCGACATTTTTGGCGCCTTGGATATGCTCACATGTAAAATGAAAATTGAACTGTAAGGCCAGCCATGTCAGCCTGCGGAGGAAGCTCATGATCTTGGGTGCCCGTGCTCGACCCTTGGCCAGAATGTCTACCACCGCCATGTTGTCTGAGATGAAGCGAACCGGATGGTTGGCCCACCGATGGGCCCAAACATAAGCTGCTGCTACTATTGGATAGATCTCCAGCAGGGGCGAGGACCGAACCGCCTGTGAGTCTAGGGCAATCTGCGGAGGCCATGGACCGGCCAACCACTGCCTGCCACATATTGCCCCGAAACCCAGAGAGGCAGCTGCGTCAGTGAAGATGATCGGGCACTATTCTTCCCACTGCGGAACGAAGAGTGAGATACCATTCCACCCTGAAAGAAACCTATCCCACATGGACAGATTGGCCAGGGCATCCCTATCCAGAATGATTCGGGAATCTTGGTCTGGGGCTTCGGGAAGTAACTGAAGGAGCCTAGAGATGAATGCCCTCCCTTGTGACATGACTCTGGAGGCGAAACCGAGCGAACCCAACAGGGATTGGAGTTCTACTCTGGATATGGAGCTGCAGCCGATCGTCCTGGCAATGTTTCCCCTGAGCTCACTCAATTTCTCCTCCAGTAGCCTCGCCTCCATCCAGACTGTGTCCAGAGTAATCCCCAGGAAGGTGAGTACCGTGGCGGGGCCTTCCACTTTGGATGGGGCGACAGGGACGTTGAGGGCTGTGAATATGTTGAGCAATTGATTCAGTGCCTCTGGAGGGGAATCAGGTCGTTCTAACAGTAAAAAGTCGTCTAAGTAGTGAATAACTCTAGGGCATTTCCCGATGTTTACGAGTATCCAGTGGAGGGCCTGGGCAAGTTGGTCGAACAGCCAAGGGCTGCTTTTGGACCCGAAGGTCAAGCGTGTGGAGAAATAATACGAGTCCCTCCACTTGATGCCGTAAAGTCCCCATAGATGTGGATGTATGGGTAGTAACTTAAAGGCGTCTGCAATGTCGGCCTTGGATAGCCATGTTCCTGTACCTAACTGAAGTATGAGTGAAATGGCCTCGTCCAGGGATGCGTATGTCATGGAGAATTCCTCGGAAGGGATTAACGAATTTAGACTGGGTATGATGGATGCATGGGGAGACGACAAGTCGTAGATTAAACGTTTTTTATTGGAAGTTTTCTTGGTGGCTAATCCCAGAGGACTGACCCTGTATTTGGCAAAAGGTGGTTCTATGAAGGGACCGATGATGAAACCCTTGTCTAGTTCTGCCTGCAATAGGGAATCGACTGTCACGGGGTCGTTCAGTGCTGACCGGAGGTTCGGCGTTTCCCAGGATTGGTGGGGGATGGTAACTAAGCCAGTGTAAAATCCTTCCCTGAACCCGGAGAGAAGAAAGTCAACAAAGGCTGGATCGTAGTGATCCTCCAGGAACGTCGCCAGCATCGAGATGTTGATGTCGGCTAGTCAGCTTTTGGCCGACCGTTGGGGGCAAGTGTACTGCGGGTGCGCTCGAAAGCATGTTGCGCAAATATGCAGGGCTTTGCACTTGCTGAAATTGCAAAATGAAAGATTGTAGTTATTGCATAGCTGGCTTCTCCCTAGGAACGTGATGGGCCGCCCTAGTTTGTCTGTGGAAGGGACTGCCTTCTGAATGCCAGATGGGCCGGGCTCCGTTTTGGGCATGGCCGGATTGGCTGAGTTGGGGCACCAGTCGGAGGAATGCAGGTTTGAAAGGCAGCTGGTGCAATTAGGTGTAGGGAGGCCGGAGAAGTGGCGGCAGAACAGTTCCGTATCCAACCCGGCCCAGTTGGTGGGGTGCTGGTATTGTGCCAAGGTGGCCGCCGCCTTGGCCGCAAAAGACCGGTGGTAATCATAGAAAGCAAAACCTCCGTACTTGTACCCCAACTCAGTAACCCTGTGCAGATATGTGTCCAGCTCCTCCCTTCTGTCGGGCTGTGTGGAACATAAGACATCCCTATATAGGCCAAATGCTAGCACGAACTCCGGTATGGTAAGCTTCCTGTTAAGCCGAGAATCCCTTGCCTTGAGTACTACTGATATATCCCCACATGCAATAGTCTTGCTGTCGACCATGTCATGAGTGGATATCAGTATTGCCGCCAGGTTGACATCTTTCCCAGCCAAGATGTCCTTCCTGAGGTTTTCCGGGACAAAATAGGAAGGGCGATATGCAGATTCTCAGGAGCTCTACCTGCCGGCGGGGTAGGGTCATTAGATGTGCTCGCTTCCGCAGTGCTTGCACCGCTAGGGGAAGCCACCCTTGTTTCCACGGTCTGCAGCCGTGAGTCGAAATCCGACATGGAGTTGGGCAAGTTATTGATGGTAGAGTGGAGTTGCGTAAGAGAAAGCTGGATTGTTGATAAGGACACTTGTTCAGCCTGAGCACTCTGGGGATCAGGGAACAGCAGGCGATATAATTCCGCCTTGCGTGCAGAGGCCGAGTGCCGGATGCCTTGCTTGTTTAATTCCGAAATCAGCCTTGGAATCGTCCAAGCCCGATATGAAGAACTGCTGGCTCTCCCTGACACAGCGGATTCCACAATCGAAGCGGTGTCCTCGATGTCGGATCCGTGCGACATGGTGCCTAGGAGCAAGGAGACAATGTACCGACATGTGTTGGAGAAATGACCTTGCGGACACGTGTGCAAATTGTCCCCACGGTGGAAGTATGTGGGGACCGCCGTTCCTGTGAGTGACGTGATAACCAAATGACCCTTACCTGCGGGAGACGAGCTGGATTACCCCGGAATCAAGATAAATGCGTATTTGGCCGTGAGCCGGGTTTGGGGTCCGATCCTACACCTGATAAAACAAATTGTAAGACCTGATTATGTAATAAGCCGATTGACGGCTTAAACCGGGTGGCACTGGCCCCACCTAACAAAATTAGAGCCCGAGGACGAGATGCGTGTGCCGCCGGGGAACGTGCGGGGGTTGGTGAAACTATCGTGGTGGTGGGAGGCGAACAAGTCCTGCGTGAGGCCTAATGCGCGAGTACCCTGCTGAAAATGGAGGGCACATGGGACAGGGAGGATAGAATCGTAGCATCCTGCGGAAAGGAACCTGAGCGTTTCAGGTGACAGGCCCGAGCTTGCCGCAGAAACTCGGCGGAGATTGTGCAGAGAAACCAAGAGGATAGTGTTGTATCCTAGCGCCTGCAGGGGTTCCCCCGCTGGTCTAGTCCGGTTGGTTTCTCTGCACCCTCTCTGGCCTGGACCAGGGCGATCCTGGAAATTTTTTATATATTTTTTTTTTTTCGCGGGAGGCAGGACGTTGCCTTGAGTGATAGCTCTACCATGACACCCTGAAGGACCCTAGGTGCTTGACCCGAAGGGAAGGTATGTAACGAGAGGTGCCCCCCGAGAACGTGAAGGTGACGTGCCGTCTGCGCCGGGCGTGTGATGGCATGAAGACGAATGCGTGATGCTACCCTGTTGAGATGGACCAACCTCCCCTGCTCCCAGGTGGAGCTTACAGTGACAATTAAGCGTGGACTAATTAACATACGATTGTGCAGGTGCTGTAAGTTTTCACCCTAAGGTGGCAATACGGCGCCGCAATCATGCTTGTCCGTGTACCATTCCTAATTTTAAAACCTAGCGTGGAATAGGTATTTTATCACTGATATGAATTGTAACGAAAATCGCATTGACAGCATATACATTAGAAAACCTGGTGTCGTTAATAAGATCAAAGTGTTCTGGGGGACAGCATTCTCGGTGAATGGATGCATGCACAGATGAAGTAGGCTGACGTTATCCCAAACCCCATCTATAGTGTATGAACCTACAAGGTAGCGATATCTGTACTTGGAACATGTGACCCTATTGCAGCCAGTGTATGACCACTGCATGAACTGGATACTAAAACACCTGTTTATTCATTAAATATACCCCAACACCACACACTGGGCAGGAGGCCAAATCATATACCCCAGGCTGTGATACCTCCAGTCCCCGCGATTCCCCGATGGATATCCGGGAACACGCGGTGCACTGCGGCCTGGACTGGAGGACCGAAACCAAGCGAGACCATACACCGGAACGGCAAATGTAGCCCCCCCGCTGTACAGGGCACGTGCCCCGCAAATGAACGAGGCAGCCCCATAATAAAGCGCCGCCTGCAGCACAGGAGAGGACCCTCCCTGTGCTGCTGCCATGTGAATATGGAGAGGAGCCGTCTCCTGCGCTGCCGTTTATGCCCTGTCATGAGAGAAGAGAGTGAGCCGGCCGGAGGGAGAGGGTCCCATGACCACTTCTCCCCGGTCACATGACAAGTCACATGATTGGGGCGGGTTCACAGCGAAGTGGCCTGCCGTCGGGGCCTATCGCAGCCAGCCCAATCCCTGCCAGAGTGGCTGAGAGCTGGATGCCGGGCAACCAAGGAAGCTACAGCCGGGGAGGCCGCCAGCGCGGTTTACTCGGCCGGCGCCGCAGAGAGCTCCCGCCGTCACCCACCTCCTGCTCGGTCGGTCGGCCGGCGGGCGGATGGCACGTGCTGGATGTGGCAGGAGGGGGAAGAAGACGCCGGTGGCCGGTACCTTAACTTGCCTCCGGTCTGGAACAGTCGGGCCGCGGGCTCGCACACTGGAAGTGACGTGGGAGTGACGCTACCGCACGTAGCTGAAGGACGCCGGACCTTGGATGAGAAGGGGCGGCGTATAAATACCCTGCGCCCCTCCCACAAATGCAGGCTGTGACCAGCCTGCCCCACTTGTGGTCAATCCTCAAGCGGCAGGTAAACAAACAATAACCCACTAATTCTGACAAACTCCAAGAAGTGATTATGAAAGAATGGGTTGCTATCAGTCAGGAATTGGCCCAGAAGTTGATTGAGAGCATGCCCAGTCGAATTGCAGAGGTCCTGAAAAAAAAGGGCCAACACTGCAAATACTGACTCTTTGCATAAATGTCATGTAATTGTCGATAAAAGCCTTTGAAACGTGTGAAGCGCATGTAATTATATTTCACTACATCACAGAAACAACTGAAACAAAGATCTAAAGGCAGTTTAGCAGCAAACTTTATGAAAACTAATATTTGTGTCATTTTCAAAACTTTTGGCCACGACTGTACTTCGAATATGAGGCGGTGAGCGGGAAGGCCGAAGTTACGTTGCAACCACACAGCGAGCAGCAGCAGGGTGAGAATGCCGAAAGCGCGCACAGACGCCCCATACTTTCTGCAGCAGCTTTATCATCTCAGGGTAATTTTTCAGAAACGTCAGCACCACCAAATTCAGCACGGGTCCTAGGCAGGAGATGTGTGTCAAACCGGTTAGGCCCAGAGCTGCTACAAAATTTCACCCATTATCGCACACTACCTGGCAAGGCTTAAAGCTCAGTGGCACCAACCATTCAATGGTCTGTTCTTCGATGCCCATCCAAGGCTCCTGTGCCATGTGTTTTTTTTTTTCCCCAAACAGAGGAGTTTCAGAATAGCCTGCTGTCGTTTCCCCCTCGCTATGCTGAAGTTGTCTGTGGTGCTGACCAGATGAGGAGGCAGTAGAGGATAATGAGGAGACAGTAGAAGAGGAAGCGAAGTGGGAGGAAGAGGCAAATGGAGGCACCAAGAAACACCAATCCTCGGTGGCTGTAGGACATGGGCCAAACCACTTTTCGCCTCAAGCCCAGCCGCCACTACATTTACCTAGTGGGCAGTTAGGGAGATATAACATCATTGCCCATGCTTACTGGTCCACATACTGGTGGTTATGTGGACCTTGCCACTGATGGTGTTGCGTACTGCACACATGATTTTGTCCGCTACTTGTTCAAGCAGGGCAGGGATGGCCCACCTGAAAAAGTAGTGCAGCTGGGAACCACGTACTGTAGGAAAGCCACCATCATTAAAGGAAACCTGTCACTGGGATTTTGGGTATAGAGCTGAGGACATGGGCTGCTAGATGGCCACTAGCACATCCGCAATATCCAGTCCCCATAGCTCTGTGTGCTTTTTATTGTGTAAAAAAACTGATTTGATACATATGGAAATTAACCTGAGATGAGTCCTGTCCGTGACTCATCTCAGGGACAGGACTCATCTCAGGTTAATTTGCATGTGCATCAAATCAGTTTTTTTATACAATAAAAGCACACAGAGCTATGGGGACTGGATATTGCAGATGTGTTAGCGGCCATCTAGCAGCCCATGTCCTCAGCTCTATACCCAAAATCCCGGTGACAGGTTCCCTTTAAGTTTTTAATACTGTCCGTCTGCACCAGATGGAATGGCAGCATTTCAAAGGCCAGGAATGTTGAAATGCTGGCATTCAGGGCCAGAGCTCGTGGGTGGGTGGAAGGCTACTTCCTCTTTCTATCCAGTGTTTGAGGATAGACAGCTAAACGCTTCCACAGTACAGTGTAAAGATGCTTGGTGACACTGGTGGTGTTGCTGTCACATCCTCTCGTCGTGAGGTGACAGGTGGCCCTGTTGTTCCAGAGATGGAGGAAGAGGTTGAGACTGCAGCAGAAGAGGGATCTTTTGTGTTTTTTCAGGTGTCTACTCCACTTCAGCTCGTGCTTTGCATTTAGATGTCTGGTCATGCAGGTTGTGCTATGGTTTAGAAAATGTATGCCTCGCTTCAGGCTCTGACAGCACAGCGTGAAAAAACACCCGTGTCTTGTCATCAGCACATTGCCTGAAGAACTGCCACACCAGAGAAATCTTGAGTGAGTTGGGTTTATTATATAGCAGTTGCCTGGCCGGCCCGTGTGTGTTAGAGGCTGCAAGCCCACAGACTGTAGCGTGCCCACTGCCAGTGCCCACCACTTTTATTATGTGGCACAGGACTTTGCATAAAAAAAGGCATTTCATTTTTACACTTTAATCTAATTTCAGTTGACTGCCTGCTGCCAGTGTGTGTCAGGCCCACAGACTGTAGTGTGCCCACTGCCAGTGCCCACCAGTCATACCGGGTGGCACAGTAGCTTGCCGATAAATAAGGTATTTCATTTTTACCCTTTAATCTAAGGTTAGTTGCCTGCCAGTGTGTGTCAGGCCCACTTCCACTGACTGTAGTGTGCCCAGTGCCCACCACTCATATAGGGTGGCACAGTACATTGCACGGCGAGCGCGCAGTGCCCCAAATTGGAAGCTTCTTTTTCCATCTCCCGGTTCCTAAAATCTATTCGATACATGTCCCCTGATAGGGGTCGTAACAGGGATTAAACTGATCAGAATAGTACTAGTGAACACACCACTCATATAGGGTTGCACAGTACATTGCACGGCGCACGCGCAGAGCCCCAAATTGGAAGTAAGAGAAACTACCAAGCTTCTTTTTCCATCTCCCGATTCCTAAAATCTATTCGATACACGTCTCCTGATAGGGGACGTAACAGGGATTAAACTGATAGGAATAGTACTACTTAACACACCACTCATATAGGGTGGCACCGTACATTGCACGGCGCACGCGCAGTGCCCCAAATTGGAAGTAAGAGGACCGACCAACCATCTGCCGGTTCCTAAAATCTGTTCCATACACCGGCCCCTGATAGGGGACAAAACAGAGATTAAACTGGTAAGAACAGATTTATTTAATTAAAAAAAAAAAGAGGACAGCCTCTGCGGAGCTGTTTTTTTTTTTTGGCCGCGTTACTGAACGCTCATGCACAATGGCTGTAGGCTCATGCATCCTTTTGCGTAGGTGACAAACCTGGTCAGTCAAACCCAAGGCAACATCATCGACCTCATCCCATATGCGTTTTTTCTGGAGCGTGCCCTGCGAAGAGTGCTGGATCAGTTCGTATATGAGCATGAAGAGGAAGAGTTGTGGTCACCATCACCACCAGAAGCATCCTTGTCGTTGTCGATTGCTGGACCTGCGGCAACCTAGAGAGAGGAGTCTGAAGAAGAGAAGTCAGAGGAGGAAGGTGGCTTTGAGGAGGTGGAAGACCAACCATAGCAGGTGTCCCAGGGGGCTTGTTGTCACTTTTCGGGGACCCTTGGTGTTGTACGTGGCTGCGTGGAGGAAGAGACCTTCAATGACGTCAGTGAGGACAAGGAACGGGACATGGCTAGCTTGGTATCCAACCTTGTGCAAATGGGGAGTTTGCGGTTGTGCAAATGGACTGTTTGCGGTTGTTTGCAGTGCATTAAACGGGGAGTTTGGTCTGTCACAGTTAGGTCTGTCACTGTGAAACGGGCGTAACCCTTACACTACCTGATCGATACAACATCATACCTGATCGTATACACACACTGGATGTTTTAAAGCACGTTATTCCAAACAAGTTAAGAATATTAGGTGATTTATGCAACTTTAGGGATTGAAACCCGACTCTGCGTCCACTATGTCATTTTCCATGGGAGTTTTTCCATGGATCCCCCTCTGGCATGCCACAGTCCAGGTGTTTGTCCCCTTGAAACAACTTTTCCATCACTACTGTGGCCAGAAAGAGTCCCTGTGGGTTTTAAAATTCGCCTGCCTATTGAAGTCTATGGCGGTTTGCCCGGTTCGCGATCATTTGCGGAAATTCGTGATCGCCGTTCGCGAACTGAAAATGTTCGCGACATCACTACTCATTTTAAGCTAACAATCATTTTTTAAGTTGGTCTTTCTTACAAATATTTAAGGCATCTTAATTTTCTCTCTGCTTCTGACGGGCTCCTTATCTTTGCTCTCTGACATTATAAACACTCATTATAGCTCAATTCTTATCTTACTAACAGGAATGTGACTTATATAAATGTTTATGACCTCTTAGTAAATTAGCACAACTAGCACAAAGTGAAAGTAAAAAGTACGATTCACACAGCTACACAGTTAAGGGTACTTTCACACTAGCGTTTTTGCTGGATCTGGCAGGGTTCAGCAAAAACGCTTTCGTTACTGATAATACAACCATCTGCATCCGTTATGAACGGATCCGGTTGTATTATCTTTAACATTGCCAAGACGGATCCGTCATTAACTTCATTGAAAGTCAATGGGGGACGGATCCGTTTTCTATTGTGCCAGATTGTGACACAGAAAACGGATTTGTCCCCATTGACTTGCATTGGGGGTCATGCCAGATCCGTCTTGATCCGCATCCCAGGACGGAAAGGAAACCGCCACATGTTGTGGTTTGCTCTCCGGTCTGGGAACGCAACTAAATGGAAAGGAATGCATTTTGGAGCATTCTGTTCTTTCAGTTCAGTTTTGTCCCCATTGAAAATGAATCGGGACAAAACAAGCGTTTTTTTCCGGTATTGAGCCCCTTTGACGGAACTCAATACCAGAAAACATTTAACAATAGTGTGAAAGTACCCTAACCCTTTGTGACAAAACAGCTGAATATTTTTTAATAAAGACCAATTAAAAAAGCAAATTTTTTCGTAAGTAGCAGGTGCAATGATCGGGAGCTGCGATAGCACTGCCCCGTCATTGTACCCCTCAGATGCCGCGTTCATACATGATCGCGGCATCTGAGTGTAAAAACAGTGTAAAATTAACATAAATTTTTATTTTTTATCAAGCTTACCGCCTCCATTTGCTTGCGACAGGCCGGCCGCAGCTACCTTGCTTGAAGATCTGGTGCGAAAACTCGTGCGACACGAGATGACGTCATCACTCTGGCCTGCGTGGTGCCACGCACAAGATTTCGGCTGAGATCTTCAATCAAGAAGGCGGTTGTCAGCCCGTCGCGAGCAAATGGATGGTTTCAGGTTAAATCAATTTGCTAACGTTAAACACGAGGAAATTCGGCTTTGAGGTGAATCAAAATTATTCTGAAATGCGATTCGCTCATCTCTAGTAGTACTTCGTGGGATTTGATTCACTCATCTCTAGTAGTAGTGCAATGCTTTGAACTGAATTGGTAGTATACAGTGTGTTCAACTGTGTAGTTTTATATGGAAGCAACATTGCAACTGGTTTTTACAAAGAAAAAGCTTCAATCGCACAGTGTAGCCAGCAAAATGCATATTGTTGTGCTGGGATTGCCTGGGAATATGGCTATTAAACACTTATGAACTATAGAAGCTTGAGGTTTTTGTAAAAGGAAAGTTGACTGCTGAAAAAAATGTGACACTTTGCTTTCCCTGATAACTTTACTAGATTTAATCAAGCTAAATAAACATATTCTTAAATTCTCGCTAATTCTCCCTTAATATGGCTGGCTTGTGTCTATAATTGCTGTCTGCCAGACACATCTGACACACATCCTCTTAAATTGCAAGCTACGCTCAGATTGGCTCAAAGGGCTCTGTCAGCTTCTGTACAAGCCCCCTCCCAGGATGATGTGATCCTCCATCCTTATCCTCCCTACCCTTTTTCTCTCCAATGTTCACAGGAAAATGGAGTTGACATCGTTTTGCACAGTTCATCTGAAGCGAATCGTCAAAATTTTGGATTCATTTGGCAGAATTTGTGTGAAATTCTTAATGAATCTAACTAGATTTGAATCAATCAGCTCATCTGTATATTCATGTTTTCTGTTGCATTTTGTTTAGTTTAATACATTTATGCAGCCTGACCGACTCTGAATCTTTATTTCTTATATTTCATCATTTCGCAGTCAGCCAATGGCACATTATATGTATTTTAGACTATACAATTTGAACCACTATTTTGGAAATGACTTGGAGTATCATGTGACTTGGGTTGAGGTTTCAATATGTTTTCTGCTTAAATGCATAGAAATACCATATTTATATACATTCAATTATACATAGTATACCAATGAGTGTTGCTATGCTTGTTTTTCTGTTATTGTATTGGCTGTTTATAATATTTTGTTACAAAAACCACGAAGGTAAGAAAAAACAGAAATGAATAAATGTAACATGAAAGAAATTGTAAGGCTCTATCAACATTTGTTCTTTACTTTGCTACCTCAGTCCTTTTGTTATGTTGTGAAAAAGTTGCTGAGGTAGGTGTGAATATCTCTACGGATGGCTACATTCGATTTTTTTGTTCTATTTGCTATTATGCTATTATGTAATACTTATGCTTCTAATTTATTTCTTCTTTCAAGCATACATAAACTATTTGCAGACTCATCATGAGTTAAATTCCCTATTGGGCTTTTATGTCCGGCACTAGTGAGTTATAAATTAGTGCATTTAAGGAGATATATCAATTTCCTGATCCATCCTTCTAGCCTAAGTCTGGTAATTAAGAAGCAAATTAATCAGATGCTTAGACTGAGATGGCTCTGTAGTATATTAGAGTAATTCTGCATAAAGCAGGGCTGCATAATATTCTATTATGTCCTCGATAGATATGCACTTTTATCTTTCTATGATATGAAATATAAAAAAATCAATTTTACATAGTGATAAATCTCAATACAGTGGCCCCTCAAGATACAATGGCCTCAGGATACAATATTTTCAGCATACAATGGTCTTTTCTGACCCATCGTAAGTTGAAACCCGACTCAACATACAATGCCTCAGACTCAGATCCAACCACTTCTCTGGTAAAATAGCTGTATTAGTTACTAGTCTTCCTGACTTTTATATGTAAGGACTTGTTTTATCTCTCTTAGTCATCTGCTTATTTGTCTTAAATCTTTATTTTCTCTCTTCTCTTGGATGACATTTTGGGGCTTTGGAACCGATTACTCAACTTACAAGAGTATCAGGCAGCTACTGGAAAGGCCAATAAGATAATGGGTTGCATTAAAAGGGGCATAGACGCCCGTGATGAGAACATAGTCCTACCACTTTACAAATCACTAATCAGACCACACATGGAGTACTGTGTACAGTTCTGGGCTCCTGTGAACAAGGCAGACATAGCAGAGCTGGAGAGGGTTCAGAGGAGGGCAAATAAAGTAATTACTGGAATGAGGGATCTACAGTACCCTGAAAGGTTATCAAAATGAGGGTTATTCACTTTAGAAAAAAGACGACTGAGGGGAGATCTAATAACTATGTATAAATATATCAGGGGTCAGTACAGAGATCTGTCCCATCATCTATTTATCCCCAGGACTGTGACTGTGACGAGGGGACATCCTCTGCGTCTGGAGGAAAGAAGATTTGTACACAAACATAGAAGAGGATTCTTCACTGTAAGAGCAGTGAAACTATGGAACTCTATGCCTGAGGAGGTGGTGATGGTCAGTACAATAAAGGAATTCAAGAGGGGACAAGATGTATTGCTGGAGTGTAGTAATATTACAGGCTACAGCTACTAGAGAGGGGTCGTTGATCCAGGGAGTCATTCTGATTGCCTGATTGGAGTCGGAAAGGAATTTTTTTCCCCTTAAGTGGGGAAAATTGGCTTCTGCCTCACAGGGGTTTTTTGCCTTCCTCTGGATCAACTTGTAGGAAACAGGCCGAACTGGATGGACAAATGTCTTTTTTCGGTCTTATATACTATGTTACTATGTTACAATGGTTTTAACATACAATGGAACCAATGAATATTGTAACTTGAGGCAACACTGTAATCTAATCGATTTACTTCCCAGATGTGTAGTGAAAGTTAAAGCCTTCATTAATTGTCTTAAAAGTACTTAAAGTGTCAGATATACTGGTTGATGTCATATAAATTATACCTTATTTTTGTTGTAAATGAATATATGCATATGAAATTCTAAGGGTCCTTACTTTATAAAACATAGGCCCTTATTTGTCAAACTAGTTTTGCCTTTATTTAGGCATATATTTTGGCATAAATAGAGACTTTTCAGTTGTTTTCATTGTAAGACACATTTATCAATAGTCTGTGACAGACCAAAGTTATTTTTTCGTACCTGCTAAGTCAGATTAAGAAATCTAGCTGTTTGGTTATCATAAGGAAAGTCCCAAAACATTGTCTCAACTGCACTCCACTCCAAACCTGCTGTAGCTGTTGCAGGTGAAAATAAGAATGTGATATTTTGCCTGTGCTAAATTAAAACAAATGTTCTGCATCACTTTGATAAATGTGATCATTAATATTACCTTTATTCAAATAGACAAATGTGAAGACAAACTTTAATTTCTCAAATAATGATGAGAATTAGGAGTTGGCAAACAAAAGTAAAACATGGCCATCAATTGTATTTCCTTAGACAAAATATGATCTAAATCTATTTCTTCATATGTTCTTCTGCAAGGACACAGTTTGTAGCCTTTACTGAGCTTTGCCCTGAGTCATAAAACTTGTACCTGTCCTTAGGAGTTATGGAAAAAGCACAGCACTGTTTGCATCCCTCTCCATTTAAGTCTATAGGGAAAGCCGTGAACGAGTAAAACAGGGTCACACAAACTCAGTGTCTTTCCTTTTAAGGAGGGTCCCTAAGCAATTTATAGCGTAGCCAGTGTATATAGCCACTATTTTCTTCTAAAAATACCTGTGGCTAGTCAAGATCGCTTTCACAGACAAGGGCCAGCAGCCGCACCATCTGTTTCCTACACGTATATACTCTATTTCAATGTCACTGTATATAATATCGTTGTATAATACTGTTGAGGGGGCCTTAACAATAAAATCTTTTAGTTCTCCTCCTGGGTGGGCTCCTTCTGAGTTCGGGGCCCAAAGCAGCCGCTTCCTCGGCTTTCCCTTATAGCTACGCCCCTGCAATAAATTAGTCATTGGAAGATAAATATGGAAGAGTTATGTCAGGAAATTACCTAGCTATGATTCAGTGTATGGCTATTTTAGTTAGGTTGCTATGCTAACCCCTCAAGCCTCGGTTGCTCAACCTAACTGTAAGCCTGGATGCCAAGCTAATCATGTTTCTGGCTTGGTGTTCAATCCCAGAGCTAGACAAGGGATATAAAGGGGTTGTACAGCTATATAAAACTACTTAGACATAGTTATGTTTCCCTAAAGCAATTCACTTACTAACAGTAAAGTAGTTCCAGTTTGGGTTCCACCTGTCCTTTTTGACTGCTAGTCATAGGACCCCAACAATCCAGAGTACACACATACGGAATGACACTGTGTCTGCCAATGATGTGACTTCTTCCACTGGTAGCCATGCTCCGTTAGACAGAGCTTGCCTATCCTTTGAGGTCAGCTACGTACCTGTTAGATGTAGTGCACAGTCAATAGCATGTGACATCCTAGAAGCCCTGCCCATTAGATGGATCATATCATTGCTAGAAGCCCCGTCCTGTGAGATGGATTATATCACTGCTCGGAGCAGGTGCCTGCTAGTTTCAGCAGTGTAGGCACACAGAGGTCACTGAATGCTGCTGAATGCTGCTGCACTATCAGTATTAGGGATGAGCGAATCGACTTCGGATGAAACATCCAAAGTCAATTTGTATAATATACTTCACTTGAATACTGTACAGAGCAAGCGCTTAGTACAGTATTAGAATGTATTAGCTCCTATGAGCCGAAGTTATTACTTCGCGAAGTCTGGCGAGACTTCGCATAATAACTTCATAAATCAACTTTTACTGTAAAAAAAATTTCCCATACCACTTGGAACCGAACCTTTTTTTTACAGTAGAAATTGATTTATGAAGTTATTATGCAAAGTCTCAAGTGATTGAGACAGAACCACTTGAGAGACATTGACAGCAATGCTCAGTGACTTCTGTGTGCCTGCACTGTTGAAACTAGCAGGTATTTTCTCAACGCAATCATACTATCCATCTAGAGGGGGCGGGGCTTCCAGCTATGATATGATCCATCTGAGGGGGTGGGGCTTCTAGGATGTTTCATGCTACTGACTGTGCACTGCACCTAACAGGTACTTAGCCGACCTTAAAGGATACATAATCCATCTAAGGGGGAATAGCTACATGGGAAGGAAGTTATATCATCGGCAAAGTCATGCTGCACCTGTGTACTAACCCAATAAGAAGGAAAGGGCCACTTTATAAAGATTCAAATGGACAAGTCACTTGGTCCAGATGGTAAAACCTCTATATTCAAAATTAATTAAAGGGGTTTTCTAAAATTTTAATATTGATTAACTATGCTCAGAAGTTTAGGAAAACTTCAATTTTAAATGAATCCAAGTTTCTGTGTGCTTTGTGGTAATGAATCAGGTTTTACTAAAATTGCGGCTGCACATATTACAAAGCAAAACTTAGTGTAGAGGAGACAAGCCCGGAAATGTAAGATCACCCATAATGTCGTGCAGCCAGCCAATCAGCAGATAGCCATCCCATTTGATGTCACAGCCCTATAAAATCCTCACCCGGTTCAATACCAATAAGATGGAAGACTTTATTATACCAGTGCCAGCATGCCAACAAATTCCATCCAGTCCTAACCCCTTAATCTTTTGCTGGCTTTACTTCTTTCAACCATCTTTCAAAGTCTCCATATCCTAGAAAAGTCAGCAAGATGCAGAGAGGAGGAGCTGGATGTTCCTATTGACATATTCTTATCGATATTAGATGATGTGGAAAAGGAGGAAAAGCAGATGACAGAAGAAGGGCTCCCACCTATAGGGCAGGAGAACACTGGGGTTGGAGAAGTGGGTACAGCTCCTGTTTAAAGGTGCATTAAAGGTGCTGCATGTTCATTACCAATAAAGACAGACTATACAATGCAGTCTTCATTATTAACTAAATGGCAGCTGCAGGCTAATTGGCTCCAGGTGGCCATTCCCCAAAGCAGAGTAGCCTGGGTATACCTGATTTATAGAGATTTGTGACTAATTAATTTGGAAAAAAAATCTAATTTCTTGGCGGACTTTGGTGAAGTTGCCGAATCAAGTTTTTCAAAACTTTGCTCATCTCTACTGATAACCTATCCTCAGAATAAGTCATCCGAATTAAAATCTTAGAAAACCCTTTTAAGTACTGTAATAAGCCATTATTTGCATTATTTCAGGGTCTATTATATAGACATGGACATATAAGCATAGCAAATGTGATGCCGGTATTCCAAAAAATTTTGAAAAGGTGGGCTCAGAAGTTATGGGTCTGTAAATTTTAACTGCACAATCTTGGAGTATCTTAATGAAAATAAATATTTTACTTCAAATCATTTGAGTTTATGGGGGACCAGTCATATCAAACTAACCTGATCAACTAGCTCTAGCCTAGACCAGGGCGAATCAAGGGATGTCATGTAATGTGATCTTTCCAAAGTATTTGATACTGTATGGTATAAAAGGTTGGTACATAAAAATGAAAAGTCGGCACCAAGATTACACAGCAACACTTGTCCACTAGATTGTAGATGGTGCTGTGTAGTTCAGGTGCTCACTTCTGGAAATGGCGCTGAACAGAACAGCTGGTTGTCGGGGGTGCAGGGTTGTGGTACCTCAGCTTATCAGCTAGTGAGGATAGGCAATCACTTGAAAAAGATTGAAAAACCCTTTAGTGGTAAATAATATGAGTCCCTGAATATATCGTCAATAGGTACTGCGCACATAAATAGAGCAAGTATTAGTAAAAAAGAGCAGGGTTTGGCAATACCCTATCCACCAAAAAGCACACAGGTATGTAATGTAGTTGTGAGTCTCATACATGCAAAGTACCTGTGTGTACTTTAGTTCGATCCTGCAGTCTGCCGAGGTAGCGTCTTTGCCGGAGTCTTGGGTAATGAGTATCGCGGGTCCCGAACTTTGAATGTGGTCTTGGAGGTAGATTCAATTTGGTAGCGTGCAGCTTCGCGCCCCGGCCAGTGGCGCGATGCTGCAAACAGGTAGGAGTAAGGCAGAGTATTGCGCTCACTAGGAGCTGGGAGTGACGTCACTTCCGTGGTTACCACTAACCACCGGTGGCAGAAAAAATCCTCCAACGCGTTTCGAACAGATGCTGTTCTTCATCAGGGAGTGTTACATGGCTCCAAACGCTGTCTCTATTTATGCGCTCACTGCCTGATGTCAGGTATTGAAGTTAACTCCTTCTGTGCCTAAAAATGTAACGGGCCTTCAAAATTGCTGTCACTCGAATGAAAAAAGCTCTATTTCTGCATTTAAACCATTTGGCATTAGCGAGTCCATGTTAAATATCCATTTGGCCTCTGCCCGCGACATTTTTTTGATAAAGTCACCACCCCTTTTGTTCTTCCTTATTATTTCTACACCGCAGAAGCTGGAGCCGGCAAAAGTACCTTTATGTTTCGATTTATAATGACGGGACAGTGGAGGATCCTCGTATTCCCTCTCTATATTGTGTATATATGTTCCCCTAATAGAAATAATAAAAAAAATAATGTTTGTTAAAAATAACAAAACAACAAAAAAACTAAATAGCAATGATGTCAATATAGCAGCAAAAAAAGGGAAAAAATCCAACTGTAGAAAAACGTACTGGGGAAAACGTACAATGCAACTGTTAAAACAGGAAACAATGACGCCCAGAATGGAGAACAAAAAATGGACACACAATTAATTACAGAGGAAGACCAAATCAGTGAAAAATCTTAAATAACCATTAAAAAGAAGGGTAGCATTAGAAAAACTGTCAAGCAGGATTTTTTTCAGATCCAAAAATTCTGAAACAAAAAAGGGGGTGTCGAGGGGGGAATTTCGCCAAAAAAAAGAAAAAACAACGGGGGAAAGTGGTACGGATTAAACTTGGGCCAAAAAATATATAATTTCAGTAATCATGTACTAACAGGGGGTGAGGAAAAAATCCTGAAAAAGGGTTTAAAGTTCGCCCCCCACAACGTATTTGAATAAATTCCAGGCCTTTATAGGGATTAAAAGGTTCATGAGGAGATTAGCTTTAAAAAAAATATTTTATGAAAAAAGAAACAAAAAAAGAAGGAATATCCAAATATAGTAATAAAGTTAGAGAACATCAGACAGAGGAGGAACCTGCGGATATGTTTAAACATACAGACCTAAAACCTAAATCAAAGTACAACCCATTACAAGAATACTCCTCTGCCTTGAAAAGTTTCATGAATCTAGTGACCAGAGACATAAGAAAAATCCGCCAGCCAAAAAATACTCAATATCTGAATAACATTACCAAAGAGGAAAAAAATGCCATCATGACAATGCAAAATAATCACTCCATCATTATCTATCCGGCTGATAAAGGCGGAGGTATTGTCATTATGAACATTGAGGACTATCACAAGGAAGCAAAAAATATCTTGAGTGACAATAGAACATACAAAAAATTAAAAAGTGACCCCACAGAAAATTTTAAAAAACAACTCAAGAACGTAGTCTAAATTGGTAGAGACCAGTGCATTCTCAATAAAAAAGAGGCCTGTTTCATTAATAATTAACATCCAAAAACTGCAGTACGATAACATAACCCAAAAATCCACAAAGACATTAAAAAACCACCGGGGAGACCTATAGTGTCAGGGATAGACTGCCTGACAAGCGCACTATCAAGATATATCGACCAGCAACTACAACCCTATGTTCAGGCGCTTCCAACATACCTAAAGGACACTAAACATACATTACAAATCATTAGCAATATAGAATGGAAAGAAGGCTATATAATAGGCACTCTTGATGTAAAATCTCTTTACACTGTGATAGACAACAACAAAGGGGTCAAGGCGGTTAAGCACTTCCTAAAAAACCAGTGAATATGCCAGAAGCCCAAATCAACTATCTGGGGGAGTGCATCATGTTTATTTTAACTAAAAATTATGTTTTATATGATATAATTTTTTACCTCCAGACGTGGGGGACCGCGGGCAGGTCTCGCCCTCTGGCGACGCTTTATCGACGATATCCTTTTTATATGGGATGGGGGGGAAATTAAACTATTGGAATTTTTAAAATAAATTAATAAAAATGAATTTTATTTGGAATTTGTTTCCACATGCAGTAAGAAGGAAATACATTTTTTAGATCTAACCCTCTATGCGGAGGGAAATAAATTATTAACAAAGACATACAACAAACCCACAGATGCCAACAGTTTCATTGCCATGGAGAGCTGCCACCTACCACGGTGGCTAGAAAAATGTGCGCAAAGAACTTCCTTCATTCCTATTTCTGGAATGAGCCCTTTTTTTGTTTTTCTGTTAGTTTGAGATGTATTGTGCGGCCATCTTTTAACCTACTTAATTTGCCTTATGGTCATGCACTTCTGAGTGTAGAAATATAGGTGCTTAGTCTGAACTTTGTCTTATAGAAAATATACCAAGAAGCCAATTATTGAGACTTAAAAGAAACTGTACGGAAACAAATGAATATGAAAGGGAGGAAAAGCTTCTACAGAGAAAATTTGAATACAAGGGATATGATAAAGTAAAACTGATAGAACAGAAAACAGAAATAAACCAATTAAATAGACAAACCTTGATAATGGAGGGTAAAATCAGAAAGAAAACAATTGAAATAGAAGTGGAAACGACAGTTCCTCCAGTCATTACACCATATAACCATCAGGTGTCCCATTTCAAGAAAATTGTAAAG
This sequence comes from Bufotes viridis, assembly GCA_033119425.1. Lineage (NCBI taxonomy): Eukaryota > Metazoa > Chordata > Amphibia > Anura > Bufonidae > Bufotes > Bufotes viridis. The sequence continues at coordinate 387,955,323 of CM065591.1, forward strand.
AAACATTGGGACAGGATAAAGTTATAGGTGAAATGATCCCAAAAGAACCCAAATTTGTATTCAGAAAGGCGCAGAATGTAGGCAATATAATTGCCCCCACAAGTAAATGTATGGGAATGAATCTGAACAGTGGATCAGTGAGCAGCAAAAAAACAGAAGATGGGGGGGTTATCCATGTAGAACCTGCAGGGGCTGCAAAAAATCCTATGATAAGAAAATTAAAAACAAACAATGAATACGGACGAGTCATATAAACATACCATAAAACACTTTATAACCTGTAACAGTACAGGGGTAATATATACAATAATGTGTCCCTGCAAAAAGATCTACATTGGTCGTACCAAAAGACCCCTTAAAAAGCGAATAGGGGAACATATATACAATATAGAGAGGGAGTACGAGGGTCATCCACTGTCCCGTCATTATAAATCGAAACATAAAGGTACTTTTGCCGGCTCCAGCTTCTGCGGAGTAGAAATAATAAGGAAGAACAAAAGGGGTGGTGACTTTATCAAAAAAATGTCGCGGGCAGAGGCCAAATGGATATTTAACATAGACTCGCTAATGCCAAATTGTTTAAATGCAGAAATAGAGCTTTTTGCATTCGAGTGACGGCAATTTTGAAGGCCCGTTACATTTTTAGGCACAGAAGGAGTTAACTTCAATACCTGACATCAGGCAGTGAGCGCATAAATAGAGACATCGTTTGGAGCCATGTAACACTCCCTGATGAAGAACAGCATCTGTTCGAAACACGTTGGAGGATTTTTTTCTGGCAGCGGTGGTTAGTGGTAACCACGGAAGTGACGTCACTCCCAGCTCCTAGTGAGCGCAATACTCTTGAATCTACCAATACTCGCAATACAAATTGAATCTACCTCCAAGACCACCTTCAAAGTTCGGGACCCGAGATACTCATTAGCCAAGAGTCCGGCAAAGACTCTACCTCGGCAGACTGCAGGATCGAACTAAAGTACACACAGGTACTTCGCATGTATGAGACTCACAACTACATTACATACCTGTGTGCTTTTTGGTGGATAGGGTATTGCCAAACCCCGCTCTTTTTTACTAATACTTGCTCTATTTATGTGCGCAGTACCTATTGACGATATATTCAGTTTACTTTTCCATTGCAGCAGGCTTTGCGATCCTGCTGCAATACCGCTGCCCAACAACAGTGGAACACACTGAGCGCCACAGAAGCATTTTGATCACAATATGAGTCCCTGTTTTCTTTATTGAAGTTTCACTTACACAACAATTGAACATAAAAACATAAAGTGGTAAATGAATGATATATCTTTAACTATCCATCTATCTATCTTTATCTATTGTAAGAGGGCGCAAGGTTCCGTCGTCGACGGAAAGTACGTGTCACCGAGGTTCCTGGCCTCGGTGAGGTAAGAGCCGGGTTTTTTGTGTGTCAGCAGCAGCTAGTGCTGCTTGTCACATTGGTTTTTAGTTTGGCTGCAAAGCCAATCCGGGCCGGCTCTTACTGGGAGTAGGCAAAGAGTTGGGCGGGTGCCTATTCCCCACGGTCCAGGCCGGACTTTTCCGGGCCTTTAAAAAGGCAGCCACCTCAGCAGGTGAGGGAGTGATTGTCCTGGAGCTGCTAGTAACGCTGTGGAGCTCTCAGGGCTGGAAGCAAGAGCTCAGCAAAGAGGTGATTATCCTGGAAGCCCGAGGGTGGATTTTCCTGCGGCTGGGCTGACAGCCAGATGCGAACACGCACCTAAACCTCACATGTGATTGAATCCTGTTTTGGACTTTTTGTTTTGCCCTAAGTTTTTGCTGTGTGTGAACTAACACTAAGTGACTGTTTGGAGTTTATTTATGCAAGTGTGAATTAAACACTGTTTGCTGCACTTACTGGACTCCCTTTGCCTCTGTACTGCACCCGCACCGCTGTCTACCAGAGCGACTCCCCACACTATCTATTTATCTATTCATAAATATATTTAAATTGCTATTAAACAAAGGATAATCTTTACACAGACAGATAATATACATAATTAGGGATGAACGAACCCGAACTGTATAGTTCGGGTTCGTACCAAATTTTGGGGTGTTCGTGACACGGACTTAAACCCGAACATTTACGTAACAGTTCGGGTTTGGGTTTATTGTTCGGCGATTTCTATGGCGCATTTTGAAAGCCTGCAAAGCAGCCAATCAACAAGCGTCATACTACTTGCTCCAAGAGGCCATCACAGCCATGCCTACTATTGGCATGGCTGTGATTGGCCAAGTGCAGCATGTGACCCAGCCTCTACTTAAGCTGGAGTCACGTCGCGCCGCACGTCACTCTGCTCTGATTAGTGTAGGGATAGGATGCAGCTGCTGTTAGGGCGAGATTAGGCAAGGATTAACTCAGCAAAAACACTTAATGAAGTGATCGGTCTACAGCTGTGAATCATTCAACTTCTGCTAGTTAATTGCTCACTGTTTCCAGGTGGCCAAGAGCGTTTTTCTGTCACTTTTTTCTGGGGTGATCGGCGGCCATTTTGTGTCTTGTGGTGAGCCAGCACAAGCTGCCACCAAATCCATTAATCCATCAATAGTAGGGTTTTTTTTTTTTTTTTTGCTATATCCTACATCAAGGGCTTGGCTGTGCTTATTGTCACCCCTAGAAACTCAGGAAAGAATTTTCTATATTTTATTGAGAGGTGAAATTCACTTCAAAAAGTAGCAATCCCCTAAATCTGGTGTTCCAGCTGTGGCTAGCCAAGTATAATACTGTCTGGCAAAGAATATATACTTTTTTCTGGGGTGAAATTCAATTTCCAAAATAGCAATACCCTAAATCAGTGGTTTCTGCTGTGGCAGGACAAGTGTCAAAAAAAGTATAGCATTTGTTCTGGGTTGAAATTCAATTACCAAAATAGCAATACCGTAAATCTGGTGTTCCAGCTGTGACTGGACAAGTTTCACAGTGTCCGTCAAAGGATATATTATTTTCTGGGATGAAATTCAGTTGCAAAAATAGAAATTCAGTAAATCTGTTGTTCTAGCTGAGGCTGGACAAGAAGTTTTTGGGTATTGCTATTTTGGCTATTGAATTTCACCCCAGAACAAAATGTATCCGTCAAAGGATATATTTTGTTCTGGGGTGAAATTCAATAGCCAAAATAGCAATATCCAAAATCTGGTGTGCCAGCTGTGACTGGACAAGTTTCATAGTGTCCGTCAAAGGATATAATATTTTCTGGGGTGAAATTCAGTTACAAAAATAGAAATACTGTAAATCTGGTGTTCTAGCTGTGGCTGGACAAGTAGTTTAATAGTATCCGTCAAAGGATATATTTTGTTTTGGGTTGAAATTCAATTACCAAAATAGCAACACCGTAAATCTGGTGTTCCAGCTGTGACTGGACAAGTTTAATAGTGTCCATCAAAGGATATATTATTTTCTAGGGTGAAATTCAGTTGCAAAAATAGAAATTCAGTAAATCTGGTGTTCTAGCTGTGGCTGGACAAGTAGTTTAATAGTATCTGTCAAAGGATATATTTTGTTCTGGGGTGAAATTCAATAGCCAAAATAGCAATACCCAAAATCTGGTGTTCCAGCTGTGACTGGACAAGTTTCATAGTGTCCGTCAAAGGATATATTATTTTCTGGGGTGAAATTCAGTTGCAAAAATAGAAATACATTAAATCTGGTGTTCTAGCTGTTGCTGGACAAGTAGTTTAATAGTATCCGTCAAAGGATATATTGTGTTCTGGGGTGAAATTCAATTGAAAAAATTGCAATAACCAAAATCTGGTGTTCCAGCTGTTGCAGGCCAAGTGTAAATCTGTCCGTAAAAGGTTATATTACACTCAGCGTGCATCTCAAGTGTATTTCTTTCCGAAAAAGGGTATATTACACAATATTACACATTTTAACAGTGTTAAATTACAATTGCTGAAAGCATAATCCTTTAAATTTGCACGGACTATTGTGCATCTCATAGTATATTTCTGTCCGTAAAAGGTATATTACACTCAATGTGTAAATACAAGTGCTGATAGGATTATCCTCAATAACTTCATATGCTACCGTGCATCTCCAAGTGTATTTCTTTCCGTTAAAGGGTATATTACAGTAAGTGTTAAAATACAGCATAATCCTCTACATTTGCACACACTGTTTTGCATCTCTTAGTGTATTTCTTTCCATTAAAGGGTATATTACATAAAGTGTTAAAATACAAATGCTGAAAGTAGAATCCTATATATTTTTTCACACGCTACTGTGCATCTCCAAGTGTAAATCTGTCCGTAAAAGGATACCTTTCATCCAGGGCCAAAATACTAGGCCTACAATTGATATTCCCCTAAATCTGTGGTTTGTGCTGTGCCTGGATTAGTGTAATACGGTACATAAATAGATAGCCAGATAGTGTTAGGTGCCTGCAAAAAAAGGCCTGAATTTGAATTCAATACATTGGGCCAAATACTTTTTTTCTTATTGTGGTGAACGGTAACAATGAGGAAAACATCTAATAAGGGCCCATCACTGGTGCGTGGCTGGGGGAAAACGGAGGACGATGATGATACGCCTCCTACAGAGGACAGCTTGTCCTTACCTCTGGGCAGCCTGGCATACATGAGCGACTACAGGCTGCAGTGCCTGCGCAACGACATCAGAGTTGCCCACATTTTGACGCGTGCTGACGTTGCCACCCTGCTGGATCCCCGGTACAAAGACAATGTGCCCACCTTACTTCCTGCACTGGAGCGTGATAGGAAGATGCGTAAGTACAAGTGCACGCTGGTAGACGCGCTACTGAGAGCATTCCCAAATGTCACAGGGGAACAAGTGGAAGCCCAAGGCGAAGGCAGAGGAGGAGCGAGAGTTCGCCAACGCAGCTGTGTTATGGCCAGGGCTGGGTTAGCATGGCAGAGATGTGGAAAAGTTTTGTCACCATGCCACAGCTAACTGCTCACCACCTGATACGGAATGTGTTAGCAGGAGGCAGCATTTCACTAACATGGTGGAACAGCCCGGCGGCCAGCGTTTTGTCTGAACGTGTATTCAGCACTGCAGGGGGCGTCATTACAGACAAACGCAGCCACCTGTCCACAGCCAATGTGGACAAGCTCACGATCATAAAAATGAACCAGGCATGGAACCCACAGGACCTGTCCATTCCTTGTGCAGATTAGACATTTATAACTACCTCCCCTTAACCATATATTCTTGGACTCCAGGGCACTTCTTCATTCAATCCTCTTTTTTTAATTTTACCATTATATTGCGGGGCAACCCAGAGTTGAATGAACCTCTCCTCCGTCTGGGTGCCAGGGCCCTAAATATCGTAAAGTGGCCTGTTCCAATGGCGGGCGACATGAAGCCTGATTCTCTGCTATGTGATCTCTCTCCTCTGTCTTGGTGCCATGGCCTAAATATCTGAAAGTGGCCTGTTCCATTGGTGGGTGACATGAAGCATGATTCTCTGCTATACGACCTATCTCCTCTGTCTGGGTGCTGGGGCCTAAACAAGCAAAAGTGGCCTTCTCTATTGTTGGTTGACATAAAGCCTGATTCTCTGCTATGGGACCTATCTCCTCTGTCTGGGTGCTGGGGCCTGAATAACTGAAAGTGGCCTTTTCCATTGGTGGGTGACATAAAGCCTTATTATCTGCTATGCCACCTCTCTCCTTTGTCTGGGTGCTGGGGCTAAATAACTGAAAGTGGCCTTTTCCATGGTGGGTGACATGAAGCCTGATTCTCTGCTATGGGACCTCTCTCCAATTGATATTGGTTAATTTTTATTTATGTTATTTTAATTCATTTCTCTATCCATCTCTATCTCTATTTGTTTGCAGGGGATTTACCTACATTTTGCTGCCTTTTGCAGACCTCTAGCCCTTTCCTGGGCTATTTTACAGCCTTTTTAGTGCCCAAAAGTTCGGGTCCCCATTGACTTCAATGGGGTTCGGGTTCAGGGTGAAGTTTGGGTCAAGTTCGGATCCCGAACCCAAACATTTTCGGGATGTTCTCGAACCCGAACATCCAGGTGTTCGCTCAACTCTATACATAATTACTATAGTTATTGTGGCAATACTTGATAAGAAATTGGTAGATACCAATATATCGATACCAATATATTGAGTTGTGTATCAAAAAAGGTAGCAGGAAAGGATACATCAGAAGAAATGAAATTGGGTAGATGGGGTGGTACAACTTGTGAAAATATAATTTAAAAGTATTATGTGTTTTTAAGAATTCAAGTAGAGACTTGCCTTGTATAAATCATCATAATCTGTATAGGAGATTCTATTGGGTTTTTCTAAAATCCTCCCAGTTGGCTCAGGTAGCAGAGAATTGGTAAAATTTTCCCTTTGTCCTATCGCCTCAAGTCTATAAAAGCTATCTACCGCTGAGATAAATTTTTTGGATAATGAATAGGGAAAATTACTTCCACTTTTTGGACAGGAAGAACCTAGTAGCAACTAAGAGGGACCCAATTAGAGGTTAGGATATGGGAGTGGAAGAGATTGGAAAGATTAACCTTTCAAACTATGAAATGAAAATAATACTACTATGAAGTTTTAGCAGCGATAAATTGTCTGGTATTGGACTGCATTTCTATAATATCATAGCTTTTTGATAAAGTTCTTACGTTGGGATTAAAACGTAATATAAAAGTTGGCTGAAATTACCTATTTTGACTATTGCAGCTAACCACTATTAAAAAGTTATGCAAACAATCATTCCTCCTGCCCAACAAAAGACTTCTATCTGCCACAAAAGTGATCTGTCATGGTAGAATTTTTCATATTATTTTTTTTTTAAACTAGACATGTATGACACAATCTGCCAATTACAGCTGATCATTTGTCACTTTGCACAAGATTATTACACTATTTTTCAGTTTCTAAATATGCGCTTTCTGCTGGTGCGATTGTTTAAATGCCAATTGTATGACTGATCGGCCGCACTTCTGACTGATAATAATCTTATCTGTATGGCTATGTTTATCTAACTTACAATTACGTCATTAATATACAAGTTAATTAAGGGATGTAAGCGTCACACAGTTAATTCCCTTTCCTTAGTCCTAAAACATCAGGCTGAAAATGGTTTATGACGTTAAATCAGATTTTTACATTAATGTCTATCAGTAGGTAATATATTTTACAGTATCATTTATATTTAAATTAGAAGATTTCATTTTCATGTCAGAATTAATTTAGAGCATATTAGTCATTTTATTAGTAAAAAAGTGCAGATTAATTGATGCTTGTGGAAATGTAACAGATTTTCTTAATGTCATATCCTCATGAAAAAGTCATTTTGCTGTGCCTATATATATATTATTATACCCCCCTCTAAAACAACAAAAATGTTTTAAATAAAAGTAAATTGCTTATAAATTGGTTTATAGTATAAATCAAAGTGATTACTGGTATTACTGGTATTAAACCAATGAAATATAACATTTTTCAATTACTTTTAGCTCCAAATGAGTGAAGTGTTAGGTGAACACATTTAGAAATGCCTTATAGGACAGGTTAGATGTCTTTTACACTTTATCACTTCAGGTCTGTGTCCTCACGATTTGCTCAAACGTAAGGTCTACAACACTCCACCAAGCACGACATCTCTACAGAGATCTTTTGAAACACACAATCCTATTGTATTTTGGGGTTTAGTATTTCTCCTTGTGGAGATTGCCACAGACAGCCTACAAAGACCTCTAACTCAGGTAAGTCAGTTCTCTTTGCTGTCCACTGAGGGGCAGTAAAACAGTTATCCGCAGACAAATGGATGGCATGTCTATAACTCGATAACTGTATGCTATGTCTCAAGGTGAAATATATAGAACTTACAGTATAGGATAGCTGCTTTCAAATTGGTGGCCCCACAGAAAAAGCCTTATTTTTTTATTTTTTTTAAAGAAAGCTAATTTGTATCCAGTTGTCTTGAATGGTAAATTTCTGATAACAAACTCAAATCTTCAATGACAAAAATGACAAAAGACACCAACCATTAATCCAAGCTATAAGTGAGGGTCACGGGGCAGACAAATATAACTCCGACCTAGATTATAGTAATTAAAAACTACTGTGTATAAGTATTACATCTTTTCTAAATGTTGTTATATGTCTGCTTTTTTTATTTTTATTTATTTTAACAGGACATAGTTAAATGAATTTGATTACCGATAATTGGAGATACTTATAAATACTTTGATGTTCATAATAATTATACCGTACACTAGAGGTAGATGATAGGATGGGTTATGAAGAAAAACTATTTATTTGATATTTATATTTATAAAGTTTTACTTGTCAAAAACATGTTGAACTCATGCAGCTTATTCTTAATGTTTTATCCCAGTTCATACATTTAGTGATTTTTTTATACTTTAGCAAGTTTACAAGAAATCTAAACAAAATGTTCTATCTTCTATAATAAATATGATTGTTAATAGTGTTGATCGAGCATGCTCGGCCGAACAGCAGCTCGGCTCGAGTATCTCGATGCTCGGCACATGGTGGTACTCGGCCGAGTACCGCATGTGCTTGATCGCAATGCTCGAGTCTCCTCCCCGCAGGTTTTTTGGCTGCTACGCTGCCAATAAACATGCAGGGAGGTACAGGTGCACACTGTAATGCCGTAGCCATATTTGCTACTGGCATTACAGTGATTAGCTGGCCGTAACGCGTCATCGGGGGTGCAATATAGCACCCGATGACACGTGTTCGGCTCAGGATTAGTCAGGGAGAGCTGAGCATAGGAAGAGACAGACAGTGTAGGGAGTGTTATTGGAATATTTGCATTAGAAAAACTTTTCAGAGACCCAAAAGTCCTTTTAAGGACTATTGTGTGTGACAGCAGCAATATATGTTTGTAGCGCAACCTGCGCTAAATTGCTCAGTCTTAGGGGGAGCTGTGCATAGGACAGGACAGACAGTGTAGGGAGTGTTATTGGAAGATTTTTATTAGAAAAACCTTTTAAGGACTATTGTATGTGACAGCAGCAATATATATTTTTAGCAGATCCTGCGCTAAATAGCGTCCAATAGGCCGCTGTGGACAGTTAAATTATCCGTGCCACTTCTCCAGTGTAACGTGTGTGCATCCCTAAAATATCAGGGACATCCAGTGTACTTTTTCCGTAGACGGTGTTTGCTGCGGACAGTTAAATTATCTACTCCACATCTCCTGTTTAAAGTAGGCGCAAATACCTGTGACGTTCCCTGTCATTTTTTATTAGCTGCTGGTGACAGCATTGACATTATCTGCGGGATATCTCCTGTGTGACGTTTCCACACCCGAAATACCTTTTTTAAAAATTTTGGGCATACACTTCAGAATCATACGCTACTGTAAGTGTGACATACTTTCAAGCATATATAACATTTAAAATGAAGAAAGCGAACAGTAAGTGACGGGGAAGTGGCATGATGCTGATGGTGCACGCAGAGGCCATGGCCCTGGGCACGTTGAAACTGTGCCTGCTGCCAGAACACAAGAAAAACAATCATCCACGATACCTAGCTTCATGTCCCAGTTTTCAGAGTCAGACCAGTGCAGCCAGGTGGTCGGTTGGATTGCAGCAGATAATGCTTCCAGTCGGTTAAGCACCACCCTGTCTTGTACAGCATGCAGTATAGGGGGCTGTACACAGTGGCGTACCGCCCATAGAGGCAGACCACGCCACTGCTATGGGGCCCGCAGCACTGGGGGGCCCGGAGCGTAGAGAAGGCCCCACCCACATTATTTGGCCCCGCCCACCTTAGTTGGCCCCCCCCACCCGGGACACGCGGCGGCCCCTGGCCCGGCACTTTTCTATCTGCAGCCGGCTCTTCTTCCGCATACCCCATTCCCCCCCCCCCTGTCACACACTTTCAGCATTCAATAACATAGACATTGGCAGACATACCCCCTGTGTAATCAGTTGAGCTGCACAGAGGCTTTGAGGAAAGATGGACATATGTTAGAGGCTGTGGGACAGCTGTAATAATTATGTTCCCTCTGAGTAAATATAATTATTGCGATCAGTAGGATGTAGTATCACACAATAATCCTGCCATGATTGACCTCTGGAGTTACTGGGGGCTGAAAAAGTGAAATAAGAGGGGAGAAGAGAGGGGACAGGAGGTCTGTGAGATACTTTTCTATCTGCAGCCGGCTCTTCTTCTTTCTGTCATCAGGTTTACACATTATAAGCTGTCTGACATTAGCTATGTGCTAATGTCAGAGCAGCTTGCTAATGTGTTTTTTATGTAAATCCGAGTTATATTTATGCTAAAAAAATGTATTTTTATAACATGTAAATTAGCCTCTAGGAGCAGGGGGGGCGTTGCCCTGCTCCTAGAGGCTCCGTGCGCCAACCTGCTTTCACGCCCCTTCTTTCCTTGATTGACAGTGCCGGGCAGCGATCCCCTGCTCCCCTGTCTCCTTGCGAAATCCTGAGCCTGCGACGCCGCTCTGTATTCGGCGCAGGCGCGGTGAGTTGAGGACGCTGGTGCCTGCTGTCCTCAGCTCACCGCGCCTGCGCCGAATACAGAGCAGGCGCTGTATTACACCAACCAGCATGGGGGTGTGGCAGGGGAGGAGCCATGGTGGGTAGTAGGCGGGGTTAAGGGGGCCCAATTCAGATTTTTGCTATGGGGCCCAGTGATTTCTATGTACGCCCCTGGCTGTACACTTTAATATTACACTGAGATAGCGAGTTTATAGCATTGAGTTTATAGCATAGCATTGTGGATATGCAATCCAGTTCTGTTTCTCCCCTTGATATACCCACCCTGTCTTCCACCAAGTCCAGTCTCAGTAGCCAAGAGTCTGTTGAAAACAATACTCCCCCTGATCCTTCTTCCTTCCACTGTGGGCTGGGCAAACAAGTGATCCTACACTCGGATATTACGAGGACCTCTTTTCATCGCCATTCCTTCATTTGGCCCTCTCACTAAGCACGCTTGAAAAGGGACTGATCTTGTGCCCTGATTCCCAACCTCTTGAGCATCCACAGTCACAAGAAGATGACGGTGGGGAACAGCAATTACTGTTTAATGCGGTAGATGATTATGAGACACAGTTGCCAATAAGTCGACGGCAATTACTGTCTCAAGAGGTTGATGAAGAGTATGAAACACAGATGTCAATCACTGAGGTTGTGGTTAGGTCAGCAATTCAGGAAGATGAGCAGAGTGAGGAAGTGGAAGAAGAGGTGGTGGTCGATGAAATCACTGACCAAACCTGGGAAGTTGGAAAGCTGAGCAAGGACAGTAGTACGGAGGGGGAGGGATCTGCAGCACCGCAACAGGCTGGAAGAGGCAGTGGGGTGGCAAAAGGGAGAAAGCGGGCCACACCAAACAGGCCTGCAACTGTTCCCAGAGCACCCCCTTGCGGAAATCTCCCTTACCAAGGGGTAGGTGTTCCACATTATGGCACTTTTTTGAGGAAAGTGCGGACAACAAAAGAATAGTTTGCAACCTGTGCCATACTAAAATGAGCCAGGCGTGAACACTAGCAACCTCACCATCACCAGCATGATCCGCCACATGACATACAAGCACTGTAATAAGCGGGACAAATGCCTGGGTCCACAATCTGTGTCTACGGGTCACACCACTGCCTCCTCTTCCCCTATGTTACGTGCCGGCCAATCCCCTGTCAAAGGCGTAGGCCCGGATGCCTCCAGCCATGCACCTGGACCTTTGCAAGCACCATCAGCAACCACCTCCAATTCCGTGTCCCAGCGCAGCGTCCAAATGTCCTTACCCCTACCCCAGGCCTTTGAACACAAGAGAAAATACCCAGCCACCCACCCACCTAAGGCCATAGCACTAAATGCGCAGCTTTCCAAATTACTGGCCCTGGAAATGTTGCCATTTAGGCTTGTGGACACTGAGGCCTTACGCATGCTGATGTCGGCAGACATCCCGCGTTACGCAGTCCCCTGTCGCCACTATTTTTCACAGTTTGCCATGACCGCCTTACAACAACGTCTGTCCCGTAACATCACACATGCCCTGACCAACGCAGTTAAAGGATTTAATAGGGTACTCATTCCAATAACAAGCCCTCTTAAGAGTCCTCTATTGTCCTCTATCTTCACTACCTCCCCGAGTCGGGAGTGGGTAATTGGTGCGCCTGCTGCCTTCCTTGGATGTGGTTGCTATTTCTCAGGCTCTCTCTCCGGAAACAAACCCTGATTCCCCATTACCCGTCACCATGGTAGGCGTAGAAAGTACCATCGAAAGTTGTTAGGGCAGACATGCAACAGGATCGTCGCTGTCACGGGGATGTGCGATCTGCTGGAAGTTATCTAGAGTCGGAAAAGTGGCAGCAGTCCTTCGCCCATAATGCTTTCAATGGTCAGCTCACCTGCAGGCCCTTGCATATAATGTTTTACAGGGTCAAGCCACTGAAGTCCGGTTTCGGGCTGAGTATTCCATATATTTTATTATTTTCCCTTATAACATAGTTATAAAGGAAAATAATAGCATTCTCAATAGAGAATGCAAATTAAAAAGGGCAATAGAGAGTTAAAAATAATAATAAAAAAAAAACTCCCCTACTCCATTTGATCGCCTAGCTGCCGGTCTTCTGTTCTGTCTTCAGCTGGGCGGGGGGGGAAGGACCTTCAGTGATGTCACTGGGTCACATGGTCCAATCACCTGCTTCCCCCTGCTGAAGACAGAACAGGAGACCGGCAGCTACGCAATCAAATTGAGAATAATAAAGATCGGGTCCACATCCCGATCGTCTCCTAGCAACCATGCGGGAAAATCGCACCGCATCCGCACTTGCTTGCGGATGCTTGCGATTTTCCCGCAGCCCCATTCACTTCTATGGGGCCTGCGTTGCGTAAAAAATGCAGAATATAGAACACGCTGCGATTTTCATGCAACGCAAAAGTGATGCGGGAAAATCACCTCTCATATACACAGCCCTATAGAAATGAATGTGCGGGTGCAATACGTTCACCTTATGCATTGCACCCGCATGGAAATCACGCCCGTGTGGAAGGGGCCTAATTGTTAACATTAGGTTAGTTTCACAATATCGCTTTTAGATCTGGTAAACTGTTCTGGTACGGAAAAGCTTGCCAGATCTCTCTGCATTCCGGAATTGCCAGATCACTCTGTATTCTGGCTTATATCAAATCCTATTATCTGATGTAATATGAGTTGATATATGTTTTTTTTACAGCAAGAGCCCTGCTGACATTGTGCAAAAAATAATTGATATTTTTATTTTGTTTAGATTATTTTAGACTGTAAATTTCCAGGTGGAAGTGTGCCTATCAAAATTACATATATGTATACTTTATTTGGCAGTGGGCAGCCAGCTGATAAACAGCCCCTGAAAATTGATAGCCATGGTGGGGTGAGCCATTATATTTGTATCATATTAAGTAGGGTAATTTAACGGTTATTGGGAAGCCCACCTTGTTTTATTGATACACAGATCGATCAGGGCATTATTCTCAAATTGGGGTGAATAAGCTTTATAATCTAAGTGTTATTGCGGTGTCCTACTTATTTAATAGATAAGCAATTCTATTACGCCTTGATTCTCAAATTGGGTGAATAATTAGTGTAATTTAACTGTTTTTTAGGTGCCCACCTTGTTTAATAGATACGCAGATCTATTACGCCTTGATTCTTGGAGCTATTGGAATTTATCCTGAAACATAACGTTTTCCTGTTTAACCGACGTATCTTCCACCAGCTCAGGGGGGTCGCCATGGGCAGTCCCTGTGCCCCAACCTTTGCAAACCTGTACCTGGGCTGGTGGGAGAAAGAGATCGTCTCCTCTGACAGGATGGAACAGTTCATGGACGTCCCGTCCCCCCTCTGGTTGAGATACATCGGTGACGTGTTCATCCTGGGGGGGGGGGGGGGGGGTTGAAGCACTGTTCCATCACCCTGAATCCATCAGGCCAAATAGTGACCAATATATTCAGAAAACCCAATGCCACTAATAACCTTCTACAGTGGGACAGTGGGCATCCGTTGGCCCTGAACAGAGGGATCCCAAAGGGTCAATATCTCAGGATGCGGAGAAATTGTTCCCGTCTGAGTGATTTCCAAGTGGCCTCCAAAGATCTGGAACATAGATTCCAACGTCGCGGTTATCCGCGGAGGATATTAAGGCAGGTCTATCAACATTCACTCTGCACCAATAGAGAACAATTACTGTCTCCTAAACAAAGAGACACTGAGGTAAATCCAACCAGGATCATTGGAACTTTTGATGGCGCACACCAGGCCATCCGTTCGCATTGGCGAACATATCGCGGACATTGCCAAAGCGAAAGACACACCTGTGGCACGTCATGTGTTTGACTGCCACAATGGTAGGATGTCCTCTGTCAAATTCCTAGGCATCGACTGTATCAAAATGTCACCGAGAGGGGGTGACGGCGACCGACTATTGATGCAAAAAGAGGCACGTTGGATTTTCAAGCTGAATACCATCAGGCCCTTTGGCTTAAATGACGCCATTTCTCATGATATGGCGACCCTCTGTAAGGACCACTTCTTGATCTAATATGGGCAGAGTGCCGCCGGTGCGCCAACTCCCTTCGTTGACTGCTAGCAGTGATTGATTATTTACTGATGTCAATCACTAGTGCGCATGCATCTGGTAATCGATGCATTGATACCTGACTGAGCTCTCATAATGTTAATATTCTCACTGGTAACTCTCCCATTCTATGTTTGTCACTATCGAGTGACTATGTATCCCTAACTTTATAAGCCTCAGTGTATATTCCCCCACCTTTATTTCGGCGCTTAGCGCTTTCCCCCGAGACTCATCTCCAGTCTCCAGCTGGTCAGCTGACCTGTCACATGACTTCCGCCTTAGTGGCGTAATTGGTTACTGGCACCGGAGGCTTGCCCAGCGGGGCGGGGTTATGTCTGTAAAAGTTTGGCGTTCTGTGAGCCGCTTTGCGGCCATCACAGTGCGAGCTCATAGCACACCAGCAAGCCGTTCCTCTGACTAGTAGGTGACGGCTCAGGCAGAGCTTTAGCTTACCACTATACTGTATATGCCGTTTCTCACACTAGAGATTCGACATCAGGCAGGACAATAATTCCTATCTAGCCTTAGCTCTGGCCACCACTATACCAGTGCTGGCTATTTAGCTACTGCCCTCCTGTCTCAGACGCGCTTATATGGCGTGACTATTGCCATTTGAGCAATTATTACGGGTATGGTGCTTCACTTAGCTCATATCCGTTACTAATGGTGCTAACGTGCTCCTGATGAAGTGTGTCCCCAGGGTACACGGAAACGCGTTGAGCAATCCTTGAATTATTGGAGCTGGATTACTGCTATATGTCAGTGCCCTTGATCACCTGTGGTCACTGACAATTCCTCCAGCCCAGCACCTCTCCATCCACCACTGCAGGGGTGGTCATGCGCACGACCACTTTCTGCAAGTATATATAAGTACTGGATGGTACATCACGATCACCAGTAACATAGTAACATAGTATATAAGACCGAAAAAAGACATTTGTCCATCCAGTTCGGCCTGTTTCCTACAAGTTGATCCAGAGGAAGGCAAAAAACCCCTGTGAGGTAGAAGCCAATTTTCCCCACTTAAGGGGAAAGAAATTACTTCCCGACTCCAATCAGGCAATCAGAATAACTCCCTGGATCAACGACCCCTCTCTAGTAGCTGTAGCTTGTAATATTATTACACTCCAGAAATAAATCCAGTCCCCTCTTGAATTTCTCACCATCACCACCTCCTCAGGCAGAGAGTTCCATAGTCTCACTGCTCTGACAGTGAAGAATCCTTTTCTATGTTTGTGTACAAACCTTCTTTCCTCCAGACGCAGAGGATGTCCCCTCGTCACAGTCACAGTCCTGAGGATAAATAGATGATGGGAGAGATCTCTGTACTGACCCCTGATATATTTATACATAGCTATTAGATATCCCCTCAGTCGTCTTTTTTCTAAAGTGAATAACCCTAATTTTGATAACCTTTCAGCGTACTGTAGATCCCTCATTCCAGTTATTACTTTAGTTGCCCTCCTCTGAACCCTCTCCAGCTCTGCTATGTCTGTCTTGTTCACAGGAGCCCAGAACTGTACACTGTACTCCATGTGTAGTCTGACTAGTGATTTGTAAAGTGGTAGGACTATGTTCTCATCACGGGCATCTATGCCCCTTTTGATGCAACCCATTATCTTATTGGCCTTGGCAATAGCTGCCTGACACTGGTTTTTGCAGCTTAATTTGCTGTTTATTAAAATTCCTAGATCCTTTTCCATGTCAGTGTTACCGAGTGTTTTACCATATAATATGTATGGGTGACTTGCATTATTCCTTCCCATGTACATAACTTTGCATTTGTCATGGTTATACCTCATCTGCCATTTTTCTGCCCAAGCGTCCAATATATCCAGATCCCTCTGTAGCAGAAAACTGAAAACTGTCCTCTTCAGTGTTAATTACTTTACAGAGTTTAGTGTCATCTGCAAAAATAGATATTTTACTGTGCAGGCCTTCTACAAGATCATTAATAAATATATTGAAGAGAATAGGGCCCAATACTGACCCTTGAGGTACCCCACTAGTTACAGTGACCCAATCTGAGTATGTACCGTTAATAACCACCCTCTGTTTTCTGTCACTTAGCCAGTTACTTACCCACATACAGACATTTTCTCCCAGTCCGAGCATCCTCATTTTATATACTAACCTTTTATGAGTTACGGTGTTAAATGCTTTGGAGTACTTATGTGTTAGTTGCACATATGTGTGAGGAGCGACTAAGTGGCAATAACAATAAAACAAGCCACTGAGGTTCTCACACCAGCATTTGTGTTCGTGGGCCATAGCAAGCCTATGTGGGACATCACCCTTTGTGCTTTTACTTGAACTACCAATAAAGCTTTTTTATTTTGTTTTAACGTCCCTCCACTTTATAATTCTATTGTTTGTATCTGAGGACATACACCGCGTTATATATTTTTTCTTATTGTAATTGTAGTTTCTACCTTGTTTTATAAATAAGTAATTCCATTAGGCCTTGATTCTTAAATAATAAGCTGTACATTTTTACTGCTATTGGGGTGCCCACCTTATTTCATAGATATTAATCAATCTAATTAGACCTTGATTCTCAAATTGAGGTGATTAAGTATTGCAATATATTGGGGTGCCCCCTTGTTAAATATATAAGCAGATCTATTACACCTTGATTCTCAAATTGGGTTTAATAAATAGTGTAATTTAACTGCTATTGTGGTTTCCACCTTGTTCTAAAGATATGTAATTCCATTAGGCCTTGATTCTCAAATTTGGGTATATAAGCTGTCTATTTTTACTGTTATTGGGGTTCCCACCTTGTTTCTTAATAAGCAATCCCATTTAGCCTTGATTTTCAAATTGGGGTGAATAAGCAGTCTAATACTACTGTTATTGGGGTGTCCACATTGAAAATCATAGCTTATTTACTTAAACAGTAACTGTTACTGTACAGTATGTCCAACAGACAGGTGCCAGAGCCCTCTGAGTAAAAATGTTGCTGGAGCTGGCAGAAGTAGCAGTAAAAGAAGGGGGAGTAGCAGCACCCGCAGCAACAGGCCGCAGCTGCCACTGTCATCCAACAGTCGTCTTTTGACCAGCAATCCAGGTGTCCTTGAATGGTTGACTCAGTCTTCAACATAATCTTAACTGACATCAGCCACCCACAGGCAGGAGTCGGTGGGTTCCTCTGACACCTCAATTAGTTGGCATGGCCCAGAAACAAGCTCTGTGCCCTCAACTGGCTTGAACCTGCCTCTTTCTTTGTCTGCTTCTTCTGTTCAGGAAGTATTATATGCTGATGGCTCTGCTCCGCTTTTCCGCATGGAAAACCTTATTGAGGACAGTCAGCAGTTACCGCCCAGGCTACATTTGGAGGAGAGGTCCCCTGCTTCCTCCTGTAGGCATACAAGTAGCAACAATGAGAGACATGTGGGAGCAGGTGTTTCCAAGCAGTCAGGGATGCAGCCATGAGACTGGTGAGGGTGACATAAGTGAGGAGCAGACAGTAGTGGATGATGATGTTACCAATCTTACGTGGGAGCCAGGTGAAGAGGGGGCTTCATCATTATCAGAGGATGAGGGTGGCAGCTTGCCAGTGAGGCAGCGACAGGATGGCAGCATGCCTCTGAGCCAGCAGGGTGCAAGCGTGGCCATAAGCCAGCAGGATGGCAGCAGTGGGAGATTCTGACCCAAATGTTACCACGGTAGACCGTCTGATACTCAGGAGCCTACCTGTCTGGAAACAACTAGCGGTGCACAACTTCATAAAGGCAGCAGCAGGCAGCCAGCATGCAGTGGTGGGGGTAAACTGCCATACTCACTGGTGTGGAAATTTTTCATCAAGTTGCCGGAGGAGGACAGCATGGTTGTATGTAGGATCTATGGGCAGTTTGTGAAGCATGGGCAGGGTGCCAGGCACGATGGTGTCACGCTGTTCTGCACCTGGCCAGCTTGTACGAGTCACACTGGGAAGGAACTGCTCCACATCATCAACCAAAAAATAGAATCCTGGCTGTCTCCTTGCCAAGTGAAGATCGGAACCATGGTCACCAATAATGGGAAGAATATTCTATCGTCACTGTATCAAACAGGGCTGACCTATGTGCCCTGCATGGCGCAGGTCTTTAATTTGGTAGTAACCCAGTTCCTAAAGTCTTTCACCCAACTGAAAGATGTATTAAAAATGGCGAAGAAACAGTGCATGCACTTTAGTCACTCTTATCATGCAAAATACACCCTCCTTAAGCTGCAAAGGCAGACTGGTGTTCCCCAACATTGCCTCATATGTGAAGTTTCCACACATTGGAACATCACAGTTTATTCCACCGTTCTCCTGATCCGTCAGAAGAACCGAAAAATGAAAAACACATTGGATCCTGTCTTTGGAGCACCAATAAGGCATTTATCACACAGTCAGTATTTTGCATCAGGATTTGATCATGATTTTGAAGCCAAAAGCAAGAGTGTGTCCAAAACACAGAAGACATGCAAATATTTCTTTCACGTGTCAACTCTGTTTTGGATCCACTCCTGTTTTTGACTTACTAGTAATGATCTGACTAACTAACTGTGTGATAGAGGCCATTAAGGTCCTGCACTGTTAAGTACATTATACCTGACCTATAATGCTGAATTCAAACTGCAGTCATTTGGTCAGTTAATTGCAGTAGTTACTGTATGGCGAGCTAAAATTAGGAGCTAATCCTACCTGCAGATAATATATTATGAACTTGTTCTGCACCTGTTCTTTGTTTTGGACCAGTAACTGACCAAATAAGTGAAGTGTGAACTGAGCCTAATAGTGATGCACAATGATGCACTCATCCATATACTGTATGTGACCTGCCTGTCATATTAACGCATAGTAACTGTTTCACTACCAGAAAAGACTAGCTATGCATGTTGCTTCAATCCACAGTGATGTACACAAAGATGCACTCTCCCTGCAGAATTTCATTTTTTTCCAACTCCACTCAATTTGGAATTGTTTTTCCAGCTTCCCTCTACATTGTATGCCATATTAAATGGTGGCATTGGAAAGAACAACTCATATGACTATGTGAACAGAAATATAAAAAAGTTATGGCTCAGGGACTGGAAAACAAAAATGCAAAAACAAAAAAAATCTCTGTGAGGAAGGGGAACAAAAAGAAATGTTGCTTGCAAGTAGCTGCCTTTCAAGGTTCTGAAGCAGCTGAAGCTGTGTTATAAGACAGAAATCGCAACTAGTAGGCACTGCCAGGCACACCCAGCCTTAACTCCTCACTTCTCACTCCCCCACTCCCTCTCAAAGCTTACCCTGTCTTTCCCTATTCTACAAAAGTCTTCTTCTTTCTAGCCTTTCCTTTCACATTC
The DNA here is from genome assembly GCA_033119425.1 of Bufotes viridis. Lineage (NCBI taxonomy): Eukaryota > Metazoa > Chordata > Amphibia > Anura > Bufonidae > Bufotes > Bufotes viridis. Next base: position 387,975,184 of record CM065591.1, read on the forward strand.
CCGCTGACATGTGCAGTGACATGGAACTGAGAAGCTTCAGGCTCGTCTGCTGGATAAAATTTTGGGAAATTCGTAACAAACCTGGTTTATTATGAACTGATTAGCTCATCTCTAGTTCCCAAATATCTGGAAGGCCTCATCACCAACCAACATAAAGGACACTAGAGGACCAGTACGTCACGTGGGAGCGGTCTAGTTGGTGGAAATCCAAATTTTCCACAGTATAAAAGCCGACCCACTGCAGAATTTTTAAAGATCATGGAGTCATTTATTCTCCCATAAGCACTAACATCAATCACAACAAAGCGATATTGGGCATCCATAATGGGAATTTGTATAATTGAAAACTTATTTTTTTTATCATTAAAATACTCAGATCCTGTTTTGCGAGGTTTGATATGTAAATGTGTTTCCCATCCACAGCACCCACACAGTTTGGAAACTAGCAAACTTCACAAAATATTTCTGCATTTTCTACCCTCGTTATCTCATGTCATGTTGAATAAATTTGTCATGTAATGATTGCCACGATGCACGACAAGTGTCTTCGACTATACTGGATACTATTAAGTTTCCCAAACAAAACTGAAAATGCAGAGATGACAGACTCTGCAGTCGCAATAAATCCGTGGGAGAGATTTAAAAATTAAGATATTGCACTTTTGGTTTCAATTGGGTGACAAAATAAATAAAAGGTATCATGCATTACTGTACATAAAGGAAAAAAATGACAGAAGGAAAAAAAATATAGAAAGAAAGGAAGGAAAACAAAATAATCTGAACTCATTCCTTATAGTTACCATTAGGCATTGTTCTGAAGAAATGAATCTTCTGAAAGAAGTAGCCTGCCTTTTAATTTTGTTTGACACCCGTTATACAAGATTATCAAAACTTTTGACCATTAAAGGGAACCTGTCATCACCTTAAGGCCTAATTCACACGTCCGCAATCAACGTCCGCACCCGTTCCGCAACTTTGCGGAACGGGTGCGGACCCATTCATTTTGAATGGGGATGTGATGGAGGCAGAGAGCACACACTGTGCTCTCCGCATCCGCATTTGCGGAGCGCGCCGCCGCAAAATATAGAGCATGTCCTATTCTTGCCGCAATTGCGGACAAGTATAGGCATCTCTATAGGGATGGTGGCACGGTGTTTTGCGGATCCGCAAAACACTACGGACGTGTGAATAAGGCCTTGGGTTGAACTCACTGAGGGCAGCATAAATAAGTGACAGAAATGCTGATTTCAGCAGTGTGTCACTTATGAGCTAAAAGTAAGTGGCTGCTGAGAACCAGCATCATAATCATTGCAGCAAAGGCCTTGAAAAGAGTCAAATCTACCTGAGAAGAGTCATGGTTATTCATGATCTCCTCTCCCAGCCCATCTGCTGATGATTGTCAGAATATATCACTGCACCACAGAACGGCAATTAGGCCCTAATTTTTTTCACCTTCTACACAACACAAAAGGCTTTTCAACAGATAAGTGCAACAATGAAGGTCGAATATATTTTTTTTTCACCACTAATTCACAGCAAACTGGCCTTTAGAATATTTTTCTGCACCGCTGACCGGCAATTAAGCCCTAATTTTTTTTCTACTTTTACACAACACAAAAGGCTTTTCAACAGATGAGTGCAAGATGAACGGCAAATGTATTTGCCCCCCGTATAAAAAAATAAAAATAAACACTTATACTCACCTCCATGGCAGTGATGTGATGCAGGCCTCTTCCGGCCTGTGCCCGCACTGCACGGCTCTGGCGGTGCGATGACGTCATTGCGTCACCTTATAATACCCAATAATGTGCCAGTAATAAGTGCCCCACCCCCCAATCATGTGCAAGTAACAATTGCCTCTTCTACCCCCAATAATGTGCCAGTAACAAGCGTTTCTCCCCCCACCCAATCATGTGCCAGTAACAACTGCCTCTCCCACCCAATTATGTGCCAGTAACAAGTGCCCCTCCCCCCCAATCATGTGCAAGTAACAAGTGCCTCTCCCACCCAATTATGTGCTAGTAACAAGTGCCTCTCCCCCCGAATTATATGCGAGTAACAAGTGCCTCTCCCCCCAGAGGCACTTGTTACTGGCACATGATTGGGGGGGAGGCGCTTGTTACTGGCACATGATTGGGGGGGAGGCGCTTGTTACTGGCACATGATTGGGGGGAGAGGAACTTGATACTGGCACATGATTGGGGGGCGGCACTTGTTATTGGCATATGATTGGGGGGAGGCACTTGTTACTGGCATATGATTGGGGGGGCACTTGTTACTGGCACATGATTGGGGAGAAGGGGCACTTGTTACCGGCACATGTTTGGGGGGGGGGAAGAGGCACCTGTTACTGGCGCATGATTGGGGGGGAGAGGCACTTGTTTCTGGCGCATGATTAGAGGAGAGGCACTTGTTACTGGCACATGATTGGGGGGAGAGGCACTTGTTACCGACACATGTTTGAAGGGGAAGAGGGACTTGTTACTGGCACATGATTGGGGGAGAGGCACTTGTTACTGGCACATGATTGGGGGAGGGGCACTTGTTACTAACACATGATTGGGGGAGGAGAGGCGCTAATTACTGGCACATGATTGGGTGGGGGGAGATATACTTGTTACTGACACATTATTGGGGGGCACTCTTTACTGGCACATGATTGGGTGGGGGGAGATATACTTGTTACAGGTAAAATATTGGGAGGCACTTGTTACTGACACATGATTGGGGGGAGGCACTCTTTACTGGCACATGATTGGGGGAGAGAGGCACTTGCTACTGGCACATGATTGGGAGGGGAGAGGCAGCAGTGTCGGTGGCGGCAGCAGGGCACAGGGAGATGAGCGCTTCCTTTGTGGAAGCACTAATCTCCATGTTCATCTGTATTGCCATCCTCACGACAACAATACAGAATGATGCTGCAGCGGGGCAGGGGAGAGAGAGGCATCTCCCTTCCCCTTTCTCTGATAGGCTGCAGGCACTAGGCCCACAGCCTATCAGAGGCCGGTGCAGGCGGCGCAATGACGTCATCGCACCGCCTGAGCCTTACAGCGCGGGACACGAGCTGGAAGAGGCCTGCATCGCATAGCTGCCATGGAGGTGTGTATAAGTGTTTATCTACTGGAACATGTTTGGGGGGATAGGCACTTGTTACTGGCACATAATTGGATGGGAGAGGTAATTGTTACTGGCACATGATTGGGGGAGTCCAACTTGTTACTGGCACATGTTTGGTGGATGGCACTTGTTACTGGCACATGATTGAAGGCTGGAGAGGCACTTGTTACTGGCACATGATTGGGGGGAGAGGCACTTGTTACTGGCACATGATAGGGGAAGAGGCACTTGTTACTGGCACATGATTGGGGGCAGAGGCACTTGTTACTTGCACATGATTGGAGGGGAGGGGCACTTGTTACTGGCACAGAATTGGGGGAGAGGCACTTGCTACTGTCACACGATTGGGGGGAGAGGCACTTGTTACTGGCACATGATTGTGGGGGCGAGCCACTTGTTTCTGGCACATGATTGGGGAGGCACTTGTTACTGGCACATGATTGGGGAGAGGCTCTTGTTACTGGCACATCATTCAGGGGGAGAGGCACTTGTTACTGGCACATGATTGGGGGTAGATGCACTTGTTACAGCCACATGATTGGGGGGAGGCACTTGTTACTGGGACATGATTGGGGGGGCACTTGTTACTGGCACATGATTGGGGTGGAGGGGCACTTGTTACCGGCACATATTTGGGGGGGGGAGAGGCACTTGTTACTGGTGCATGTTGGGGGGTAGAGGCACTTGTTACTTGCACATAATTCGGGGGGAGAGGCAACTTGTTACTGGCACATGATTGCGGGGGCAATGTTACCGAAACATGATTGGGGGGGAGGCACTTGTTACCGACATATGTTTGGGGTGAAGAGGCACTTGTTACCGACACATGTTTGAGGGGGAAGAGGCACTTGTTACTGGCACACGATTGGGGTAAGGGCACTTGTTACTGGCACATGATTTGGGGAGGGGCACCTGTTACTGGCACATGATTGGGGGGAGAAGAGGCAATTGTTACTGGCACATGATTGGGGGTAGGCACTTGTTACTGGCACATGATTCGGGGGGAAGAGAGGTACTTGTTACTGGCACATGATTGGGGGCAGAGGCACTTGTTACTTGCACATGATTGGGAGGGGAGAGGCAGCAGTGTCGGTGGCGGCAGCAGGGCACAGGAGATGAGCGCTTCCTTTGTGGAAGCACTAATCTCCATGTTCATCTGTATTGCCATCCTCACGACAACAATACAGAATGATGCTGCAGCGGGGCAGGGGAGAGAGAGGCATCTCCCTTCCCCTTTCTCTGATAGGCTGCAGGCACTAGGCCCACAGCCTATCAGAGGCCGGTGCAGGCGGCGCAATGACGTCATCGCACCGCCTGAGCCTTACAGCGCGGGACACGAGCTGGAAGAGGCCTGCATCGCATAGCTGCCATGGAGGTGTGTATAAGTGTTTATCTACTGGAACATGTTTGGGGGGATAGGCACTTGTTACTGGCACATAATTGGATGGGAGAGGTAATTGTTACTGGCACATGATTGGGGGAGTTCAACTTGTTACTGGCACATGTTTGGTGGATGGCACTTGTTACTGGCACATGATTGAAGGCTGGAGAGGCACTTGTTACTGGCACATGATTGGGGGGAGAGGCACTTGTTACTGGCACATGATAGGGGGGGGAAGAGGCACTTGTTACTGGCACATGATTGGGGGGCAGAGGCACTTGTTACTTGCACATGATTGGAGGGGAGGGGCACTTGTTACTGGCACAGAATTGGGGGGGAGAGGCACTTGCTACTGTCACACGATTGGGGGGAGAGGCACTTGTTACTGGCACATGATTGTGGGGGGCGAGCCACTTGTTTCTGGCACATGATTGGGGGAGGCACTTGTTACTGGCACATGATTGGGGGGAGAGGCTCTTGTTACTGGCACATCATTCAGGGGGAGAGGCACTTGTTACTGGCACATGATTGGGGGTAGATGCACTTGTTACAGGCACATGATTGGGGGGAGGCACTTGTTACTGGGACATGATTGGGGGGGCACTTGTTACTGGCACATGATTGGGGTGGAGGGGCACTTGTTACCGGCACATATTTGGGGGGGGGGGAGAGGCACTTGTTACTTGTGCATGATTGGGGGGTAGAGGCACTTGTTACTTGCACATAATTCGGGGGGAGAGGCAACTTGTTACTGGCACATGATTGCGGGGGCAATGTTACCAAAACATGATTGGGGGAGGCACTTGTTACCGACATATGTTTGGGGTGAAGAGGCACTTGTTACCGACACATGTTTGAGGGGGAAGAGGCACTTGTTACTGGCACACGATTGGGGTAAGGGCACTTGTTACTGGCACATGATTTGGGGAGGGGCACCTGTTACTGGCACATGATTGGGGGGAGAAGAGGCAATTGTTACTGGCACATGATTGGGGGTAGGCACTTGTTACTGGCACATGATTCGGGGGGAAGAGAGGTACTTGTTACTGGCACATGATTGGGGGCAGAGGCACTTGTTACTTGCACATGATTGGGAGGGGAGAGGCAGCAGTGTCGGTGGCGGCAGCAGGGCACAGGGATATGAGCGCTTCCTTTGTGGAAGCACTAATCTCCATGTTCATCTGTATTGCCATCCTCACGACAACAATACAGAATGATGCTGCAGCGGGGCAGGGGAGAGAGAGGCATCTCCCTTCCCCTTTCTCTGATAGGCTGTGGGCCTAGTGCCTGCAGCCTATCAGAGGCCGGTGCAGGCGGCGCAATGACGTCATCGCACCGCCTGAGCCTTACAGCGCGGGACACGAGCTGGAAGAGGCCTGCATCGCATAGCTGCCATGGAGGTGTGTATAAGTGTTTATCTACTGGAACATGTTTGGGGGGATAGGCACTTGTTACTGGCACATAATTGGAGGGGAGAGGTACTTGTTACTGGCACATGATTGGGGGAGTCCCACTTGTTACTGGCACATGTTTGGTGGGTGGCACTTGTTACTGGCACATTATTTGGTGGGAGAGGCACTTGTTACTGTCACATGATTGGGGGCAGAGGCACTTGTTACTTGCACATGATTTGGGGGGAGAGGCACTTGTTACTGGCACATGATTGGGGGGAAGGCACTTGCTTCTGGCACATGATTGGGGGGAGGCACTTGTTAGTGGCACATGATTGGGGGGGGGAGGCACTTGTTACTGGCACATGATTCGGGGGGAGAGGAACTTGTTACTGGCACATGATTGTGGCGGAGAGGCATTTGTTACTGGAACTTGATTTGGTGGGAGGCAATTGTTACTCGCACATGATTGGGGGGGAGAGGCACTTGTTACTGGCACATAAGAGGCACTTGCTACTGGCACATGATGCAACAGGATCTATTTTTTTAATAGGATCCAGTTTTATTTTTCCTTTTCTTCTGGATCAGAAGAACGGAAAGCTAAACAGTGAAATGAACTCAGCCTTAGGCCTCATGCACACGGCCATTGCCCGGCCGCGGCTGTATTGCGGCCCACATACAGTGGGTCCGCAGCACACGGGCAACGGCCATGTGCACCCCCCACCACAGATGAAGACCCATTCACTTGAATGGGTCCGTAATCCGGAGCTGCGGTGTGTAACAGAGGCATGGAACCCCACAGAAGCACTACGGCGTATTTCCGTGGTGTTTCTGTCCGTGCCTCTGCACCGCAAAAAAATAGAACTTGTTCTATTTTTTACAGTGCGGATAGATCATGGACCCATTCAAGTTGAATGGGTCTGGATCCACTGCGACTGCCGCACAGATGGGGCCTGTGCATTGGGGACCACAAATTGCACTCCCCAATGCACAGAAAGGCATACATGTATGGCGAAAGGATCAGGGTCACAAATCCCAGCGTATGTGCCCGATCAGCTGCAGGGGTCTGGCAGTCACAGATAGCCAGTCCCCTGTGGTATCTGCCGGCATCAGTAAAAACACTGAACGCGGCACGTGCGGTATCCTGCCAAACCCTTAGGCATCGTGGCTGCCTTCCGTGTCAGCCTGTGAGATCCAGCCCCTGGATCTCACAGGCTGGAAGCTGTAAGTGTATTACAGTGTGTAATATACTTACAGCCAATGCATTACAATACAGAAGTATTGTAATGCATTGTAAAGGGGATCAGACCCCCAAAAGTTGAAGTCCTAGATTGGGACAAAAAATAGTGAAAAAAGAAGAAAAATAAAGTTTTACAAAAATAATTAAACGTTTCAAAAAAAGAAAAAAAAGCGTCATTTTCCCAAGATAACATAAAAAATAAAAATTGGGAAAAATATTTAGGTATCGCAGAGTCTGTATCGACTGGCTATATAAACATATCACATAATCCACCTCGTCAAGTGAACGCTGTAAAATAAAAAAATGAAAACAGTGTCAAATAAGCTATTTTCTGGTCACCTTGCCTAACAATACCAAGTGATCAAAAAGTCTTACGTACCCCAAAATCGTATCAATCAAACCGTCATCTCATACCACAAAAAAATGAGTCCCCACAATAATATAAGACTTAAAAAATAGAAACCAAATGCACCCATAAACCAATCCATCAAAATCTGCGCTGCAAAAGCCATATGATGCTCCTTCCATTCTGAATCCTGCCATGTGCCCCTACAGCAGTTTACCACCACATGTAGGGTGTTTCCGTATTCAGGAGAAAATGGGTAACAAATTATGGGGTGCTTTTTCTCCTGTTACCCCTTGTGAAAATGAAAACTTTGGGGCTAAAGCAACATTTTATTGGAAGAAACAAAACTTTTCATTTTCACAGCCAAGTGTTTCCAAATTCCATAAATCGCTCAGTACCCCCTTACTATATTTTTTAAGGGGTGTAGTTTCCAAAAGAGGGTCACGTTTTGAGGGATTCCACTGTAGGGATACGTCAGGGTCTCTTCAAGTACAAAATGGTGTCTAAAAACCATTCTAGCAAAATCTGCCTCCAAAATCCATATGGCGCTCCTTTTCTTCTAACCACTGCCACGTGCCCATAGGGCAGTTTACTGCCACATATGGGGTATTTCTGTAAACTTCAGAATCATTGCAAGAAAAAATTGATTAACATAAAAAATCTACTAAAAAAGTGAAATTTTGAAATTTCATCTCCATTTTCCTTTCATTCTTGGGGGCAACAAAGGGTTAACAAAGTTTGCAACATCAATAATTTGAGGGGTGTCGTTTCTAAAATGAGGAAATTTATGCGTGGTTTCCATTACATAGGCCCCTCAAAATCATTTTATAACTGAATTGGTGCTTAAAAAAAAGGTTTTGGAAATTTTGCTGAAAATTTATAAAATAGCTTCTAAACTTCTAAGGCCTCTTTCACATGAGCATGATGGATTAGGTCCCGATGCTTTCAGGGTGCTTTCAGTGAAACTCGCACCATTTTGCAAGCAAGTTCAGTCAGTTTTGTCTGCAATTGTGTTCAGTTGTTCAGTTTTTTTTCGCGCAAGTGCAATCCGTTTTGATGCGTTTTGGTGCTTCCGGATGCAATGCGTTTTTCACTGAAGCCCCATTTACTTCTATGGGGCCAGTGCTGCATGAAAAACACAGAATATAGAACTGCTGCTTTTTTCACGCATCAGTGCTGCGTTTCATCAAAAACAATGCTCATGTACACTGAACTATTGACATTAATGGGTCCGGATTCAGTGCGGGTGCTATGCGTTCACACCACGTATTGCACCCACGTGGAAAACTCGCCCGTGTGAAAGGGGCCTAAGCCTTCTAATGTCCTAACAAAATAAAATGACATTTACAAAATTATGCCAATATAAAGCAGACATATGGGGAATGTTGCTTAATAACCATTTTATGAGGTACTATCTATCTTAGGCTCCATTCACACGACCGTATGTTGTCCACAAAAAAACAGATCCGTTGTTTTGCGGACAGTTCAGCATGTCCGCAAAAAAACGGATTGCATTCAGTTTTTTTGCTGATCCATAGACTACAATAGGGTCATGTCCTGATTTTCACTGACAAGTATAGGACATGTTTCATTTTTTTTGCTGAGCTGTGCAATGGAAGAAAAGGGCCTCATAGAAGTGAATTGGACAGCATCTAATCCGAAAAAAACAGATCAGTTTTTTTGCGGACAACATACGGTCGTGTGAATGGAGCCTAAAAGTAGAGAAATTCTAAACTAGAAAAATTTAGATTTTTTCTAAATTTTTGTTAAATTTTGGATTATTTTATAAAGGTGAAATATATCGACTCAAATTTACCACTGTCATGAAGTAGCATGTGTCATGAGAAAACAGAATGGCTTGGATAAGTTAGGCCTCTTGCACACGGGCGTCATGTTTGATGCCCAGATAAGAGGCGGGTGCGTTGCGGGAATCGCCACGATTTTTACGCGCGTGTGCTAACATTTGAAGTGCGTTTAGCACGCACGTGAAAAAATCCGCATGCTTGGTACCCAGACCCGAAGTCAGACTTCATCACTGAAGTCCGGTTTCGGGATGAGTATTCTGTATATGTAATTATTTTCCTTTATAACATAGTTATAAGGGAAAATAATCGCATTCTAATTACAGAATGCAATGTTCCCCGGGCTATAGAGGGTTAAAAATAATAAAGAGTTAACTCACTTTCTCCCATTGTACGCGCAGAGCCCCAGAACGTCTTCTCTCTTGATGATTGCTTGCTTCAGGACCTGTGGTGACGTCACAGGGTCACATGGTCCAATCATAGAAGCATTTGAGTGGACCATGTGACCCATGTGATCCTGTGACATCACGGCAGGTCCTTCATCCAACATCTGGGTCAGGATTCAGTGCGGGTGCAATGCGTTCACTTCACGCATTGCACCCGCGCGGAAAACTCGCCCGTGTGAAAGGGGCCTAAAAGTGTTCCAAAGTTATTACCACATAAAGTGACACATGTCGGATTTGCAAAAATCGGCCTGGGATTTAAGGTGCAAAGTGGCCCGGTACTGAAAGGGTTAATTGTGCTGTGTACCTACTTCCTAGCATCTGATGGGTGTGGGTTTGAGGTTTTGAATCCATGTTAATCAACTAGTAATGGCCCATCCTGTGGAAAAAAAAAATTCTCTATCTGATCTTGTCTCGATCCTTAAAGTGTACCTGTCACCAGGAAAGTTTTTTCTATTCAGAGCTGTAGCCACTCCCCTATTCTCTTCTTCAGATGTAAAAGGGGGTTTATTACATCATTCATTCATTTTAATAATTGTTTATCAAACATGTGTTTATCACCCCATGAACAAACTAGCCCTTATTATAATTACTATATATTCCTCCTCCTTTTTTTACCTTAGTAATATAATACCCTGTTATTCATTTTCCCGCCAATTATTAAAATGAATGAATGATGTAATAAACCACGCCCCTTTTACATCTGAAGAAGTGAATAAGGGAGTGGCTACAGCTCTGAATAGAAAAAATGCTGGACTCATATTAACTACTAGACTCAAATCAGATCATTAGCATATGGATTACAAGCACTTTTTCTCCACAATAAAGCAACAGATCACCAAGTTAAAGGTATCATTATATTCAGCAGAGTGATCCCTACAAGGCAGCATGCCTTGTTTATAAGTGAATTTTCTGATGACAGGTTCCCTTTAACCTCTTTAGGACACAGGGCGTACAGGTACGCCCTGATCTCCTGGTACTTAAGTGGTAAATCATTGAGCAGGCACCTGGGACCAATGCACCGGGGATCCTTTGACCCCCCCCTGTGTATCGATTGCAGCAAACCGCAGGTCAATTCAGACCTGCGGTTTGCAACGATTTCTGACATTTCTGATCCCTGCGGTCTGTGATTTTGCGTTTTTTTTATTTTTAACCCCCCCCTGCAGACCTCTTACTGATTAGCAGGAGGGGGGGGGGTGTGTGCAGGCGCTGATGTGTGGCGCGGGCAGTGAGGCAGGCGGGCGGTGGGGCGGGCAGGATCGCGATCCCCCTCCCGCCTCCTCTGTAAAATCGTTGGTGGCTAGTGGTTCTATAAGAGTGTCAGCACATTGCTGACACTTTGATAGAAATGGCTGGCATCTGTGCTTGTTCAGATGCCAGCCGTTTAACTCCTTCCATACCGCGGTCCGTACATACCGCTGTATGGAAGGGGTTAACAGGAGCTCCCTCTCTCTCCCATTGGGGGGCTGCTGTGCCTTTACAGCCCCCTGACAGGATGGGATTGCAGAGGGAGGGAGCTCCCCTCCCTCCCCAATAACCGCTGCTCTGTTCTGGCAGCGGGTGATGGTTACCATGGCAGCAGGGCGCTTTTAGAGGTGTCCTGCTTGCCATGGTAATGTAAGTCTGATCTGACTTCTGCTAAAGGCAGAAGTCTGACCAGGCTAGTGAAAAGTTAAAAATACAGTACAGTAAACTATATAGTGTACTGTACTGTATTATATAGACATCAGACCCACTGGATCTTCAAGAACCAAGTGGGTCTGGGCCCCCAAAAAATGTAAAGAAGTGAAAAAAAAAAAAACACATATCACTGAATACAAAATAAAATAAAAATACACTACACATATTATGTATCAGCCGCGTCCGTAAAAACCTGCTCTATAAAAATATCACATGACCTGACCCCTCATAAAAAATAAAAAAAGGTGTAAAAAAAGCAATTTTTTGTTACCTTACAACACAAAAAGTGTAATACCATGCGATCAAAAAGGCATATGCCTCCTAACATAGTATCAATCAAACCGCGATCTCATTCTGCAAAAAAATTTGCCCTTTTATAGGACAATCGCCCAAAAAAATTAAAAAATATGGCTCCCAGACTGTGCAGACATTAAAACATGATTTTTTTTTCTAAAATGCTGTTATTGTGTTACAGTAAAAAATAAAAAATAAATATATATATATTTTGTATCGCCGCATCCGTAAAAACCTCCTCTATAAAAATATCTCATTATCTAACCCCTCAGGTAAATACTGTAAAAAAAAAATTAAATAAAAACAGTGTAAAATAAAAATAAAAATTGTCACCTCACATCACAAAAAGTGTAATAGCAAGCAATCAAACATTTATATGAACCCCAAAATAGTGCCAATCAATCCGTCATCTCATCCCTCAAAAAAACAATATCCTATATAGGACAATAGCCCAAAAAAATAAAAACAATATGATTTTCAGACTATGGAGACATTAAAACATTATTTATTTTTTATTTCAAAAATTATATTTTTGTGTAAAACTGAAATAAATAAATAAAAAGTATACATATTAGGTATCGCCATGTCCATGACAACCTGCTCTATAAAAATAACACATGAACTAACCCCTCAGGTGAGCACAGCAAAAAAAATTATATAAATACAGTGTCAAAAGCCACTTTTGCCAACTTACATCACAAAAAGTGTAATAGCAAGCGACCAAAATGTCATATGAACCACAATATAGTGCCAATCAAACTACCATTTCATCCCGCAAAAAATGAGCCCCTACATAAGACTATCACCCAAAAAAATTAAAAATAAATATGGCTTTCAGAATGGGGAGACACTAAAAAATCTTTTTTTTCACAAATGCTTTATTATGAAAAACTGAAACAAAAATTCCCAAAAAGTTGTCATATTTGGTATTGTCGCATCCGTAACAATTGCTCTATAGAAATAGCATACGATCTAACCTGTCATATCAACTATGTAAATAACAAAAAACAAAAACGGTCCCAAAACAGCTATTTTTCTTTCAAATTTTCCATTTCAATCCATTTTTCCAGTAACAAAGCAAGGGTTAAAAGCCAAAAAAATTCAATATTTATTGCCCTGATTCTGTAGTTTGCAGAAACACCCCATATGTAGTTGTAAACTACTGTACGGGCACACGGAAGGGCATAGAAGGAAGGGAACGCCATATGGTTTTTGGAAGGCGGATTTTGCTGGACTGGTTTTTTGACACCATGTCCCATTTGAAAATTTGACAAAAAATTGAAAATCTGAAATGTTATCTCCATTTTCCATTAACTCTTGTGGAACATCTAAAGGGTTAACAACGTTTTTAAAATCAATTTTGAATACCTTGAGGGGTGAAGTTTCTAGAATGGGGTCATTTTTGGGTGGTTTTATTATGTAAGCCTCACAAACTGATTTCAAACCTGAACTGGTCCCTAAAAAGTGGGTTTTTGAAAATTTTGGAAAATTTTCAAGATTTGCTTCTAAACTTCTAAGCCTTGTAACGTCCCCAAAAAATAAAATGGCATTCCCAAAATGTTCCGTACATTAAGTAGACATATGTGGAATGTAAATCAATAACTTTTTTTGATGGTATTACTATGTACTATAGAAGTAGAGAAATTGAAACTTGGAAAATTGCTAATTTTTCAAAATTTTGGGTAAATTTGGTATTTTTTTTATAAATAAAAATACATTTTTGACTCCATTTTACCAGTGTCATGAAGTACAATATGTGACGAAAAAACGATCTCAGAATGGTCAGGATAAGTAAATGCATTTTAAAGTTATCACCACAAGTGACACTGGTCAGATTTTCAAAAAATGGCCGGGTACTTAAGGTGAAATAGGGCCGTGTCCTTAAGGGGTTAAGGGCTCATGCACATGACATTATGTATTTTGTGGTCCTCAAAAAGCGGCTCTGCAAAAAATACGGATGACGTCCTTGTGCATTCCGTATTTTGCGGAATGGAACAGCGGGCCCCTAATAGAACAGTACTATCCTTTTCCGTAATACAGACAATAATAGGACATGTTCTATTTTTTTGTGGAAACAGAATGCACACATAATAACTTCTTTTTTAACGGGCTTTTTTGCGGACCCATGGAAATTAATGGTTCCGCATACAGTCAGCAAAAAAAACGTAACGGACACGGAAAAAACATATGTTCGTGTGCATGAGACCTAAAATATATCGGCAGGATAAATTTGGCTATTATGTTCACAGTTTTTTAAAATATAGGTTTTCAGCCTTGCTTGAATGGATTCCATTTAGTTTATTTTATAGTAATTGGAAGCTCCTTACCTTTTTGCATTGTATATGGTAGAATACATATTTTACATTGCTGCTGTTAAACTTTCTTTCCAGAACATTAGCAACCCAAGAAGCCATTGCAAAGGAGTAAAGCTTCATGGAAGCTTGTTCAAAAAACGTATAGAGACACTGCTGCCTGACACAGAGATACGTGGGAGCTTGGCTCCGAAACAAAGAATTTACCATAGGTGTTCCAGGTGTTTAGTTTTTCTTATCTTTAATGACCCTTTGTGCTAATGACATACACCATAGTGTTCTTCTAAAATTACAACTTACTAAGTCTGTTTGACCTGAATAAGCCAGGTAGACAATAAAGATGTTAGAGGTCATTCTACGTGCTCAGTCATGTATAATCAGTGCATTTCTAGTGTTTTCCGATGAAGTAAAATGTCATTATTTAACTGGCTTAATTCTCTTGTGTGACACACTTAAACCCCAAGAATAGTAGTTAAATATTTCACAACAGCTTTTGTAAGCAACAGAAATCTAAAACTCTTGTTTGTTTTGTGGTAATTACTACTTTTTTTTCTTTATCTTGGCATGAAAAAGACATCAAACAAGCATACAAACACTGAAGGTTGCTGAACTAATGCGATTAAAAGTGAATAAAGAACTGCATAAAGGTACTATATCAAATTAAAGACAAGAAAAATAGCTGTTCAGAGTTCTCTGTGGATGTCTGGACCCCTTGTCATTTCTAAACTTAGGATTGTTCTCAAGTCCATACATGAGCCCCATCTCCACCACAGTCTGTGCAGTGTATGGGAGTTTTTTGTTTTTTATTCTGTGGCGGAGGCTTTTCCAGCTGCCGCCATGATATCAGGTGTCCCGTACACTGCACATATTTTGAGAATAAAGGCGGCCCATGTATGAGCGTAAGAACATTGCAGCAGCACTAAGCTCTCTGACTTAAAGGGGACCTTTCACCACTCCTAGGATGTTCATATTACTACTGTAAGTACTTACTGTACATTCCCCACACAATAACAATTCTAGAGCATTTATTTTTATAATGAATAAATTATGAATAAAGATACAAATAGGTGCTACCAGTTGAAGCTGTGTCCCTGCACAGGCTGCCACTGTCCAATCAGTGCTACTAGTGTCAGACTATGTAGAGACACGCCTTAAACTGGTAACACTCAGTTGTACCTTTATTCATACCCCTCTAGGAGAAATGATAGAGGAATGGCACAACACCTAGTTATAAGAAAAGATGCTGTAGAACTGTTATTATGCAGGGCATGCAAGAAGTTACTAAAATAGAAATGCCAAGAGAGGTGATAGGCTTTTTAAAGGGTTATTTCGGTTACATTAAGTTATCCCCTATCTACAGGATAGAGGATAACTATTAGAGCAGTGGGGGTCCTACAGTCCTACACCAATCACATGAATTAGGGCCCCATACCCCCTGCAGCACCCTGAAATGAATGGAGCTGCCAGTCGGGAATGCGTACGGTCTCTCCATTAATTTCTATATAAATTCCAGAGATAGCTGAGCGCTGAAGATTTCAAGCCTGTGCCACTCCTCTTATTAACAAAGCAAAACAAGCTTATTCTGTAGTTACCCTTTAGCACTATTTTTTACAGCAGGTAAGTTTCAGTGTGCTACAGCTGAGTGGAGGTACTGAGCTCTGTCTCTCTGTGTGTGATGCTGAACCATACAGCAGAGTTCACAGGGAACAACAAGCATGACAACACAGCTGTATTAACCTCCATGACTGCAGCATCTAGATAGAATAAAAGAAGAGCTGTAATGGTAACGGGGGTCTAACATGACCAGATGATTTTTAGGTCATGTCAAAGGTACAGCCTAGTAGATTGCCTGTCATTGGCAGGTAGTACTTCTTTGGTATACTGACTAGAGATTAGAAATACAGTTTTTAAACATTTGATTTTCTCACTTCGCCAACTTAAAAAAAAAAAAAATTCTTTGATCCAAATTAATTAATCACAAAGTGCATTAAATAAGGTCTATCCCGGCCTGCAGTTAAATTTTTAGGGAGAATGTATCTCAATGCATAGTTAGTCTGTTCGGGTAGTAAAACAGTTACTGTGCGTCTGAATGACAGGCAAGTCACATATATGGCCAAAAGTGCAGACCACCAACATTCCTAGCTAACCCCTAGCTAAAAAAAAAAATAATGCTAATGCGGGTGACCCATTAACTCTTTAGTGGAACAAAATAAGGACATGGAGACAGCGCCAATAAAGTAGTGTCCACAGACTCATCTGCTGTATGGACAGCTTCACAGCACCCCAAAAAGCCATTTTTAGGGCTTCTACATTAGTCTGCTTTTATTTATTTTTTTGCTTTTTAGCTTGCCAGTAAATAAGACATTTAATTTTTACACTTTAATCTAATTTCAGTTGCCTGCCTGCTGCCAGTGTGTGTCAGGCCCACTTCCGCTGACTGTAGTGTGCCCACTGCCAGTGCCCACCACTTATACCGGGTGGCACAGGACTTTGCATAAAAAAAGGCATTTCATTTTTACCCTTTAATCTAAGGTTAGTTGCCTGCCAGTGTGTTTCAGGCCCACAGACTGTAGTGTGCCCTCTGCCAGTGCTGCCCATCAATCATACCGTGCGGCACTGGACGTTGCCCAAAATATGGCACTTTATCTGTACACTTTAATCTAATTTCAGTTGCCTGCCGGCCAGTGTGTTGTGTGTCAGGCCCACAGACTTTAGTGTGCCCTCTGCCAGTGCTGCCCATCAATCATACCGTGCGGTACTGGACGTTGCCTAAAATAAGGCACTTTATCTGTACACTTTAATCTAATTTCAGTTGCCTGCCGGCCAGTGTGTGTGTGTCAGGCCCACAGACTGTAGTGTGCCCTCTGCCAGTGCTGCCCATCAATCATACCGTGCGGCACTGGACGTTGCCTAAAATAAGGCACTTTATCTGTACACTTTAATCTAATTTCAGTTGCCTGCCTGCCAGTGTGTGTGTGTCAGGCCCACAGACTGTAGTGTGCCCTCTGCTAGTGCCCAACACTCATACCGGGTGGCACAGTACCTAGCACACGTAGTACCACTTATCTAAAACCCATTCAATACACATCCTGATAGGGGACGTAACAGGGATTAAACTGATGAGAATAGTACTACAGAAAATACCACTCATATCGGGTGTGACAGTAAATTGCATGGCGCAGATGCAGTGACCGTGGACTAAAACAAAGGGGGGGGAGCCAGCATTTTTTAACCATCTCCCCGTTCGAAAAATCAATTCAATAAATGGACTCCAGATTGGGGACGTAACAGGGATTGAACTGATGAGAAGAGAACTACAGAAAATAACATTGATATCGGGTGTAAGAGTAAATTGCACGGCGCAGACGCAGTGACCGTGGATAAAAACAAAGGGGAGGGAGGAAGCCCGCGTTTTTTTTAACCATCTCCCCATTCGAAAAATCTATTCAATTCACCTTTCGGAGACCCTTGGTATTGTACGTGGCTGGGTGGAGCAAGAAACCTTCAATGACATCACTGGGACATGGCTAGCTTGGTATCCAACCTTGTGCAAATGGGGAGTTTGCGGTTGTGCAAATGGACTGTTTGCGGTTGTTTGCGGTGCAATAAAAGGGGAGTTTGGTCTGTCAATGTCTGTGAAGCAGGCGTAACCCTTACACTACCTGATCGATACAACATCATACCTGATTGTATACACACACTGGATGTTTTAAACCACGTTGTTCAAAAAAAATTTGGATTGTTAGGTAATTTATGCCTTTTATAGATTAAAACCCAACTGTGCGTCAACAATGTAATTTTCCATGGGAGTTTTGCCATGGATCCCCCTCCGGCATGCCACAGTCCAGGTGTTAGTCCCCTTGAAACAACTTTTCCATCACTACTGTGGCTAGAAAGAGTCCCTGTGGGTTTTAAAATTTGCCTGCCTACTGAAGTCTATGGCGGTTCGCCCGGTTCGCCCGTTAGCGAACATTTGAGGAGATTTGCGTTCGCCGTTCGTGATCGGAAAATTTTAAGTTCGTGACATCTCTAAGGATGAGGTATACTCCAATGCCTAAAAAAAGGCTTTAACCAATCTTGACCCAAGTCCAAGACGAATATTATTTGAAACGTCACTTTTAGTTGTAAATAAACGTAAAATGGCAGTGAGCCTAACAGACGCTTCAAATTAAAGTTGTCACTCTGAGAGCTATGGTATATCTTTGGTAAGATTTTTCAGGAACCAGAGATGTGCATCTCTTATCCTTCTTTACTGAAAAATATCCACCTCAGTTGAAAGCCAGTATTACGGCCTCTATATACCTAGAGGCCAGAATCTCTAACCAGAAATTGAAACACTGCCTTTTGTGAGGCGTCCACAGAGCTGTGCTGATACCACACTAATACCAGAAGAGGGTGTGCAAAAGAACCATAAGGTTGTGGTTAAATGATACTTTGTGTGGGTTATTCAAGGCTGCTTCAGTGTGTCCTATATATTAATCACCAGACACACTGGCTCTGTGTCCTATGTTATTAACAGACACACACACTTCACAACACACTGGTCTGACACTATGTCAATAGCTGTCAGAGTTCAATCATACAATACACACCACAGCACTTCCTATGTGAATTTGGCAGACTATTTGAGCTAACTGGCCATCTGGTATGGGCCAACTGGCAACCTCCTATGTCACTGTGAAAATGCTTGGTGTCCAGACAAGGACTACTAAGCTACAACAGTGATCAACTTTTAATAAAATCTACAACTGCCCCCCGACATGTTTCACCAGTGACCTGGCTTCTTCAGGGGTACTTGGGCAGCAATGATTTTTTTATTTTTTTACAACTTTTTATGTGTTTATTAGGAAAATAAATATTTTTGTCCCACTGTGGGCTCTGATGAATTACTGTATGAATTACTGTACTTCCTGTATTTTTCACCTTGTAAGATGCAACTGCCCAGAAGACACACCTAGGCTTTAGAGGAGGAGAATAAGAAAAAAATACTTTTCATTAGACCTCAGATCAGACCACCGATCAAAGCCCCCAATGTCAATCATACCTCAGTTCACAGCCCTAATCAGACCCCCAATGTTAATAAGAGTTTCAATCAGACCTCAGATCAGACCCCAATGTTATTAAGACCCCAATAAGACCTCAGATCAGACTCACAATCAGATCTCAGCTGAGACTCAAATTCGAATGATCCCCAATTAGAGATGTCCCGAACTATTCGCCGGCGAACAGTTCCCGGCGAACATAGCTTGTTCGCGTCCGCCGCGGCGGGCGAACATATGCGATGTTCGCATTCGCCCATATACTTTATCAGCAAACTTTGACCCTGTCAGCCGACACATTCCAGCCAATCAGCATGACCTCCCTCCCAGACCCTCCCGCCTCCTATCTAAACGCAAGGACAGCATCCATCTTACATTATTTCTGAAGCTGCAGTGTTAGTAATTGTAAATCGTGATTGCGATTAATATAACCTGTATTATTTGCATTGCGATTACAACTTAGATTTGAGTTTCTAATGGTTGTATTGCTAGAATATAACGAAGATAACGAAAATAGCACCATATTCTCAATCTTTGTTATATTCTAGCAATACAACAACCATTAGGAACTCAGATCTAAGTTTAATTCGCAATGCGATTAAACGCTTACCGAACGCCTAACGCAGGATTGCGTCCTGCAGGCGGTCGGTCTATTCCTCTTTGACGCGCGGGCGCGTCATCTCGCGAGAGGCGAGATTTCCTGTGGACGCGCGCACGCCATTTTTTTTAACTTCTACAGCCTGCCAGCACACGATCAGCGCTGGCAGGCTGTAGTTTACGTCAGGGACAAGGTAAACTACAGCCTGCCAGCGCTGATCGTGCGCTGGCAGGCTGTAGAAGTTAAAATGGCATATCAGACGCTGTTTTGTTAACAGCGTCTGATATGCTTGCTGATCGTTCCTTTGGTGGTCCCTTTTGCTTGGGACCACCAAAGGAAACTTTTATAAGTGCACCAATCACCACACAGACCCCCCACCCATCCCCCCACCCCAGTCACTGATTAACCCCTGATTAACCCCTGATTAACCCTCGATCACCCCATGTCACCCCCCTGACACTAATTACCCCCATGTAAGGCTCATTCAGACGTCCGTATGTGTTTTGCGGATCCATGGATCCGCGGATCCGCAAAACACGGACACCAGCAATGTGCTTTCCGCATTTGCAGATCCGCACATTGCCAGAACTATATAGAAAATGCCTTTTCTTGTCCGCAATTGCGGACAAGAATAGGACATGCTCTATCTTTTGCGGAGCTGCGGCCGGATGTTTGGTGGCCGAAACCCGGAAGTTTGTGGCCGCAGCTCCACAAATGCTGATGCGGCGAGCGCATAGTGTGCTCTCCGCATCACCGCCAGCCCCATTCACACTGAATGGGTCCGCATCTATTCCGCAGAATTGCGGAATAGATGCGGACATTTTTGCGGACGTGTGAATGGGGCCTTACTACTTTTTTCTTTGCACATTTTTTGGCAGAGATTTATTCATCCACATTGATCGATGCGAATGAGGAAATCTGTGCCGTTCATTTTTTTTTCTTTTTTCAGCCCAGAGGCTGAACGGGAAAAAAAATCTCATTCCCCGTATGCTCAATATAAGGAGAATCGCAGAAACTCCTAATGCTGGCCATACGTGTAATGATTGCGGAGTCCCTAAAATGCCAGAGCAGTACAAAAACCTCACATGTGACCCCATTTTAGAAAGAAGACACCCCAAGGTATTCGCTGAGGGGTATGGTGAGTTCATGTAAAATATTATTTTTTGTCACAAGTTAGTGGAATATGAGACTGTAAAAAAAAATAAAAAAAAAAAATCAATTTCCGCTAACTTGTGCCAATATTTTATTTTTTCTGTGAACTCGCCATACCCCTCACAGAATACCTTGGGGTGTCTTCTTTCCACAATGGGGTCACTTGTGGGGTTTTTATACTGTCCTGGCATTTGAGGGGCCCTAAAGCGTGAGAATCCAAATGCGTAAAAATGGCCTGTGAAATCCTAAAGGTACTCATTGGTTTTAGGGCCTCTTTGCGCATCTTGGCTGCAAAAAAGTGTCACTCATGTGGTATCGCCGAACTCAGGAGAAGTAGGGCAATGTGTTTTGGGGTGTATTTTTACATATACCCATACTGTGTGTGAGAAATATCAGAATATTTACAGAAATATTTCTCACACAAAGTATGGGTATATGTAAAAATACACCCCAAAACACATTGCCCTACTTCTCCTGAGTACGGCGATACCACATGAGTGACACTTTTTTGCAGCCTGGGTGCACAAAGGGGCCCAAATTCCAACGAGTACCTTTAGCTTTTACATGGCTGCTCACAATTTAGCCCCGCCTAAAATGCCAGAACAGTACAAACACCCCACAAATGACCCCATTTTGTAAAGAAGACACCCCAAGGTATTCGCTGAGGGGCATAGTGAGTCCATGAAAAATTTAACTTTTTGTCAAAAGTTAGCAGAAAGGGAGACTTTATGAGAAAAAACAATAAAAAATCAATTTCCGCTAACTTGTGCCCAAAAAAAAAATCTTCTATGAACTCGCCATGCCCCTCACAGAATACCTTGGGGTGTCTTCTTCAAATGGGGTCACATGTGGGTATTTATACTGCCCTGGCAATTTAGGGGCCCTAAAGCGTGAGAAGAAAATTGTGTAAAAATGCCCTCCTAAAGGTACTCATTGGTTTTAGGGCCCCTTTGCATCTTGGCTGCAAAAGTGTCACTCATGTGGTATCGCTGCACTCAGGAGAAGTGGGCAATGTGTTTGGGGTGTATTTTACATATACCCATGTTGGGTGAAAGAAATATCTCTGTAAATTGACAACTTTGAATAAAAAAATGTAAAAAGTTGTCGTTTACAGCGATATTTCTCACACGCAGCATGGGTATATGTAAAAATACACCCCAAAACACATTGCCCTACTTCTCCTGAGTACGGCGATACCACATGAGTGACACTTTTTTGCAGCCAAGGTGCGCAAATGGGCCCTAAAACCAATGAGTACCTTTAGGATTTCACAGGCCATTTTTACGCATTTGGATTCTCACGCATTAGGGGCCCCTAAAATGCCAGGTCAGTATAAATACCCCACATGTGACCCCATTTTGGAAAGAAGACACCCCAAGGTATTCCATGAGGGGCATGGTGAGTTCACAGAATTTTTATTTTTTGGCACAAGTTAGCGGAAATTGATATATATATATTTTTTTATTTTGTTTTTTACAAAGTCTCATATTCCACTAACTTGTGACAAAAAATAAAATTTTACATGAACTAGTGCAATGTGTTTTGGGGTGTATTTTTATATATACCCATACTTTGTGTGAAAAATATCTCTGTAAACGACAACTTTTAAAAAATTTTATACAAAGTTGTCATTTACAGAGATATTTCTCTCACCCAACATGGGTATATGTAAAAATACACCCCAAAACACATTGCCCTACTTCTCCTGAGTACGGCGATACCACATAAGTGACACTTTTTTGCAGCCTGGGTGCGCAAAGGGGCCCTAAAACCAATGAGTACCTTTAGGTTTTACATGGCGGCTCACAATTTAGCCCCGCCCAAAATGCCAGAACAGTAAACACACCCCAAAAATGACCCCATTTCGGAAAGTAGACACCCCGATGTATTCACTGAGGGGCATAGTGAGTCCGTCTGAGATTTCTTTTTTTTTTGCCAGAAGTTAGCAGAAATTGAAACTTTTTATTTTTATTTTTCTCAGAAAGTGTCATTTTCCGCTAACTTGTGAAAAAAAATGAAATGATACATGAACTCACCATGCCCCTCCGTGAATACTTTGGGGTGTCTTCTTTCTAAAATGGTGTCATTTGGGGGGTATTTATACTATCCTGACATTCTAGCACCTGAAGAAACATGACAGGTGCTCAGAAAGTCAGAGCTGCTTCAAAATGCCGAAATTCACTTTTTTGCACCATAGTCCATATACACTTATTGGACTTTTTTTTTATCAAAGACATGTAGAACAATAAATTTAGAGAAAAATTTATATAGAAATGTAGTTTTTTAAAAAAAAAATTTACAACAGAAAGTGAAAAATGTCATTTTTTTGCAAAAATTTCAGTCATTTTTGATTAATAGCAAAAAAAGTAAAAATGTCAGCAGCAATGAAATACCAACTAAATGAAAGCACTATTAGTGAGAAGAAAAGGAGGTAAAATTCATTTGGGTGGTAAGTTGTATGACGGAGCAATAAACGGTGAAAGTAGTGTAGTGCGGAATTGTAAAAAGTGGCCTGGTCATTAAGGGTGTTTAAGCTAGGGGGGCTGAAGTGGTTAATATAACCTAGTCAATTATTCGCATTGCGAATTCAACTTAGAGCTGAGTTCCTAATGGTTGTATTGCTAGAATATAACGTAGATTGAATTCTCAATCTTCGTTATATTATAATTCTAGCAATACAACCATTAGGAACTCAGCTCTAAGTTGTAATCGCAATGCTTTTTGTGTATTTTGCCACATTTGGTTGCATATTTACATTTGGTATAGGCAAATATAGTAGTCTAGATCATGTGTCTATACCAAAACCTAGGATCATTGTTTGACAGCATATTTTCTAAGCCATGTAGCTGAATATAGATTTGGGCAGAGTAATGATCTAGACTACCATATTTGCCTATACCAAATGTAAATATGCAACCAAATGTGGCAAAATACACAAAAAAAATAATAATTTAAAAAACGCCCAAATGGCCCCTGGGGGGTTCAGATATCTTGCCTCGGAGACAGTAGAACGTTGGTGGTAGTCATAGTCAACCATCATATACAATAAAATAGAGGCATCAAATGGATTCGCAAAGCGATTAATAATTGTAAGTATTATTCGCATTGCGATTACAACTTAGAGCTGAGTTCCTAATGGTTGTATTGCTAGAATTATAATATAACGAAGATTAAGAATTCAATCTACGTTATATTCTAGCAATACATCCATTAGGAACTCAGCTCTAAGTTGAATTCGCAATGCGATTAATGCAGGTTATATTAATCGCATTGCGAATTCAACTTGCCACACTCTGCGTCAACTACGTAATTTTCCATGGGAGTTTTGCCATGGATCCCCCTCCGGCATGCCACAGTCCAGGTGTTAGTCCCCTGGAAGCAACTTTTACATCACTATTGTGGCCAGAAAGAGTCCCTGTGGGTTTTAAAATTCACCTGTCTATTGAAGTCTATGGCAGTTCGCACTGTTCGCACATTCGCGAACATTTGTGGAAATTCGCGTTCGCCGCTCGCGAACGGAAAATTTTATGTTTGCGACATCTTTACCCCCAATCAGACCTTAGGTAAATAAATAAGACCCCCTATTCAGTCCTCAAATAAGACCGCCATACCTCAGATGAGACTCCCATGCTTGAGATCAGACCCCCATGCCTCAGATCAACACCCATGCCTCAGAGCAAATAAAATGAAAAAATGAGGCTCCCAAAATCCATCTCTCTCTCTTCTTCCTGCCGTGCACAGTGTGAGGTCACAGAGCGTCCTCATGTTGTGCGCAGTCACAGCACAGCTGACAGCAGAGGACCAGAAAGCGGTGAGTACAGAGCCTGGAGACCGCTGCATTCACAGCTTCCTGGTCCTCCTGTTCTAATGAGCGCTTTCATAATAGAAGCACTCAATAGTATTCATCCCATAAGACGCAGTGACATTTTTTATTTATAGGGTCTTTTTGGTTGCCTTCGTTAAGGTTAAGTGACCTAATTCCAAGGGAGAGTCAGGCTATTCCAATCTTGTTACTGTAAAGAGTGAAAGACTGCAGCACCGGCCTTAGGCGTTGTTGTCTACTTGTAAATGGCTCAGTTCTGTATGTGGCCCTTGCTCCTGATATGAGACCCCACTTAAGAATGGCACGACAAAAAACTGAACACTGTACAGTTAAAATTTACTTCACTGTACAGTTATACTCAAATTGTAATTCACAATGCTTGATGATTACACACAGGCACTTGGCTTGAAGTTTATAAAGGAATGACACATGGATTAGTGGTTGCAGTTCTCTGGCAGACACACAGCATAGTGGTTATAGTTCACCAGGGTACACACTGCTTAGGAGTTACAGTTTTGAACAGGCTCAGTAGGAAATATAATCAGTAGCTTGGCACAACACATTACATAGTTACATAGTAAGTACGATTTAAAAAAGACATAAGCCCATTAAGTTCAACCAAGGAATAGGAGGAGATGCAAATTTTAGAAAAGGGAGTGAGACCCAGATTTCTACACATTTTCATAAGCCTTGATGTCATTTACTTTTAAGAATTTATCTAAGCCCTTTTTAAAATTGCCCACTGTTCCTGCTGTGACCACGTCAAGAGAGGATTTTACATAGAACAGCTTTTCAGCATTTTTTTTTGTACGGGCCATTTACATATTTGTATAAGTTAGGCCAAGGTTAACCTTCAGTTATTTGGTCAGTAATTTCCATCAGTTATTGTGAGCCAAAACCAGATGTGGATCAAAAACACAGGTGCAGCTCCTTCCATTATACCTGATCTCTAAGTAGACTTCACTACTGGTTTTGGCTCACAATAACTGATGGAAATAACTGACCAAATAACTGAAGTGTGAACTCAGCCTAAACTGAATGTGTCATCGGAAAAAGACCTAATGTTTAAATCATATTTTTATGTTTAACAGATTTTTAAAGAATTTTGCATGTTATTTTTAATTCTCCATGGCAATATCTATATATTCTCCATGTCAATATCTATATTTAAACAAAAATCATAAATTCCTCCAGTTTTTGCACTGACCACTAAGCCTAATAATATGAGCCACTTCTTGTTCTGTTCAAATCACTTTACTGCAGTTATATACCATTTTAAACCTGCCTATAATAATATCACCTCTGTGTACAGGATCCACCATTCACAATAGATGATTGTCAAAGCTTTTCTGTTCTTTCCTTGTACAATGACCTCTCCCATAGAAGTCAATGAGGTCCCCTCCTGTCTATTGTGTCTATGGACCATGTGGCTGCTGTAAAAGCAATTTTCTTAATGCTTTCTAAATGCTGCTAAGAACCGCTCAGGCAGTGCCCATAATCATGTTCAGGGAATAAAAAAAATCTGTGATCAAAAAATAAAAACAGATTAATATAAAAAAATATATATATGTGTTACTATCTGGTTTTAACTGGCTGATAAAATTTTGCTGATACATTTCCTTTAATCATGTCTTTCCTTAGACGTCTCTTCTCAAGACTCAATAAAAGTAATTCTTTTAATCTTTCTTCATAACTAAGACCCTCCATGCCCCATATCAGTTGAGTTGCTCTCCTTTGTACTCTCTCCATCTCGAGAGCATCCTTTCTAGGGACTGGTGCCCAGAACTGAACTACATATTCCAGATGAGGCCGCACCAACGCCTTGTAAAGTGGTAATATTCCATCCCTGCCTCGCGAGTCCATGCCTCGTTTACTGCATGACAATATCCTGGTGGCCTTAGAAGCATCCTATTGACATTGCATGCTGTTATTTAATGTATGTATTTAAGGACACCCAAATCCTTCTCTATAAGGGACTCTCCCAGTGTTACATCCCCTAGGACATATGATGCAATGAGATTATTACTACCAAGATGATTAACTTTACATTTATCCACTTTGAACCATATTTGCCCAGTTGATGCCCAATCACTCTGTCATCAGCAAAACTAGAAATGGTGCTATTAACCCCATCCTCAATATAATTAGTAAATAAATTAAATAATAAACATTCCCTGGCTTCCTATGAGCCATGGTAAAGGCACACACACTGGAAGTGTGATGGAATCACTTGCAGACTACAGAGAATTAAAGCTGTTCAGGACTTTGTGCACCAGCAGATCCAAGCAATACAGTGGCCAGTTAGAATCAGGGCCTCACATTGCATCGACACTTAGTTTTTCACATAGACATTTTTGCTGACAGGGCCCCAGGCTAGAACACATCCCTCCTATTGGACTTTACTGAAATGGCATGATACTGCATTTTCTTTCCTCACTCCACCACAAGGCGTGCCAATCCACCTAATTATACCATACAAGGCCATAGGGTGCTATGCTCATGTGCCTATCATACATTATCCAGAGAACAATCCAGTGCATGTACCTGCCTCTAATGGAAACATAACATTCACAGTTTAAGGCCAGTACCTATAAAGGAACCAACAAAAAGCAAAGCATTAGAGCACAGTAGAACATGTCAACATAAATGGGCTTTCCAGGACCTCAATATTGATCCTTATTATACAATGGGTCATCAATATCAGATCAATGGGGTTCCAACACTCCCACTAATAATCTGCTAGCAGGAGCTGCCACAAACCATGTGAACGAAACCTAAGGATCCTATAGACTATAATGGGGTCCGTTAGGTGTCTGTTTAGAAGAAGATTTTTGAAGCGGAGACAAAAGTCCTGCATGCACAACTTTTGTCTCTGCTACAAAATCATCTTCTGAGAGGAAACCTAACGGACCCCATTATCTAACGGATCCCATTTGTCTATGGGGTCCTTGGCTTCGTTCACATCACCGTTATGTGCCGAATCCGTCCTTTCCGTTCTCCTGCTCCGTTTAGGCTGAACGGTGATGTGAACGAAGCCTTACTTGCTCATTTTACTTTCTGGTCATCTGCTGGTCATCTATAAACCTATTCTGCAAAACACTGTATAGGCAAAAATCAATTATAGTTTCAGAAATGGATTTCTCTCTTCACTACTTGAACATCTGCACTTAACTGTAGCTGCAAGTACAATCTTAGAAATATTTCTCAAGCTCCATGCAGTAGAATTATTTTAAAAGCATGGTGAAGGGTTTTGGTAATAGAAATATTAACTGCTTAATAAGAGTACAATTTTCTTTCCTTTTCAGACCATTTTTTTTTTGTTTTTTGTACAATTGATTTACTAAATTATTTCTCATCTGACCAGTTTTAAAAAGATTTGGGGCTCATACACACAATGCCCGGGTGCACTGTACCATATGCTGGTACAGCAACCGGAATATGAATGCACAGCACAGTACACAGCTGGATTTCACCTTGTGATGCCTCCATTATAAAAATGTAATCACACCTAGAAGCAATGGCAAATATCTCAAAAATGCCCACATGCATGGACTATAAGGGTTTATTCACACTTTGCATCCATGAATCACAGCATAAAAAGGTGCAGTTTTGCAACAATTTTGTAAAAATAGTGATAAAAAACATTGGACATTATCTGCGGCCAAAAACACACTACAGTTCTGTAGTAAAATCCACAAGATTTACTTGTGGATATTTTGTACAGTTTGCTGTGGATTTGCTAAGGATTTCAACCTCTACATTTCAATGGGGGGAATCCTTGGAGGAAATCCTCAGCATAAGGGCCCATGCACATGACCGTATATATATTTTGCAGTCCGCAAAACATGGATCAGCCAAAAATATGGAAGACGTTTGTGTGCATTCTGTATTTTGCGGAACGGAACAGCTGGCCCCTAATAGAACAGTCCTATCCTTGTCCGTTCTATATTTTTGCGAAACAGACATACAGAATGCACATGGAATCATTTCCGTTTTTTTGCAGCCCTATTGAAGTGAAGGGTTCCACATATGGGCCGCAAAAAAAAAGAAAAAACTGAACGGACAGGGAAACAAAATACGATTGTGTCCAAATTGTGTCCAATCCAATTTAAGCTTTTGGGTGTAGATATATTGGAAGATCTTACATGGTTTACACACTGTACTGTAATGGTAAAAAAAAACAGTAGATGCTATATTTTTTAAATTTGTTTAAGCCCTTAGTGACCAGCCTGTTTTGGGCCTTACTGACCAAGCGTTTTTCCTCCATGTTTCATCGTCACTAGGGATGAGCGAATTTCTCAAAAATTCAATTCGGCCAATTTGCTTAGATCCAAATTTATTTGCGGCGAATCACGTTAATAAGCAGCTATTTCCTGGCTGCTGAGAGCCTTTATAGTGGTGTAGAACACTTTGCCTTGCAGTAACATGCATAGGGAGTGTGCTTTGGTAGTGAAATAATACTGTGAGTCAGTATGAAATGCAGATGACCGGCATCGTTATTAGAATCACTGCTCACTTCACTTATTTGGGCAGTCACGGGGCCAAAACTGACCAAATAACTCCAATATAAGTATAAACTCAGCCTTACAGATCGATGTTAGTGTAAAGAAGAAGTGCACTCCTTTTACATCGTCAGCAGCTGATTCCACATAGATGTCTACAGAATTAGACAGAGTAGAATTATATAAGTAGCGCCCCCGACAGAGTGGAGACGGTGTTAGCAGTAAGTTTGTGTTGACGTCACTGATTAATTTGCCCTTCCTCTGGTCAGAACAATAACCCCCAAAAAACGGATCCTGTCTGTGGAGCATACGCCTTCCCTCGGTCAGCATTTGGTCAATAGTAGATCAGTATTGCTAATGCCAAAAAAAAGGAGTGGATCTAAAATAGAGATGACACATGAATGGAATATTTGCATGTCTTATGTGTTTTGTACCCACTCCTGCTTTTGGCTACTAAATCATTAGCCAATTCTGATGGGATCATACAGGCCTTTCAGCTGCTAAACAGGCAGGATCTGTTGTGCGTCTCATTTTTCTTTCCTTCTGACAGATCAGAAGAAAAGTCAAATAAATGATGATGTCAGCCAGGCCGAAAGGCTAAATAGTGGCCCAGTCATGAAGTGGGGAGGGTGCGAACAGCATGAGAAGTCCACAGAGTGGCACGATGACTAAGTGGTGAGGTGAAAGTATGGAGGTGGCGGCTACATCAGGAGGCCACAGAGCGGCACAATGACCGTGTGTGGAGGTGGCGGCAGCATCAGGAGGCCACAGAGTGGCACAATGACATAGTGGTGACTGGTGAGGTGAAAGCAGCATGAGGAGACCACAGAGTGGTGCAATGACAGAGTCTGGAGGTGGCGGCTACATCAGGAGGCCACAGAGCGGCACAATAACAGAGTGTGGCGGTGGCGGCAGTATCAGGAGGCCACAGAGTGGCACGATGACATAGTGGTGAGGTGAAAGCAGCATGAGGAGACCACAGAGTGGTGCAATGACAGAGTCTGGAGGTGGCGGCTACATTAGGAGGCTACAGAGCCGCACAATGACAGAGTGTGGATGTGGCAACAAGAGCATCAGGAGACCACAGAGTGGCAAGGTGACATAGTGTGGAGGTGGCAGCAACATGAAGAGACCACAAAGTGTTAGATCAAATAAATAAATAAATAAATAAAGGAAATTAAAACACCCCAGAAAAGTCTGTAATTTTCTAACTTCACCACACAAAGGCTAATAAGCTAATAAGCAAAACGGGCTTTACAACATATAAGAACAACATATAAGATCAGTCTCACCCGGGGCATCGCCTTCTCGGCGGACTTAAATCAGGTTGTAGGTTTCGGGCCATCGCCGCCAGGACCACCAGGCGGAGGAACACTTTCTTCCCTGCGGCGGTCAGACTTCTGAACTCTACCAACACCTTACCCCCCAAATGCACCCCCCACTTGCCCGTGGAATCCTACCCGGACTATCTTCTCGATACCCCTACACCACCCTTCCCCCTCTCCCAGACTACTAACCCCCCACCAATTGTAAACTTGATCATTGTAAGTGTAAACTTGATCCGTGTAAACACTATTCTTGTATGTCGTTGTGCCAAACCAAATTCCGGACACGACCCTGTCGTGTTTGGCGAAATAAACCTGATTCTGATAACTGCACCGCTGAACGGCAAAGAGGCACTTATTTTTCTCCACTAATATGCTCCACAAAAGGCTTTTCAACATATAAGTATTAAGCAAATACCTTTGCTGTATTTGTGGGAGGGGAGGCTGATTACAAGGCTACTTATATGCACCTGTGGGCCCAGGCTGGCTGGTTACTAGGCTATTTATAGGCACCTGTGGGCCCAGGCTGACGCCGATTCAGCTAATTTCTCTACCTCTGGGTCAGCTCTAGGATACAGCAGCATGGTGTGGAGGCTCCTTACGGCTGGGCGACGGCAGAATGTCTCAGGAGGGCACTGGTATTCATGGTAGGATCAGAGTGGTTTGCACGGGACCCACGCTGCGGTCCGCGACATGTAGCGCTCTGGGATGAAGCAGAGTTTGGGAGCTAAATGGTCGAGCGTTGGTTGTTAGTTGGCTCAAGCTATGCACGCTGTGTTTTGTGTATCAATGGTTGATTTAAAAAAAATAAAAACGCAGCAGCATCATGTGGAGGCGCATTCACACCTGGGCATCGGCAAAAAGAGCCAGGCGAATGCTGGCACTCACTGTAGAATTGCACTTATTGGCACGGGACCCACAGTGCGGTATGCGATTCGCAGTACTCTGGGTCAAAGCAGAGTTGGGTGCTAACGGTCAAGTGACTGTTGTTAGTATTTTTGTCTAGCTGTTTAGGGGCTTGTTGGGGGCTATTGCATATAGTTATTGGTGTAGCATGCGCCTAAAGTAGGTATGGTCGCATGTTTTCTGATATCTGTTTCATACGGGGAAAAAAAAAAAGTGCATGGTTTTTTGTTACCTGTTTTACATGTGGGGCGCACGTCCGCAGTTAACGCCAGACATGCAGGGTGTTGGTAAATGTATATCAGTGGTCTGTATATGGGGACACAAGCAGATTGGTCAAGGCGCCTGTATTTGAGTTCTGATGCTCTTGTATGTAAGTGTGTTTAATCTATAAACTGTATGTTATGGGCAAGCATGTGTCAGCGGTTGTGTGCTAGGTTTATATGTGCACTATTATGTTGATTAATTGACGTTGCATCAGGGTTTATGTTCAAACACGTTTATGTTTTTTTAGGGGAACATGAGGTGGTGTTGTGGTGACCATCTTTAAAAAAAAAACAAAAAAAAAACCTGC
This sequence comes from Bufotes viridis, assembly GCA_033119425.1. Classification (NCBI taxonomy): domain Eukaryota; kingdom Metazoa; phylum Chordata; class Amphibia; order Anura; family Bufonidae; genus Bufotes; species Bufotes viridis. The sequence goes on from CM065591.1 coordinate 388,007,106, forward strand.
AGCGTTATGTGGTTCGTTCGTGCCTAGGTAATGGCAGAAGGGCCAGGTGAGTGCTGGCATTCACGGTAGGATCGGACTTAGTTACACGGTTAGTGATTTGTAGCGCTCTGAGGCGAAGGAGGTTGGGTGCTAATGGTCGAATGATCATGGTTAGGTTCGTTACCTTCAAAAGCTACGTCCATGTGTCTGCATTTACATTTTATACTATACTCCATTCACTACTAGAGCTGCGTTCATGCGTTTGCTGTTGCATCACATTAATACTCTGCTCACTTCAGATTGCATTCATACAGCTGCGATACAGTTGTGTTCAAAATTATTCAACCCCCACAGAAATTGAGTGTTTTGGCCAGTTTGACATTGATTTTGATCATTTTAGTCATCTTGTTTACAATTAAATCAAAGAGGCACTTGTTAGTCAGACAAATATAACATAACATTTATAATGAAATAACCACAAATGTCTTTTCTGTGCTCACATCATTATCAGTTTTATTCAACCCCCAAGGGACATTCAATCTTAGTACTTAGTACAACATCCTTTTCCAGTTGTAACAGCTTTTAAACGTGAAGCATAGCTTGATACAAGTGTCTTGCAGCGATCTACGGGTATCTTCACCCATTCTTCAGGGGCAAAAGCCTCCAGTTCAGTCACATTCTTTAAGTCCCACCAGAGGTTCTCAATCGGATTTAAGTCTGGTGACTGCGATGGCCACTTCAAAATGTTCCAGCCTTTAACCCCTTATGGACTCAGCCCTATTTCACCTAAAGGACTTGGCCATTTTTTGCAAATCTGACCACTGTCACTTTATGTCTGAATAACTTTAAAACCGTTTTACTTACCCAGGCCGTTCTGAGATTGTTTTTTCGTCACATCTTGTACTTCATGACACTACTAAAATCGGGTCAAAAAAGTTAAATTTTTAGCATAAAAAAATACCAAATTTAACAAAAATTTGGAAAAATTTGCAAATTTCAAAGTTTCAAATTCTCTACTTCTCTAATACATAGTAATACCCCCAAAAATAGTTATTACTTTACATTCCCCATATGTCTGCTTCATGTTTCCATCATTTTGGGAATGCCATTTTATTTTTTGGGGATGTTACATAGCTTTGAAGTACAGGAGCAAATTTTGAAATTTTTCTGAAATTTTCCAAATCCCACTTTTTATGGACCAGTACAGGTCTGAAGTTACTTTGTGAGGCTTACAGAATAGAAACCACCCAAAAATGACACCATTCTAGAAAGAACACCCCTCAGGGTATTCAAAACTGATTTTACAAACTTTGTTAACCCTTTAGGTCTTCCACAAGAATTCATTGAAAATGGAGATTGTTTTGGAAAATTTTCCATTATAATCAATTTTTTCCAGGAACAAAGCAAGGGTTAAGTGTCAAACAAAACTCAATGTGGGTTGCCCTGATTCTCTAGTTTGCAAAAACACCCCATATGTGGTCCTAAACTACTGTTTGGCCAAACCACAGGGCATAGAAGGAGGGGAGCGCCATATGGGTTTTGAATGGCAGATTTTGCAGGACTGGTTTTTTTACACCATGTCCTATTGCAAGCCTCCCTGATGCATTCTAGCATAGAAATTCCAAAAAAGTGACTCCATCTAAGAAAGTACACCCCTCAGGGTATTCAAAACTGGGTTAACAATCTTTGTTAACCCTTTAGGTGCTCCACAAGATGGCAGATGAAGAAACAATTTTGAAATTTCAATTTTTTGGAAAAGTTTCCAATAAAAACATTTTTTCCAGTAATAAAGTAAGGGTTAACTGCCAAACAACACTCAGTATGGGTTGCCCTGATTCTCTAGTTTGCAAAAACACCCCATATGTGGTCCTAAACTACTGTTTGGCCAAACCGCAGGGCATAGAAGGGGGGGAGCGCCATATGGGTTTTGAAATGGGTTCTCAAGCTACAGCAGGGTCTAGGGTCTTACAGCTGAGTGTGCTGTGGACCCCAGACACCAACTAACTGCAAAAAAAATAAAAAAATAATGAAAAAAAAAAAAAGATCTGTCCCTAAACTGACCCTGCCTGACCAAACCCTGTCCCTGACTTACCCTGAGGATCGGGGCTGCTGGGGCTGCGGGGGGCTGCTGGGGCTGCGGGGGGCTGAACCGCACGTCTCCTCTCTCCAAGAGCAGGAACCGAAAGGAAGCTGCTGGAAGAGAGAAGGAGATTTGAATTTGCCGCGGCAGCAGCCACCTCCCTCCCGGCAGCCAATCACAGGGGCCCCCCGGCAGCCAATCACAGGGCCCCCTCTCCTCCACTGCCTCCAGACATGCATGACGGTGATTGGATGGTGTCTTCACGCCATCCGATCACCGCCATTTCCGGGTAATTGGGTCACAGGTGACGCGATGTATCCGGAAACGCAACAAACCGCAGGTCTGAATTGACCTGCGGTTTGTTGCGATCGCCGACACGGGGGGGTCACATGACCCCCCTCGGCATTGTCATAGGATGCCTGCTGAATGATTTCAGCAGGCATCCTGTTCCGATCACCACCCGCAGCTCTGCGGTGATCGGAACTTCTCAGGGCGTACATGTACGCCCTGAGTCCTTAAGTACCAGGACGCTAGGGCGTACATGTACGCCCTGCGTCCTTAAGAGGTTAATCTGCAACTATGCTCTAGTGGACCTGGAGGTATGCTTGGGATCATTGTCCTGTTGAAAGGTCCAACGTCTCCCAAGCCTCAGGTTTGTGACGGACTGCATCACATTTTCATCCAATATCTCCTGGTACTGAAGAGAATTCATGGTACCTTGCACACGCTGAAGCTTTCCTGTACCTGTAGAAGCAAAACAGCCCCAAAGCATGATTGACCCCCCCGCCATGCTTCACAGTAGGCGAGGTGTTATTTTCTTGTTCTTCCTCCTCCAAACATAACGTTGATCCATGGGCCCAAACAGTTCTAATTTTGTTTCATCAGTCCACAGAACACTATCCCAAAACTTTTGTGGTTTGTATACATGAATTTTGGCATACTGCAGTCGACTCTTCTTATTCTTTGGAGACAGCAAGGGGGTGCGCCTGGGAGTTCTGGCATGGAGGCCTTCATTACGCAGTGTGAGCCTTATTGTCTGAGCTGAAACTTCAGTACCCGCATCTGACAAATCTTTTTTCAGTTCCTCAGCAGTCACACGTGGACTTTTCTCCACTGTGCACTTCAGGTAGCGCACAGCAGTCGAAGTCAGCATCTTCTTTCTGCCATGACCAGGTAGCGTTTCAACAGTGCCCTTTGCCTTGAATTTGCGAATGATGCTTCCTATGGTGTCTCTTGGTATGTTTAACATCTTTGCAATCTTCTTATAGCCATTGCCCTTCCTGTGAAGTGAAATCACCTCTTCTCTTGTCTTCCTGGACCATTCTCTTGACTTCACCATGTTTGTAAATAGAGATGCACGAACTTTAAAAAAAAGTTCGCGTTCGGCGTTCGGGTTGTGGTAACTCGCGCATCCCGTTATGGATTCCACTATCGCGGCATATGGAATCCATATGGATCAAATCCAGTGCTGAGCCACGCCCCCTGCACTGATCACATGATGGTAACGTCACCCCAGGTCCTTCGGCTGTTCAACAGTTCGGGTTGGTGGCAACCGCCCCTTATGGATTCCATATGCCGCGATAGTGGTATCCATAACGGGATGCGTGAGTTACCACAACCCGAACGCCGAACTTTTTTTTAAAGTTCGCTCATCTCTATTTGTAAACACACCAGTAAATGTCTAGAAGGAGCTGAGTATCACAGTCATTTTAAATCTGCCTAATTGGTGCTTATTATGCTTGATTGCTGCTCCTTGACATCCACAGGTGTTTTCAATACCTGATCGAAAACACTTGAATGAACCTCTGTTCTTAAGAGTGGTAGTCTTTAAGGGGTTGAATAATTGTGTCAATGAAGAAATCACAAAAAAAAACATTTAATACTGTATTACAAAAACAATTGATGTCATTTTAGTTGCATTTGGTTCTTTAAAAAGTCCTTGTAAGATTTCATTCTGAACACAATTACAAATGTACACTAAATTCCCTAAAACCCTTTACAGCATTGGAGGTTGAATAATTTTGAACACAACTGTATACCTTGCTCTTCATGCTCAGAGCTGGGCCCATACCATGTTTTAGGCACCACTCACATCCAGAGCGGCATTCACCCACCTGTTCTTACATCAGATGTTATACTCTGCTTCCACTTAAAGCTGCATTTTCTTTTCATTGCTACATCATGGTTACTCAGTATTTTCACTAGGGCAGACAGCACACCGTTCTGATACTGTTCTCCCTATAAACATAGCTGCTTTCTTTCAGGTTTACGTTTCTTTCCTCCCATAGGCCTACTTTCTCTGTTTCACTTAGAAAAAAAAAAAAAGTTTTTCTGTTCTTTAGTCCTGGTTCGCATTCACTCAGATTGGTCTCCTGCCCCAGTTCACCATACAGTCCTTCAGCGGTCAGTGGGCTAATAGGAGTAAGTTTCCTATTAGGTTTCACAAGTTGTTCATTCGTTTGTCACGATAAGGTCTTCTCTTAGCGAACTGTAATGCCTCTGGCTCTTTTTTTTCCCATCTGTTCAGTTTCACGGTTGGTTTAATGTTTATTTAGGCACGTGGTTCGGTTCACTAATGTCTATGCATATCCCATCAGGTCTGGCTCACATTTAAATTACTTATCGTCACTGTAATGTCATCCAGCTCAGTCTTGGCTTCGGGGGCCGATGACCGCTTCAGCCTCATGGCTCTGCGGGGCCTATGACCGTTCTTCACGTTATTCGTTAGGAGTACAATATGGTTGTAAGCTGCTTAGTGTCCTAGGTTTACTGTCGGAGGGGGTCATGGTTATGCGAGTCCCCAAGTCATACTGGTGCTGCATAAGTGGTTTATTATAAAAAAAAAAAAATAAAAAAAAAAAAATGTAATTAGTCTCGCATTCATGGCTACGCCGTTAGAGTCTCTGACGCATGGCTCCACCATTAGTGTATCTCACACAGGGCTTCTCCGTTTATGTTTACACACATGGCTCCACCATTAAAGTCTCATGCCTGGCTCCGCCATTAAAGTCTCACGCATGGCTCCGCCGTTAGTGTCTCCGACGCATGGCCCCGCCATTAGTGTCTTCGACACATGGCCCCGCCATTAGTGTCTCTCACGCATGGCCCCGCCATTAGTGTCTCTCACGCATGGCCCCGCCATTAGTGTCTCTCACGCATGGTCCCCGCCATCAGTGTCTCGCACGTATAGCTCCGCCATTAGTGTCTCTCACGCAGGGCTTCTCATTTATGTTTACACACATGGCTCCGCCATGAGTCTCTCACGCTGGGCTCCGCCATTAGAGTCTCCAACACATAGCTCCGCCATTAGAGTCTCCAACACATAGCTCTGCCATTAGTGTCTCCAACACATAGCTCCGCCATTAGTGTCTCTCATGCATGGCCCCACCATTAGGGTCTCTCACGCATGGCCCCACCATCAGTGTCTCGCACGCATACTGTAGCTCCGCCATTAGTCTCTCTCACGCAGGGCTCCGCTATTAGTCTCTCACGCATATCTCCGCCATTAGTCTCTCTCACGCATGGCTCCGCCATTAGTCTCTCTCACGCTCGGCCCCGCCATTAGTGTCTCTCACGCATGGCCCCGCCATTAGTGTCTCTCATGCAGGGCTCCGCCATTAGTGTCTCTCACGCAGGGCTTCTCCATTTATGTTTACACACATGGCTCCGCCATGAGTTTCTCACGCCAGGCTCCGCCATTAGAGTCTCACGCATGGCTCCGCCATTAGTGTCTCCAACACATGGCCCCGCCATTAGTGTCTCTCACGCATGGCCCCGCCATTAGGGTCTCTCACGCATGGCCCCGCCATCAGTGTCTCGCACACATATCTCCGCCATTAGTCTCTCTCACGCATGGCTCCGCCATTAGTCTCTCTCACGCTCGGCTCCGCCATTAGTCTCTCTCACTCTTGGCTCTGCCATTAGTCTCTCTCACGCTTGGCTCTGCCATTAGTCTCTCTCACGCTTGGCTCTGCCATTAGTCTCTCTCACGCTTGGCTCTGCCATTAGTTTCTCTCACGCTTGGCTCTGCCATTAGTCTCTCTCACGCTTGGCTCCGCCATTAGTCTCTCACGCATGGCTTCTCAGTTTATGTTTTACGCACACAACTCCGCCATTCGAGGTCGGCTGCGTGGTCCCGCCACATTAGGTTCCATGGTTTTTTTTGCCTTCAGGCCCGCTCGCATGGCTCAGTCAGCTGTGGCTCACAATACAATTCTTCTTGTGGAGGCTCGCATGCGTGGCTTTTGCCATTAGAGCTTCACTCACATTATTGTTGTAGGTCGTTGGGTCTTCATTGTTTTCTTTTCAAACAGTCATCCCAAGCCTTCCTTTTTGGACATCACCTTCTCCCAGGTTCGCATTTTTCTCCCACTTACCCTCTCTAGGTTCTTGCTTCCCCTCGCTCCCCGCTGTTACTTTTCTCTTGCCCGTCCTTGCATTATAGACCCATTCTCCCAGGAAGCTGACCCTGTGGTCTCATTTTTTCACGTTTCTCAAATTCCGCCTCTCCAGGGGTTGCTCAGTAAAAACAAAACAAAAAAAAACTATACTATGGCATCAGTTTTGTCCACAGGGAGTCCTGTCACCCCTACAGGCGATTTACCAAGTCTGTCACATCTACAGACTAATAAGTCCTGTCTCACCACTACAGGCGATTTACGAAGTCTGTCACGTCTACAGACTAATAAGTCTTGTCTCACTACTACGGGCGATTTACGAAGTCTGTCACGTCTACAGACTAATAAGTCCTGTCTCACCACTACAGGCGATTTACGAAGTCTGTCATGACTACAGACTAATAAGTCCTGTCACGACTACAGGCAATTTACGAAGTCTGTCACGTTTACTGACAGACTTCCTACTGCTGTAAGGGACCACAGTAAGTAAGAATCTTGATATCACTGCTCTATATTGTATTTATTTATTTTTTCCCCTCTCTTTTCCTGCGTAATCCCCATTTAGTATGACTTCCATTATTGACAGCGCCGTCCAGTGCACATCTTGTATGATGTATGCAGTCCTGGAACAGCCGTTCGAGGGTGTGTATGTTTGTTCAAAATGTGAGCAAATTACCCGTTTGGAATCGCACATCGAGTCTCTAAACAGGCGAGTTGCAACACTGAAAGCCACTGACAATTTGGAAAAGAGTTTGCTGCTCACTGAGCAAGCACTCTATGGGGTAGATGTGGGGAGGGTGGTAGCGAGGAGGCTGAGGAGAGTGAGGTAGTTAGCTGGGTAACAGTAAGAAAGCGGGGTAGAGGGAAGAGTGCCAGGGAGGCTAGCCCTGATTTGACACACCCCAACAAGTTTGCACGGTTGGCAGATGAGGGGATGACAGTTCAGGGACGGCACCGCTGCAGCCAGACACTTCCTCTGCCAGTCAGGGGAATGTCAGCTCCAGTAAGCAGGGGACCAGGAGAGCAGGGCAGGCCAGACAGGTGCTGGTAGTGGGAGACTCAATTATTAGGGGTACAGATAGGGCAATCTGTCACAAAGATCGTGATCGCCGAACAGTGTGCTGTCTTCCTGGCGCTAGAGTTCGACACATCGCGGATCGGGTTGACAGATTACTGGGAGGGGCTGGAGAAGATCCAGCGGTCATGGTCCATATCGGAACCAATGACAAAGTTAGAGGAAGGTGGAGAGTCCTTAAAAATGATTTCAGGGATTTAGGTCAAAAGCTTAGGGCAAGGACCTCAAAAGTAGTATTTTCTGAAATACTGCCTGTACCACGAGCCACACAAGAAAGGCAGCGGGAGATTAGGGAGGTTAACAAGTGGCTCAAGAACTGGTGTAGGAAGGAGGGGTTCGGGTTCATGGAGAACTGGGCTGACTTCTCTGTTGGCTACAGGCTCTACCGTAGGGACGGGCTGCACCTCAATGGGGAAGGGGCAGCTGTGTTGGGGAGAAAGATGGCTAGAAGGTTGGAGGAGTGTTTAAACTAGGGACTGGGGGAGGGTAATTACGTTATAGGAGGGGAAGATAGTGCAGATAGAGACCAGGGGCGAGGTAGTGTGTCTGGGGGAGAAATGGAAGGGGGACTAGAACAGCTCAGAATGAAAGATGTAGGGTAAAAATACACATAAACCTGTCAAATGTATGTATACTAATGCCAGAAGCCTGACTAACAAGACTGGTGAACTGGAATTAGTGATGTGTGAGGAGGACTATGACATAGTGGGAATAACTGAGACATGGCTGGATGATAGCTATGACTGGGCAGTTAATATAAAAGGTTACAATCTGTTTAGAAAGGATCGTCAAAACCGGAGAGGTGGAGGGGTCTGCCTCTACGTGAAGTCGTGTCTAAATCCCGTAATTCGAGAATACATCTCTGAGGGACATGAACATGTGGAGTCACTGTGGGTAGAAATACATGGAGCAAAAACAATAATAAAATACTAATAGGAGTGTATTATAAACCACCTAATATACCAGAGTCCACAGAAAATCTATTACTAAACGAGATAGACGAGGCGGCAAATCATAATGAAGTCGTTATCATGGGGGACTTCAACTACCCAGATATAGACTGGGAAACTGAAAGCTGTACATCCCATAAAGGAAACAGGTTCTTGGCAATAGCCAAAGACAATTTCCTTTCCCAACTGGTTCAGGACCCTACTAGAGGGACGGCCATACTGGACTTAGTATTAACCAATAGACCTGATAGAACAACAGATGTGCAGGTTGGGGGACACCTGGGAAATAGTGACCATAAAGTTATAAGCTTCCAATTATCCTTCAAACGAGAGTTTCTAAAGGGAGGAACAAAAATACCAAACTTCAAAAAAGCAAAATTTAGCCAACTAAGCGAGGCCATAGGCCTAACTAACTGGGACAAAGTCCTCAAAAATAAAAATACAACCATAAAATGGGAGATTTTTAAAAGCATTGTAACATCTAATTGTGAGAGGTACATACCTTATAGGAATAAAAGGCTAAGGAACAATAAGAGACCAATGTGGATAAATGGAACCGTAAAGAAGGCAATAAATGACAAAAAGAAAGCATATAAATCGCTAAAACAGGATGGGAGTCAGGAAGCACTGATAAACTTTAAGGAAAAAAATAGAATATGTAAAAAATTAATAAAATTTGCCAAACTAGAGACCGAGAGATTAATTGCCAAAGAGAGCAAAACTAACCCTAAAATGTTCTTCAATTATATAAATAGTAAAAAATATAAATCTGAAGGAGTCGGCCCTCTACATAGCAATGAGGGGGGTGTTGCAGAGAGCGACGAGGATAAAGCAAAACTATTAAATATTTTTTTCTCCACTATATTCACTGAGGAAAATAAACTGTCAGATGAAATGCAGAATGTAAAAGTAAATCCCCATTAAAAGTGCCCTGTCTGACCCAGGAAGAAGTACAACAGCGACTTAAAAAGATTAAAATAGACAAATCGCCAGGACCGGATGGCATACACCCCGTATCCTAAGGGAATTGGGGATGTCATAGCCAGACCATTATTTCTGATATTTACGGACTCTATAATAACAGGGAATGTTCCACAGGATTGGCGCATAGCAAATGTGGTACCAATATTCAAAAAGGGTCCAAAAACAGAGCCTGGAAATTATAGGCCGGTAAGTTTAACATCTATTGTTGGTAAACTGTTTGAAGGGTTTCTAAGAGATGCTATTTTGGAGTATCTCAATGAAAATAAGCAAATAACGCCATATCAGCATGGCTTCATGAGGGATCGGTCATGCCAAACAAATTTAATCAGCTTCTATGAGGAGGTAAGTTCTAGACTTGACAGCGGCGAATCAATGGATGTCGTATATCTGGACTTCTCCAAAGCATTTGACACCGTACCTCATAAAAGGTTAGTACATAAAATGAGGATGCTCGGACTGGGAGAAAATGTCTGTATGTGGGTAAGTAACTGGCTGAGTGACAGAAAACAGAGGGTGGTTATTAACGGTAGATACTCAGATTGGGTCACTGTAACTAGTGGGGTACCTCAGGGGTCAGTATTGGGCCCTATTCTCTTCAATATATTTATTAATGATCTTGTAGAAGGCCTGCACAGTAAAATATCTATTTTTGCAGATGACACTAAACTGTGTAAAGTAATTAACACTGAAGAGGACAGTTTTCTGCTACAGAGGGATCTGGATAGATTGGAGGCTTGGGCAGAAAAATGGCAGATGAGGTTTAACACTGACAAATGTAAAGTTATGCACATGGGAAGGAATAATGCAAGTCACCAGTACATATTAAATGGTAAAACACTCGGTAACACTGACATGGAAAAGGATCTAGGAATTTTAATAAACAGCAAATTAAGCTGCAAAAACCAGTGTCAGGCAGCTACTGCCAAGGCCAATAAGATAATGGGTTGCATCAAAGGGGCATAGACGCCCGTGATGAGAACATAGTCCTACCACTTTACAAATCACTGGTTAGACCACACATGGAGTACTGTGTACAGTTCTGGGCTCCTGTGAACAAGACAGACATAGCAGAGCTGGAGAGGGTTCAGAGGAGGGCAACTAAAGTAATAACTGGAATGAGGGATCTACAGTACCCTGAAAGGTTATCAAAATTAGGGTTATTCACTTTAGAAAAAAGACGACTGAGGGGAGATTTAATAACTATGTATAAATATATCAAGGGTCAGTACAGAGATCTCTCCCATCATCTATTTATCCCCAGGACTGTGACTGTGACAAGGGGACATCCTCTGCGTCTGGAGGAAAGAAGGTTTGTACACAAACATAGAAAAGGATTCTTCACTGTAAGAGCAGTGAGACTATGGAACTCTCTGCCTGAGGAGGTGGTGATGGTGAGTACAATAAAGGAATTCAAGAGGGGCCTGGATGTATTTCTGGAGTGTAATAATATTACAGGCTATAGCTACTAGAGAGGGGTCGTTGATCCAGGGAGTTATTCTGATTGCCTGATTGGAGTCGGGAAGGAATTTTTTTTTCCCCTTAAGTGAGGAAAATTGGCTTCTGCCTCACAGGGGTTTTTTGCCTTCCTCTGGATCAACTTGTAGGAAACAGGCCGAACTGGATGGACAAATGTCTTTTTTCGGTCTTATATAATATGTTACTATGTTACTATGTTACTATGATGAGCCCACGATGAGTCCTAGCATGACTACAGGCGCAGCATACGTAGTCTATCATGACCTTAAGCTTTTCCTGTCATAGCGGCAGGCATTGTGTGTACATTATGTCTTGATTACAGGCATGCTTACTTCATCTTCAAACTCGGGCTGAGGGTGTTGGTGTCGCACCTAGTTCCTGGGTACCGGTCCATCTTCCAGTAGGAGGTACAATAATAAGGCACAATATACGTAGTCTGTCACGTCTACGGACACAAGTCCTATCACTACTACAGGCGCAACATACATAGTTTATCACGGCCTTAAGCTTATTTCCTGTTACAACTGCTAGTATGGTGGGTACGTTTTCTGTCCTCATTACAGGCAACATTAGCTCGTTAATTGCAACAGCCATGTATTCGTGCTTATGGTTCCCCAGGCCTGGTGAGTCTACACATTTCACTTAATCCATTACTAGAGTTAGACGGCATACGCCATCTTCTAACTTTTTGGGTCCTTTATAAAAAAATAATAATAATAATTAAAGCGGTGGCCTGGGGAATAAGTATAGGTAAAGTATTTTGCTACCATTAACAGTTGGTGTCCGAGCAGGGCCCTTGGCGAATGGTTGGAATTCAATTAGGCCCTTCCATCAGATTCACCATTGTTGTTTCAGTCTGCAGCTCTCAGGATTCAGACCGTCTCGTAATATGTTCATATGTTGGTCAACATAGGAGTAAATCGTTTCTGATTACCAACCACTCTTTCAAAAGCATCAACATTAGCTACCTCCAAGAACGACGTGCCGGCGCACGTGACAAAGAGGTAAGGTACATAGAAGTCTCTGTGATATGTACGGTACATTTCGCACCTTCATCGTGCAGTGTCTTTGCGTTTAATGTGGGTGTGGTAATGGTATGTATATGTTTTGCTCTAAACTAAGGTCTGCTCTTTTTGGCCCCTTTAGGCTGCCCTACCGCAGCAGTTATGGCACAATTCTACTGCTTGTTGTAGATAGGGTTAGATAGGTTAGGTACACCTTTCTGATAGCCGATCCGACCACAAGTATTAAGCAAATACCTTTGCTGTATTTGTGGGAGGGGAGGCTGATTACAAGGCTACTTATATGCACCTGTGGGCCCAGGCTGGCTGGTTACTAGGCTATTTATAGGGACCTGTGGGCCCAGGCTGACGCCGATTCAGCTGATTTCACCCACCCACCCACACCATCTTACAGTCACTTCATATTAGGGTGGCCCCCTTTAGGCTGCCCTACCGCAGCAGTTATGGCACAATTCTACTGCTTGTTATAGATAGGGTTAGATTGGTTAGGTACACCTTTCTGATAGCCGATCCGACCACAACTACACTGATGAACGGCAAAAATATTTTTCTTTTGCCCCTAATACACGGAAAAAAGGGTTTACAACATATAACTGCACTGCACAAGGGCAAATAAGTCTTACTGTAGAAATATTTCCTTGTAATAAACCCTGTTTATGCCTAATTTATGCCCAATAACAAGACCGCTTTACTGGAATTACAGAGCTGTTTGGATCCCCAGTCAGTGCAGCAAGGTATAATAGCATTGTTCCTATTACCCAGGCTGTAACCTGAAAACCTGAAAGGTGGGACCCTGGGCAAAATTGAAAGTGGGGCTCAAAATCCTGAAATATTGGATTAGCAGTTTGACAGAACTTTGTAGACATGGACAGTGGTTGCAAACACAATAGCTGAGTGTAGAATGCCACATTATATCTCTTTAGCCTTTCAACTGTAAGCTGTTGATCCTGCAGCCTCTTTGGGTATGTTCACACAAAGTATTTTCTGTGCTTAAAAAACCTAATGCATAATCGCGTCATGTGTTTTTTTTTCAGACTAATTTTATAAAACACTTTTTGATGCAGTTTTGGCGTGGATTTTCATTTATTTCCATTTTCAATGGGAATTGTGGACATGGCCCACACGTTATAGCCTGGGCACTTCTGTTTTTCCACAGTGTCGTTTATAAAACCACAAGCTGAAAAAAGGAGCTGTCCTATCCCGGCCCCTGAAGTGAAGGAGAGCACAATGTGCATGCACGGTCATTCTCCATTATGCTATGAGTGTTCTAATAATAGCTGATCACTGGCTCTGCTATTCTTAGAAATTCTATAGCAGTGAATGGAGATAATGCTGTTCATGCACACTGCTATGCAGAAAGTGTGGGTGACACACTGTTAAGGGTGACCTGCGGATGTCACACTGTTATGGGGAACCTGTGGATGTCACACTGTTATAGGGGACCTGTGGATGTCACACTGTTATGAGGAACCTGTGGATGTCACAATGTTATGGGGGACCTGTGGATGACACACTGTTATAGGGGACCTGTGGAAGACAATGTTATGGAAGATCTGTGGAGGCCACTGTTATGGAGGATCTGTGGATGACACACTGTTATGGGGAGGTCTGTGGAGGACACTGTTATGGAGAACGTGTGAATGACACACTGTTATATGGGATCTGTGGATGTCACACTGTTATGGGGGATCTGTGGAGGACACTGTTAAGGGGTATCTGGCTGTGATACGGTCACAATGTGTGACATAGCTTTACAGATTCCCTTATTAGCAGTCCTGGTCAGCTCCCCCCAAGTACTGAAAAAAAAAAAAAAAAAAAAAGACACTGCTAATTTGGACTAAAGGTTCTCAATCTATGCTCCAACCGACCCCCCCCCACCCCCTTCATTAACAATGCAGACCACCTAAACAATGTTGTCTTTATTAGTTTAACTAGAGCCTTCTATGGCCCAGACAGCCATGTGATGTGGCAATTGAACACAGCATGGCCACGTCACAAGCACCACAAGAGCATGTGGTTTGGTTGTGCCCTGCATTCACAGGGAGCTCACAGGACACAAGGAGCTCACACAGAGGCACAGGGGGCAAAAGGAAAACACAGAGCTGATAGTGGGAACTCACAGGTCAGTAACCATCAGTACTTGAAGGCAGTGCAGCACTGCTACAATGAGAGTGTGACCCTAGCAGGGGAGGGCTGGCAGCCTTAGTCCTGGGGGGCAAATCCAGTCAAGTGGCCCATTGCACCACCGAATCAGCTCACCATCCAGAATATCAGGCCTTTTTCAGAAAAAAAGGCAGTGTTTACATTACTGCCAAGGAACAAATCTAGTGGCCACTCATGAGACGGCCACTAGAGGTGGTTCCTAGTACAGTGTTGCGCAACGTGCCACACTGGCATTCACGCTAAACAATTCTCATAGAAATGCATTGATTTAAAACATCTCTATGAAGCCACGCATGCGCAATAGCCTCCCAATGCTTCCCTATGGGGAAGCAGTGGGTTGGCTATGATATACTCACACACTGCACATTCCTGTGCATTGTATTGATGAGGTGATCTGTAATACACTCACAAACTGCACATTGTGTTGTGGTGGAGGGCGTGATTGCATGCTAGTAGTGATGATCGAGCACCAAAGTATTCGGGTGTTTGGATGTTCGGGCCGAACACATTGCTATGTTCTTGTGCTTGGCCGAGCACCTGAGTATAATGGAAGTCAATGGGAGACAACCAGGCACCCCCTGCTCTTGTAAGGATACGGTGGTTTGCGCTCCAGCCTGGATCCATGCCCTGTGTAACCATGACAACGATCGCTGTTTGCCTCCCAGGCTGGAAGCAGTGGCCGCTGGGCCGTCTAAGGTGGCTCCGCCCATCCACACTTGGTCAATAAATAGGAGCCAGGTGCTGCACAGGGTGTTCCACTAATGGAGTGCGCACCCTGCCTGCTCCATTCACCACGAGGACGCAAGCTCCTAACTACCTGCAACTCTGAACCTCCAGGAGAAACCCTCACCTACCTTATCCGGCTCCACCACTGCAGGATCCCTGCATGACTTCTAACAGCAAGTATCAGCCTGTCATTTTGTTTCACTGACATTGCTCACTGAAAGGAAGGGACTCGCGCTGGTGGTTATTAGTACTGCAGGCCTGGGAATCCTGAACGTTGCCTAGAGCTGTTATTCATGAACTTTAATCTGAACTCACTATTAGTTTTACACTCTATCTTTAGTACGCGGTACATGATTTTGTTACCCCATACTCTCCGCCTAAGACTGAGAGAGCCGCCTGGGGTACACACTGAGCAGCCGCAAAAGACACCATCAACACTCAAGTAGTGTGACAGGAGTGGATGTCAAAGGACTCCGCAGTTGAGATCCTAACTGATCAATTTGGTGCGTTACAGCTCTGAAGAGGAGAGAGTGCCTGGTTCATAGGAAAAGATCAGAAAGTGACAGAAACACCACCGAAATTAATTGGGAACAGCATGGGGACCATGTCTGGATGCATCTTGGACTCCCAGTTTGCTGCTGGGAACCATGTTGTCCTAGTTGTACGCCACTTTTACAGACTGACAAAAATATGCCCAAAACCCCTCCAAAAAATCTATTTTACAGAAAAAATTGTTAGGAAATATTCTTTCCTGTATATTCAATTGTATATAAAGTGCAAGTGCTGCCATAAATTTAGTTTTTTCTCAGAACTGGGGCCATGATTAAGATGGACGGCCGGAGGTACCTGTATTGTGCTGCTATAGGTGAAATTCTTTGACTGGCGCCAGAAGAACCACCCTGAAAGCATTTGCCAAAAATGTTTTCATTAATCCAGGATGAAATTTCTAGCCTGGTTTGAAAACGTTCCGACACACGATCAGGGGGCGTTATTCTCATTACCCGCCAAGCATTTTCCTGGAAACCAAAGTCTTTGGGTTACGAGGGAAGTATGGTTGCAAAGTTGAAACTTAAACTAATTGACGGAAGGGCACCACCAGGAGTGGAGCCTGCGGCTTAATTTGATTCGACATGGGAAACCTCACCCGGCCCGTACACTGCAAGGATTGACAGATTGATACCTTTTTCTCGATTATGTGGGTGGTAGTGCATGGCCGTTGTGAGTGGGTGGAGCGATTTGTCTGGTTCATTCCGATAACCAACGAGAGTCTTCCATGCTAACGAATTGCGTCACCCCCGGCTGCCAGTGCAAAGATATTATCAAAAAAAATGGCCACAATAAAATTTTATTTAATTTAAAAAATAATTTTTGCTTGCGGTAATGTAATAACCTGCGTTAATCACATTGCAAATTTAACTTAGAGCTGGGTTCCTAATGGTTGTAATGCTAGAATATAACGAAGATTGAGAATATAGCGCTATATTCGTTATATTCGTCAATTCTAGCAATACAACCATTAGGAACTCAGATCTAAGTTGAATTCGCAATGCGATTAATACAGGTTATAGTAATCGCATTGCGATTACAACTTAGATCTGAGTTCCTAATGGTTGTATTGCTAGAATTGATAAATATAACGAATATAGCACTATATTCTCAATCTTCGTTATATTCTATGAATACAACCAATAGGAACCCAGCTCTAAGTTAAATTCGCAATGCGATTAAGACAGGTTGTATTAATCGCATTGCAATTACAAATATTAACACTGCAGCTTCAGAATGAATCTAAGATGGATGCCGTCCTTGTCCTTGGGTATGCTGATTGGCTGAAATGTGTCTGCTGACTGTGAGGTACAGGGTCAAAGTTTGCTCAATGATAAAGTATAGTGGCGAAGGCGAATATCACATATGTTTGCCCGCCGCGGCGGACGTGAACAAGCTATGTTCGCTGGGAACCGTTCGCCGGCGAATAGTTCGGGACATCTCTATTGTGCAACGTGAGCAAGCGCTGGAACTCTACGCTCTACATGTCGGCCAGGCTTTCTGAGCAGCAGAGGGCAGTTGTGAAATGCCAGCTGTAACATGATCGTCGCCTTTCGAGTCAACTGCCAGTATTCACAAGCGAGGAGTGGGCATTGATGTCAGACCTATGTGAGGTTTTAAAAAACTTTGATGAATCGACATAGATGGTTAGTGGCGATAGCGCTATTATCAGCTTAACCATCCCACTGCTGTATCTACTCAAACAATTGCTGCTCACAATTAAGGAGGACAATCTGAATGTGGCAGGCGAGGAAATGGGGGGGGGACATTACACAGGGTAATAGCCAGACCACCCACATTTAATTTTCTCAGCGCAAATTGGACCATGAAGAGGAGGAGCTGGAGACAGTTGCCTCTGCTATAGAGGGTAGTACCCATGGAACTTTAATTCCATCTGTTCAGCGTAGATGGGCAGAAGAGGAGGAGGAAGAGGAGGATGAGGAGATGGAGAGTCATCCTGATGTTGACATCGATGTCTTGCCTGTTTGTATTCTGGCACACGTGGCTGACTTTATATTAGGCTGCCTTTCCCGCGACCCTCACGTTATATGCATTTTAGATAACACAGATTACTGGATGTTCAACCTTCTCGACCCCACTACAAAGAGAACTTCTCATCTCTCTTTCCTGTGGAGGAGAGGGCGAGTAAAACGGTGCAATACCAGAAGGTGAGAGATTGTTGAGAGATTGCTCCAAAATTCCCTACTTCCTTATGCATCCGAGGAAGGGAGACAAGGGGAACACACAGCCTTTCCAACAAAGGCAGGGCAACACTCTCCAAGGCATAGGACACTTTCATGACACCCCACCAGCAACCTCACCCTGAAGTGCGGCCTAGTGCTACAAGAAAGGAGAAGTTTTGGAGGGTGGTGAAGGAATACATAGCAGACCGTGTCAGCATCCTAAATGATCCCTCAATGCCTTACAACTACTGGGTGTCCAAGCTGGACACGTGGCACGAACCTGCGCTTTACGCCTTGGAGGTGCTGGCCTGCTCTGCTGCCAGTGTTTTGTCTGAGCGTGTATTTAGTGCTGCTGGTGGCATTATAACAGATAAGCGTATCTGCTTGGCCACTGACAATGCTGACAGGTTAACTCAGATAAAAATGAACAAGGACTGGATTGCCCCTGACTTCTCAACTCCACCAGAGGCGAGCTGAGCTGATGATGAACATAAAGGCAATTTAAATCTATCATTTATAATGTACTCACTCTACTGTAGTGTATTTCCATGCACCTTTTCCACAACAAAAAAAGAGTATATGTTTGAATCTTGTTTTCTTCTCCTCATCCAGATTGTATATTTTCCCTCCACTCTAATGTTTTTTATAGTGTCAGCTCAACTGCAGGCCCTCAACTCAAATGTTTTTTATAGGGTCAGCTGAACAGCATGCACTCGCATATAATGTTTTAGAGCGTCAGCTGTACAGCATGCACTCGCATATAATGTTTTAGAGCATTGGCTCACCTGCAGGCACTAGTATATAATGTTTTCGATTGTCAGCCCACCAGCAGGCACTCACATATAATGTTTTAGAGCTTCAGTTCACCAGCAGGCCCTCACCCCTAATGTTTTAGAAGGTCAGCTCAGCAGCAGGCCCTCGCCCCTAATGTTTTAGAGGGTCACCAGCAGGCCCTTGCTCCAAATGTTTTTGAGGGTCACCAGCAGGCCACCAATCATAATTTTTTAAGGGTGTGTATGATGCCCTCCTTTATTTGTAATAAAGGGTGTATTTTAGTGCGGTTCCCAGTATCTCTCACAGTGTCCCTCACTTACACTTAAGTGAGGGACACTGGGATGGGCGAGGTTGTTGGCACTTTACTATTTTGTTTGACCCAGCAAGGAACATATTAGTTCCTGAGGCTGTACTGGCAATACTAGTGTGCATCTCCATGCTTTTGGAAGCCATTATAAGTGATCCTGTCTGTTTGATCTATTCCCAGATCACTATCTGGGTTAATGCTTCATATTACAGCTGACATCAGCTGCTTTACCATTTGTTGTGCATTACTTGTCTTATCCACCCTCCCCCCTACCTGTGGTCCCTCATTGATAAGTAATTTTATCCCACTAAAACATATGGACTCCATTGTATGTATTTTATTAAAGGGTTGAATGCAGCATCTGAGGGGGTTCACTGATGGGGAAGGGGGTGTGATCACCATTCTCCTTCACTGCACCCGCTACATAAAATGCAATACGTTTGGTGATGAAAAATTGAATTTCTTTGTGAACTTTGGCGAAGCAGCCGAATCTATTTTTTGCAAACTTTGCTCAACTCTAATAATAATAAAAATAATTGTGATATATTTTCCTGAGTACTCAGTACCTTACATTTTAAGCTTATAAGATGAGGTTTTAATTTGGAAGTTTAGAAAAGAAACCTAAAGGAATCTAAGGCAAAATGTAATTACTGTTGAGCTAATTAAATAATACTAGATTATAGGGGAAATTTACTATAAGACTTTCGACCCTTTTTGGTGTATATTTGTCACATTCAATGTTCCAAAACTTACTTTATTCCGCTTGACGCCAGTTTTTAACAGTGCTCTATGTTTATGACAAGTGAAAGTGTTTACACATTTTTAAGACTACCTCTATTATTTGCAACATTTTCAAATATCATCCTATGCCAGGCTCCCCCCCTTGTGTAAACCAAATGGCAATTGTGCCAAATATATTATTAAGTTCCAGTGCCAGTTCATACATTTAGAGCAGGCACACAAAGCAAAGACAGACACTTCAAAATTACACAAAAACAACCTCAAATGATAAATGTCACTCTATTGTGTTTTAATGTGGCATTTTAAATAGTCTAAAGGTTGGGTTGGAAACTAAAAAAGGTTAAACGAGTATAGAGAAAACATCTTTGGACAGAAGTCACAGAATATTTACTCAAAAGTTTTGTAAAAACATTTACTTTTTTCCATTTTAGAATCTTTTCTTGAAAATTATGATCAACTAGACAGGAAAGGACAAGCGTTGAGCAGCACAATAAGAATCAAGGAATGATTACAGTGGAATGTGACTTTGGTTACATCCCCTTTAGCTGCACATGGAATGACATGGTGTTCAAAGATAAACATACTGTACCATTTGAAAATCTTTTCATTCCTGAGCGCAATATAGCCAAGTGCAGCTCATCCTATCCAAAGTCAAATTCCACTGTGATCACCCCTTGATTCTTGTTGTGCTGCCCTACACTTGTTCTTTCCTGTCTAGCTAATCATAATATATTAAAAATTAACCCTGGGCGACCTCCGCTGTACTTGTATGGCAGAAGTTGGCACTTTAAATATTTCACCCACTTGTATGTTCAGCAAGCACCATAGCCACTGAGTGTCTGCTGTTTCAAATAGTAGAGGCTGATTGCAGATATTTAACCCTTCAAATGTGATCACGGTATCTGAGCAGTAAAGACGCAGGCGCTGTGAGCTCCTGTGCCTGTAATAGCCTTTCTCTTCTGAGATCAGAGAAGGTGTTATGTGCCTGTAATAGCTCGGAGCCTCAAGTAGGCTGTGATACCTGTCACTGGTATATACCAATACAGGCCTGCAGGTGGCAGCACTATATTGGAATATAGTTAATTGTGTTTTCTGTGATAAATACCTATTAGAGAATACAATTGGCAATCTGATGATTGCTAGTTATAGTCACCTAGGTTTTTTGGCACTTCATCTCCCCATAAAAATGTAATAAAATGTGATCAAAAAGTCATACAAACTTCAATGGTATCACTAAAAAGTACAGATCATTCAGCAAAAAATGAGTCCTCAAACAACTCCATAAACTTAAATGTCAAAAAGTTATAAGGGTTAGAATATGGCAATAAAAAAATATGTTTTTTCCCCAGTATGAAAACACAAGAAAAACTGTAAATGTTATGCGCTCCTAGCTTTAGCTTAATCCATTTGTGTGCTTTAATAAATAATTACTCTCATAACTGATTTTATAAATAATGTTGCTTTCATTTGCTGTTGATTATTGCATAATCATGTAAACAAACCAATTGTATTTATCAGTAATTATTATAAATTTTACCATCTAATACCCCTTCTTAATATGCAGCTTATTTCACGTTTATGCTGTGAACATAAATCACTTTTTAAACTTTTGAGACTTGAAATACAGAAGCATTCCTAGACTTTGTTATATGTCTTGTCAGAGTGTATAATGTGAACAAAATTACATTAACATATTGCAAAGTAAAGTAGGTCATCATATAACCAATGATGTTCCCATGACTACAGTTCCCTAAAACTTCACTTTCACTCATGTCACTGATAAACTTTAATGACAAATGGCAGCACAATTAATTACATGCTAGACTGGCCTACGGCAAGTTGTTTTGCAGTGCGTCCTACTCAGTTTCTCATTTGTGATGTAATAGATCTGTCAGCCTGGGAAATAAAAATCCTAGATCTACAATGATGCTGCTCCATTTAACCAACATCAGCAGAAGAGATCCTGGAAACAAAACTCAAAGGTGGCACAATAACTAAACAAAAAGGAACATTTAACAAAAAGGAAAGATATTTACTTCTGGGGCTATTTTCCAGCATCTTTACATTTAACATAATATTGCCGGTGACTAAGGAAGTCATATGAATTACCAAGCAACTGGCTTACAGCACTTCTATGAACATAGGTTTGATATGCTAAATTTGTGCACGTATGCACCCAGTATTTCCATTTCGGAAAAGAGTAAAATAGAAATAAACATTTTTATCATTCACCCATAATGGCAAAGTAAGCAATTATATTTTTCCCCAAGTTCATTGATCTAAGTAATGTCTTACACCACTCCATCACCTGTGGCTACATATTTAGGTTCAGTTCATCATGTAGTTGCCTGAACAATATGATTTCTAGAGTGTGTTACCTGCCTTAGTATATAGATGGATGATCATATGAAGCAAATCTGTTGCAGAAATTTGTAGCAAAACTGCCATTGCATATACCTTTACACAACAGGGAATGCATACTAAAATAAAAAAGGTGTACGGAAAAATTTTATATTTTATTTTTGGTTAGATCTAGAGATAAGCGAACACCTGGAAGTTTGGGTTCGGGAAGTTCGGCCGAACTTCGTGAAAATGTTCGGGTTTGGGATCCGAACTCGACCCAAACTTTATCCCGAACCCGAACCCCATTGAAGTCAATGGGGACCCGAACTTCTAGGCACAAAAAAGGCTGTAAAATAGTCCAGGAAAGGGCTAGAGGGCTGCAAAAGGCAGCAAAATGTAGGTAAATCCCCTGCAAACAAATGTGGAGAGGGAAATTAATTAAAATAACATAAAATAAATAGCACCCAGACCGAGGATACAGGTCCCACAGCAAGGAATCATGCGTCATATCACCCACCACTGGAGAAGGCCACTTTCAGTTATTTCGGCCCAGCACCCAGACCGAGGATACAGGTCCCACAGCAAGGAATCATGTGCCATATCACCCACCACTGGAGAAGTCCACTTTCAGTTATTTCGGCCCAGCACCCAGACTGAGGATACAGGTCCCACAGCAAGGAATCATGTGCCATATCACCCACCACTGGAGAAGTCCACTTTCAGTTATTTCGGCCCAGCACCCAGACCGAGGATACAGGTCCCACAGCAAGGAATCATGCGTCATATCACTCACCACTGGAGAAGGCCACTTTCAGTTATTTCGGCCCAGCACCCAGACCGAGGATACAGGTCCCACAGCAAGGAATCATGCGTAATATCACCCACCACTGGAGAAGGCCACTTTCAGTTATTTCGGCCCCAGCACCCAGACAGAGGATACAGGTCCCAAAGCAAGGAATCATGCGTCATATCACCCACCACTGGAAAAGGCAACTTTCAGTTATTTCAGACCCAGCACCCAGACAGAGGAGAGAGGTCCCACAGCAAGGAATCATGCGTCATATCACCCACCACTGGAGAAGGCCACTTTCAGTTATTTCGGCCCAGCACCCAGACAGAGGAGAGAGGTCCCACAGCAAGGAATCATGCGTCATATCACCCACCACCGGAGAAGGCCACTTTCAGTTATTTCGGCCCCAGCACCCAGACCGAGGATACAGGTCCCACAGCAAGGAATCATGCGTAATATCACCCACCACTGGAGAAGGCCACTTTCAGTTATTTCGGCCCCAGCACCCAGACAGAGGATACAGGTCCCAAAGCAAGGAATCATGCGTCATATCACCCACCACTGGAAAAGGCAACTTTCAGTTATTTCAGACCCAGCACCCAGACAGAGGAGAGAGGTCCCACAGCAAGGAATCATGCGTCATATCACCCACCACTGGAGAAGGCCACTTTCAGTTATTTCGGCCCAGCACCCAGACCGAGGATACAGGTCTCACAGCAACTAATCATGCGTCATATCACCCACCACTGGAGAAGGCCACTTTCAGTTATTTCGGCCCCAGCACCCAGACAGAGGAGAGAGGTCCCACAGCAAGGAATCATGCATCATATCACCCACCACTGGAGAAGGCCACTTTCAGTTATTTCGGCCCCAGCACCCAGACAGAGGAGAGAGGTCCCACAGCAAGGAATCATGCGTCATATCACCCACCACTGGAGAAGGCCACTTTCAGTTATTTCGGCCCCAGCACCCAGACAGAGGAGAGAGTCCCACAGCAAGGAATCATGCGTCATATCACCCACCACTGGAGAAGGCCACTTTCAGTTATTTCAGCCCAGCAT
Source organism: Bufotes viridis (assembly GCA_033119425.1). Taxonomy (NCBI): domain Eukaryota; kingdom Metazoa; phylum Chordata; class Amphibia; order Anura; family Bufonidae; genus Bufotes; species Bufotes viridis. Next base: position 388,030,703 of record CM065591.1, read on the forward strand.
CCAGACCGAGGATACAGGTCCCACTGCAAGGAATCATGCGTCATATCACCCACCACTTGAGAAGGCCACTTTCAGTTATTTCGGCCCAGCACCCAGACCGAGGAGAGAGGTCCCACAGCAGAGAATCATGCGTCATATCACCCTGGGTGATGAGCGGCAGGGGCAATATTCGAATTCGCGATATTTTGCGAATATTTGGGCGAATATTCGCCATATATACGAAAATTCGTAATCTCCAGTCATTATTTTCTGATTGCGAAAATTCGCATAAAAAAATCGCATACATTTTGCATAAAATTCGCATAAAAATAGATACCTTTTAAATACCAGGTTATGCAAATTTTTATGCAAATTTTATGTGAATTTTTTGCGAATTTTCGCAATCAGAAAATAATGACATTCTCTTGCTTGCGAAAATTTGCATATAAAAAATTTGCATAAAACCGAATATTCGCAATTGCGAATATATTTTGCGATATTCTAAATATTCGCGAATTCTGAAGTGCCGATATTCTCGATTAAAATTCGCAATTCGAAAATTCGTGATCAACACTAATCACCCACCACTGGAGAAGGCCACTTTCAGTTATTTCGGCCCAGCACCCAGACCGAGGATACAGGTCCCACAGCAAAGAATCATGCATCATATCACCCACCACTGGAGAAGGCCACTTTCAATTATTTAGGCCCCAGCACCCAGACAGAGGAGAGAGGTCCCACAGCATGGAATAAGGCGTCATATCACCCACCACTGGAGAAGGACACTTTCAGTTATTTCGGCCCCAGCACCCAGACAGAGGAGAGGTTCATTCAACTTTGGGTTGCACCGCAAGATCATTGTAAAGTTAAAAAAATGAGGATTTTAATAAAGAAGTGCCCTGGAGTACAAGAATACATGGTTGAGGGGGAGGCAGTTTTAAATGTCTATTCTGCACAAGGGAGGCTCAGGTCCTGTGTAAAAATCTGAACTCTGGAACATTTAAATTACATCCACAACCCCTCGTACACCAATGTATCGGGAGCAGCAAAACATTTCATTCATACCCATAACAGAAATACCAGTGGATTTCGAGTATTTGGTATAGAGAAAGTGTCACACTCTCTGAGAGGAGGAGATCTGAAACGGAAGGTTCTAAAAAGAGAAGCATACTGGATGTTCAGATTAGACACATACTTTCCCAAGGGTATGAACTACAAAATGGAATTGTTGTATTTTTACTGATTCAGTTTGAAGGCCATCACATTTTTATTAAACAATTAACACCGTTGTTGAATATATAGTAGGTGTAGATAAGCACAAGAAAAAGAAAAATATTCTTCTGTCATTAATAACGCAAGGACATTGTCTACTATATTCAACACTGAACTTAATTTTATAGAACAAAAAACGCTAGCATTCAACATTAATATTATAAGGTTACTCGATTTTTGAACTATGCTGTTCTTTCTCATTGCTCTACATTTACAAACTAACTGCAATTGCTTGAAAAGTACACCCTTTTGTTTTTTTTTGTTTTTCTGGTTCGTGTGTCATAGAAGACATGCACCTTGGTTTTTAACGTATTGGCATGTACTATATTGTTTAAACAACAATTGGAATGATTTATATATGTGATTTAAACATGTCATTTTAACTGCGGTGTGAAGTATACCAATCCCCTGTTTGAATTTTCCCTGGCCTCTCTGATACAAATTGCTTACAGCTGATTGCTCCCCTCCTCTGAATCCAGGTGGGAGTGACTTTTACTTTACTCAAACAGCTATAAAACTGTGACAGAGAAGCCAGAGAGATAGTCATGAATAAGAACTCTGTTCGAAACGCGTTGACGTTGTGAATCCTGTTGTGAATACTGCGCTGCAATCTGTAATAATTTCACCTCAATAAAGAAGACTCAGCTATACACATTTTTGCTGAACTACTTCAGTGTTTTTCTAGGAGGAGGAGGCAACAGGAGGCAAAAAATGATGCCCTGCGATCCTTAGCGGCGGAAGGACGTGCGCCAAGGAACTCTCCGCCTGCGGCCCAGCCGCCACTACATTTACCCAGTGTGCAGTTAGGGAGATATAGCGTCCCTGGCCGTGCTTACTGGTCCACGTATCTGTGGTTAGGTGGACCTTGCCACAGATGGCGTTGTGCAGTGCACACTTGATTTTATCGGATACTTGGTTGTGCAGGGAAGGCACGGCTGTCTTGGAGAAGTAGTGGCGGCTGGGAACAACAAACTGTGGGACAGCCATGGACATCAGCTGTTTGAAGCTGTCTGTGTCCACCAGCCTGAATGACAGCATTTCAAAGGCCAGTAGTTTAGAAATGCTGGCATTCAGGCCCAAGGCTCGAGGGTGGCTAGGTGGGAATTTACGCTTTCTCTCCAAGGTTTGTGAGATGGAGAGCTGAACGCTGCCGTGTGACATGGTGGAGATGCTTGGTGACACAGGTGGTGGTGTCGGTGGCACATCCTCTGTTTGGTGGGCGGCAGGTGCCAACGTTCCTCCCGAGGCGGAGGAACAGGCCGAGGCAGCAGCAGAAGAGGGAGCAGGGGGAGCCTGAGTGAGTTCCTTGTTTTTAAGGTGTTTACTCCACTGCAGTTCATGCTTTGCATGTAGATGCCTGGTCATGCAGGTTGTGCTAAGGTTTAGAACGTTAATGCCTCGCTTCAGGATCTGATGGCACAGCGTGCAAACCACTCGGGTCTTGTCGTCAGCACATTGTTTAAAGAAGTGCCATGCCAGGGAACCCCTTGAAGCTGCCTTTGGGGTGCTCGGTCCCTGGTGGCAGTGGCCAGTAGCAGGCGAACTCTCTTGGTGGCGGCTGGTCTACTTTTGCCCCCTGCTCCCTCTTTTGCTACGCTGTTGGCTCGGCCTCACCACTGCCTCTTCCTCTGAACTATGAAAGTCTGTGGCACGACCTTCATTCCATGTGGGGTCTAGGACCTCATCGTCCCCTGCATCGTCTTCCACACAGTCTTCCTCCCTGACCTCCTGTTCGGTCTGCACACTGCAGAAAGACGCAGCAGTTGGCACCTGGGTTTCATCATAATCAGAGACGTGCAGACTCCGATGAGGTGGTATTCCCATGTCCTCATCATCAGGAAACATCAGTGGTTGTGCATCAGTGCATTCTATGTCTTCCACCACTGGGGAAGGGCTAGGTGGATTCCCTTGGTAAACCCTGCCAGCAGAGTCTTCAAACAGCATCAGAGACTGCTGCATAATTTGAGGCTCAGACAGTTTCCCTGATATGCATGGGGGTGATGTGACAGACTGATGGGCTTGGTTTTCAGGTGCCACCTGTGCGCTTTCTGCAGAAGACTGGGTGGGAGATAATGTTGTGAACGTGCTAGATCCACTGTCGGCCACCCAATTGACTAGCGCCTGTACCTGCTCAGGCCTTACCATCCTTAGAACGGCATTGGGCCCCACCAAATAACGCTGTAAATTCTGGCGGGTACTGGAACCTGAGGTAGTTGGTTCACTAGGACGTGTGGCTGTGGCAGAATGGCCGCGTCCTCTCCCAGCACCAGAGGGTCCACTAACACCACCACGACCGCATCCGCGTCCCTTACTAGATGTTTGCCTCATTGTTACCGCTCACCAAGCACCACAATAACAAAAGAAATATTTGGCCCAATGTATTGATTTCAAATTCAGGCCTTTTTTATTACAGGCACCTAACACTATCTGCCTATTTATTTATGTAGCGTATTACACTAATCCAGGCACAGCAGTAACCACTGATTTAGGGGAATATCTCTTTTATGGCTAGTATTTAGGCCCTGGATGAAAGGTATCCTTTTATAGACAGATTTACCCTTGGCCTGCAACAGCTCGAACACCAGATTCAGGGTATTGCTATTTTGGCAATTGAATTTCACCCCAGAACAAAATATATGTTTTTGCAGACACTATGAAACTTGGCTAGCCACAGCTGAAACCACTGATTTATGGTATTGCTATTTTGGCAATTGAGTTTCACCCCAGAACAAAATATATGTTTTTGTGGACACTATGAAACTTGGCCAGCCACAGTTGAAACCACTGATTTATGGTATTGCTATTTAGGCAATTGAATTTCACCCCAGAACAAAATATATAATTTTCAGGACACTATGAAACTTGGCCAGCCACAGCTGAAACCACTGATTTATGGTATTGCTATTTTGGCAATTGAATTTCAACACAGAAAATAATCTATCCTTTGCCAGACAGCAGACAGTATTATACTTGGCTAGCCAAAGCTGTAACACCATATTTAGGGGATTAGTATTTTGGCAATTGTATGTAACCCCTTAATAAAATATAGAAATTGCTATCCTGAGTTTCTAGGGGTGACAATTAGCACAGCCAAGCCCCTGATGTAGGATTTAGCAAAAAAAAACTAGTATTGATGGATTGATGGACTTGGTGGCAGCTTGTTCTGGTGCACCACAAGTCACAAAATGGCCGCCGATCACCCCAGAAAATAAGTGACAGAAAAACGCTCTGTGCAGCCTAAAAACCAGTGAGCAAGTAACTAGCAGAAGTTCAATCATTCACAGCTGTAGATCGATCAGTTCATTAGGTGCTGTTGCTGACTTTTCCCTGCCTAATCTCGCCCTCACCGAAGCTGCGTCCTCTCCCTACACTAATCAGAGCAGTGTGACGTGCGGCGCTACGTGACTCCAGCTTAAATAGAGGCTGGGTCACATGCTGCACTTGGCCAATCACAGCCATGCCATTAGTAGGCATGGCTGTGATGGGCTCTTAGGGCAAGAAGTAAAGCGCTAGCTAATTGGCTGCTGTGCAGCCCTTCAGAAAGCGGGAAGTAATCGCCGAACAACGGACCCGAACCCGAACTTTTTTGAAAATGTTCGGGTTCGGGTCCGTGTCCCAAACACCCCAAAATTCAGTACGAACCCGAACTATGCTCGAACTCTTCGCTCAACACTAGTTAGATCATGTTACTCTTTAATTAACTGCATGTGGCCATTTTTGGCCATGACCAACAGCGTTATTTAGGAGCAAACCAGTATTTTAATGTAGCTTTGACTTCCTTCCATAATTCTTTACTGACACAGGGCTTTAGATTTTGCATTTTCCTGCCTTCCTGGAGTCATAACTTTTTTATCTTTCCATTCACATAGCTGTATGAGGCTTGTTTTTTTTTTTTTTTTTTTGGGAAAAGTTGTACTTCCTAATGGCTTTCTAATGGCACCATTTAATATCGTATTGAACTTCAAGCCACATAAACTGCAATTGAGGTTTTCAGGTGCACCTGAGTACTGCAAAATTACAGTGAAGTGCAAAATTACAGATAAGTGCATAGTTTAACACACTAGGTCATAGTTTAACCCAAGAACATAGGAACCAAGGTTTGAAAAATTTTCCTTTAGCATTGTTTTCTTGATTTCAGCAAATCCCCCAATTACAGCAGTAAGGGGTTTAAATTTAAATTAATATTTACAGTTTTCCCCTTACTGTTAATCCCCATTTAAACATGTTCTCCATGGACAATGTTACTAAGTGTTCTATGCAATTTATGCATGCTTTGAACAGCCGTTTGAGGGTAAATATATTTTCACTAGATAAAAGCATGTTTCATATTGGGAAACCCAGATTCTGGATCTAAATGCACAGCTTGCAACATGTTGAACCATTGAAAACCCGGAAAAAAGTTTAGATCTCACTGTGCAGGCACTGGCTGGAGTCAGTGAAATGGAGGTGGGTGGAGGAGGGCAAGATTAGGACTATGTGGTTAGCACCTGGGAAACAGTTATGAGAAGTGGTATGGGGAAAAGTGCCAAAAAGGCTATCCCTGAGCTGATATTAGAAATGCAAGCCCAGGGCCAGCAACACTGTAGCAGGGTATTGCTCCTTGCAATCAGGAGGATAACTAATATAGGAAGGATAAAAAGAGGAGAGCATCAAAGATCATGCAGATGCTGGTGGAAGGGGACACCATTATTAGGTAGACAGACATGGTCGTCGGTTGCCGAGACCATGAATGATGAATAGTGTGTTGTCTTCTGGATGCTTGGGTTTGGCATATTGTGGATTGGATAAACAGATTGATGGGGCTGGGAAAGAATCAGCAATCATGGTACACATTGATACCAATGACAAAGTTAGGGAGAGATGGAAGGTCCTTATAAATGATTTTAGGAAACTAGGAGAGAAGTTCAAGTCCAGAACCTCCAAGGTAGTGTTTTCAGAATAACTACCAGTGCTACGAGCATCACTAAAGAAACAGTGGAAACTTAGGGAATTAATTAGTGGCTCAGAAGCTGGAACAGGAAGGAACAGTTTGGGTTCATGGAGAACTGACTAGGACTGGGAACTTAAAGTGGCCCTCGAAAAAATACTAAAAGTTGCCTTGTTTTGTAGTTGTGTCCAAATTGATGGAAGGCAGGGCCAGCAATACCATATTGTGGCATATTATAACACCCCAACAGAGCCAAATACCACAGTCCATCACAATATACTGCCAGCAGAACAAAATTCAACCTATAAAACTACCACTGGCTTGCCCCCTGGGCATCAGCCCACCAGAAAATTTCCCTTTAAGTCTATGGCCAATCTGCCCCTGGGCTTACTTCTCTGTATGCTACAAGCTTTACAGTAGGGACTGGCTGCACCCTAATGAGGAGGGTGCAGCTATGCTGGGGGTTAGCATGGTTAGATGACTGAAGGAGCTTTTAACCCCTTCCCGACATCCACCATAATAGTACGTCAAGTGCTGGTTCTTTAAAGCTGGCTGTTTCACACAACAGAAACTTGAGGCTAATGTCCGTGATTGACGGTAATGCCAGTTGCGCACATTTAACTCCTCAGATGCTGTGGTCAAATGTAGCCATGATATCTGAGATGCTGAAAACTTGGAAGCGTGTGCTTGCCAGGCAAGAACTCCTCCCTCAGTGACAGCACTGAATTGTAATATAGCAATATCTGTGTAGGGTAATGGATAAAATTCCTTTACTCTTTACAAATTGCAATCTAATGATTGCTTGATGGGGTCCACTTGGGGACCTAAAAAAAAAGTTTTAAAAGGGTTAAAAAATGTTTAAAATTCAAATCACCTCTCATTCCACAAAACAAAAATAAATAAAAAATAAATAAATAAACTTGATATGCCCTGCAGCATACAAAAATGCCCATAAGGTGAATGGCATAATGAAAATAAAAATAAAAATGGCTGATTCGCCGTGAAAAATTAGGGAGTGGGAAGAAAAATGAAAATGGAAAAAATGGAAAATCACCATGTCATAAAGGAGTTAAATTAGGATCTGCGGGGAAATGGGGTAAATTTGGATCTAGGGGGAGGAAGGGGGGAACCATTAAGGGAGTAGAAAGAGTAGATAGAGAGTGGGATATAGGAGGGAAAAGTGGGGATTTAGTGGGGGCTGGGGTTAGCGAGGAAAATGGGAAGGTTATTGGGCAGAACTGTACACATGAAAAACAGATCTGCTGGTAACATAAACCTATTACCAAAAATATAAAACAAGGTTCCCAAAAAATTCACTTTCTGGGAACAGAATGTGGGAAATTAAACTGTTAAATAAAATGTATGTTCACATATGCCAGAAGATAAGGGGAACTGGAGTCTATGGTACTATAGAAACACATAGATGTACTGTAGTTAGTGTGGCTGAGACATGGCTGAACTCTTCACATTGGGCTGCTAATATTCAGGGTTTTATATTTTTTCGGAAAGACAGGGACAATAGAAAAGACAGTGGTGTGTGCTTGTATGTGAGGAGTCATAGGCCAGTGTAAAATAGGCACTTGTGGGTAAGCATAGTGAGGATGTTGAAACCTTAAACTTCAAAAATAATACTTGGTGTAATCTATGGACCACCCTAGCATCACAGAGGAGATAGATGTTCATGTTCAGCTGTATAACGCAATAGAGCAGGCTGTATAGGCTGGTACAGTGGTCATAATGGGAGATTTTGATATTGACTGGGGTCATGGTTCTGCCTCAACTGTAAAGGGGAGAAAATGTCTTAACTTGCTACAGGACCCCTTCTTGTGACAGTTTGTAGAAGATCCCACAAGGGGTGATGCTCTGTTGAATCTGGTAATTTCTACAGATGCAGAGCTTGTTGGAGATGTTACTGTTTGTGAAACACATGGTAATAGAGACCACAATACATTTATATTTCCCCCAAACTATAAAAAGCCAATTCTGGCTGAAAGGGCAAAAATAAAAGCCAATTTCTCTGGATTGAGGGCAGCATTTCAGGGCATAGACTGTGAGTATCTGTTGTCACATAATTCAACAGAGGAAAAATGGGAGAGCTTTAAATCCACATTGAGTAATTAAACTGCCAATTTTATTCCTGTTGGTAACAAGTATAAGTGTCTAAAATTAAACCCCCGCATAACTTACAGTTACTGTAAAAAGGGTAAAAAATAGAAAACTTAGGGGTCAGCTGTAGCCTTTGAAATGTACATAGGGCTTAATAAAATGTATTTTAAAAAACGATAAAATCTGCAAAAAAAACTAAATGAATGGCAGGTGGCCAAAGAGAGCAAAACAAATTTCCCAAAAATTCCAAAAAATGTAGAAATTCTTAATAACCAAGGTTACTAGCAATTTTGCAGATGACACCAAGCTATGTAGTATTGTGCAGTCTATGGAAGATGTCCATAAACTACAAGCTGAGTGTTTGGCAAATGAGGTTAAATGTGGATAAATGTAAAGTTATGCAATATTGGTAGCAACAATCTATGTGCATCATGTGTCCTAGGGGAGGTAACACTGGGGAAGTCACTTGTAGATCACAGATTAAATAACAGCATACAATGTCAGTCAGTTGCTTATAAGGCTGCCAGGATATTGTCATGTATTAAACAAACCATGGACTCATGGGGCAGGGGTGCAATATTACCACTTTCCAAAGCATTGGTGTGGCCTCATCTGGAATATAGAGTTCAGTTCTAGGCGCCAGTCCATAGAAAGGATGACCTGGAGCTGGAAAGGAGAGCAACTAATGTGATAAGGGGCATGGGGGTCTAGGTTATAAGGATAGATCAAAATAATTTAATGCATTTAGTCTTTAGAAGTGGCATCTAACGAGGGACATGATTAACCTATACAAATATATAAATGAGCTGTACAAAAAATATGGTGACAAACTATTACATATAAAATCCCCTCAAAGTACAAGGGGGCACTGCCCTTGTCTGGAAAAGAAAAATTTAGGTCTCCAGAGGCGTCAAGGATTCTTTACTGTAAGAACTCTGAATCTGTGGAATAGTCTATTTCAGGAGGTGGTCAAAATCTCCTCAAAAGACAATGGGGGTCATTTATTAAGACCAGCATTTTAGACGCCTGTCTTAATAACCCCTATATCAGGCAGTGGATACGCCATCCAGCGCCAGTCTAAATGTAAGCCAGCTTCCTAGCTGTCTTACATTTAGACCACTTTTTAGACCTGGTGTGAGTAAAGAAAAGTCGTAGATTGTGGCACAACTAACTGTTGCGCCGCAAACTGCACCAGTGGCAGTGGAGCTAAACTTTTTAGTTTTTTTAACAATAAATTGAACCATATGCAATGGGCTCAATATCCACAATACAGGCGTTAATTCAAAAGTCCAATAGCAACTTGAAACTGACATAAGTAATAATAAATAATAATCTACTGAAAGTCAGCTAATGAAAATCAGACATTGCTTTTAAGTTGTGGTTCAACAGAATAATAATTTAAAAAAAAGCTAATGAAACTAACTAAAAATGATGGCACCCTGAATAAAGATTGAAAATAATTTGACCATAGGGATATGTTAAAATTAGTTATGTCCTATAATTTGTATCACAGGTGTCTTTAAACTTCTAATCAGTCATTCTGCCTAGTTAAAAAGGGTGAAAAGTAGTCACTGTGCTGTTTGGAATCATGCTGTTTGGAACATGGATCAAAGAAAACTAAGGAGAGAGTTGTTTCAGTACATTAAAAAGAAAATAATAGACAAATATGTTGAAGGTACAGACTATAAGACCATCCTCAAACAGATTAATGTTCCTGCTACCACAATTGCATATATTTAAGTTTAAGGTCTACGGGACTTTAGCCACCCTCGCTGGGCGTGGTCACAATAAGAAAATTGATGACAAATTGAGGAAAGAGATAATATGAATGGTAACCAAAAAGCCAAAAACAACTTCCAAAGAGTTTGGAGGCAAACTCCAAGGTCAAGATACATCAGTGTCAGATCGCACCGTCCGTCGATGTCTTAGCCAAAGTGTACTTAATGGAGGAAGACCGAGGAGGAAACCACTGTTGAAAGCAAATCATAAAAAAGTGAAACTGGAATTTGCCAGAATTTGTATATTGACAAGCTGCAGAGCTTCTAGGAGAATGTCCTTTGGAGAAATTAGACAAAACTAGAGCTTTTTTGCAAGTCACATTAGATGTATGTTCACAGAAACAAAAATGAAGCATACAAAGAAAAGAACATTGCAGCTACCTATGTTTAGGCGCTGCATTTGGCACACGATGTGTTGAATCTGTGCAGGGTACAAGGAAATTTCAAGACTATGAAGGCATTCTGAAGTGAAATGTGCTGCCCAGTGTCAGAAAGATTGATCTCAGTTGCAGGTCATGGGTTCTCCAACAAGATAATTACCCAAATCACACAGAAATATCTAAGAATGGCTAAGAGCAAAGGATTGGACTATTTTGAAGTGGCCATCTATGAGAACTAATTTAAATCCTATCGAACATCTGTGGAGGAAGCTGAAACATGCAGTCTGGAGAAGGTAGCCTTCAAATCTGATATAGCTGCAGCAGTTTACTCACAAGAAGTTATAGAAATCGCTAGATTGCAGTGATTGCCTCAAAAGGTTGTGCAACAAAATTTTAAGTTAAGGGTACAATCATTGTTTTATAAATTATTCTGTTGAACCATAATTCAAAAGCAATGTCTGGTTTTCATTAGTTGACTTTTAGCAAATTTTTATTTTGTTTACGGCAGCCCCATGGGACACAATGAAAAGAGGACCCTATTGACTTACATGGGAGAGTTTTGTAGACCTGTGCAAAGGTCACTGTGCAGGAAAAGAATAGATACATTTGGACAATCACCTACTGTGAACTGTGAATCTTGTCTTATCCATACACAGAAGTGATATCATTATTGGCAAGATTAGAATGACAGATAAGCAGGTAACTTAAAGGTGTTGTCCCACGAAAAATATTCTACAGTTTTCAAACCAGCACCTGGATCTGAATACGTTTGTCATTGCCACTGAATTATTCAGTAAAATGTATCTGTAAAGTGCCACCTGCTGCTTGTTTTTTTTTCTTATCTGTTTGACCTGCTCACTGAGAAGACTGCACATGCTCAGCTTCATCCTTCAACTGCATTCTGAGCTGTGATAAGGAGAGCTGAGATACGCCCCCTTAGCGGCTGCAGAAAAGACACTCCCCTTGAGCAGGGTGGATCCAGCATGCATGCTGGGCCTGCACTCCCTGGATTTTATGTGGCTGTCATGGCCCATAACAGGTAGGATTTAGCGTTAGGACCCCTCATAGAGGCAGCCTTGGCGCAGCGAGTGGCTTAATACTTTTTGATCAAAATGTACACTGACACCTATGTTAAACTCTAGCATAGCGGCAGGGCAGAGTGCTGGTTGCAGAGTGCTGTTGCATTTCTGTGTTTGTATGTATATTTTGCCATGGCTACGTGCACCTGCATACAGGGACGTGCTGATTTACCCCCTTTTTTTTCCTGTGTAGCATATACTGGAGGTGTGGCGTCCTCCATTCAGTTGTGCACACCTGACTAGTTTGTTTGCCCTAGAGGCTGGAATTTTTTTTCAGAGTAAGTATAAAACTGAATTTGCACTCATAGTACCTACTATTAGCCATTTGGATCCAGGAGGCCTACATAGTGGGCTCAGCATGCATGTTGGTACCTGCATCCCTGGATTTAATGGAGGCCGTTATGGCACCAAAAATTGGTTAATAAGCAGGGTGGATCCAGCATGCAGGGTGGGCCTGCACTCCCTGGATTTTATGTGGCTATCATTGCCCATAACAGGTAGGATTTAGCGTTAGGACCACTCATAGAGGCGGCCTTGGCGCGGCGAGTGGCTTATTACTTTTTGATCAAAATGTACACTGACACCTCTGTTAAACTCTACCATAGAGGCAGGGCAGAGTGCTTGTTGCAGAGTACTGTTGCATTTCTGTGTTTGTATGTATATTTTGCCATGGCTACGCGCACATGCATACAGGGACGTGCTGACTGACCCCCTTATTTTTCCCTGTGTAGCATATACTGGAGGTGTGGCGTCCTCCATTCAGTTGTGCACACCTGATTAGTTTGTCTGCCCTAGAGGCTGGTTTTAATCAGGGTAAGTATAAAACTGAATTTGCACTCATAGTGCCTACTAGTAGCCATTTGACTCCAGGAGGAGTACATAGTGGGCTCAGCATGCATGTTGGTACCTGCATCCTTGGATTTAATGGAGGCTGTTATGGCTCCAAAAATGGGTTAATAAGCAGGGTGGATCCAGCATGCGTGCTGGGCCTGCACTCCCTGGATTTTATGTGGCTGTCATGGCCCATAACAGGTAGGATTTAGCATTAGGACTCATAGAGGCAGCCTTGGCACGGCGAGTAGCTTATTACTTTTTGATCAAAATGTACACTGACGCCTCTGTTAAACTCTAGCATAGAGGTAGGGCAGAGTGCTGGTTGCAGAGAGCTGTTGAATTTCTGTTTGTATGTATATTTTGCCATTACTACGTGCACCTGTATACAGGGACGTGCTGACTGACCCCCTTTTTTTACTCCCCTTGAGCTGTCAGCTTGATATAAATCTAGCATTATTGGGGAGATCTCTTGATCTATGTGTGGTACAGGGCTGATTCTTGCTTTGTTAGAAAGAGGTTGTCTTGAACTATATGATTACAGATGAGCGAATCGAAACCCACAAAGCGGGATTCGATCCGAATTTCAGGATAAATTTGATTCGCCTCGAAGCTGAATTTCCTCGTGCTTCGTGTTAACGAATCGATTTAACCTGAAATAGTGTAAAAAACAAAAAATGCATACTTACCTCCTCCATTTGCTCGCAACGGGCCACCATCTTGATTAAAGATCTCGGACAAAATCCCGTGCATGGTGATGTATGACTTCAATACGCCGGCCAGTGTAAGGATGTAATCTTGCGGCGTGAGAGATTTTGCGCCAGATCTTCAAGCAAAATGGCAGTGGCTGGCCTGTCATGAGCAACTGGAGGCGGTAAGTTTCATTTAGTTTTTTTTAATGTTAATTTTACACCGTTTTTACACTCAGATGCCGCGATCATGTATGAATGCGGCATCTGAGGGGTACAATGACGGAGGCGGCGCTATCGCCGCTCCCTGTCATTGCACCCACTATTTACAAAAAAAATGCACTTTGTGATGAAGTAGTTTGTCTTGAAGCAAATTTATATATAAAATTCGGCAAATCAGCCGAATGAAACTTTTCAAAAATTCGCTCATCTCTATTTATAATGACTGATTTTAAGTTTTTACATTAGTGATAGGATAACCCCTTTACTCTGTATAGACCAAGAGGTGGCACCTATTATTCGACTTGGTTTTGTTTCTGCCCATTCGCCACTAATTGTTCTTTTTGCAATAAATGGGCAATATATGGCAATTGGACAGAAAAAGTGCACGGAACAAAAGGACAATAAAGGGGTGATAAATATCGAATGGACATGAAAATAACACTGAAATACTGTATTGTCCATCTGGCCTTTAATGCCTTCTTTAACCCTAAGTTCACACTTGCGCGTTTTACAGCGCGTTCGAACGCGCTGTAAAAGGCTCAACACATGCAAACCAATGCTTTCCTGTGGGACTGGTTCACATTTTCGCATTTTACAGCGCGTTCGAACGCGCTGTAAAATGCCCTACGCATAAACAAGTACTTGAGCTTTTTTTGGGGCGTTTGTCGCGCGTATTGTTATTGACACCACAGTAGTCAATCACAAGAACGCGCGTACGACGCGCGTTTCCTATTTGCAAAAACGCGCTGTAATACGCGTGACACAAACGCACGTAAAACACGCGTTTCAAGAACACTCAGGTCTGAACCCAGGGTAAGTCTCCTCAGTCTGTGGGAGCTCTCAATTATTAGTTATTGCCCACAGAGACTCTCCTTTGGGCGTTGTACCTGTGATCTTTTGTTCTGTTCATTGCTCTCTACCTCACTCCTTCCATTCATCATATACTCATCTTGTATTCACAGAAAAAGAGATTTGCAGAGAAAGACTGGTCTGATGACATCATCGTAGTAATTAGAGATGAGCGAATCAAAGCTGACAAAGTGGAATTCGATCCGAATTTCAGGAAAAATTTGATTCACACCATATGTTAATTACCTCGCGATTCGTGGTAACGAATTACATTTTTTTTTGTAAAATGGCTGCTACACGTGTCAGGACATGGGGCAAGGAACTTTGGTAAGGCGGGATCACCCATACTGGCATCCATGCAGCCAATCAGTAGCCAGCCAGCCCTGTGATGTTACAGCCCTATAAATACAGTGGCCATATTAGATTATGCCATTCACCAGTGTGCTTAGTCCAGGGAGAGACGTGTCAGCTAGGGACAGTGATAGGAAAGACTTGATTGTGGGGGAAAAAAAAGATTTACAAGTGCAGGGAAAGATTACTCATGGTGTAGGAAAAGGATAGGGTGGAATCATTCCACCAGCATTTGTGTTGAACAGGGTTCAGTCGGGGAGGTGACAGCCTGGGTATTAGGAACAATCCGATTACACTTTGCTGCACTGACTGGGGATCCAAATAGCCATTATACAGCTCTGTAATTCCAGCAAACCGGTCTTATTAGGATGCAAGTTCTGTTCGATACAGGCATTAACAGGGTTTATTGCAAGGACATATTTCTACGTTTTATTTGCCCTTGTGCGGTGCAGTTATATGTTCTAAGGCATTTTTTGGCTTGTACTAGTGGGGGAAAAGGGCTTATTAGCTGTTGTGTGGTGATAGGTGAAAATTACACCCCTTTTTGTGTTAGTGGCAAAAGTAAAATATATTTGCCGCTCAGCGGTGCAGTTATCTGTTATAAAGCCCTTTTTCCGTGTATCAGTGGAAAAAGAAAAAAATATTTGCCGCTCAGCCATGCAGTTATCTGTTTTAAAGTCCTTTTTTCCATGTATTAGTGGAAAAAGGAAAAATATCTTTGCCGCTCAGTGGTGCAGTTATCTGTTTTAACCACTTCAGCCCCCCTAGCTTAAACACCCTTAATGACCAGGCCACTTTTTACAATTCTGCACTACACTACTTTCACCGTTTATTGCTCCGTCATGCAACTTACCACCCAAATGAATTTTGCCTCCTTTTCTTCTCACTAATAGAGCTTTCATTTGGTGGTATTTCATTGTTGCTGAAATTTTTACTTTTCTTGCTATTAATAAAAATTTAACTAAATTTTTGAAAAAAATGACATTTTTCACTTTCTGTTGTAATTTTTTTTTTTTAAACTACATTTCTATATAAATTTTTCTACAAATTTATTGTTCTACATGTCTTTGATAAAAAAATCCAATAAGTGTATATTTATTGGTTTGGGTAAAAGTTATAGCGTTTACAAACTATGGTGCAAAAAAGTGAATTTCCGTATTTTGAAGCAGCTCTGACTTTATGAGCACCTGTCATGTTTCTTCAGGTGCTAGAATGCCAGGATAGTATAAATACCCCCCAAATGACACCATTTTAGAAAGAAGATACACAAGTTAGCGGAAATTGACACTTTCTGAGGAAAAAAACAAAAATTATAAAGTTTCCATTTCTGCTAACTTCTGGCCAAAAAAAATAAGATCTCCCACATACTCACTATGCCCCTCAGTGAATACCTTAGGGTGTCTACTTTCCGAAATGGGGTCATTTGTGGGGTGTGTTTACTGTTCTGGCATTTTGGGCGGGGCTAAATTGTGAACAACCTTGTAAAACCTAAAGGTACTCGTTGGAATTTGGGCCCCTTTGCGCACCCAGGGCAATGTGTTTTGGGGTGTATTTTTACATATACCCATGTTGGGTGAGAGAAATATCTCTGTAAACTGACAACTTTGTATAAAAAAAATTAAAAAGTCGTCATTTACAGAGATATTTCTCACACCCAGCATGGGTATATGTAAAAATACACCCCAAAACACATTGCCCTACTTCTCCTGAGTACGGCGATACCACATGTGTGACACTTTTTTGCAGCCTGGGTGCGCAAAGGGGCCCAAATTCCAATGAGTACCTTTAGGATTTCACAGGGGATTTCACAGCTGGCGCGTTCACAGCAAATCTCGCCTCTCGCGAGATGACGCGCTGCCGCGTCAAGGAGGAACAGACCTGCCGCCTGGACGCTTCCCTGTGTTAGGTGGTCGGCAGGTGGTTAAAGCCCTTTTTTGCGTATATTAGTGGAAAAAGGAAAAAAATATTTGCTGCTCAGCGGTGCAATGATATATTTGGAAGCCCCATTTGCTGTGTATCAGTGGCGAAATAAAAATATATTCATCCACTGAAGAAAGGGGTTGTCCCCGAAATGCCTCTGGTCCAATCTAGTCAGCTACTAACTGTGTGTATGCACAGAGACTGTAAAGAATAATAGAAAATGACAGGCTTGTTCGTTAAATGCATACAGCCAAATCTGGACTCTAGGACCCTGATCACTACTAGCGCTACCAGCATATCGGCAATTAACTCCCCCTCTGGGTCACGTGGGACTCCGTGCCAAGGCTCGTAATACCACGTGGGACGCCGTGTGAGTGACGAGGTATACAGCAGCGGAGGCCGCTCCATATCGGGACACTGGTAAGAGACGCGCTATTTGTTTCACAGGTGGGGTCCGGAGCAACAGCACACCATACGGCCGCCAGGTTGGTGGAACTTTATGATGCTCAGTATATAGCAGTGGCTTGAATAGCTCCCTTCCACTACTTATAAAGGGAGAAGCTGCAAACTTGGGCTGTATTGCTCGCTAATTACCTCCACAGCCTGGCTGTTTATTTTGGCTGATTATTACAACAAAATGTACTTCTGAACTTAATTATATAAAGTGTCTGGACTCACCTTACACATAGAGGCTATATGGACAATTGCTGAAAGGACTGCTTTGCTGCTATTTTAGTGTTTATATTTTAATGTAAGGTTTATTTTATTTTTAGTTATTCATTGAGTTGCACTGCGTGTATATTGTGCCACTACGCTATTATATTAAAGCTATATTATCTTCATCCAGGTGATTTCACATGTGTTCCCTTATGTAGAGAGTGCCCCTCTAAATTTATTCTTTTATGAAAATATATTCGCCGTCCAGAGATGTACTTCTCTGTTGAAAAGCCTGTTGTGTAAAAGTAGAAAATAATTTGGGTCTAGTTGACATTCTGCGGTGCAGGGATATATTCTGGAGCCCTGTTTTCAGTGTATTAGTGGCAAAATAAAAATATATTTGCTGTCCAGCATTGCATATCTCTGTTGAAAAGCCTGTTGTGCAAAGCTAGAAAAAAATGTGAAGCCCAGTTTGTCGTGTATTAGTGGCAAAATAAAAATATATTCGCCGTCCAGCATTGTACTTCTCTGTTGCAAAGCCTGTTGTTTAAAAGTAGAAAATAATTTGGGCCTAATTGACGTTCTGCGGTGCAGTGATATATTGTGAAGCCCTGTTTTCAGTGTATTACTGGCTAAATAAATATATATTTGCCGTCCAGCGTTGTACTTTTCTGTTGAAAAGCCTGTTGTGTAACCCTGGGTTCAGACCTGAGCGTTCTTAAAACGCGCGTTTTACGCGCGTTTTTGTCGCGCGTATTTCAGCGCGTTTTTGCCAATAGGAAACGCGCGTTCGTACGCGCGTTCTTGTGATTGACTACTGTGGTGTCAATCACAAAACGCGCGTCAAACGCCCCAAAAAAAGCTCAAGTACTTGTTTATGCGTCCGGCGTTTTACAACGTGTTCAAACGCTCTGTAAAATGCTCAAGTGAGAACCAGGACCATAGGAAAGCATTGGTTTTCATGTGTTGAGCGTTTTACAGCGCGTTTGAACGCGCTGTAAAACGCTCAGGTGTGAACTTAGGGTCAAAGTAGAATTTGGGCCTAATTGATGTTCTGTGGTGCAGTGATATATTCTAAAGCCCTGTTTTTAGTGTATTACTGGCGAAATAAAAATATATACACCGCCCAGCATTGCATATATCTGTTGAAAAGCCTGTTGTGTAAAACTTGAAAAAAAATTGGGCCTAATTGACATTCGGCAGTGCAGTGATATATTCTGAAGCCCTGTTTTCAGTGTATTAGTCGCGAAATAAAAATATATTTGCTGTCCAGCGTTGCATATATCTGTTGAAAAGCCTGTTGTGTATAAGTAGAAAATAATTTGGGCCTAATTCACGTTCTGCGGTGCAGTGATATTTTGTGAAGCCCTGTTTTCAGTGTATTACTGGTGAAATAAAAATATATTCGCCGTCCAGCGCTGTACTTCTCTGTTGAAAAACCTGTTGTGTAAAAGTAGAACAAAATGTGGGCCTAATTGACATTCTGCGGTGCATTGATATATTGTGAAGCCCAGTTTGCCTTGTATTAGTAGAAGAAACAAAATTATATTCGCTGTTAATCATTGCATTTATCTGTTGATAAGCCTTGTGTAGTGTAAAAGTTGAAAAAAATAAAGGTCTATTTGCCATTCAGCGGTGCAGTTATATGAGGTAAAGGCCGTTTTGCAGTGAAATTTTTTCTGTGAAGCGGGCTTTTTTTGGGAAAAATCATGGGTGCCTGTACACCTCCATTTGCTGTATAGACGAAATTACGTAGTGGTGAAATTTGTGATATGAAACTGACTTTTTTTCATCAAATTCATAGGTGATTGAACACCTCCTTTTGCAGTATGGAACAACTTACTTAGTAAGTGAAATTCTTTATGTGACACTGGCTTTTTTTCCAGAAAATGTATGGGTGAAAGTAGATGTCTTCTGTATGAACGAAATTCTATTATCCTTTCATAGGTGAAATTTTTTATTTCAACTATGTTTTCTTCGGGAAAATTGCGGTTTAGACCGAATTACGTTGTTATGGGTCCAGCAGTAAACATAATGAAGAAGCAGATGACAACACACCAGCAGTCTTTGCCTTTACCATCTATGCACAAGTAAATCAAGCAGCTTCAGTAAGTAGAAAACATTCATATGTTTTTATCTGCTCCGCCTGCATTCGATATCCACAGCACACAAGACATGATAGGAGAGCCTCTTCTTTGGAGTTCAAGTCAGTTTCTTAAGATCAGGAGTTCCATCAGAATTGTGCTAACATTCTTGATCCCTGTGCAAAGCCATAACAAAAGGACTCCATAGGCATACACATCAAAGGTGAAAGCTGAAGCCACATGTTGCTTACAGTGGTACATGTTTCTCGCTCTGAAGAAAGCTGGGAAGGTTCAGCTCAATCTTCCGTCTGGGAGCCATGGGCTAGAGAAAAAACCTTCTGGGGTCTCACATAGGCCACAGTCAGGGAGGTAGGTGGTTTGGTGTTCCTCCCATCTCTTAGGTGAAGTAGGCAACCCTGGGATAAGCGGCTCCGGCTGAGGTCTTTCTCGGAAGTGGAGCACACCGTTTGCCGACTCTTGCAGACAGTGCACTTTGCTTATTGCAGCTGGGTCATCCGGCCTTACCTCCGGTGCTGACAACGGGGACCAGAGGTTTCTCGAGGCAGATTAACGCTACAGCAAATGGACCCTGAAGAGACTCCATGGGGGTGTATTCTACAGTGTCCCCCTTATATAGGCTGTGGCAGGCCTGAGGAAGGTAACAGAACTTCACAGAGCATCTGTTAACATACAGCTCCTGCCCGGTCTTGTCATCTTGGATGACGCCAGACCCCCTCTCAACCGAGAACCACACCACGCTCCTGGTCCTCCTCTAAAAAATCGGGTCCCTGGGCTGGGCTCGATCTCATACCCTGACTGCACAGTTCTCAATAGCTTTCCGATATTGCCACATATTTTCCCCATTGACCGTAATCTCTCTGGGGACCATGGGATTTAGTCCTTCAAAAGAGCAATGCTTCCTGGGTGGCGGAGTGGTGACTCCGGCTGCCTCTTCCGCGTCAGCCTGCACAGTGAATTCCACCACTTTACCTTTCAGGGGACGCTGCACTTTAGAGATGCGTATCTCTTCGGGTGCTGCCTGAATCTCGGGCACTTCATCACCCCAACGCATGCCGTCCCAGTTTGGCTAATGAGGACACGCCATCTTGATTCCTCTCTGGCTAGCACACACTGGTGATGATGGAGGGGATTCAAGGGAGGAGCTTTCACTACCTCCCTTTGCACCGTAATATCGCTCCCTTATATATTGCAATTGTAACTGGAGGAGTTTTCCTTCTTTCTATATATCTAGACTTTGTCCACGCTCTAGCACTCAGGTACTGGATATAATCAATTTTTACTTGTAATTAGCAATCCACAGAGTGGTCTCCCTAATGGCAGGCAAAATAATCTGCTCCATTATTTGTAAGGATGCCTTCATTTACTCTGATCCGCAATGTCCATAGAGACATGTGGTAAATCATAATTTTATGCATTAATCATCCGGCTGTATCCAGGTACTTTTAAGTTCCTCCTGGTCACTGGTGCTTGTGAAGTCCATTTACAAATTTAGCTCTAACCTCCACTAGACTTTCTCTATATCCAGACATAGACTCACTGGCCTGTGCTATACTGCTGTATAAGTGTTCTCTATACTCCCTTGCCAGAGCCAAGGGGCTAAAATAGCAGCTACATTGTCGACTGCTATGATTCACCTCCTCCATTAACTAATTCCTCTCTTCATTCTTATTCTTAACACACACACACTGACTTGACACCACCCCCAGCTATACATATAAGGTGGTGTAGCCAGCACCAACTTGGGGCGAATAAAGGTAAATGACACTGCCAGCCTGTTAAAGGGAATTACAGCATAATACCACAATACATTTGATATGAAATTTAGCAAGAGTTTAAAGTGCCCACATATAGCACATAGTGGGACACTGCATCAAGATGAAGCAAGCCTGGATCAGCCAGGATTTCCACACACCAATGCCTGATGCATCAGACTGGATCATCCATGGTGCCACACCAACACTTTGACAAAAGAGTCCGATTTCTTTTGGCCACCTGCCTCAGCTACTATTCTGATGCTGTCAACTGCCTAATGCCACACATCTGATGCCAAGTGCTCCTTCTTTCACCCACCATCTTCAGCAGGTACTGGTACTGCCACCCCTCTCCACAGTATGTCACTCTGTGGCCTCCCCATGTTGCTGCCACCTCCACTCTCTGTCATTGTGCCACTCTGTGGTCTCCTAATGCTGCTGCCACCTACACACTATGTCATTGTGCCACTCTGTGGTCTCCTCATGCTGTGTCTTATAGAGATCGCCCTGACATTTGGCCGATGGGCCCAAATAATTTTGTAAAAAATGTATTTGCTAAGAATCTCAAATTTGCTAAATAAGCGTAGCCTTAGCACCAAAATGTTTTCTATAATTATGGCATTATTGTACTTTATTTGTGTCTGCAGAGTGCTGTTGCATTGTCTCTTTTTCTTTGTGTTTCTAGCCATGGCAGCATGTACTTTCACATTGGGATGTGCTGACTGACCCTCTTTTTTTGCAGTTGTACTATAGCTGGAGGTGTGGCTGACTCCAGTTGGTCTTGCACCCCTGACTAGCCTGTCTGCCCGATAGGCTGATTTTAATTAGAGTAAGTAGAAAGCTGTAGCCTGTTCTCATTGTATTTATTGGAAGCCATTTGACACCAGGAGAAGTATAGAGTGGGCTCAACATGCATGTTGGTAGCTGTATCCCTGGATTTAATGGAGGCCGTTAAGACCCAGCATGCATTTGGAACCTGCACTCCCTGAATTTTATGGTGGCCATTTTGGCATATAACAGGTAGTATTTAGTGTTAGGTTCCCGTCTTATAGAGATCGTCTTGATGTTTGGCAGGGCCCAAATAATTTTGTACAGAATGTATTTGCCAAGAATCTCAAATTTGCAAAATAAGCATAAAATTAGCACCAGAATGTTTTCTATAATTATGGCATTATTGTACTTTATTTGTGTTTGCAGACTGCTGGTGCATTCTCTTTTTCTCCTCATGCTCCTGCCACCTCCAGACTCTGCCATTGTGCCACTATGTGGTCTCCTGATGCTGCTGCGACCTCCAGACTCTGTCATTCTGCCACTCTGTGGTCTCCTCATGCTGCTGCCACCTCCAGACTCTGCCATTGTGCCACTCTGCGGCTTCCTCATGCTGCTGCCACCCTCAGATTCTGTCATTGGACAATCTTTGCTCTGCTTAAGATTCCACCACCACCAGGCTCTGTCATTGTGCCACTCTGCCACCTCAACACTATGTAATAGGGCCACTCTCTGGACTTCTCATGCTGCTCCCACCATCCCCACTTCATGACTGGACCACTATTTTGCCTTTCGGCCAGGCTGACATCATCATTTGTTTGACCCTTCTCCTGATCTGTCAGAAGGAACGAAAAATGAGACGCACAACGGATCCTGTCTGTGTATCGGCTGTAAGGCCTGTATGGTCCCATCAGAATTGGCTTATGATTTGATAGCCAAAAGAAGAAGTGGGTAAAAAACACTGAAGACATGCAAATATTCCATTCATGTGTCATCTCAGCAGGGATGGCGCATCCTATAAGCGGACTATTTTTAAGAGTCTCAACACAGCAATCCGAAGTGCAAAGCTCCCTGGGAAACAAGACTACAACACAATGAAAGCCAGATATCCCTCAAAGGATAATAGATGGAGATGGAGATGTAATGGAGACACCCCTTTGCTCAGTTTTCCTTCCTTTGAGGGATATCTGGCTTTCATTGTGTTGTAGACCCATAACTGGTGCTCCACATTTATTTTGCATATTACTGTTTCCCAGGGAGCTTTGCACTTCGGATTGCTGTGTTGAGACTCTTAAATGAGGCTCTGCGGTATTTTTTGTAGCTGGTCTCCCTAAGATCAGCTATTGGTGTGTTTGAGTAGTCTCCGAGGTATTGGTCCCGGTAAGCCAGAATCCTACTCCGCACTGATGAGGGGCAACACCCCGAAACAGCTGTTTGTGGATGGATAACTGACTTTGGCTTTCCCCGTCACATCCTTAAAGCTTGTAAAAAAGCGGGATCTTGACATAGGGGCCACTTAATATGGTGGATGTGGTGATATCTTTAATAGAGACACCCCTTTGCTCGGTTTTCCTTCCTTTGAGGGATATCTGGCTTTCATTGTGTTGTAGACCCATAACTGGGGCTCCACATTTATTTTGCATATTACTGTTTCCAAGGGAGCGTTGCACTTCGGATTGCTGTGTTGAGACTCTTAAATGAGGCTCTGCAGTATTTTTTGTAGCTGGTCTCCCTGAGATCAGCTATTGGTGTGTTTGAGTAGTCTCCGAGGCTTTGCTCCGGGTAAGCCAGAATCCTACTCCACACTGATAAGGGGCAACACCCCGAAACAGCTGTCTGTGGATGAATAACTGGCTTAGGTTTCCCCCGTCACATCCTTAAAGCTTGTAAAAAAGCGGGATCTTGACATAGGGGCCATTTAATATGGTGGATTTGGTGATCTCTTTAATAGAGACACCCCTTTGCTCGGTTTTCCTTCCTTTGAGGGATATCTGGCTTTCATTGTGTTGTAGACCCATAACTGGGGCTCAACATTTATTTAGCATATTACTGTTTCCTAGGGAGCTTTGCACTTCGGATTGCTGTGTTGAGACTCTTAAATGAGGCTCCGCTGTATTTTTTGTAGCTGGTCTCCCTGAGATCAGCTATTGGTGTCTTTGCAAAAATGCCATGTAATTGTCGATAAAAGCCTTTGAAACGTATGAAATGCGTGTAATTATATGTAGCTACATCACAGAAACAACTGAAACAAAGATCTAAAAGCAGTTTAGCAGCAAACTTTGTGAAACCTAATATTTGTGTAATTCTCAAAACTTT
This sequence comes from Bufotes viridis, assembly GCA_033119425.1. Lineage (NCBI taxonomy): Eukaryota > Metazoa > Chordata > Amphibia > Anura > Bufonidae > Bufotes > Bufotes viridis. Next base: position 388,054,683 of record CM065591.1, read on the forward strand.
TGGCCACGACTGTACACCACTATAAAAGCTCTTGGCAGCAATGAAATAGCAGCGTTTTAACGTAATTTGCAGCAAATTTATTCGGATCGGACCAAATTTTTTTTTTTTTAAATTGGGCAAGCCAGTGAATCTAATTTTTGAAAAATTCGCTCATCTCTAGTAGTCATCTACAAGTCAGGAGAGACTGTGCTGCTGCTGCTGAAAATCTCTTCTCCCACAACAAATTCAATGTGAACACTACAATCTGTTGGAATATGCCCTGTGTCAAACATGGATGAAGCTGGCGAAAGCACAAATTAAGAAAAATCAAATACAACAGTTTTCCTCTGTTAAAAATTCATCCTCAGTTCATATGCAGTCATCTGCTGAAATGAAATTGAGCTTGTCAACTGATTATGAAGGAAACAATAAATCTGTGTGTCATTGGCACAGTGATGATATCAAAAGTCACGCTTTGCAATTTAACATCTGCCAGTGGCTTCATGTCACATGAAATACTACAAGATATAGAATGCAACCTGACATTGGAAGATTAATAATGAAATTTAGGAAGACTTATGGAAAGTTATGCAAATTTCTGAGACATTGCTATTGGGAAATATAACTTAATATGTTCCAATTAAAACAAAAAGAAAAAAAAATTAAGAAAATGACAGCAGATTCACAAACGAATGAACAAAATTTAAACGGATGCTTCCGTCAAGAAATATTTTATAGCATATTCAAAGGAAACTATAATATTGAACATGGTGTCTGAGCTGCAGACACAATGTTATAGAGCAGGAGGAGCTGATCAGATTGATATTTATGGCAAAAGATTCAGCAAAACAACTTACGGTAATAATTTTATTCCTGCTCATTCTTGGCTTTGAAATCAAGGAGATGGTCCTATCAGTGATTGACAGCCGTTCCTCTAAGGCCCCTTTCACACGAGCGTGATTTCCACACGGGTGCAATGCATGAGTTGAACGCATTGCACCCGCACTGATTCCGGACCCATTCATTTCTATGGGGCTGTGTACATGAGCGGTGATTTTCCCACATCGCTTTTGCGTTGCGTTAAACTCGCAGCATGTTCTATATTCTGCGTTTTTCATGCAATGCAGGCCCCATAGAAGTGAATGGGGGTTCCGGGAAAATCGCAAGCATCCGCAAGCAAGTGCGGATGCGGTGCAATTTTCCCGCATGGTTGCTAAGAGACGATCGGGATGGGGACCCGATCTTTATTATTTTCCCTTATAACATAGTTATAAAGGAAAATAATAGCATTCTCAATAGGGAATGCAAAGTAAAAAGGGCAATAGAGGGTAAAAATAATAAAAAAAATAAACTCACCTCTTCCATTTGATCGCGTAGCTGCCGGTGTTCTGTTCTGTCTTCAGCAGGAGGGGGATGAAGGACCTTCAGTGACGTCACTGGGTCACATGGTCCAATCACCTGCTTCCATGATGGCTCCTGTGCTCCCTGACAACCTGTTTCCCACCTGCAGCCTTTCCAAAAGCGCCCACGAATTGCTGCGCAGATATCTCCAATCAAAGTTCTGTGTTTCGTTTTTTCTTAAGAGCCAACTCTTGGAAGAAACTGCATTAGTTTTTGTCGTAAAACCCACTTTTTAAGGACTGAGTTCATACATGCAGGTAAATACCATAAAAAAATTAATAATAACATAGCTTTTTTTATTTTATATTTATTTTATTTTTTTTATAGTAGAAAAGCTCTGGTTTGCGCACTATGACGGCAGCTGCCATCAGGCTATTTTCGGAGGTTCCAGCAACAGGAGCTCCACCAACACCACCAGGAAACTTGTTTTCCCACAACAGTGCATCATCCCCCAATCAACACTGGATTTGATATGTGTCTATGGAGAAGTTGGGGAGGGTGAAGATTGGGTGTGACCTCAGCCAGGGGGAAATGACAGCAATGGACTTTCTGAGAGTGTCTCCAGCTTCTCCTGTCCTGGCGAGTCCTCAGCTCACCACATCAAGTTTTCAAAGTTGCAGGTAGCTTTAGAGTAGCAAGCGATTAAACGAAATATACAGAAATGTTCGGGTTCGGGTCCGGATCCGGGTATTTTCCTGTCCGCAAAACACGGATCGTGGCTGATTGTCCTCTAGTGCACAAGGGTGCCATTGTTGGAGATTTTTTATTTCTGGGGAAAATTCATCAGCGCAGGACAGAATATTTGCATCTGAAGTTGTTACCATGGTGTTTGGGTCCAAATATTGTAAGATAACTATCTTATGCAGCAATAGCTGTCAATCACTGACAGGACCGCCTACTTGATTTCAAAGACCAGATTAAAAAGCAATTAAATGAATGAAAAAGAATTTATACTCAATCTCCTACAAAATCTCATATTAATCTACTTGGCTGCTGCTGCTCTATAACATGCTGCATGCAGATTACACTGCATATTCATGGTGACAAGTTCCCTTTAAGGTTAGGGCTACACAGAACATGTGTTATGCGACATTTCATCTAATGTATTTCAATTGTGTCGCAATGTCACATGTTGAGACGCGATAGTCACAAAAAATCCATCCACTGTCATGACGCATTTCGCATGTCGCCCCTATTGTCGCGCAATAACTGTCGCTGTATACCATTTTTGTTGAGTGACTTATGTCGCCCTGTAGCCCTAGCCAACCTATATGTCAATATTCTATGCAATATATATATATTTTTTTTTTACATCCCCCCTAAAAAAACTAAGTGGTGGATGGTTCTCTGGATATAATTTTTGAAGTGATTTCAGATATTCTTCCTGTCTTGGCTCTCTAATGTCCTCTTTGACTTTTTAGAACAGCAAAGCAGTCTTGTCTAATGGCGGACTTACATGGCCAGATTGTCGAGCAGATTATCGGGGATGAACATTCCTATGAATGCTCATTCCCGATAATCTGACCATCTAAAGGTGCAGTCAATGGCCATAACTTTTTCAGTCAGATCATCACTGTGACCTGAGAAAGGCTGTTTATAGTGACTTTTTTACAGCATCCAACATTACACTGATAAGTACAATGCTCTTTCTCTCGGCCTATCAAGAACAATCAAGCTATCATACTTTTACTCCAATTCTACACTTACCACTATAATGAGGATTAACAGATAACATCTGCCCTTCACAGCAGCAGTAAACTGAAAATAGTATCATGATAATGAAAGTAAATAAAGGGGTTATACCGTGGTATGTGTAAAAAATTAAAATTAGACATCATATACAGGATCAGCATGGGGGGGGGGGGGGGGTGATGCAAACAGGGCAATCGCCCAGGGACCCCCTGCTGCTTGAAAGTTAAGTGGACTGACGGTGGGAGTCTTTTTTCTTTATTCAGTTGCTTTATTTGCTCCACATGCTTCCTGACTGGCACTCTAGCATGCTACAGTGGTCCACTGCTGTACACTCCGCACAGTCTCCCCGTATCACCAGACCTCCTTAACTGCACAACATTATACTCCTGCTGTCACTGACATCGGACGTTGTGTGTGGGCGGAGCTAACATAGCTTTGCCCCCATCGTTTGCCTGCACTTGCTCCAGGCTCCAAGGCCCAAACATCAGACTGGGATGACTGGGCATTCTGCTGGCTCTGGCCTCATCCACTGCAGGAGATCCCAGGACCCTGTCTTATGAAAGCACCTGGTAAGTCCATCCAAGCAGTGTCTGTGGAAGAAGGTGCCGGGCTGCTGGGGTCACACTCTCATTGTAGCACCTCTGCCCTCAAATACTGATGTAATTAAGGTCGGGTGGCGCATCACCTAATAGGTGTGGGTCGCAGGGAATGGATACCAAGCCAAGTATTTAAGTAGAGAAAAAGATGGTTCCTGGACACCACTAGTCTTGCTCAATCAATATTTATTGCTGATTGCCAGTTACAGAAAGTAGTGACGTTTCAGCATTAGCCTTCATCAGGACTCTGCAAATATAGATGATACAGTAACTAAGTTTCATGTGGCATAATTTCCAAAGTTACATGTCAAATTTTATACATAAATTCATAATTGGGGAAAAGACAGTCACAGGTAAAAATAACATCATTAGATTACATGATAATGCATTGGGGAGGCATAAAAGATGCTGACTATAGTAGATCAATAGACCAACACATTGTGTGGTACTACTCCATAGATTTACTATATAAGTGTATAATTTAGATCTTGAAGCTACAGGCTGGAACGACAGATAAGGAAATGGAGAATAGAAATAACTGAACATTTGTGCATACAAATAGAAGGCGTCATTGCATAATTTAGTAGGAACCAAAACCATGGGGATATTGTATAGTATAGTCAAAAACAAGTGTTGAATCTCACTGGGCAGAGATGCTGATAATATGTCGAAACAAATGAGGACTCACCTGGATGTGCCGCAGTAGGAAAAAACCAAATCATGTGGGTACGGGCTCAGTGGCGTGTGGCAATGCTTCTAGGGCTATAGTTAGCCGCTGTTGCTGCCATGGTGTGCTAATGGTGGCGGAGGAATATATACACGCTGGTAGCAGCGTGCTTCCTCATCACGTGACACACTGCCCAGATATGACCATGGACTATGCGATATGCGCATGCGTCAGGCCGGTGTAAGAGTGGAAGTGACGTGACGCCAGAGAAAGGGCGGAAGTAGCGCTGCTGGATTACTCTCCAGAGGGGAGCGCTTACAAATTATTAACAGACTAATAGACTGCGGCTAGATGTGCTTAAAGAAATGCTGTGCATGTGTCCATGGGCTAATTTTTGTATAAATGTAAATAACGGCACGCTCTCAGAGGCCTAAGTAATATAAGGTTATAGATAAACAACACAAATAAATTAATATGCCATAGATCAAAATGGGTAGATATTGAAAAAAGGATACTATGGAATGCGGCAACATCAACAGGCGTTCCTCAGTGTTTGGTCTGCAAAGACAATTAAAAATGATATACACAAGGTATGGTAAAGAGATCATAAAAAATCTTGGAAAACAGTCATAACAGAAGTCATAAAAAACAGAAGTCATAAAAAACAATTAAAGTGATTCTGTCACCTGGAAAATCAATATTAAGCCAAACATAGGTTCTTATAGCTCTTCATACCTTCTTTCCATAGGTGTTCTTTACACTTGGACCTGGCTTTCTACCTTCATGAGAATCCTCTTTTATCTTTATGCTAATGACACCTGAAGGTGCCCAGAAGGGGGTTATTTTCATTCAAAAAGTACCCAGGAACGCCTTCCATCCAGTGCCCAGGCCCGCCTCCCCCCGAAAGAGCCCAGGCCCGCCCCTCTCTCTGCTCATACCATATGTCCCTGGCATTGCGACTGCCGTCAAGCTCCGCCCCCACTGGCTACGTCACTGGTAGCCGATAACCCCGCCCACTCCTTCTCTCCAGCTTCACTAACATCCACCGAGCCGGTTCCTGCGCTCTTCCTGTTTAACTGAGCACATCAGCCTCAAGTGTTTCACTGGGTATGCACTCAGTTAAACAGGAAGAGCGCAGGAGCCGGCTCGGTGGATGTTAGTGAAGCTGGAGGGAAGGAGTGGGCGGGGTTATCGGCTACTAGTTACGTAGCCAGTGGGGGCGGAGCTTGATGGCAGTCGCAATGCCAGGGACATATGGTATGAGCAGAGAGAAGGGCGGGCCTGGGCTCTGTCGGTGGGAGGCGGGCCTGGGCACTGGATGGAAGGCGTTTCTGGGCACTTTTTGAATGAAAATAACGCCCCTCTGGGCACCTTCAGGTGTCATTAGCATAAAGATAAAAGAGGATTTTAATGAAGGTAGAAAGCCAGGTCCAAGTGTAAAGAACACCTATGAAAAGAAGGTATGAAGAGCTATAAGAACCTATGTTTGGCTTAATATTGATTTTCCAGGTGACAGAATCCCTTTAAGGTCATATTCCCAATTTAACCCTTTTGGTTCCAAGGTCTGAAGTCTCTGGATACAAAAGGCTTCCCTATTAGTGAGGATCTTGCTGATATCACCTCCTCTTTTTGGGGCTAGAATCTGTTCGACCACTTGGAACTTCAGTTGTGAAATGGTATGGCGTTTAGTGGAAAAATGGACCGGGATTGGGAGATGAGCGCGTTCGCATCTAATGTTAGACTTGTGTTGGCTAATACGGTCTTTGATGCTCTGAGTAGTTTCACCAACATACGCCAAACCACAAGGGCACTTGATGACATAGATAACATTTGCCGAGTCGCATGTGAAATAACCTTTTACAGGGTAACCCCTGCCAGTGAACGGGTGATATACCTTGTCACCTTTCGTGACATCAGAGCACTGAATGCGTCGTAGGCAAGGAAATGTACCTTTGCGTTGGGTGCTAAGAAGTAGCTGCCTAGGTACTTTTGTACTGGGTCCCTCATCTGCTTTGACCAGTAGATCCTTTAAATTTTTGGGACGTTTATTACATGGAAGAAAAGGGGAGGCAAATTCCTCAACATTGGGGTACGCCTTATGTAGGAGATTCCAATGACGGTTTAAGATGTTCCTTACTGTCCCCGAGAATGGGTGAAAAGTATGCACGAAAGGTAATCTCCTACATAACTGGGTTGGGGTTGTCTGCTCTAGGTGCGAGTCCCTCCTTGATAACCTTATCAGGATAACCCCTATTCTGAAATTTGGCAGCCATCTCATGGAGTCTATTTGCCTTAGTAGTGGGATCATTCACTATCCTCTCTATACGTTTGAATTGTGATCTAGGTAAGGATCTCTTGGTACTGGACGGGTGGAAGCTAGTAAAGTGTAACAAACTGGTGCCCCTCTGTCCCCTTATGCACCAATGTATCAAGAAAGTTAACGGAAACTGAGTCATGGTGCAAGGTTAACTTAAGTTTAGGCCAGACTGAATTGATCCTGTTGAGAAAATCAAGTAGTGATTGTTCGGCTCCGGACCAGATACAAAAAATGTCATCTATGTATCTTTTCCAGACCCGAACGTACTGTTGAAAAGCGGGATCTGTGTAGATGTAGTCCTGTTCAAAATAGGCCATGTAGAAATCAGCATAGGGTGGTGCCATATGGGCCCCCATGGCGATCCCCTGCTTCTGGACGCAGTACTTGTCTTGAAATAAGAAATAATTTTCAGTCAATACTAATTCAAGAAGGTCCAGGCAGAGGACCCTCACTTGGGGGTCAATATTAGAAAATTTGAGTAGCCTAGAAACCACCGATATGCCTTTGCTGTGTGTAATGGATGTATAGAGACTGACTACATCAAAGGTCACCAGGATAGAATCCGGATGGACCTGTTTGATATTCCTGACTATTGTGAGGAAAGAGGTAGTGTCCAGTAGAAAAGAACTAGTTGTCTTAATTAGGGGTGTAAGTATTTTTTCTATAAAGATAGATAGTGGGGAGAGAATAGAATCAGATGAGGAGACTATGGGTTTACCTGGTGGTTTGTGCAATCTTTTGTGTACCTTGGGTAGGGTGTACAAAAACGGGATGATGGGGTTGGACTTAGTGAGATAGGATACTGTGTCTTGATCAATAGTATTATTTTGTAAGTGGACAAGTAGTATCTATTTAATTTTTAATGCAATATCCGGTGTGGGATTTTTTTGCAAACTTTCATATAATTTAGTATCTTTGAGTTGATTATTTATTCTACCCTTGTAAGATTGGACTGGCAGCTATACATGCCCATTTCCATATCTCTTCTGAGAACCTCTATGTCCCGGTTGACCAGAGATATAAAGGTCTCTACTGGGTGTGAGTTCCTTGGAGGGTTAAAGGAGCTCATGGGTTTCAGGCCTAAGTCCTTAATAGATATGAGTCCTTTCTCTGTAGATACTCCGGAGTTCTTGGGGAGTGGTTCCTTATCTTTGGTGCTAAAGAATGCCTTGAGGCGCAAGTTCCTATAGAACCTTAACAGATCCAGATCTAACTGGAACGTGTCAAATCTATAGAAAGGGCAGAAGGACAGGCCCTTATGTAGGACCTGGATTTGTGCCAATGTAAGTGTCTTAGAGGAGATATACACCTACAAAAAAGGCCCCAAATTAACTCATAAACGGCTGTGGCCGAAGACCAAAGTACAACATCCAATAATTGCTCGGCAAGAGCAAAAGAAGGCACAGCCCAAGTATGCAAAAGTATAAAGATTTATTAAACAAATAAATAGATAGACAATAAGTACATACACATTAATTGTGCAGTGGAGGAGCACAGAATGAATGCCCAAGAACCACCACTAACACTGGGTATCCCCACACCACAAAGATGGTTAAGTATTCAATGATAAAGCAACGGCAAGGTTAGAGGTCATGATAAACCCCAGAGAGTTAAACAAATTAGCCAGAATATGCATAACATAATCAAAACAATCTAAGGCACAGGTAACATACCGTTAGCCATGGTGTACAGGGGATAGTCAGTGCCAGTGGAACAGAACACCCTCGATGCGCGTTTCGCACTTCGCGCGTTTCGGTACCTCCTGACGGGCGGAGTGCGAACGCGCGTCGAGGGTGTTCTGTTCCACTGGCACTGACTATCCCCTGTACACCATGGCTAACGGTATGTTACCTGTGCCTTAGATTGTTTTGATTATGTTATGCATATTCTGGCTAATTTGTTTAACTCTCTGGGGTTTATCATGACCTCTAACCTTGCCGTTGCTTTATCATTGAATACTTAACCATCTTTGTGGTGTGGGGATACCCAGTGTTAGTGGTGGTTCTTGGGCATTCATTCTGTGCTCCTCCACTGCACAATTAATGTGTATGTACTTATTGTCTATCTATTTATTTGTTTAATAAATCTTTATACTTTTGCATACTTGGGCTGTGCCTTCTTTTGCTCTTGCCGAGCAATTATTGGATGTTGTACTTTGGTCTTAGAGGAGATATTTATGACTAGAGATTGTGGTGGATCGGTCGTTACCTGGGATCGTGTAGTACGCCCTTGGGAATAGTCCCTGCCCGGTCCAGATGCCTCTCGTCTTGGACGTCGTCCACGGGTCCTCCTGGGTCCCATGTAGGATGGAGGGGTATTGTCTCTCCTGTAGAGGTTTTCTCTGCTGGAGAATGAAGACTCAGAGGAGGATGGATATTCTCTCCTAGAATCTTGTGTTGGAAGCGAAGTTTCCTGCCAGTGATAAACTCTGTTCATTCGGTAATCCTCGGCTTCCGCTTCCCTCTGAAATTTTCTACTCTTTTGGTTTTCTACTTCCCGTCTGTGAGTTACAAGTCCCATTTGGAAGAACGCTCCAAGATGTCAACCTTTGCCTTTAATGAAGAAGAGAGGGAACGCATCCTTTCCCAGGTAACAACATCTAGGGAATTTCTGCAAGCACCAACATCGGAGGTAATAAGTTGCGACCTGGAAAAAAAGTCGCGCAGGTTGATTAATTACCAACTCCATAGCGCGACACTAGCGCAATACATCCATGAACAACGTATACCGAGAGGCCTGCGAATGACTACCAGACCCACATTGTTCAAAGATGATGTCGAATTCTGTGAACAGTTCCAACAAATCCTGAATCACTGTTCATTCGATTTAATGACTTTAACAGTATCTTTTTTACAAAACTACATATCAATGCTGGAAGAACAGATCAAAATAGCAGAGAAACAATTACAGGCAACACTTTCCGCAGCAGAGCTCCAAACACTGAAGGATAAAATAAAAGACAATCTTTTAACTCGCAGATGGGAAGTAGAAAACCAAAAGAGGAGAAAATTTCAGAGGGACGCCGAGGATTACCGAATGAACAGAGTTTATCGCTGGCAGGAAACTTCGCTTCCAACACAAGATTCTAGGAGAGAATATCCATCCTCCTCTGAGTCTTCATTCTCCAGCAGAGATAACCTCTACAGGAGAGACAATACATCTCCATCCTACATGGGACCCAGGAGGACCCGTGGACGACGTCCATTGACGAGAGGCATCTGGACCGGGCAGGGACTATTCCCAAGGGCGTACTACACGATCCCAGGTAACGACCAATCCACCACAACCTCTAGTCATAAATATCTCCTCTAAGACACTTACATTGGCACAAATCCAGGTCCTACATAAGGGCCTGTCCTGCCCTTCCTATAGATTTGACACATTCCAGTTAGATCTGGATCTGTTAAGGTTCTATAGGAACTTGCGCCTCAAGGCATTCTTTAGCACCAAAGATAAGGAACCACTCCCCAAGAACTCCGGAGTATCTACAGAGAAAGGACTCATATCTATTAGGACTTAGGCCTGAAACCCAAGAGCTCCTTTAACCCTCCAAGGATCTCTGGTCAACCGGGACATAGAGGTTCTCAGAAGAGACATTAAAATGGGCATGTATAGCTGCCAGTCCAATCTTACAAGGGTAGAAAAAGAGGCCCTTCAATCACTAAAGAGAGACCTAACTATCAATCCCGCCGACAAGGGCGGTGCTCTGGTAGTTAAGGACAGGAGGAATTACCTAGAGGAAATCAATAATCAATTCAAAGATACGAAAGTATATGAAAGTTTGCGAAAAAATCCCACACCGGATATTGCTTTAAAAATTAAACAGATACTACTTGTCCACTTATAAAATAATACTATGGATCAAGACACAGTATCCTATCTCACTAAGTCCAACCCCATCATCCCTGTTTTGTACACCCTACCCAAGGTACACAAAAGATTGCACAAACCACCAGGTAGACCCATAGTCTCCTCATCTGATTCCATTCTCTCCCCACTATCTATCTTTATAAAAAAAATACTTACACCCCTAATTAAGACAACTAGTTCTTTTCTACTGGACACTACCTCTTTCCTCACAATAGTTAGGAATATCCAACAGGTCCATCCGGATTCTATCCTGGTGACCTTTGATGTAGTCAGTCTCTATACATCCATTACACACAGCAAAGGCATATCGGCGGTTTCCAGGCTACTCAAATTTTCTAATATTGACCCCCAAGTGAGGGTCCTCTGCCTGGACCTTCTTGAATTAGTATTGACTGAAAATTATTTCTTATTTCAAGATAAGTACCACGTCCAGAAGCAGAGGACCGCAGAAGCAGGGGACCCATGGGGGCCCATATGGCACCACCCTATTCTAATTGCTACATGGCCCATTTTGAACAGGACTACATCTACACAGATCCCGCTTTTCAACAGTACATTCGGGTCTGGAAAAGATACATAGATGACATTTTTGGTATCTGGTCCGGAGCCGAACAATCACTACTTGATTTTCTCAACAGGATCAATTCAGTCTGGCCTGAACTTAAGTTTACCTTGCACCATGACTCAGTTTTCGTTAACTTTCTTGATACATTGGTGCATAAGGGGACAGAGGGGCACCTGTCCACCGATTTGTACATCAAGACTACTGATCGTAACAGTTTGTTACACTTTACTAGCTTCCACCCGTCCAGTACCAAGAGATCATTACCTAGATCACAATTCAAACGTATAGATAGTGGATGATCCAACTACTAAGGTAAATAGACTCCATGAGATGGCTGCCAAATTTCAGAATAGGGGTTACCCTGATAAGGTTATCAAGGAGGGACTCGCACCTAGAGCAGACAACCCCAACCCAGTTATGTAGGAGATTACCTTTCGTGCATACTTTTCACCCATTCTCGGGGAAAGTAAGGAACATTTTAAACCATCATTGGAATCTCCTACATAAGGCGTACCCCAATGTTGAGGAATTTGCCTCCCCTTTTCTTCCATGTAATAAACGTCCCAAAAATTTAAAGGATCTACTGGTCAAAGCAGATGAGGGACCCAGTACAAAAGTTCCTAGGCAGCTACTTCTTAGCACCCAACGCAAAGGTACATTTCCTTGCCTACGACGCATTCAGTGCTCTGATGTCACGAAAGGTGACAAGGTATATCACCCGTTCACTGGCAGGGGTTACCCTGTAAAAGGTTATTTCACGTGCGACTCAGCAAATGTTATCTATGTCATCAAGTGCCCTTGTGGTTTGGCGTATGTTGGTGAAACTACTCAGAGGATCAAAGACAGTGTTAGCCAACACAAGTCTAACATTAGATGCGAACGCGGTCATCTCCCGATCCTGGACCATTTTTCCACTAAACGCCATACCATTTCACAACTGAAGTTCCAAGTGGTCGAACAGATTCTAGCCCGAAGAGGAGGTGATATCAGCAAGATTCTCACTAATAGGGAAGCCTTTTGGATCCAGAGACTTCAGACCTTGGAACCAAAAGGGTTAAATCGGGAATATTACCTTAATTGTTTTTTATTACTTCTGTTTTTTATGACTTCTGTTATGACTGTTTTCCATGATTTTTTATGATCTCTTTACCTTACCTTGTGTATATAATTTTTAATTGTCTCTGCAGACCAAACACTGAGGAACGCCTGTTGATTTTGTTGCATTCCATAAAATCCTTTATTCAATATCTACCCATTCTGATCTATGGCATATTAATTTATTTGTGTTGTTTATCTATAACCTTATATTACTTAGGCCTCTGAGAGCAAGCCGTTATTTACATTTATACAAAAATTAGCCCATGTATAGAGATGAGCGAACACCTGGAAGTTCAACTTCGGGAAGTTCGGCCGAACTTCCCAAAAATGTTCGGGTTCGGGTTCCGAACTCGACCCGAACTTTATCCCGAACCCAAACCCCATTGAAGTCAATGGGGACCCGAACTTTTAGGCACTGAAAAGGCTGTAAAATAGTCCAGGAAAGGGCTATTTTGGGGTTGCAAAATGCAGCAAGACCGAGGAGAGAGGTCCCACAGCAAGGAATCATGCGTCATATCACCCACCACTGGAGAAGGCCACTTTCAGTTATTTCGGCCCAGCACCCAGACAGAGGAGAGAGGTCCCACAGCAAGGAATAAGGCGTCATATCATCCACCACTGGAGAAGGCCACTTTCAGTTATTTAGGCCCAGCACCCAGACAGGGGAGAGAGGTCCCACAGCAAGGAATAAGGCGTCATATCACCCACCACTGGAGAAGGTCACTTTTAGTTATTTAGGCCCCAGCACCCAGACAGAGGAGAGAGGTCCCACAGCAAGGAATAAGGCATCATATCACCCACCACTGGAGAAGGTCACTTTCAGTTATTTAGGCCCCAGCACCCAGACAGAGAAGAGAGGTCGCATGGCAGAGGTTCAGACTTCATGTCACACACCATTGTAACAGGCCACTTTTAGTTATTTAGGCCCCGACACCTAGATTGAGGAGAGGTTCATTCAACTTTGGGTTGCACCGCAAGACCATGGTAAAGTTAAAAAAATGAGGATTCAATATAGAAGTGCCTCGGAGTACAAGAATACATGGTTGAGGGGGAGGCAGCTATAAATGTCTATTCTGCACAAGGGAGGGACAGGTCCTGTGGGATCCATGCCTGGTTCATTTATATGAACGTCAGCTTGTCCATTTTGGCTGTGGACAGGCGGCTGCGTTTGTCAGTAATGACGCCCCATGCCGTGCTTTATAAACGTTCAGACAAATTGCTGGCCGCCGGTCAGGCCAGCACCTCCAAGGCATAAAATGCTAACTCTGGCCACGTGGACAATTTGGAGACCCAGAAGTTGAATGGGGCCAAACCATCAGTCAGTACGTGGAGGTGTGTGCAGACGTACTGTTCAACCATGTTAGTGAAATGCTGCCTCCTGCTAACACGTTCCGTATCAGGTGGTGGTGCAGTTAGCTGTGGCGTGGAGACAAAACTTTTCCACATTTCTGCCATGCTAACCCTGCCCTCAGAGGAGCTGGCCTTGACACAGCTGCGTTGGCGACCTCTTGCTCCTCCTCTGCCTTCGCCTTGGGCTTCCACCTGTTCCCCTGTGACATTTGGGAATGATCTCAGGAGCGCGTCTACCAGCGTGCGCTTGTACTCGCGCATCTTACCATCACGCTCCAGTGCAGGAAGTAAGGTGGGCACATTGTCTTTGTACCGGGTATCCAGCAGGGTGGCAACCCAGTAGTCCGCACACGTTAAAATGTGGGCAACTCTGCTGTCGTTGCGCAGGAACTGCAGCATGTAGTCACTCATGTGTGCCAGGTTCCCCAGAGGTAAGGACAAGCTGTCCTCTGTGGGAGGCGTATCGTCATCCGTATCCCCCCAGCCACGCACCAGTGATGGGCCTGAGCTGTGTTGGGTGCCACCCCGCTGTGAACCTGCTTCATCTTCATCCTCCTCCACCTCCTCCTCATCCTCATCCTCCTCATCCTCCAGTAGTGGGCCCTGGCTGGCCACATTTGTACCTGGCCTCTGCTGTTGCAAAAAACCTCCCTCTGAGCCACTTCTAAGAGACTGGCCTGAAAGTGCTAAAAATGACCCCTTATCCTCCTCCTCCTTCTCCTGGGCCACTTCCTCTTCCATCATCATTTTCTCAAGGAGACATAGAAGTGGTATTGTAACGCTGATAACGGTGTCATCGCCACTGGCCATGTTGGTGGAGTACTCGAAACAGCGCAACAGGGCACACAGGTCTTGCATGGAGGCCCAATCATTGGTGGTGAAGTGGTGCTGTTCCGCAGTGCGACTGACGCGTGCGTGCTGCAGCTGAAACTCCACTATGGCCTGCTGCTGCTCGCACAGTCTCTTCAGCATGTTCAAGGTGGAGTTCCACCTGGTGGGCACGTCGCATATGAGGCGGTGAGCGGGAAGGCCGAAGTTCCGCTGTATAGCAGACAGGCGAGCAGCGGCAGGATGTGAACGCCTGAAGCGTGCACATACAGCCCGCACTTTATGCAGCAGCTCTGACATGTCAGGGTAGTTGTGAAGGAACTTCTGCACCACCAAATTGAACACATGCGCCAGGCAAGGGATGTGCATCAAACCGGCTAGTCCCAGAGCTGCGACGAGTTTTAGCCCATTATCGCACACCACCAGGCCGGGCTTGAGGCCCACCGGCAGAAACCACTCGTCGGTCTGTTGTTCAATACCCTGCCACAACTGCGCGGTGTGGGGCCTGTCCCCCAAACATATGAGTTTCAGAATGGCCTGCTGATGTTTACCCTGGGCTGTGCTGAAGTTGGTGGTGAAGGTGTGTGGCTGACTGGATGAGCTGGTGGAAGCAGAGGAGGAGGAAGCCGAGTAGGAGGAGGAGGCTACAGGAGGCAAAGAATGATGCCCTACATTTACCCAGTGTGCAGTTAGGGAGATATTGGTTGTGCAGGGAAGGCACTGCTGTCTTGGAGAAGTAGTGGCAGCTGGGAACAACATACTGTGGAATAGCTATGGCCATCAGCTGTTTGAAGCTGTCTGTGTCCACCAGCCTGAATGACATCATTTCATAGGCCAGGAGTTTAGAAAGGCTGGCTTTCAGGCCCAGGGTTTGAGGGTGGCTAGGTGGGAATTTATGCTTTCTCTCCAAGGTTTGTGAGATGGAGAGCTTAACGCTGCTGTGTGACATGGTGGAGATGCTTGGTGGCGCAGGTGGTGGTGTCGGTGGCACATCCTCTGTTTGGAGGGCGGAAGGTGCCAAAATTCCTCCCAAGGCGGAGGAAGAGGCCGAGGCAGCAGCAGAAGAGGAAGCAGGGGGAGCCTGAGTAAGTTCCTTGCTTTTAAGGTGTTTACTCTACTGCAGTTCATGCTTTGCATGTAGATGCCTGGTCATGCAGGTTGTGCTAATGTTCAGAACGTTAATGCCTCGCTTCAGGCTCTGATGGTACAGCATGCAAACCACTTGGGTCTTGTCGTCGGCAAATTGTTTAAAGAAGTGCCATGCCAGGGAACTCCTTGAAGCTGCCTTTGGAGTGCTCGGTCCCTGGTGGCGGTGGCCAGTAGCAGGCGAACTCTCTTGGCGGCAGCTGTTCTGCTTTTGCCCCCTGCTCCCTCTTTTGCTATGCTGTTGGCTCGGTCTCACCACTGCCTCTTCCTCTGAACTATGAAAGTCAGTGGCACGACCTTCATTCCATGTGGGGTCTAGGACCTCATCGTCCCCTGCATTGTCTTCCACACAGTCTTCCTCCCTGACCTCCTGTTCAGTCTGCATTGCAGACAGACGCAGCAGTTGGCACCTGTGTTTCGTTATCATCAGAGACGTGCGGACTCCGATGAGGTGGTATTCCCATGTCCTCATCATCAGGAAACATCAGTGGTTGTGCATCAGTGCATTCTATGTCTTCCACCACTGGGGAAGGGCTAGCGCCTGTACTTGCTCAGGCCTTACCATCCTTAGAACGGCATTGGGCTCCACCAACTATCGCTGTAAATTCTGGCGGGTACTGGACCCTGAAGTAGTTGGTTCACTAGGACGTGTGGCTGTGGCAGAATGGCCACGTCCTCTCCCAGCACCAGAGGGTCCACTAACCCCACCACGACCGCGTCCGCGTCCCTTACTAGATGTTTTCCTCATTGTTACCGTTCACCAAGCACCACAATAAGAAAAAAAATATTTGGCCCAATGTATTGATTTCAAATGCAGGCCTTTTTTCACAGGCACCTAACACTATCTGCCTATTTATTAATGTAGCGTATTAAACTAATCCAGGCACAGCAGTAACCACTGATTTAGGGGAATATCTATTGTAGGGCTTGTATTTAGGCCCTGGATGAAAGGTATCCTTTTATGGACAGATTTACACTTGGAGATGCACAGTAGTGTGTGAAAAAATTTGTAGGATTATGCCTTCAGCAATTTTATTTTAACACTTTGTGTAATATACCCTTTAATGGACAGAAATACAATGGGAGATGCACGGTAGCGTGTGAAGTTATTGAGGATGACCCTCTCAGCACTTGTATATACACCTTGAGTGTAATATACCCTTTTATGGACAAATTAACACTTGGCCTGCAACAGCTGGACCAGCAGATTCAGGGTATTGCTATATTGGCAAGTGAATTTCACCCCAGAACAAAATCTATCCTTTGACGGATACTATTAAACTTGTCCAGTCACAGCTGGAACATCAGATTTACTGTATTTCTATTTTGGCAACTGAATTTCACCCTAGAAAAAAATATACCCTTTTACGGACAGATTTAAACTAGGCCTGCAACAGCTGGAACACCAGATTCAGCGTATTGCTATTTTTGGCAATTGAATTTCACCCCAGAAAAAAATATATTCTTTGCCGTACACTATTAAACTTGGCCAGCCAAAGCTGAAACCATATATTTATGGTATTGCTATTTTGGCAATTGAATTTCACCCCAGAAAAAAAATATATCCTTTGCCGTACACTATTAACCTTGTCCAGCCACAGCTGAAACCACTGATTTATGGAATTGCTATTTTGGCAATTGAATTTCACCCCAGAACAAAATATATCCTTTGCCGGACACTATTAAACTTGGCCAGCCACAGCTGAAACCACAGATTTATGGTATTGCAAGTTTGGCAATTGAATTTAACCCCAGAAAAAATATATCCTGTGCCGTACACTATTAAACTTGGTCAGCCACTGCTGGGACACCAGATTTACTGTATTTCTAATTTTGCTACTGACTTTCACCCCAGAAAATAATATATCTTTTGACGGACACTAGGGAAATTGTCCAGTCACAGCTGGAACACCAGATTCAGGGTATTGCAATTTTGGCAATTAGATTTCACCCCAGAACAAAATCTATCCTTTGACAGATACTACTAAACTTGTCCAGTCACAGCTGGAACACCAGATTAAGGGTATTGCTATTTTGGCAATTAAATTTCACCCTAGAAAAAAATATACCCTTTTACGGACAGATTTAAACGAAGCCTGCAACAGCTGGAACAACAGTTTTATTGTATTTCTATTTTTGCAAATGAATTTCACAGAAGAAAATAATTTATCCTTTGCCGGACACTATTAAACTTGGCCAGCCAAAGCTGAAACCACTGATTTATGGCATTGCTATTTTGGCAATTAAATTTCACCCGAGAACAAAATATATCCTTTGCCGGACACCATTAAACTTGGCCAGCCACTGCTGGGACACCAGATTTACTGTATTTCTATTTTTGCTACTGACTTTCACCCCAGAAAATAATATATCCTTTGACGGACACTAGGGAAATTGTCCAGTCACAGCTGGAACACCAGATTCAGGGTATTGCAATTTTGGCAATTAGATTTCACCCCAGAACAAAATCTATCCTTTGACAGATACTACTAAACTTGTCCAGTCACAGCTGGAACACCAGATTAAGGGTATTGCTATTTTGGCAATTAAATTTCACCCTAGAAAAAAATATACCCTTTTACGGACAGATTTAAACGAAGCCTGCAACAGCTGGAACAACCGTTTTATTGTATTTCTATTTTTGCAAATGAATTTCACAGAAGAAAATAATTTATCCTTTGCCGGACACTATTAAACTTGGCCAGCCAAAGCTAAAACCACTGATTTATGGCATTGCTATTTTGGCAATTAAATTTCACCCGAGAACAAAATATATCCTTTGCCGGACACCATTAAACTTGGCCAGCCACTGCTGGGACACCAGATTTACTGTATTTCTATTTTTGCTACTGACTTTCACCCCAGAAAATAATATATCCTTTGACGGACACTAGGGAAATTGTCCAGTCACAGCTGGAACACCATATTCAGGGTATTGCTATTTTGGCAATTAAATTTCACCCCAGAACAAAATCTATCCTTTGACGGATATTATTAAACTTTTCCAGTCACAGCTGGAACACCAGATTCAGTGTATTGCTATTTTGGCAATTAAATTTCACCCCAGAAAAAAATATACCCTTTTACAAACAGATTTAAACGAAGCCTGCAACAGCTGGAACAAGAGTTTTACTGTATTTCTATTTTTGCAAATGAATTTCACCGCAGAAAATATTATATCCTTTGCCGGACACTATTAAACTTGGCCAGCCACAGCTGAAATCACTGATTTATGGTATTGCTATTTTGGCAATTGAATTTCACCCCAGAACAAAATATATCCTTTGCCGGACACTATTAAACTTGGCCAGCCACAGCTGAAACCACTGATTCATGGTATTGCTATTTTGGCAACTGAATTTCACCCCAGAAAATAATAAATCCTTTGCCAGACACTATTAAACTTGTCCAGTCACAGCTGGAACACCAGATTTACGGTATTTCTATTTTTTAAACTGAATTTCACCGCAGAAAATAATATATTCTATGACGGACACTATGAAACTTGTCCAGTCACAGCTGGAACACGAGATTTACGGTATTTCTATTTTTTCAACTGAATTTCACCGCAGAGAATAATATATCATATGACGGACACTATGAAACTTGTCCAGTCACAGCTGGAACACCAGATTTACGGTATTTCTATTTTGGCAATTGAATTTCACTCCAGAAAAAAATCTATCCTTTGCCAGACAGCAGACAGTATTACACTTGGCTAGCCACAGCTGGAACACCAGATTTAGGGGATTGCTATTTTGGCAATTTAATTTAACCCCTTAATAAAATATAGAAATTTCTATCCTGAGTTTCTAGGGGTGACAATAAGCACAGCCAAGCCCCTGATGTAGGATGTAGCAAAAAAAAAAACTAGTATTGATGGACTTGGTGGCAGCTTGTGCACCACAAGACACATAATGGCTGCCGATCAAAGTGACAGAAAAAAAAACGCTCTGTGCAGCCTAAAAACCAGTGAGCAATTAACTAGCAAAAGTTGAATGATTCACAGCTGTAGATTGATCAGTTCAATCGGTGCTTTTGCTGACTTTTCCCTGCCTAATCTCACCCTCACAGAAGCTGTGTCCTCTCCCTACACTAATCAGAGCAGTGTGACGTGAGGCGCTACGTGACTCCAGCTTAAATAGAGGCTGGGTCACATGCTGCACTTGGCCAATCACAGCCGTGCCATTAGTAGGCATGGCTGTGATGGCTTCTTAGGGCAAGAAGTAAAACGCTAGCTGATTGGCTGCTGTGCAGCCCTTCAGAAAGCAGGAAGAAATCTCTGAACAACGGACCCGAACTTTTGTGAAAATGTTCGGATCCGGGTCCCGAACACCCCAAAATTCGGTACGAACTCGAACTGTTCGCTCAACACTAGACAAAGAATCAAAATATCCCATGTTCTAGTCGTATAGGGTTAAGTGTTTTTTATGTAAAAAGTAAAAAAAACTTTAAAATATTTAAAAAAAAAAAATTAAAAAGACATTTGATCAAAATCATTTAGGCCAATCTACAGTATATAGTTGCCACCTGTATATAGTATATATTGGTACCTGCTCTCCCTGAATTCATTAGAGGCCAATTAGCATGAGAGATATTATTATAGAGTAGGTTCCCATCTAAAAGGGTTTACATTGCCATGATATATGGACACATATTCATTTATGTAGTGGACATATTTCATATATTCAGTGTTTGCAGAATGCTGTTGCATTTTGCTTGATTTTATACTTTCAAAATACAAAATTATGGCACCTTGCACTTATATCATTTCCCAGGATTTGCCCACTTTGTGTTTTGTTTTTGAAGTATGCATTTTGGAGGTGTGGCTGTGCACTCCTAACAACCCCATCTTTCCCACAGGTTTATTTTAATTATTGCAGTATATAGATAAAGCCTGCTTTTCCTGAATTAATTTGGGCCATTTGGCACAAGCAGAGGTATCATTATAGTAGGTCCCTATCTAAAAGAAGCCACCATGCTGTGGTAGTGGGCACAAATGATTTAAAATCTTCTATGGATATAAACTTGCACAAATCCTTCTGTCTCTTTATGTGATCCCAGATAGACTTGATGGGGTTGAGGTCAGTTCTCTGCTGGGGTCCTATCATCACTGTCAAGACTCCTTGATCTTCTTTACACTGACAATATTCCTTAATGACATTAGTTGTATGTTTGGGGTCGTTGTCCTACTGCAGAATAAATTTGGAGGAGATCATACAACTTCCTGATGGTATTGCACGATGGATAAATATTATAGATAATATAGAAGTGGACTGAGGCTGGAGTGCATTAAGAGCCACCACACACAGACGGATCCTGGACATGGGCTTCAAATGTTGTTTTCAAGCTTCTCCTGAACAACAAACAATGTCAGAAGCGTCTTACCTGGTCTAGATAAAAAAAGAAGTGGTCTGTTGCTCACTGGTCCAAAGTCCTCTTTTTTGATTAGAGCAACTTTTGCATCTCATTTGGAAACCAAGGACCCAGAGTCTGGAGGAAGAATGGAGAGGCCAGTGTGAAGTTTTAACAGTCTGTGTTGATTTGGGGAGCCATGTCATCTGCTGGTGTTGGTCCACTGTGCTTCATTAAGTCCAGAGTCAACACAACTGTCTACCAGAAGATTTTGGAGCACTTAATGCTTCCTTCCGCAGACAAGCTTTACGGAGATGGTGACTTCATTTTCAAGCAGGACTTGGCACCTGCCTACACTGCCAAAAGTACCAAAACCTGGTTCAATGACCATGGGATTACTGTGCTTGATTGGCCAGCAAGCTCGCCTGACCTTAAACCCATAGAGAATCTATGGGGTATTGCAAAGAGAAAGATGAGAGACATGAGACCGAAGAATGCAGAAAAGCTGAAGGCTGCTATTGAAGCATACTGGTCCTCCATAACACCTCAGCAGTGCCATAGGCTGATAGCATCCATGCCACACCGCATTGAGTCAGTAATTGATGCAAAAGGGGCCCAAACCAAGTACTGAGTACATATACATGATTATACTTTTCAGAGGTCCTACATTTTTATATTTAGTCCTTTTTTATTGAGTTCAGGTAATCTAATTTTCTGAGATTATGAATTTGGGGTTTTCATAAGCTGTAAACCATAATCATCCAAATTATAACAAATAAAGGCTTGAAATATCTTGTTTTGCATATAATAAGTCTATCTCATATATTAGTTTCATCTTTTAAGTTGCATTACTGAAATAAATGAACTTTTGCATGATATTCTCATTTTTCAAGTTTCACCTGTATATAGAAATATAAACAAACTTAATATACGTACTATATCGTAAGATAGTGGAAGAGATGTGCAAATGATATAGAAATACTAGATCAAGCTACTCACTTCACTCGAGGGGGTTGTAAGCAGGATAAGCTCAAGACACCTAATACCTTTTTTTTCTGGCCCGAGTCAGCCTCACTCATCACCACTCCCTGGTCCCAGGATGGATCAGGACTCTCAAAAAGGAATGTGAAGTTCTTTATTGCCAATGCATTTCAGGGTTCTGTCAAAAACACCTTCATCAGAACCAATAAGAGATCAGCAGCATAAATTACCGTGTGTCAGTACTCACTTTTAATATCCTGGTATCAGTATCAGGGGTCATCATAGTGTCATGATACCACTTTCTGGAGGATCCAACTCTGGTTTAGAGGTGGTTTATCACATTATTTTCATTATATATAGGTTGTTTGAAGGCTAGCGGATGTACACATGAAAGTGTGATATTATCCCTTAAGAAATTATGCAGGCCAATAGGTCTAGTTACGAGCAATTGCTTCTACTAATTGAGTAGCGTCAATGTTTTCCAGCATGGAATATCATTACTTTATGTCCATTCATAGTATATTTATTAAACCAGTGCTGTTCTATCAGGGGCCCCTGACTGTTCTATCAGGGGCCAGCTGTTCTGTTCCGTGCTTGGTGAGTTGTGAGAAGGCCTCACCACTCCCTTCTCAAAACAAAGGATAGGTCATCGGTAGTAACATCTCAGGAAACCCTTTTAATGGATTAGTTACTGGGTAGAATATATTTAAAATAAATATATATCGGCAGGCTATTATGAGCCTGTCCCAATATAAGTGTCAACTTTTTTATTTATTTTTCCTTTCCTCAACTCTTGTTTCCTCCTTTTCTTTTCTTTTTTTTTTTTATCCCCTTTCTTTAATATGGATGGAGTGGGTTGGGAAAGTGAAATGAATAAATATAAAAGTAAATATGTAAATACAAAAATAATATAATGGTGTGTTTATTGATATTCATTTGATAACTAATAATTGTTATATTCAAATGACTCATTCAAACCGAACGACACCAAAAAAATCCAATACATTTCCTTGTGGCACAATGTGTTATGTGTTGTGGGGATGTGTTCTATCTGAGTAAGTGTAATGAGGTTTGGATCACTGTTAGGCCTCATGCACACGACCATATGTATTTTGCAGTCCTCAAAAAACAGATCCGCAAAAAATACGGATGACGCCAGTGTGCATTCCGTATTTTGCGGAACGGAACAGTTGACCCCTAATAGAACAGTACTATCCTTGTCTGTAATGGTAACAATAATAGGACATGTTCTATTTTTTCCCGGAACGAAAATACGGACATATGAAAATGGAATGCGGACCCATTGAAATGAATGGTTCTGCATACAGTCCACAAAGAAAAACGGAATGGACACAGAAAGAAAATACTTCTGTGTGCATGAGGCCTTATGCGTCTCCTTGAAATGCCTATAGACAATATGCAATGAATATCCGTTATTAACTAGAACGATATTGACTCACCCTTTCCCTTAGGGTCTGTGTAGTTCACCCAATTTTTTGTAATTTGCATGGACATTCAATGAGATACCGTAAATAACATTCTTACTATTAAAGCCCATATAAATGTTTGATTGGGGTGGTTTCTCCAGTGTTATTAATTTTGATGTCCTTCACATTCTTCAAAATATTCTTGCATTTTTTTGTTCTAGCTCTAAGAGCCTGGTTTTTGGGTTGCCTTTTGTGGAACGGGAGTAGTTTATTTTTCAGGCAGGAGGGGACCAAAATATTTCTTAGGGTTTGGGCTCTACCGAATGTAATTATAGGTTTATTTGGAAGGATTTTTTGTAGTATTGGATCATTCCAAAAATCCGGAATACATGCTGCAATGCCGGATCCGGAATTAATGCCCATTGAAGTGCATTAATCCGGATCCGGCATTAAGCTAAACATCGTTTCGGCGCATCGCCAGATCCGACGTTTAGATTTTGTGAATAGTTACCATGGCAGCCAGGACGCTAAAGTCCCGGCTGCCATGGTAAAGTGTAGTGTGATCCATGCGCGTGGGGCGCTCTGACCTCATTGTGGAGCGCCCCGGGAGCCGCACGGACTGTAAGTATCTGCTTCCCTGGCTCCCCACTACTTACTATGGCAACCAGGATTTTAGTAGCGTCCTGGCTGCCATAGTAACACTGAAAGCATCAGTCTTCAAATGCTTTCAGTTGTCTTGTGTTGTGACGGATCCAGCGGGCTTTTTCGGCGACGGAAGTGCACGCCAGATCCTCACAACGCAAGTGTGAAAGAGGCCTAAGTAAGTTGATGGATGGTATATTTTTTAGAGATTTCTTTTCCTCCTTACTTAAAACCCCATTTACATGCCCCCTATTTTTTATTTCATGGCAAGAGGGTATCCTTAGGGTCTTGTAAAAGTACTGACAGCTCACAGCATTTACTGTGAGCTGTAAATTATGATAATACAATCTCCATTACCTACTCAAGTACCTGCAGCTTCAAAAAAAAATCACAGTAAAATCTATTTTTTCTCATGGACACTAAAAAACTGTCTAGGAATTTCTAGATCAGGCATCCTCAAACTGCGGCCCTCCAGCTGTTGTAAAACTACAACTCCCACAATGCCCTGCTGTAGGCTTATACCTGTAGGCTGTTCGGGCATGCTGGGAGTTGTAGTTTTGCAACAGCAGGATGCCTGTTCTAGATGGTTGGTAACTTTGATGTTATGGCAGCAGCCCATGTCTGCTGATGCTGCACTCCCATGCTCTTTTGCTCCCACCTTCTGGCAAGATGGACCTATTGGCTTCTACCTGCTCCTTCCCAAAGTGCCCAGTCACTGGAGAAGCTCACAGGCTTCAGCCTGCTTCTTGACAGCATTTCCCTTCTCTTACCGGCTGAGCCCTGCTCCTGGTCTGCCCATAGAGCAGTGTTCATACATCCTAACTTTTCCCAGTCAATGGTCGGTCATTTTGAGGTACTTAAGGTATAGTAACTGCACCTTTGGGAAGATACCTGAGTAATAGATTCTAGTCTCTAGTTTGCTATGTTACTGTTTACTAGTTAATAAGTTGTGCTGTTTATAAATTTGTCTGCCTGTGTACCAAGTTCCTCCTGTTTCCTGCGTTTGACCTTTCATTGCCTGACCTCTCCTTGATGTGACCCTAAATTTTCCAGCCTAACCTAGGACTTTTTATTGGATTGCAGTATTTTGCTGTATCTAAATATGGTTTTTCCTGATCCCCTGATGCTCTGTACTGGTGTCTCTTGACCCCGTGGGCCAACAGTGACTTGATCAGAGACTAATCCAAGAGGTAGCAGCATGGTGGTTCCCCTGCAACTTAGTTAAGACCCTTCTACAGGGATCAAACGGTGAAGACCAGGAGTAACACCCCTAGTAGTCAGGGGCGGATTAAGTGCATGATAGGCCCTGGGCTGTCTACCCAACTTGGGCCCCCCCCCCCCACTCCATTTTAGGTTTCAGTTTTTTTTTCTGTATAAAGAGGCTGCGGTGCTTTGTAAGCGTCACAGTCTCTTCCTCGGCCATATGACATCACATTCATCGTTCACATGGCCTATCTGCAGCTCTGTCCTATCTGAGTGATTGGGGCTGAGCTGCAATACCAAGCGCAGTGCTATCACATGGACAGCGCCGTGCTTTGTAAGGAGCAAAGAGGCTGCGGCGCTCACTGGAACATCGCGGTCTCCTCTAACAGCTGATTGGCGGGGTGCCAGAGTCAGACCCCCACCATCTCATAACTCTCTGAGTACAGATGTCATAGATGTTTCCTGCAGTCCTATGTAACACCCCACATAACACAGTGAATTATTGTGTTATGTGGGGTGTTACCTAGACTGCAGGGAACATGTACATTATCTGCACACAGAAAGTTATCACTGTTATCTGGGCTGTTACATAGGACTGCAGGTGAAAAATTTTAATTTGAGGTGCCAAATTTAAAATACATATGATTATGATAAAGACTTGGAGGAGAAGATGAGACGCAGGTCACAGCAGTGAGGATACAGCACCACATACCTCTTACATCCAGGGACTTCTCCTGTCATGTAGCTCTTCTCTTTCCTCTTCTCCTCCGTTTGACCCAGACCGCCATGACTAATTCCTCCCGCCGCATCTCGTCCCTACAGAGTTTGTTACACAGACACGTTAGATTTCTCATAATTGGGGTCATTTATCAAACTGGTGTAAATTAGAACTGGCTTAGTTGCCCATAGCAACCAATCAGATTCCACCTTTCATTTTCCAGAGGAGCTGTCAAAAATGAAAGGTGGAACCTGTTTCTATGGACAACTAAGCCAGTTCTACTACAACAGTTTGATAAATGACCCAAAGATCCCTATAGTGTCTACAGCAGTTATAATGTCCCATAGAGTGCCCCCAGTAATACTAACATCCTATATTGTGCTCCAGGTAACAATACCTGTATAGTGTCCCCCAATACCCCACACTGCCCCCATACAGTAATTTCCCCCACACTGCCCCCATACAGTAATTTCCCCACACTGCCCCCATACAGTAATTTCCCCACACTGTCCCCATATAGTAATTTCCCCACACTGCCATCTATTAATTAATTTGCCCCCACACTGTCATCCATTAATTAATTTGCCCCCACACTGCCATCTATTAATTAATTTGCCCCCACACTGTCATCTATTAATTAATTTGCCCCCACACTGTCATCCATTAATTTGCCCCCACACTGTCATCCATTAATTTGCCCCCACACTGTCATCCATTAATTTGCCCCCACACTGTCATCCATTAATTTGCCCCCACACTGTCATCCATTAATTTGCCCCCACACTGCCATCCATTAATTAGTTTGCCCCCACAACTGCCATTCATTAATTTGCACCCACACTGCCATCTATTAATTAATTTGCCCCCACACTGTCATCTATTAATTAATTTGCCCCACACTGTCATCCATTAATTTGCCCCCACACTGTCATCCATTAATTTGCCCCCACACTGTCATCCATTAATTTGCCCCCACACTGTCATCCATTAATTTGCCCCCACACTGTCATCCATTAATTTGCCCCCACACTGCCATCCATTAATTAGTTTGCCCCCACAACTGCCATTCATTAATTTGCACCCACACTGCCATCCATTAATTTTCCCCCACAACTGCCATCTATTAATTTGCCCCCACAACTGGCTGCCATCCATTATTTTGCCCCCACAACTGGCTGCCATCCATTATTTTGCCCCCACAACTGGCTGCCATCCATTATTTTGCCCCCACAACTGGCTGCCATCCATTATTTTGCCCCCACAACTGTCATCCATTAACTAATGTGCCCCCATGGAAACATGCCCCACTGTCCCTTAATATCTCCCCCCCAAGTTAGCACACACACACAAAAAAATAAAAAGCTAATACTTACCTGTATGCTGAATGGTGTGGCAGGCGCGCGTACATCAGAGCGTGCGTGCGCCACTATACAGGCGCACGATGATGTCATCACGTGCGCCGCGCGATGATGTCATCGCGCACGCCGGGCTTATACCACCACATAGGCCTCAGGCCTACTAGGCCTGAAGCCTATGGCGGTGATAGGCGGCGGGGCAGGGAACTATACGCTCCCGTGCCCCGCCGCAGTATGTGGGCGCTCGGGTCGGCATTGGGCCCCCCAGTGATGCCGGGCCCGGGGCTGCCGACCCGAACGCCCCTATGTTAATCCGCCACTGCTAGTAGTACCCCCAAACAAAATCTGTTCTACTGACATAGCGGATTCATATCTGCTTCATAACACCTGCTTTTACTTTGTTTAATTACTGAGTTCATTAGCCTAATAGCATGAAATGGACGGCAACAACCATAACTCCAGAGCACTTCAGGGACTATCATGATCTTAACCATCACTCATAGACTAGACACATGTTGTTGCAGTAGTGCCAGGCAAGCTAATTTCAGCCTTATGTCTTTTTTTTATAACACGCAAATGAATTCTGAGTAAACTCACAGTTTCCTCCATGGTGCTTCCTGTTTCTTGTAGATGATACAGTATAAGAGGGCAGTACAGAGATAACTCCTACAATCTGTTTCTACACAGGACTGTGACTGTGACAAGGGGATATCCTCCACATTCTACACAAATATAGAAGAGGATTCTTTACTGTTAGAGTAGTGAGACTATGGGACTTTCTACCAGAGGAGGTGAAGATGGTGAACTCACTAAAAGAGTCAAGAGGGGTCTGGATGTATTTCTGTAGTGGAATAATATTATAGGTTATAGTTACTAGATGTTTAGAGAAGGTTCATTGATCCAGGAAGTTAATTTTGATTGCCTAATTTGAGATGGGGATAATTAGCCTCAACCTCATGGGGTTTTTTGCCTTCCTCTGGATCAACTTCCAGGATAATAGGCTGAACTGGATGGACAAATGTCTTTTTTCAGTCTTACAAACTATGTTACTATGACTACTGTTTTAGGGTCTTTTGGTCCTTACATTTGCATCTATGGCTCTCAATCTCCCTGCTTAAAAATTAGAATGTTCTACAAAACACATGGGCAAGGAACTATGGGACATGTTACCAGAAGCAAGTTAGAGGTGGTATGAAGAAAGGACACAGTTACATTGTGCACTAGGTTAGGGAAGGGTTGGAATGATTTCTTTTATCTGCCAGATTTTCTCTTTAACAAGATTCCCTTTCAATTTGTAACATTGTAATCGGCTTGTACTGATCTCAAGAAAATACTATAACCTTTTTCTATCATGATAAGTGAAGCACATTACAAGGTTATTAGAGATATCCGCATCTACAGACAATCTTGGGCTAATGTGTTTTTGGATTACACTTTTCCTAGCAGATGAATAGTTCTTGCTGACCAGATTAACCATCGGATTTTCCCTGTCAGTCCCACTTTATGGTGGATACCTACTGAAGGGACAACAGAAGGCATTTTATTCCACAAAATATACAGGTGCAATCTTTTTTTTTATTTAACTAGTTTCATGCATCACAGTTAGTGTTGAGTGAATTGAATTTGATCTGAATTTCAGGAATACTTTGATTCCTCACGGATCCGAATTTCCTTACACTTCATGGTAACAATTTTTTTCCCTAAAATGTCAGCTACATGTGTTAAAAAATGAAAGTAAGAAGCCTGGGAACACACTATGACTAGTGTTGAGTGAGCATGCTCGAACGAACACCAGTTCGGCTGGAGCATCGATATGCTTGGCACAGGGCGTTATTCGGCCAAATACCGCGTGTGCTTGAGCTCCATGCTCGAGTCTCCTCCCCGCACGTTTCATGGCTGCTACGCGGCCAATAAACGTGCAAGTAAGTGCTACCCTCACTGTAATGCCGTAGCCATATTGGTTACTGGAATTACAGTGATTGGCTGGCTAGAGCGTGTCATAGGGTGCTATATAGCACCCGATGGTGCGTGTTCGGCTCAGTCTTAGTCAGGGAATACTGTACATAGGGACAGACAGTGTAGGGAGTGATATTGGACTATTTTTATTAGAAAAACTTTTCAGAGACCCAAAACTCCTTTTAAGGACTATTGTATGTGACAGCAGAAATATATATTTGTAGCACAACCTGCGCTGAATTGCTAAAACTTTACAGACCCAAAACTCCTTTTAAGGACTATTGTGTGTGACAGCAGAAATATATATTTGTAGCGCAACCTGCGATAAATTTCTAAAACTTTACAGACCCAAAAGTCCTTTAAAGGACTATTGTGTGTGGCAGCAATATATTTTGTTAGCGCATCCTGCGGTAAATAGCGTCTAATAGGCTGCTGCGGACAGTTAAATTGTCTGCGCCACACGTCTTGTGTAAACTGTGCGCATCCCAAAAATATCTGTGACATCCAGTGTACTTTTTTCGTAGACAGTGTCCGCAGCAGACAGTTAAATTAGCTGCGGCACATCTCCTGTGTAAAATGTGCGCATCCCCAAAAATATCTGTGACATCCAGTGTACTTTTTCCAAAGACGGTGTCCGCTGCGGACAGTGACATTATTGCGCAACATCTGCAGTGTAACGTGTGCGCCTAAAATTTTGATCTGTGACATACAGTGTACTTTTTCGCTAGGCGCTGCGGATAGTGACATTGCCTGTGGTACCTCTCCTGTATAACGTTTCCTGATCCCAAATACTTGTGACATTCCCTGTAATTTTTTATTAGCCGTTGGTTGACAGCATTGACATTGTCTGTGGGAAATCTCCTGTGTGACATTTCCACATCCCAAATACCTTTTTTTATTTTTTTGCGCATACACTTCCAAATCCTACGCTACTGTACGTGTGACATACTTTCAAGCATATATAACATTTAAAATGAAGAAGGCGAGCAGTAAGGGATAGGGAAGTGGCCGTGATCCTGATGGTGCATGCAGAGGCGTGGCCCTGGGCATGTTGAAACCGTGCCTGCTGCCAGAGCACAAGAAAAACAATCATACCTAGCTTCATGTCCCAGTTTGCAGGGCGGCGCAGGACACCGCTCTTGAAGTCAGACCAGTGTGACCAGGTAGTCGGTTGGATTGCAGCAGATAATGCTTCCAGTCAGTTAAGCACCACCCTGTCTTCCACCAAGTCCAGTTCAAGTAGCCAGGAGTCTGGTCAACAAAATCCTCTCCCTTATCCTTTCTCCCACCATAGAGAGTCTGGGCAAACAAGTGATCCCACACTCGGATATTCTGACAACCTCTTTTCATCCCCATTAATTCATTTGGCCCTCTCGCCAAGCACGCTTGCAGAGAGACAGATCTTGCGCCCTGATTCCCAAACACTTGAGCATCCACAGTCGCAAGAAGATGAGGGTGGGGAACGGAAATTACTATTTAATGAAGTGGATGATGATGAGACACAATTGGCAATAAGTCAACGGCAATTACTGTTTCAAGAGGTTGATGAAGAGGATGAGACACAGTTGTCAACAACTCAGGAGGATGAGCAGAGTGAGGAAGTGGAAGAGGAGGTGGTGGAAGATGAAGTCACTGACCCAACCTGAAAAGGTGGAAAGCCGAGCGAGGACAGCAGTACAGAGGGGGAGGGATCTGCAGCACCGCAACAGGCTGGAAGAGGCAGTGAGGAGGCAAAAGGGAGAAGGCGGACCACACCAAACAGGCCAGCAACTGTTTCACGGAGCACCCCCTTGTGGAAATCTCCCTTGCCAAGGGGTAGGTGTTCTGCAGTATGGTGCTTTTTTAAGGAAAGTGCAGACGAAAAAAGAATAGTAATTTGCAACCTGTGCTGTACCAAAATGAGCAGGGGCTTGAACACTAGCAACCTCACCACCACCAGTATGATCCGCCACATGGCATCCAAGCACCGTAACAAGTAGGAATAACACCTGGGTCCACAATCTGTGTCTGCGGGTCACACCACTGCCTCCTCTTCCCCTATGTTACGTGATGGTCAATCCCCTGTCAAAGGCGTATGCCCGGATGCCTCCAGCCGTGCACCTGGACCTTTGCAAGCACCATCTGTGACCACCTCTACTTCCGTGTCCCAGTGCAGCGTACAAATGTCCTTACCCCAGGCTTTTGAAAGGAAGCACAAATACCCAGCCACCCACAGGCCATAGCACTAAATGTGCAGCTTTCCAAATTACTGGCCCTGGAAATGTTGCCATTTAGGCTTGTGGACACTGAAGCATTCCGCAGCCTGATGTCGGCAGCCGTCCCTCATTATGCAGTCCCCAGCCGCCACTATTTTTCACGGCTGTGCCATGCCCGTCTTACATCAGCAGGTGTCCCAGAACATCACCCATGCCCTGACCAACGCAGTTACTGGTAAGGTCCAGTTAACCACGGACACATGGACAAGTGCTTTCGGCCAAGGACGCTACATTTCCCTGACGACACACTGGGTGAATGTTGTGGAGGCCGGGAGCAAGTTGTACCCTGGGATGGCACAGGTGCTACCCTCACCAAGGATTTTTGGCCCTACTTCCAACAGAGTTTCCGCCACCACCTATGTTAGTGGCTCCAACCCCCACTTCTCCTCCTCCGTCTCCTCCTCCACTTCCACCTCCTCTTGCAGCACGAGTCAGCCATCAGTCGGTTGCTGGAAGCAGTGTAGCACTACAGTGGCGAAGCGTCAACAGGCCGTGCTTAAGCTGATTTGCATAGGTGGCAAACAGCACACCGCCGCAGAGCTGTGGCAGGGGATAAGGGACCAGACTGAGCTGTGGCTCTCGATACTCAACCTACAACCAGGTATGGTTTTGCCTGATAATGGCCGTAACTTGGTGTAGGCTTTGGAGCTCGGCAAGCTCACACACATCCCCTTTCTAGCCCACGTCTTAAACTTAGTGGTTTAGCGGTTTCTCAAAACCTACCCCAATTTACCTGAGCTACAGGTGAAGGTGAGCCGAATGTGTGCACATTTCCGCTAATCATCGCCAGCTTCGGCCGGTCAGTCAACACTGCAGTAGCGCTTCAAATTGCCAGCTCACCGGCTGTTGTGCGACGTGAACATGCGCTGGAACTCAACGTTCCATGTTGGCCAGGCTTTGTGAGCAATAGAGGGCAGTAGTGGAATACCAGCTTCAACATGGTCGTCGCCTTTCCAGTCAGATTCCGCTCTTCACAAGCGAGGAGTGGACATGGATGTCTGACCTCTGTGAGATTTTAAGAAACTTTGAGGAATCAACATAGATGGTGAGCTGCGATAACGTTATTATGAGCGTAACCATCCCACTTCTGTGTCTACTCAAATGCTCACTGCTCACAATTAAGGACGACGCTTTGCATGTGGAAGAGGTGGAAATGGGGAAGACATTATGCAGGGTGATAACCAGACCACCCTCAGTTCGTCTTCTCATCGCGAATTGGACGAGGAGGAGGAGAAGGAGCAGGAGACGGTTGCCTCCGCTACAGAGGGTAGTACCCGTGGAATTTTAATTCCATCTGTTCAGCGTGGGTGAGCAGAAGAGGAGGAAGAGGATGACGAGATTTAGAGTAATCCTCCTGTTAGGCTGCCTTTCCCACGACCCATGCGTTATACGCATTTTAGACAACATGGATTACTGGTTGTTCACCCTTCTCGACCCCCGCTACAAAGAGAACTCCTCTTTTCTCTTTCTTCTGGTGGAGAGGACAAGGAAAACGGTGCAATACCAGAAGGTACTTGTTAAAAAATTGCTCCAAAAATTTCCCTCTGACAAGGCTGGCGGCAGAGTCCGTATTTCCTTGGGCAACCGAGAAGGGGAGACAAGGGGAACACATAGCAGTTCCAACAGAGGCAGGGCAACACTCTCCAAAGTCTCGGACAGTTTTAAGACACCCTGCCAGCACCCTCACCCTGATGCGCGGCCTACTGGCATAAGAATGGAAACATTTTGGAAGATGGTGAAGGAGTATATAGCAGATCGTGTCAGTGTCCTCAATAATCCCTCAGTGCCTTACAACTATGTCTTGTAGGTGCTGGCCTGCCCTGCCACAAGTGTTTTGTCTGAGCGGGTATTTAGTGCTGCTGGTGGCATTATAGCAGATAAGCGTATCCGCGTGTCAACTGAAAATGCTGACAGGTTGACTCTTATAAAAATGAAGAAGACCTAGATTGCCCCTGACTTCTCGACTCCACCAGAGAAAAGCTGGTGAATATAAAGGGACTTTAAATGTGTTGTTTATAATGTACTGAATACATTGTATTCCCATGTACCCCTTCCACCACAAAAAAGGGTATATGATTGAACTTCCTTTTCTCATCCTCTTCCTCCTATTCCATCATATCAACATGCTTATTTGTCGCACATAATGCCCTTGCATATATGCCCTCGCATATAATGTTTTACAGGGTCAGTTCACGTACAGGCCCTTGCATATATTCTTTTAGAGGGTTAGCTAACCTGCAGGCCCTCACCTACAATTTTTTACAGGGTCAGCTCACGTACAGGCCCTCACATATAATGTTTACAGGGTCAGCTCACCTGCAGGCCCTCACCTACAATCTTTTACAGGGTCAGCTCACCTGAAGGCCCTCGCACATAATGTTTTACAGGGTCAGCTCACCTGCAGGCCCTCACCTACAAGTCCAGTCTCACTATCCAAGAGTCTGGTCATCACAATCCTTACCCTGGCGGCACTTGGGGTGAACGCTGTGGAGGCCGGGAACGATTGGACTTCTGACACCAGACTTGTACTCCAATAGATCCTCGTTAAAGTGTTTAAAGTTTACTCATTCCAATTATAGGGCCTAGAAAGAGTCCTGTATTGTCATTTTTCGTCGCTATCTCCCCGAGTCAGGAGTGGGTAATTTGCGTGCCTGCTGCCTTCCTTGGATGTGGTAGCCGTTTCTCAGGCTCCCTCTCCAGAATCGAACCCTCGTTCCCCGTTATCCGTGGTCACCATGGTAGGTGCAGAAAGTCGAATAGAAAGTTGATAGGGCAGACATCTGAAAGGATCGTCGCCGGTACGGGGATGTGCGATCGGCCCGAGGTTATTTAGAGTCATCAAAGTGGCAGCAGGCCCTCAACCATAATGTTTTAGATGGTTAGATCACCAGCAGACACTCGCCCATATTTTTTTCTATGGTCAGCTCAGCAGCAGGCCCTCACCCATAATTTTTTCCTTGGTCAGATCAGCAGCAGACCCTCACCCGTAATGTTTTAGATGGTCAGATCACCACAGGCCCCCGCCCATAATTTTTTCGATGGTCAGCTCAGGAGCAGGCCCTCAACCATAATTTTTTAGATGGTCAGCTCAGCAGTAGGCCCTCGCATATAATGTTTTACAGGGTCAGCTCACCTGCAGGCCCTCGCATATAATTTTTTAGAGGGTCAGCTCACCAGCAGTCCCTCACCTACAATCTTTTACAGGGTCAGCTCACCTACAGGCCCACACCTACAACCTTTTAGAGGGTCAGTTTACCTGCAGGTTCTCACCTACAATCTTTTACAGGTTCAGCTCACCTACAGGCCCTTGCATATAATGTTTTACAGGATCAGCTCACCTGCAGGCCCTTGCATATAATGTTTTACAGCATCAGCTCACCTGCAGGCCCTCACCTATAATCTTTTACAGGGTCAGCTCACCTTAAGGCACTCACATACAATGTTTTACAGGGTCAGCTCACCTGTAGGCCCTCACCTACAACCTTTCAGAGGGTCAGCTCACCAGCAGGCCCTCACCTACAATCTTTTACAGGGTCAACTCACCAGCAGACCCTCACCCCAATGTTTTAGAGGGTCAGCTGAGATGCAGGCCCTCACCCCTAATGTTTTAGATGGTCAGATTAGCAGGCCCTTGCTCCAAATGTTTTTTGAGGGTCATGAGCAGGCCATCGACCATAATTTTTCAAGGGTGTGTATGATGCCCTGCTTTATGTGTAACAAAGGGTGTATTGGAGTGCCAGTTTCTTGTAATTTTTGGCAGCCATTTCACTTAGTACATAGGCTTTATGAGTGTAGTAGTCCCATTGCATGAACAATTGTACCACAATGTGAATGAGGCCCTCCTTTATGTGATATACAGGTTGTATCGGAGTGCCTCTGGCTTGTAATTTTTGGCAGCACTTGCATTTTATATACAAGGAAATATACAGGAAAGAATGTTTCCTAACAATTTTTCCTCTAAAATCAATTTTATCTTTGGTTTTGTGCATATTATTGTCAGTCTGTAAAAGTGTCGTACTACTATGACAACATCATTCCCAGCAGCGACCTGGGAGTCCAAGATGCATCCAGACATCCTCCCCATGCTTTTCCCGAACCATTTTGGTGGTGTTTCCATCAATTTATGACCTTTTCCTATGAACCAGGCACCCTCCTCTCTTCAGAGCAGGGGGTGCCTGGTTTAAAGCTCGGGTTCTCCCTTTGACTTCCATTATATTCGGGTGATTTGTAGAGCACTTGGGTGCTCGATCAACACTAGCTATGACCCATAATGGCATGCAGCCAGCCAATCAGCAGAAATCCATCCCCTGTGATGTCACAGCCCTATAAAAAGCCTAATCCCACCCGGTCTCCACCATTTTACTGTGAACTGAGCATAGGGGGACATATGGAAAGTGCTCGGGACAGTGGTTTAGTAATCTTTTAATTGTAGAATATTCAATAGGGACAGTGGAGGGAGAGTGGAGGGAAATCGTAGATAGAGCATAGGGTGAGCATAGCGAGACTACAGGGACAGTGCAGGCTCTGTGTAATCACCCTGTATATCTTGTTCCTCTGTTGTGCCATTCATTCTTAATCTGTTCTCTTATACATACTGAATGTGCATCAGACTTAGTTGGTCTAATACCTCTAGGTAGGTGTGTGTACCTAGTCAATCTGCTACTCCATAAATAATTAATCTGTTCAGTTATACATAGACATACTGTGCATTAGACTCAATGTCAACAGGTGGTGTAATCTATAGGTGCGTTTTTCTAATCTATCTTCTGCACCATTCATACTTTATCTGATTCAGATACTGTACACTATGGCCAAAAGAAAGTTACCTGGGCCTACAAAAGGAATGGGCAGTGAAGAACATTCTGTCTACATTGCATCAGGATGGCTGACCCATGAGCCATGCATGGTGCATGTCTTCAATCTGGTTGTCACCCGGTTCCTGAAGTCTTCCACCCAACTGCAAGACGTCTTGAAAATGTCAAGGAAACACACCCTCCTTATGCTACAAAGGCAAA
Source organism: Bufotes viridis (assembly GCA_033119425.1). NCBI lineage: Eukaryota > Metazoa > Chordata > Amphibia > Anura > Bufonidae > Bufotes > Bufotes viridis. The sequence goes on from CM065591.1 coordinate 388,091,099, forward strand.
ATCGTGTTCCCCAACATCGCCTTATATGCTACATTTCCACACGTTTGAACTCCACCCTCCACATGTATGAGCAGAGGAAATCCATGACCAATTTCTTGATAATGCAGACATATAGGACTACTCCCTGGTGTAGCTTTAATGTTAGACAGTGGCAGCTCATGATTGACACCTGCCATTTGCTTAGGCCCTTTGAGGAGGCCATTTGTCAATTGTCAGGATTACAGGATGAATAATTCCACTCATTCATGTCCTGAGGGGGATATTGACAGGGCTGGCCTTTGGGCTGTGGACTGCACAGGGCACACTACCCTGCACTCCGGAAGGGGGTGCCAGATGGTCCGCTTATCCAGGCATGGGACCTGTGCGCTCTCCAGCTCAGCAGGTGTGATTACATCATCATATTGTGCCAGCTGCTGGAGTGAGCGAGGTGTTTTCACAGGCCAAAAGAAGTCTGCAAGGTAAGTATTAGATTTTTTTATATTACTGGATTGGGGACACTATGGGGGCAGATCTACTGAATTAGGGGCATTAAGGAGGCAGAACTACTGGATTGGGCACTAGAGGGGGCAAAACTACTGGATGGGGCACCAAAGTGGCAGGACTACTGGATGGGGGCACTAAGGGTCAGAAATTGGATTGGATTGGATTGGGGCACTAAGGAGCAAAACTACTGGATGGGACACTAAGGGGGCAGAACTATTGGATGGAGGAACTAAGGATCACCATCACTGGATTGGGTGCACTAAGGAGACAGATTACTGGATGAGACATTAAGGGCAGAACTACTGGATGGGAGCAATAAGGGTCATAATTATTGGATTGAGGGCTCTAAGGGGCAGTACTACGGGATGGGGGCACTGTTGAGGAAGGGTTAAAATATATATATATATACATGCATGCGAAGACGTGCATGCATGTATAATATATATGCATACCTAAATAGGCACATTATAGGATGATGTGCGCACATGTGCCCTTAGTATTCCACAGGGGCTCATTAGGGCCCCTGTGGGGAATATGTGCCCCCTTATATGTTATATATATATATATATATATATATATATATATCCCCTTATAGAATGTGTCCGCTTATAGAATATGTCCCCTTTCATATATATATATATATATATATATATATATATCCTATATATGTCCCCTATTTCCATGGCCCCTTTTATATATATAATATCAACTCTTATCATCTTCGTACAGGCCCATGTTTAGCCTGTAGGCCATGGCTTGCATTGTTATCTGTTAACCACCTCAGCCCCCCTAGCTTAAAGAGGACCTTTCACCAATATATTCCCCCCCAAATAACCCTCCTACCACATTGTGCGTCTTCCACTGATGTTCCCGCAACTTTTTTTTAAATCGACCCCCTAATTTCTTCTAAATCGCTCTGTTTCTTCTGCCGCCTCGTATGCAAATGGAGCGGACTTTTGTACAGGGCGTTCCTAACTATCCTGGTCGGGGGCGTGTGCGCTGGCTTCCCCGGCTGAGAGACCAGCCAATCGCAGCGCTGGTCTCTCAGCTAGCGAGAAGGAGCTCAAGTTCTCGCGAGAATCGCGAGAACTTGAGCTTCCAAACATCCGAGAACGGCGCCATCTTGGAATTCCCGGCCGAGGATCACAACGGACGAGGAAGCAGCGGCACCAGCGTCAGGGTAAGTATGCGAATCTACCCCTAGACATCGAGCAAAACTTTTCAACAATGGAAGAGTGGTCTAGTGACTATTTAGCTGCCGCAACACCCCACTGGCAACGAGCATTATGGGGGTCATGATCATGGACCCCCACAGACAATCAGTATGGGGTTCATGATCAGGTCCCCCCCCTAGCAACGAGCATTATGGGGTTCATGATCATGCACCCCCACAAGCAATCAATATGGGGGTCATGATCATGCCACACCCCCCCCCCGCAGCACAACCCCCCCCCCAGACAACGAACATTTTGGGGGGACATGATCATGGACCCCCACAGGCAATCAGTATGGGGTCATGATCATGCTCCCCCCTAGCAACGAGCATTATGGGGGTCCTGACAATTCCCCCCCCCAGCAACAAGCATTATAGGGGTCCTGACAATCCCCCCCCCTAGCAACGAGCATTATGGGGGTCATGAACAATTTCCCCGCTAGCAACGAGCATTATGGGGGTCCTGACAATCCCTCCCCCTAGCAACGAGCATTATGGGGGTCATGAACAATGCCCCCCCTAGCAACGAGCATTATGGGGGTCCTGAAAATTACTTTCCGAAATGGGGTCATTTGTGGGGTGTGTTTACTGTTCTGGCGTTTTGGGCGGGGCTAAATTGTGAGCAACCCTGTAAAGCCTAAAGGTACTCGTTGGACTTTACGCCCCTTTACGCACCTAGGCTGCAAAAAAGTGGCACACATGTGGTATCGCCGTACTCAGAAGAAGTAGGGCAATGTGTTTTGGGGTGTATTTTTACATATACCCATGCTGGGTAAGAGAAATAATTCTGTAAACTGACAACTTTGTATACATTTTTTTTAAAAGTTGTCATTTACAGAGATATTTCTCACACCCAGCATTCTCACACCCTTCTTCTGAATACGGCGATACCACATGAGTGACACTTGTTTGCAGCCAAGATGCGCAAAGGGGTCCAAATTCCAATGAGTACCTTTAGGATTTTACAGGGCATTTTTACGCATTTGGATTCCAAACGACTTCTCATGCTTTAGGGGTCCCTAAAATGCCAGGGCAGTATAAATACCCCACAAGTGACTCCATTTTAGAAAGAAGACACCCCTAGGTATTCCGGGAGGGGTATGGTGAGTTCATGTAAAATTTTATAACAATGCAAGCCATGGCCTACAGGCTAAACATGGGTCTGTATCAAGTTGATAAGAGTTGATATTATATATATAAAAGGGGCCCTTATCAGCGCTGGCAGGCTGTAGTTAAAGTTCCTGCCGTCTCGCGAGATGACGCGCCGACGCATCAACGAGGAACATCCCGGCCGCCCGCAGGACGCATCCCTGCGTTAGGCGGTCGGGATGTGGTTAAATCGCCCAACTGTCCCTGGGGGGTAGTTAGCATAGAGATGCTAACTAGGATGTGGGTCCAGGACTGGAGTTTGCAGATTTTATGGCACCTTTTGATCAGCACATGGCTTACATGCTAAACCTGTTTCCTCCCCCCCCCCCCCCATCTCCAAACTACTTGGGGGGAGGGCTCACAAGGTACAGTTGACTTCAGTGGAGTGATGTCATATCCCTAAACCTGATATTAGGGCATGCTACTACAAAGTAGGGCTCTTCTAAACTCGGCTCCTGAGAGAGAGGAAGGACACACAGATGGGACCTGGAGATGGCTGAGTACCCCTAATATCCCTGCCCTGATTTCCCATATCCCTACATTCCCATGTACCCCTTCCCTGCCCAGCAGCATCAAATCCTGCTGCTGTGTACCCCTTATTAACCCCTTAACTGCTACCTTTTATTATCTAAGCACAGCGTGTAGTCTTTTGTTATCGTAGGCGCTGAAGTATATAGTAGCAGTGTAAGTCGCACATAGATGAGTTCAGTGGATAGTGTAAGGCAAAAGGAGGTATTAGTTTTTATTTAAGGTATAAATAGGCGGAGTCATCAATAGACGACCATGCCTATTTATGAATATTAATTATTGATATTTGCATGAATATTAATTAATAATATTCCCCCTTAACAGGCACTAAGGGGACAAAAACTACTGGATGGGGCACTAAGGGGGCAGAACTACTGGATGGGGCATTAAGGATCAGAATTATTGGATTGGGGGCACTAAGGGGCAGCACTACTGTATGTGGGCACTAAGGGGGCAAAACTACTGGATGGGGCACTACAAGGGCAGGACAATTGGATGGAGGCACTAAGAATCAACATTACTGGATTGGGAAACTAAGGAGACAGATTACTGGATGGGGCACTAAGGAGGCATAACTACTGGATGGGGCACTAAGGGGACAAAACTACTGGTTGGGGGCACTAAGATGGAGAACTACTGAATTAGGCACACTGAGGGGTCAGAACTACTCGATTGGGGGCACTAAGAGGGCAGCACTATTGGATGGGGGCACTAAGGTGTCAGAACTACTTGATTGGGGCCACTAATTGGGAAACATTACTGGATGGGGCACTAAGGGGGTAGGACCACTGTATTGGGGGCACTAAGATGGCAGCACTAATGGAAGGGGGCAGCACTACTGGATGGGGCACAAAAGAGCCTGAACTATTGGATAGGGGCCCTAAGGGGCGGAACTACTGGATTTGGGCACTAAGGAGGAAAAACTACTGGATTATGGGCACTAAGAGGGCAGCTCTACTAGATTGAGGGCACAGAGGCGACAGCTCTATCAATGAGAGCACCAAGTGGGCATCACTACTTGAGGGCACCAAGGGGGCCTTTTACTGTTTAGGGACACTAAGGAGGCATTTTACTCTTTGGGGATGCATAAAGGGCTTAACTACAGTATGGGGGCACTAATGGGAAATAACTACTATGAGGTGACACTATGGGGACATAACTAGTGCATAGGGGCACTATCTGGGCACTAAGGGGACGTACATACTGTGTTGGGGCACTATGGGGAATAATTGCTTTGTGGGGCATTAAGGGGGCAGAACTACTGTTCAGAGACACAAAGGGGGCACGCTGAGGGGTCTCTTAAGAAGCATTCTACTGTGTGGGGGCACTAACATTGCATTGTTACTATGAGGGGGTACTAAGGGGGAATAACTACTATAAAAGGGAAGATACATGCCGCAGCTGCAACTTTTGTGCAGATGTCTATATGGCAACTTGCAGAACATTGAAGGTGGCGCAGTGTTTTTGCGCCTCTAGCATTACAAAAAAGTGCCAAATGGCAAGGCAGGTAACCAGTAGTTCCCTGCTGCACTATTTGGAGCCTTTTCTTCTGATGCCGATGGTAACATTCAGCAGATTCAGGCCTGTGCAGAAGTGATTATAGCATGAGGCACGCTATAGGGGACACACTATAGGAGTGGGCACCAAAGAGGAAAAGGCACTATATAAAGAGGAAATAGATCCTGGTCTTATATAAGAGGACACTATATACAGTGAGGCATGAGGCTATATATACACGGTGCACAGAATGTGTGGCACTCCCATTAAGAGCACTGTGTGTGGTGCATTATTTTCAGGGGCATAGCATGTGAGCACAGTGTATGCTGCTATTATATTGAGGGTACAGTATGTGGCACTAAGATGATTTTGTGTTAGTTATATAGGTTGCCGATGTGTTGGTAAAGAAAGAAGCTGAAGCCATCTCGGTGGCAAACTCTGCAAAGACAAGTTGTGGCCCGGAGAAATCATCATGGTGTCTAAACTGGATGAAAAGATGAGGACAGAGAATAACTCAGTTGGAGACGTCACCTGTAATTCACTAAATTTAAATTTTCTGCCACTGACTGTGTCTGATCAGTGCTGTAGTCACTTGTATGTTCTACAGCCTGATGATGGGTGGTAGCATTCTCTTTTGTGCATCTAACACTCCAAGCATACCTTTACACATAGTCAGGCCATACTGGGACCTGTAGTTTTACATACTTATATGTCAAGGGCTTACCTGAATATGCAAATAATATTTGTTTTGAGCTGTTTTTCAGCTGGTACTGTATATAGAAATGGCCTTGCGGTTCGCCCAACAGTCGTTTCGGGACGAACTTTGCGCGTTCGCGAATCGCCGAATATGCGGACATATGGCGACTTTGACCCATGACACATCCATCAGGTGGGACAGGACAGCCAATTAAGACGTTTCAGCACATGGACACACCCCCACCCTATAAATGAACCCGATCTGGTAGCCATTTTACATTCTGTGTTTTGTCATTGTAGGGAGAGGTTGCTTTGTGGAGCAGGGACAGGCTTTTAGGGACACCAAATGATAGCTAATAGGGCCACAAAAGTCCTTTTAAGCACTGGTATAGGTGTGCTAACGATAGGTGTGATATACTGAGGGGTGTGATATACTTATAATATACTTTCTAACATAGAAAGTATATTATAGTTCATTTGTATTGTGCAGCAGTTGTGTGCAGTTTTGCTGCTATACTGCAGCTATATAGAGGGACAAACGCTATTGTAACAACTAATTGCAACTGTTGTGATATACCTGTTGCCCCAAAAAAAGAGATTGAGAGGTGTGATATACTTATAATATACTTTCTAACATAGAAAGTATAGAGTGCATTTGTATTGTGCAACAGTTGTGTGCGGTTCTGCTGCGATACCGCAGCTATATAGAGGGACAAGTGCTATTGGAACAACTATTTGCAATGGGTGTGATATAATGTACCTGTTGCCCCCAAAAAAACTGATTGAGGGGGTGTGATATACCTTCTTACACAAAATACTGATTGAGGGCTGCGATATACCTGTTTCCCCAAATTAACAGGGCGGTGTGATAAAACCGTTGTGGCAAAAAAATTATTGATGGGCGTGATATACCTACTTCCACAAAATACTGATTAAGGGGTTCGATATGCCTGCTTCCACCAAATATTGATTGAGCGGTGCGATATACTTGCTTCCACAAAATACTGATTAATGGGTTTGATATACCTGCTTCCACAAAATACTAATTGAGGGCTGCGATATATCTGCTTCCACAAAATACTGATTAAGGGGTTTGATATACCTGTTTCCACCAAATATTGATTGATGGCTGCATTATACCTGCTTCCACAAAATACTGATTAAGGGGTTCGATATACCTGTTTCCACCAAATATTGATTGAGGCCTGCGAGATACCTGCTTCCACAAAATACTGATTAAGGGGTTCGATATACCTGTTTCCACCAAATATTGATTGAGGCCTGCAATATACCTGCTTCCACAAAATAATGCTTAAGGGTTCGATATACCTGTTTCCACCAAATACTGCTCTTCTCCAGGGACTTAGGCACAGGGTCATTTTGAAAATGACAGGCAGAGGAAGAGGCAGGCCATTCCGCAGGGGTGGTAGGGGTGGGGCAGGTGCACCAGGCCAGAGCCTAAGTGGTTAAGTTGGAGACGGCGCGTGCGATTACTTCAAAGGACGCACCAGAGTTCGTTGAGTGGCTGACTCAGCCTTCCGATTCTGCACCCTCCTCATCTTCTGTATCTGCACCTCCTCACTCTCTGCTGTGTGCACCCCCAAATGAGGGATGAGGAGATAGCAACAGCTGCCACCCAGCGGTCTGACGACAGTACCCAGATCAGCCCTAGGAGGGAGGTCCCCACTGTTGCTGCTTACTCCGAGATTTCTAATGTCAGTGGTGGTGAAGGTGACGATGATGACGTGTCGATGGACGTCACGTGGGTGCCCACAAGAGAGGAAGAGGAGGGAGTTCAGAGGGAGAGACAGAGCAGCAGAAAGGGGGGAGAAGGAGGAGAAGCAGGCAGAGCTCGCATGGCACAGTAGGCAAAAAGCAGACTGCAAATGTATCTGGAGCGAGCCCTCCACCATGCACGGTCACTTCTTGTGCTCCCAGGATGCTGGCACATGGCTCCGCAGTGTGGGCTTTTTTAACATGTCAGCTGCTGACAATAGTGTTGCCATCGGCATCCTGTGTTGTCAACGCATAAGTCGTGGTAAGCCTAACACTAACTAAGTGACGATCGCCTTAAGAAGGCACCTGGCCTCCAATTATCGAGCCCAGTGGGAGCAACACCATCAGAACTCACACTCCCGGCACCCCACGTCCTGCCTCTTCTCCTTCTTCTCCCATTTGTCCTCCACCCCACCTTCCACCATGCTGTCGTCGCATTCATCTGGCAGAAGGCAGGCTTCCGTGGCCCAAATGTTCGAGAGTAAAAAGTTGATGACACCGGATAACCCTCTTACCTAACAGCTGACCACTGGCTTGTCGGATCTGCTAGCCGGCCAACTACTGCCATATAAACTGGTGGACTCCGTGGCCTTTAGAAAAATTGTGGCCATTGGCACACCGCAATGGAAGGTCCCTGGAAGAAAATATTTCTCCAAGAAGGGCACTCCTGAGCTATATGGCCATGTTAAGCGGCACGTGAATATATCTCTGGCACACAGTGTCAGTGCCAAGATACATCTGACCACAGACACATGGTCTAGAAAACACGGGCAGGGAAGGTGAAAGAGTTCTGCTTCTGTCTGCACTCTGATTCCTCCTTCGTCCCCCAATGACAGGCGCCTGTAGAGCTATGTCAAGGACACACAGAGTCAGTGGTCTTCAAAACAGCTCTAACTTTAATCTTAACAATCCGCTTCTTATAAATAAATACATAAGAGGAAACAAATGTGGCTCAGATATACAATGGTGCTGAGCAGAAACACCTCCTTATATGGAAATATTCTAAATGTAAATACCTTCATCCTCTAGTATGATGTCACCCAACATCCTGTCATTCATACAGACCATATAGCTTATTCTGTTTAAGCCTTCAGAAGGTACATAACTTTTACTGCCCACTGGGTGAACCTTCTGACAGCCTTCAAGCTTGTAATCCGTGGCTTCCGTGTGGATTTAGTGTTAACGCCAAGCAGGGGCGTAGCTAGAAATGACTGGGCCCCATAGCAATTATTTTTTATGGGCCCCCCTCCTGGATCTCCCACCTCCACAAATCCCCCCTACGTGTCATCCACAGATCCCCCCTAAGTGTCATCCAAAGATCCCCCCCTTAATGTCATCCACAGATCCCCCCTAAGTGTCACCCACAGATTCCCCCCTAAGTGTCACCCACAGATTCCCCCCCAAGTGTCACCCACAGATTCCCCCCCAAGTGTCACCCACAGATTCCCCCCCAAGTGTCACCCACAGATTCCCCCTAAGTGTCACCCACAGATCCCCCCTAAGTGTCATTCACAGATCCCCCCTAAGTGCGATCCACAGATCTCCCCTAAGTGCCATCCACAAATCCCCCCTAAGTGTCATCCACAGATCCCCCTAAGTGTCATCCAAAGATCCCCCCCTTAGTGTCATCCACAGATCCCCCCTAAGTGACATCCAAAGATCACCCCTAAGTGTCATCCAAAGATCACCCCTAAGTGTCATCCACAGATCCCCCATCAGTGTCATCCACAGATCCCCCATCAGTGTCATCCACAGATGTCCTCCCCGCCCAGAGCCGCCTCCAAGCTAATTTATTCACTGCACTTGCTTCTGTGAAATTAAACAGAAGCGCTGTAATCTCGCACAGGCGCACTGGCAGAGGCCAGGAAGATGGTGCATGCGCACTTCGATACCTCTGCCAGTGCACCTGTGCGAGGTTACAGCGCTTCTCTTCAATTTCACAGAGGCAAGTGCAGTGAATAAATTAGCTTGGAGGCAGCGCCGACGGCCGCAGCAAGAGTGCGCTCTACACCGTGGTGTACCTCGCTTATGGGTGTTGCTGGCCCTAAATCCTCAGTGGCGTATGCTATGGCGATCCCTACGCCAATGCCACCAAGGAATGCATGCAGGCTTGCCTCTTCTTTTCCTCCTCCTACTCCATCCTCCGTCTCCTCATCGGCTGACTCCTCCTTTTCCACTGCTACCGACTCTTCCGCTGAGCCCCCCAAGCTCCCCAGAACTAGTGATGAGCGAACACCAAAGTATTTGGGTGTTCGGGCCGAACACATAGCTATGTTCATGTGCTCAGCCAAGCACCCGAGTATAATGGAAGTCAATGGGAGACAACCAGGCACTCTCTGCTCTGAAGAGGGGAAGGTGCCTGGTCCAATGGAAAAGGTCTGAAAGTGACAGAAAAACCACTGAATAGGATCGGGAACAGCATGGGGACGATGTCTGGATGCATCTTGGACTCCCAGGTCGCTGCTGGGAACCATGTTGTCCGAGTTGTACGCCACTTTTACAGACTGACAGAAAAAAAAATTTAAAAAAAAATAAACTATTTTTCAGGAAAAAATGTTATATTCAATTGTATATAAAGTGCAAGTGCTGCCAGAAATTACAAGCAAGAGGCACTCCGAAACGGCCTCTATATCACATAAAGGAGAGCCCAGTTCACATTGTGGTACAATTGTTCAGGTAGTGGGTCTACTACACTCATAAAGCCTATACACTAAGTGAAAGGGCTGCCAAAAATTACAAGGAACCGACACTACAATATACCCTTTATTAGACACAAAGGAGGGCACCATGGGAGTGGGGGAGTGGGAGGGCTAATTATGGTCTGGCAATGGGGACATTGGCTACTTGGACAGAATGAAGTGGACTCTGGCACTAATGGGCATGGGGCACATGATGGGGGGGCTAATTATGGTATGGCTACTTGGACAATGGAATGGAGTGGACATATGATGGCTACTAGCACTGGCACTGTGTGTGGCACAATATATGGAGGGGGGGGGCTATGCTATGGCTACTACTGGCAGTCAGTGTCAGTCTGGCACTTGAGGGGGACCTATGGCTAGTGGCACATTATAGGGGGGCGGGGCTATGGCTACTGGCACATTTTAGGGGGGGCTATGGCTACTGGCACATTATAGGGGGGCCTATTGGCTACTGGCACATTATAGGGGCCTATTGGCTAATGGCACATTTTAGGGGGGCCTATTGGCTAATGGCAGTCTGGCACTTATAGGGGGGACCCATGCTTCTGGCACATGTTGATGATGAGGGGACTCAGGCTATTGGCACATGATAAGGGGATCCTATGGCTACTGGCACATGTTAATGGGGGGGCTCTGGGTACATAGCACATGATAGGGGGGCCTATGGCTACTGGCACATAATAGGGGGGGCCTATGGCTAATGGCACATGATAGGGGGCTCTGGCTACTGGCACATTATTGGGGGACATGGGGGCACTTATTACTGGCATATTGGGGGCACTTCTTACTGGCACATTATTGGTGGGCACTATAGGGGCATCTAATGAGGCGACAAAGAACAGTTATTTTTTATGGGGGCTCTGTATAGGGGAATTTTATAATGGGACACATTATGGTGGGTACTATGGGGAAGGTGGGAGAGGAGTACTATGGGATCATCTACCGGGGAACTGAGAAGGGATATTTTATACTTACAAATTATGGGGGACACTGAGGGCATCTACTGGGGCACTATAGATGGGGCATTTTATACTGGTACATTATGGGGGGCACTATGGGGAAATTAGCTCAACTGGGGGCATTACAAGGGGATATTTTTTTCACTGTCACATTATAAGGAAAAAAAGTAATTGTAAGTTTTCATATGAAATATGTTTATGCTATACACATATAGCATACACCATGCTCCACAATACACAGCTTCTTTTGCAAAAGTCATCAAGTGTCATGGGGGGGGCCCTTATTGTTTTTTACCCTAGGGCCCCATTTCACCTAGAACTGGCCCTGGTGGCAGTAACTTCTTTACCCTGGGTTCAGACCTGAGCGTTCTAAAAACGCGCATTTTACGCGTGTTTTTGTCGCCCGTATTTCAGCGCGTTTTTGCAAATAGGAAATGCGCGTTCGTACGCGCGTTCTTGTGATTGACTACTGTGGTGTCAATCACAAAACACGCGACAAACGCCCCAAAAAAAGCTCAAGTACTTGTTTATGCGTCGGGCATTTTACAGCGCGTTCAAACGCGCTGTAAAACGCTCAAGTGAGAACCAGGGCCATAGGAAAGCATTGGTTTTCATGTGTTGAGCGTTTTACAGCGTGTTTGAACGTGCTGTAAAACTCTCAGGTGTGAACTTAGGGTTATACTATGCGATCGCCGAATCAGATCGGCATCGCATTGTACTGTCCTGTGTGTGTGAGGCTCCTCCCCTGCCTTGCTGTGCGGCCGAGTAGCGTGACCGTGCACTTGGTAAAGTAAGTGTCCCTGAATGGCAGTTAGGAAATGTGGTCACCCTAGAGGAGCGGTATCTATCAGGAGCATGCACGCGCCCTGATGAATCACCAGGGCCGGGCGCGTATGTATGACTGATGTGGTTATTTAAATACTGTTTACATTAAAAGCACACTATAGTCACCATGTCCAGAACAACTACAGCTTATTATATTAGTTCTGGTGAGTATAATCAGCCCCTTCAAGCTTTTTGCAGTAAACCCTGTGTTTTCAGTGAAAATCCAGTGTTTACATTACTGCCTAGGAATACATCCACTGATCACTCCTCATGTGGCAGCTAGAGGTACTTCCTAGTGCAGTGCTGCACTCTGTGAGTGCAGACTGAATTAAAGTATGATTTTATATGAGGGGGCAAGGAGGGAGAGGGGAGGCAGAGGGAGCTATAGAACCAGGGATACAACTTTGTATTCCTGGCACCTATAATATACATTTAAGCTTTTCCATCACGTTGCACAGATTATGCGTTATTATACTTTGTAATAATGAATATGCCCCTCCCCTTCATTACATTCTCAGAAACAAACAGAGCATGGATGTCAATAAAATTATGCCCCCCCCCCCCCCCCCGGAAAAATTTCTGCGTACGCCCATGTAGGGCACCATACACACCCTTGAAGAATTATGATTGGTGGCCTGCTGGTGACCCTCAAAAACATTTGGAACAAGGGCCTGCTGGTGACCCTCAAAAACATTACGGGCGAGGGGCTGCTGGTGAGCTGCAGCACTAAATACACACTCAGACAAAACGCTGACAATGATGCAGGTCAGCACCTCCAAGGAGTAGAGCCCAAGTTCGTGCCATGTGTCCAGCAGTAGTTGTAAGGCACTGAGGGATCATTTAGGATGCTGACACGGTCTGCGATGTATTCCTTCACCATCTTCCAAAACTTTTCCCTCCTTGTGCCACTAGGCCGCGCTTCAGAATGAGGTTGCTGGCTGGGTGTCATGAAAGTGTCCCATGCCTTGGAGAGTGTTGCCCTGCCTTTGTTGGAAATGCTATGCGTTCCCCTTGTCTCCCTTCCTCAGTTGACTAAGCAAGTACGGACTCTGCCGGCCGCGTTGTCAGATGGAAAATTTTGGAGCAATCTCTCAACAAGTACCTTCTGGCATTGCACAGTTTTACTCGTCCTATCCACCACAGGAATGAGAGATGAGAAGTTCTCTTTGTAGCAGGGGTCGAGAAGGGTGAACACCCACTAATCTGTGCTATCTAAAATGCATATAACGCGAGGGTCGCTGGAAAGGCAGCCTAACATGAAGTCAGCCATGTGTATCAGAGTACCCACAGGCAAGACGTCGATGTCAACATCAGGATGACACTCCCACCCATTTATCCTCCTCCTCTTCTGCCCATCCATGCTGAACAGATGGAATTAAAGTGCCATGGGTATTACCCTCTGTAGCAGAGGCAACTGTCTCCAGCTCCTCCTCCTCCTTCTCCTCTTCATTGCCTAATTCTCACTGAGAAGACGAACTGTGGGTGGTCTAGCTATCACTCTGTGTAATGTTTTCTCTCATTTTCGCATCATTCAGAGCGTCATCCTTAATTGTGAACAGCGATCGTTCGAGTAGACACAGCACTGGGATGGTTACGCTGATAATAGCGTTACCGCCACTAACCATCTGTATGGATTTTTTAAAACCTCACAGAGGTCTGACATCAATACCAACTCCTCGCTTGTGAATAGTGGCAGTTGACTGGAAAACGGTCGACCATGTTGCAGCTGGTATTCCACAACTGCCCTCTGCTGCTCACAAAGCCTGGCCAACATGTAGAACGTAGAGTTCCAGCTCGTGCTCATGTCGCATAACAGTCGGTGAGCTGGAAGCCGCAAGCACTGCTGCAGCATTGACAGATCGGCTGAAGCTGTGGACGACTTGCAGAAATGGGCACACAAGGGGCACGCCGTCACTAGTAGCTCTTCCAAATTGGGTTAGGTTTTTATAAACCGCTGAACCACTAAGTTTTAGACGTGGGCTAGGCATGGGATGTGTGTCAGCTCCAAAGCCGCAACCAAGTTATGGCCATTGTCAGACAAAACCATGCCTGGTTGTAGGTTGAGTGGCGAGAGCCACAGCTCGGACTGGTCCCTTATACCTTGCCACAGCTCTGTTGCGATGTGCTGTTCGTCCCCTAAGCAGATCGGCTTCAGCACGGCCTGTTGACGCTTAACCACAGCAGTGCTACACTGCTTCCAGCTAATGGCTGACTGCTGTTGGAGGTGGAAGTGGAGGAGGAGGCGGCAGAGGAGGAGAAGTTGAGGTTGGAGCCAGTAACATAGCTGCTGGCGGAAACCCTGAATGACATAGAGCCCGCAATTCTGGGCGTGGGTAGCATCTGTGCCATCTCAGGGTACGTCTCATTCCCGGCCTCCACAACATTCACCCAGTGTGCGGTCAAGGAAATGTAGCGTCCCTGGCCACCAGCACTTGTCCATGTGTCCGTGGGGAGGTGGAACTTTCCAGTAAGTGTGTTGGTCAAGGCACGGGTGATGTTCTGGGACATATACTGGTGTAAGGCGAGCACGGCACACCGTGAAAAATAGTGGCGGCTGGGGACTGCGTACCGAGGGACGGCCGCCGACATCAGGCTGCAGAAGGCCTCAGTGTCCACAAGCCTAAATGGCAACAGTTCAAGGGCCAGCAATTTCGAAAGTTGCGCATTTACTGCTATGGCCTGTGGGTGGGTGGGCATTTGCGCTTGCATTTAAATGCCTGTGTTATTGACATTTGGACGCTGCGCTGGGACAGGGAAGTGGATTTTGTTGCTGACGGTTCATGCGAAGGTCCAGGTGCAGGGCAAGGGGCATCCGGGGAAGGGGGGATTGGACAACAGTGCGTAACACAGGGGAAGAGGAGGCAGTGGTGTGACCCGCAGACACAGATTGTGGACCCAGGCGTTTGGCCCACTTATTAGGGTGTTTGGATGCAATGTGGCAGATCATGCTGGTGGTGGTGAGGTTGCTAGAGCTCACTCCCCGGCTCACTTTGGTATGGCACAGGTTGAAAACTACCACTTTTGTCATCTGCACTTTCCTCAAAAAAGCGCCATGCTGCTGAACACCTACCCCTTGGCAAGGTAGATTTACACATGGGGGTGCTCCTTGTAACGGTTGCGGGCCTGTTTGGTGCTGGCCGACTTCTCCCTTTTGCAACCCCACTGCCTCTTCCAGACTGTTGCGGTGCTGCAGATCCCTCCCCCTCTGTACTGCTGTCCTCGCTCAGCTTTTCATCTTCCCATGTCGGGTCAGTTACCTCATCGTCCACCACCTCCTCTTCCACTTCCTCACTCTGCTCACCCTCCTGACTTGACCTAACCACATCCTCAGTGATTGACAACGGTGTATCATCATCATCCACCTCGTGAACAAATGATTACCGTTCACCACCATCATTTTCTTGAGACTGTGAAGGCTCAAGAGGTTGGGAATCAAAGCACCATATCTCAGGTACCTCTTCAAGCGTGCTTGGCAACAGAGCCAAACCAGGTACTGGTGATGAAAATAGGGCATTTGAATATCTGAGTGTGGGATCACTTGTTTGGCCAGACTCGACATGGTGGGAGGGAGGAGGATCAGAGTGAGGATTCGGTTGACCAGACTTTTGGCTACAGAGACTGTACTTAGTGGAAGAGAGGGTGGTACTTAACCGACTGGAAGCATTATTTTCAGCAATCCAACCGACCACCTGTGGATTTTTTTAGTTTTTTTCTGGTGCACTGGCAGCAGGCACAGTTTCATTGCGCCCAGGGCCACGGCCCTTTACTTGGACCATCAGCATCGCACCCACTTTCCCGTCCCTTTGTGCTTGCATTCTTCATATTAATGGTTTTGTCTGTAGATGTGGCGCAGATTGTTTTACTGTCTGCTAAAGAAATAAAGTTTTCTGATGCAGGACAGTATTCGTTACAGAACGCCATAGATTTTAGACACTATAGTAGTCCCAGGTTAATGGAAGTTGTAATATAGACAGAGTTTTTAGATGCAGTTCAGTATTGGATACAAAAACCAACAGATTTTGGACATTATCCTAGGCCCAGATTAATGGAAGTTGAAATATAGACAGTGTTTTTAGATGCAGTTTAGTATTGGATACAAAAACCAACAGATTTTGGACACTCTACTATGCCCAGATTAATGGAAATTGTAATATACACACTGTTTTCACATGCAGTTCAGTATTGTATACAAAAACCCACAGATTTTGGACACTACACTAGGCCCAGATTAATGGAAGTTGTAATATACACACAGTTTTTACATGCAGTTCAGTATTGCATACAAAAACCAACAGATTATGGACACTACACTAGGCCCAGATTAGTGGAAGTTGTAATATAGACAGTGTTTTTAGATGTAGTTCAGTATTGGATACAAAAACCAACAGATTTTGGACACTCTACTATGCCCAGATTAATGGAAGTTTTAATATACACCCTGTATTCAGATGCAGTTCAGTATTGGATACAAAAACCAACAGATTTTGGGCACTCTACTATACCCAGATTAATGGAAGTTGTAATATACACACTGTTTTCAGATGCAGTTCGGTATTGGATACAAAAACTCACAGATTTTGGACACTACACTAGGCTCAGATTAATGGAAGTTGTAATATACACACAGTTTTTACATGCAGTTCAGTATTGCATACAAAAACCAACAGATTATGGACACTACACTAGGCCCAGATTAATGGAAGTTGTAATATAGACAGTGTTTTTAGATGTAGTTCAGTATTGGATACAAAAACCAACAGATTTTGGACACTCTACTATGCCCAGATTAATGGAAGTTTTAATATACACCCTGTATTCAGATGCAGTTCAGTATTGGATACAAAAACCAACAGATTTTGGGCACTCTACTATACCCAGATTAATGGAAGTTGTAATATACACACTGTTTTCAGATGCAGTTCGGTATTGGATACAAAAACTCACAGATTTTGGACACTACACTAGGCTCAGATTAATGGAAGTTGTAATATACACACAGTTTTTACATGCAGTTCAGTATTGCATAAAAACCCAACAGATTATGGACACTACACTAGGCCCAGATTAATGGAAGTTGTAATATAGACAGTGTTTTTAGATGTAGTTCAGTATTGGATACAAAAACCCACAGATTTTGGACACTACACTAGGCCCAGATTAATGGAAGTTGTAATATACGCATTGTTTTCACATGCAGTTCCCTATTGGATACAAAAAAACAACTGATTTTGGACACTCTACTATGCCCAGATTAATGGAAGTTTTAATATACACAGTGTTTTCAGATGCAGTTCAGTATTGGATACAAAAACCAACAGATTTTGGACACTACACTAGGCCCAGATTAATGGAAGTTGAAATATAGACAGTGTTTTTAGATGCAGTTCAGTATTGGATACAAAAACCAACAGATTTTGGACACTCTACTATGCCCAGGTTAATGGAAAGTGTAATATACACACTGTTTTCACATGCAGTTCAGTATTGGATACAAAAACAAACAAATTTTGGACACTACATTAGTCTCAGATTAATGGAATTTGTAATATACACACTTTTTTCACATGCAGTTCAGTATTGGATACAAAAACCAACAGATTTTGGACACTACAGTAGGCCCAGATTAATGGAAGTTGTAATATATGCACTGTTTTTATGTGCAGTTCAGTATTGGGTATAGAACACCACAGATTACGGACACTATATTAGGCCCAGATTATTGGAATTTGTAATACTGACTGTGTTTTTTGAGGCATGGCAGTATTGGTTGTAGAACACCACAGATTTTGGACACTATATTATGCCCAGATTTTTGGAATTTGTAATAGGGACAGTGTTTTATGATGTAGGACAGTATTGGTTAAAGAGAACACCACAGATTATGGACACTAGATGTGACCCAGATTATTAAAGAGTCAGTCTGCGGATGATGTACAGAACAGATGTAGCAGGGGTAAGAGAAAAACCGTTAACTCAAATTTCATTATCTCACTGCGTTATCTTGAAACAAAAGCCGCTGAAAAGCAATTGTTTTACGCGTTTAGTTAACTTCAGTTTAGTTAACACATCTCATAAAACAGGAGTGTTAACCATGCTATATCCGTATATGTCACTAATAGTTATAAAATAAAAATATTTTGCTGCTGTCAAACACACACAGTAGCCCTTAAAAGGATATATTTTTTTTTAATGCTTTTGGTATTAAATACAGCAAATTTCTCTCCCTGAAGTATCTCTCCCTTCCTTAGGCATGTATGTCCCCGACACTGTTGTTAAATATATTATTGATCTAAAACACACACACAGTAGTCCTTAAAAGGACTTTTGGATCTTTGAAAAGCTTTCTCTAACTAAAATCGCTGAAATTCGCGCCCTGCTCTTTCTTTCCCTTCCTACCCGATGCTCTCCCTGTCTACCGCTGAGCCGAACATGCGCCATCGGGTGCTATATAGCACCCGATGACGTGTTCCGGCCAGCCAATCGCTGTAATCTTAGCAGCCAACATGGCTACTGGTATTAGAGTAAGAGGAGTACTTACCTGCACCTTTATTGGCTACTTAAAACCCGTGAAACGTGCGGGGCGGAGACTCGAGCATTTCGCTCGAGCACATGTGGTACTCGGCCAAGTACCACCATGTGCCGAGCATAGCGATGCTCAAGCCGAACAGATATTCGGCCAAGCATGCTCGCTTATCACTACCCAGAACCTATTCGACGTCCCAGGTGAGACATTGCCATGCTGTGCTGCGGCTGTTGTGCCTGGAAGCCAAGAGCCACACCGGTCCTGCATTGCTTTAAGCTCTATGGTCACAGGCCGATCAGTGGCTAACCTCGCTCAATTTGACAGTTGGTAAAGTGGTGTGAAACAACGGTGCCAATCTGCTGAGCACGCTGAAACAGGGCAAAGTAACACACGTGCCGTGCATGGCACATGTCCTGAACTAAGTTGTGCAGTGATTCGTTGCCAAATACCTCGGGGTCCAGGACGTCTTGCAGCAGGCCAGTAAAATCTCTGGCCATTTTAGAAGATCTTACACGTCCATGGCTCGCCTTGCTGATGTTCAGCGGCAACACCACTTGCCCGTCAGACGGCTGATTTGTGACAGCCCGACACGCTGGAACTCCACCTTGTATATGCTTGATAGGCTGCTCCAGCAGCTATGTGCCATTAACGACTATCTGTATGAACTCTGCAGCAGGACAGGTTCTGGGGAGCTTGGTTCCTTTTCACCGCTTCAGTTGCTTCTCATGCGCAACACATCCAGACTTCTACGGCCATTTGATGAGGTCATCAAAGTGGTCAGTCGCAGCCAGGGCGCCATCAGTGACATCGTACCTTACGCCTTCTTTATGAAGCGTGCATTGCGTTGTGTCATTGATCAAGTTGTCGAGGAGCAGGAGCTAGAAGATGAGGATGTCGCAGTGCTGAATGAATTCCCAGGTGGGGCTATTCCATCAGATACAAGTCAGCAGGAGTCTGAAGAGCAGTCAGAGGAGAAGAGTGGCTGGGGGGAGGAGGAGCAAGAAGAGCAGGCTTTAAGGGGAACTTTAAACTTTTCAGGTATCCCGAGGATGACATTTTCCTGGGCAATGAGCAGGAGCTAGGGCGTTCCACCGCTTCCAATTTATTTGCAAATGGGGCCCTCATGCTCCAGTGTTTGAAGAGGGACTCTCTTATAAAAAGGATAAAGGGCAAGGACCAGTACTGGGTGGCAGTACTTACAGTGGAGGAAATAATTATTTGACCCCTCACTGATTTTGTAAGTTTGTCCAATGACAAAGAAATGAAAAGTCTCAGAACAGTATCATTTCAATGGTAGGTTTATTGTAACAGTGGCAGATAGCACATCAAAAGGAAAATCGAAAAAATAACTTTAAATAAAAGATAGCAACTGATTTGCATTTCATTGAGTGAAATAAGTATTTGAACCCTCTAACAAAAAAAGACTTAATACTTGGTGGAAAAACCCTTGTTTGCAAGCACAGAGGTCAAACGTTTCTTGTAATTGATGACCAAGTTTGCGCACATTTTAGGAGGAATGTTGGTCCACTCCTCTTTGCAGATCATCTCTAAATCCCTAAGGTTTCGAGGCTGTCTCTGTGCAACTCTGAGCTTGAGCTCCCTCCATAGGTTTTCGATTGGATTAAGGTCCGGAGACTGACTAGGCCACTCCATGACCTTAATGTGCTTCTTCTTGAGCCACTCCTTTGTTGCCTTTGCTGTATGTTTTGGGTCATTGTCGTGCTGGAACACCCATCCACGACCCATTTTCAGTTTCCTGGCAGAGGGAAGGAGGTTGTCGCTCAGGATTTCACGATACATGGCTCCGTCCATTTTCCCGTTAATGCGAATAAGTTGTCCTGTGCCCTTAGCAGAAAAACACCCCAAAGCAAAATGTTTCCACCCCCATGCTTGACGGTGGGGACGGTGTTTTGGGGGTCATAGGCAGCATTTTTCTTCCTCCAAACACAGCGAGTTGAGTTAATGCCAAAGAGCTCTATTTTGGTCTCATCAGACCACAGCACCTTCTCCCAGTCACTCTCTGAATCATTCAGGTGTTCATTGGCAAACTTCAGACGGGCCTGCACATGTGCCTTCCTGAGCAGGGGGACCTTACGAGCCCTGCAGGATTTTTAATCCATTGCGGTGTAATGTGTTTCCAATGGTTTTCTTGGTGACTGTGGTCCCTGCTAATTTGAGGTCATTAACTAACTCCTCCCGTGTAGTTCTAGGATGCTTTTCACCTTTCTCAGAACCATTGACACCCCACGAGGTGAGATCTTGCGTGGAGCCCCAGAGCGAGGTCGATTGATGGTCATTTTGTGCTCCTTCCATTTTCGAACAATCGCACCAACAGTTGTCACCTTCTCTCCCAGCTTCTTGCTAATGGTTTTGTAGCCCATTCCAGCCTTGTGCAGGTCTACAATTTTGTCTCTGACATCCTTGGACAGCTCTTTGGTCTTTCCCATGTTGGAGAGTTTGGAGTCTGCTTGATTGATTGATTCTGTGGACAGGTGTCTTTTATACAGGTGACTAGTTAAGACAGGTGTCCTTAATGAGGGTGACTAATTGAGTAGAAGTGTCTAACCACTCTGTGAGAGCCAGAACTCTTAATGGTTGGTAGGGGTTCAAATACTTATTTCACTCAATGAAATGCAAATCAGTTGCTATCTTTTATTTAAAGTTATTTTTTTCGATTTTCCTTTTGATGTGCTATCTGCCACTGTTACAATAAACCTACCATTGAAATGATACTGTTCTGAGACTTTTCATTTCTTTGTCATTGGACAAACTTACAAAATCAGTGAGGGGTCAAATAATTATTTCCTCCACTGTATACCCCCGGTCCAAACACAAAATGGCGGACATGTTACCAGCATAACAGAGGGCTGGCAGAATGCAGCATTTCCAGGCCTTGCTGTGAGAGATGCTGCATTCTGCTGTTGCGGGCGCTGGCAGGGGAAATTCCACCCACAGCGAAACAGGTGCGGGTACCAATCCTACCGTGCCTGCAAGAAGAGGGTGGTTTGAAGATGTGTTGTTCACTTCGGATATGAGATCATTCTTACAGCCAACCCATCGACAGCTGCCCTCTGGATCCAGCCTCAGGGATTGCTTAGACTGACAGGTGTCCGACTACATCAGGTTAACGGCTGATGTGGATGCTCTAAGAAGCAAGGAACCCCTGGACTACTGGGTGTGCAGGCTTGACCTGTGGCCAGAGCTGGCACAATTTGCCTTGGAACTCTTGGCTTGCCCCTCATCAAGTGTCCTGTCCAAAAGGACGTTCAGTGCAGCAGGGGGGATCGTCCTCGCCTAGCTCACGACAGTGTGGACTATCTCACATTTCTAAAAATGAAAGAGGCATGTAATTGAATTTCCTCATGCCAGCCCACACATATCCGGCACCACCCAGAACAAAGAATGGTCCTTATCTTATGTACATACAGTGACATTAAAGGCCTTTTCTGTCAGGTGAATGCCTGATTTTTGGGGCCTGTACTCCAGTGGCCTACAGTAAAATTTGTAGCTGGTGCCCGCCTAATGTACCTCCAGCCACATCTTCACAAGTTCTTTTCTGTCAGGTGAATGCCACCTAATTTTTGGGGCCTGTACTCTCGTGGCCTAAAATAAAAAATTTCTAAGCTACAGCAGGGCACATTTTTGAGAGTTTCCCTTTAAGATGCATGAAAATGGCCCCTGATTAAAATACATATTTTTTGTGGGAATTTTTGCCAATGATCCTCCTCTGGTATGTCACTGTCCATGTTGTGGGGCTATTTGTGCACTTCTAGTAAATATTTGGTGGCTACAAATATGACCTGAAGTCAGTGGGCCCCGCCGCGAGCACACAGCTTGCGAACATTCAATTGCGAATACGTTCCGGACGATGTTAGTCCATCACTAACTGTATATATACTGTATTGGTTCTGATTCTGTATTTATGTAAGGAGCTTGGTTGTGGTGCTGTATTTATATTCTATGTTTGGTTCTAGTTCTGTTATTATGAAATGAGCTTGGTTTTGGTGCTGTATTTATGTGATGAGCTTGGTCCTGGTGCTGTATTTGTAAAATTAGCTTTTTTCTGGTGCTGTATTGATGTAATGAAATTGATTCTGGAGCTTTATTTATGTGATGAGCTTGGTCCTGATGCTATATTTATGTAATGCGCTTAGCTCTGGTGCTGTATTCATGTAATGAGCTTGGGTCTGGGACTCTTATCATGTAATGAGGTTGTTCTGGTGCTGTATTCATGTAATGAGCTTGGTTCTGGTGCTGTATTCATGTAATGAGCTTGGTTCTGGTGCTGTAGTCATGTATTGAGGTTGGTTCTGGTGCTGTAGCCATGTGATGAGCTTGGTATGGCAGCGCTACTTCTGTGAGTACACAGTGTACTCTCCATTCACTGCTGTGGAACTTAAAATAACAAGTGCTCAACTATTTTTGAAAGTCTCATAATGGTGAATTGAGGGGTGGTCATGCACAGTTGTGGTGGTATGTTGGGAAGGATGGGGCGCCAAAAAGTTTTTTTGCACAGGGTGCCATGTAACCTAAGGCCGACCCTAGATTCTGATAAATCTGATTAGCGAGGGGACAGAAAACATTGCGCCTACATCTTATGGCCACCTGAACCCTGTGGAGGCTGAACTGGCACAGGGGGAGGATGACAAGGAGGACATAAACGCCATATACAGAACTAGGTGGTTTATCTGCCCAAGCAACAGGACAGGAGCAGGGGGATCATGAGGTGCTAGAGGGCAACGATGCAGACAACACAGATGACCCCAACAGACTGTGGCAGTATGCAGTGGAGATGGAGGCAGGGAGTCCCTCCGAGTCCCTTGTGCAAATAACCAAAAGCAACCTGAATTTTCACCATTCGACTGTGGGATGACTAATGGCTCTCCACAATGTTAGCCACTCACTACCAGTCCAAAATGGGGGCCACACATGCCATTGTTAAACCAGGGGGAACCTGTGAGTTCACATTCCACTGCCATGATTGATGGAGGGGGTTGGAGGGGGAGGGGGAGCAGGAGCAGCACCAGCTCCATCAACAGAAACTTGAGTCTCTAATGAGCACTTTTCTTCACCTGCCTACTGAAGAACCCACCCAGCAGCAGCAGGACATGGAGCAGGACCTCAACCAGCAGGTGGTGGCATACTTGGACTGCACCCTGTGACTCCAGATCCAAGATCCCCTAGAATACCAGGCAGCCATCTTGAATTGTGGTCACGACTGGGCGAGTTTTCCCTGGGCAAGATTTACTGCCGGCCAGTAATGTGGCATCAGAGTGGATGTTTATTGCGGAGGGTGGCATAGTTACCCCCAAATAAAACTCACCTTTCAGCACAAAATGTTGAGAGAATAACCTCAGACGTGGATCAACCAGGATTTCCAGACACAGGTGTCTGATACAACAGACTAAATCATTTTGGCAGTAATGATCTGACTGTAGTGTCATTGTAACAAATGGCCTGTTATTTCTGCCCAGGTGCTGCTGCCATGATTCTGATGCTGTCACCCGCCTAATGCCACACGCCTGTTGCCTCTACTACCATATGCCCCTACTGTGATCTGTCATCATCTTGTACTTTTACTGCCACTGCTGTTGCCCCACTCCACTCTGTTCTGGGGCCACTATTGTGACTATTCATGCAGTTGCCATCCTCACCACCCTGTTCCAGGGCAACTATTGATATTCTTCATGCTGTTGCCACCCTCATCAGTCTGTTTCAGGGCCACTATTATGACTCGTCATGCGTTTGCCATCCACCCAACTCTGTTACGGGGCCACTATTGTCTGCTATGGGGCCACTAGTTTCCCTGTTTGGGCATGTTGACATCACCGTTTTTTTTTTCTGTTGTTCTGTCAGAAGAACAGAAAATAACAAAAATATTGTGTTCTGTCATTCGAGCATCCAGAAGGCCTCTATCACAAGTTTAATATTTTGCATCAGGATTCAATCATGATTTGGAAGCCAAAAACAGGAGGCATAGTTACATAGTTACATAGTTAATACGGTTGAAAAAAGACATAAGGCCATCAAGTTAAAACATGGGATAGGTGGGGACGCTAATCCCAGAAGGAAATTAAACTAAGATTTCTACACGTTTTCATAAGCATTAACCTCTTACGGACGCAGGGCGTACAGGTACGCCCTAGCGTCCTGGTACTTAAGGAGGCGGTGCAAGGGGGGGAATTGCAGGTAGACCGCTGTGCAGGTGGCGGTGCAGGAGGGGGAATTGCAGTTGGTGCAGCGGGTGGGCAGTGTGGGAGGCAGGCTGTGCGGCAGGTGGATTTAAAAAAAAAAAAAAAACATATCACTGAATAAAAATTAAAAAAATAAAATACACTACACATATTAGGTCCGCGTCCATAAAAATCTGCTCTATAAAAATATCACATGACCTAACCCCACACGCAAATACCGTTAAAAAAATGCAAAAAAAGTGTAATACCAAGTGATAAAAAAGGTGTATACCTCCCAAAATAGTATCAATAAAACCGCCATCTCATCCCGCAAAAAATGAGCCCCTATGTAAGACAATCTCCCAAAAAAATACAAAAATATGGCTCTCAGACTATGGAGACACTAAAACTTTATTTATTTTTTCTAAAATGCTCTTATTGTGTTAAAGTAAAATACATTTAAAAAAAGTATACATATTAGGTATCGCCGTGTCTGTAAAAAACTGCTCTATAAAAATATAACATGATATAACCCCTCAGGTAAATACCGTAAAAATAAAATAAAAATAATGTAAAAATTTTTTTTGTCACCTCACATATCAAAAACTGTAATAGCAAGCGATTAAAATAGTGCCAATCAAACCGTCATCTCATCCCACAGAAAAATGACACCCCACATAGGACAATCGCCCCAAAAAATTTAAAAATATGGCTCTCAGACTATGGAGACATTAAAACATGATTTTTTTTGTTTCAAAAATGATATTATTGTGTAAAACTTAAATAAATAAAAAAAAGTTAATATTGTGTATTGGGGCGTCCATAAAAACCTGTTCTATAAAAATAACACATGACCTAACCCCTCAGGCGAACACAGAATTTTTTTTTTTAAATATCGTGTCAAAAATCATTTTTGTCACCTTACATCACAAAGTGTAATAGCAAGCGACCAAAATGTCATATGCACCCCAAGATAGTGCCAATCAAACCATCATCTCATCCCGCAAAAAATTAGCCCCTACATAAGACAGTCGCCCAAAAAATACAAATATGGCTTTCAGAATGTGGAGACACTAAAAAATTATCTTTTTCAAAAATGCTTTCTTATGAAAAACTGAAAAAAAAGCCCCAAAAAGTAGTCATATTTGGTTTTGTCGCCTCTGTAACAACCTTCTCTATAGAAATAGTACAAAATCTAACCTGTCAGATCAACGATGTAAATAACAAAAAATAAAAACGGTCCCAAAACAGCTATTTTTTTGCAAATTTTCCATTTTAATCAATTTTTCCAGTAAAAAAGCATGGGTTACCAGCCAATCAAAACTCAATATTTATTGCCCTGATTCTGTAGTTTTCAGAAACACCCCATATGTGGTCATAAACTACTGTACAGGCACACGGAATGGCGTAGAAGGAAGGGAACGCCATATGGTTTTTGGAAGGCAGATATTGCTGGACTGGTTTTTTGACATCATGTCCCATTTGAAGCCCCCCTGATGCACCCCTACAGTAGAAACTCCAAAAAAGTGACCCCATTTTGGAAACTACGGGATAAGGTGGCAGTTTTGTCTGTACTATTTTAGGGTAAATATTATTTTGGTTGCTCTATATTACACTGTTTTTGAGGCAAGGTAACAAAAAATAGAAATTCTGAAATTTCATCTCCATTTGCCAATAACTCTTGTGGAACACCTAAAGGGTTAAAAAAAGTTTGTAAAATCAGTTTTGAATACCTTGAGGGGTGTAGTTTCTTAGATGGAGTCACTTTTATGGAGTTTCTACTCTAGGGGTGCATAGGAGGGCTTCAAATGGGACATGGTGTCAAAAAACCAGTCCAGCAAGATCCGCCTTCCAAAAACCATATGGCGTTCCCTTCATTCTGTGCCATAAAGCAGTTTATGACTACATATGGGGTATTTCTGCAAACTTCAGAATCAGGGCAATAAATATTGAGTTTTGTTTGGCTGTTAATAATTGCTTTGTCACTGGAATAAATGGATTAAAATGGAAAATTTTCCAAAAAATCGAAATTCAGAAATGTTATCTCCATTTGCCATTAACTCTTGTGGAAAACCTAAAGGGTTAACAACATTTGTAAAATCAGTTTTAAATACCTTGAGGGGTGTTGTTTCAAGAATCGGGTCATTTTTGGGTGGTTTCTATTATGTAAGCCTCACAAAGTGACTCCAGACCTGAACTGGTCCCTAAAAAGTGGGTTTTTGAAAATTTCTGAAAAATTTCAAGATTTGCTTCTAAACTTCTAAGCCTTGTAACGCCCTAAAAAATGAAATGGCATTCCCAAAATGATCAATACATGAAGTAGACATATTGGGAATGTAAATAAATAACTTTTTTTGGCATTACTATGTATTATAAAAGTAGAGAAATTGAAACTTTGAAAATTGCTAATTTTTCAAAAATTATCTTAAATTTGGTATTTTTTTATAATATACAATATGTATATTAGTACAATATGTGTACAATATGAGTACAATATGTGACGAAAAAAACAATCTCAGAATGGCCTGGATAAGTAAAAGCATTTTAAAGTTATCACCACATAAAGTGACACTGGTCAGATTTGCAAAAAATGCCCAGGTCCATAAGGTGAAATAAGGCTGCATCCTTAAGGGGTAAATGTTGTTTACTTTTAAGGATTCATCTAAACCCTTTTTAAAACTGTCCACCGTTCCTGCTGTGACCACGTCCCGAGGAAGTTTATTCCACAGATTCACAGTTCTTACAGTAAAGAAGCTTTGACGCTTCTGGGGACTGAACTTTTTATTCTCCAGTCGGAGGCAGTGCCTCCTTGTCTTTTGAGGGCATTTTGCATGGAACAGTTTTTCACCATATCTTTTTTTATGGTCCATTTATATATTTTTTATTTTTTAATCATGTACCCCCTTAGACGTCTCTTCTCAAGACTAAATAAATTTATTATTTACATTTTTCTTCCTAACTAAGACCCTCCATGCCGCTTATCAGTTTAGTCGCTCTCCTCTGTACTTTTTCCAGCTGAAGAGCGTGCTTCCTATTGACTGGTGCCCAGAACTGAACTGAATATTCCAGATGAGGCCACACCAATGCTTTGTAAAGTGGTAATATTACATACCTGCCCCACGAGTCCATACCTTGTTTAATGCATGACAATATCCTAGTGGATAGAAGCAGCTGATTGACATTGTATGCTGTTATTCAATCTACGATCTACAAGGACACCCAAATACTTCTCTAAAAGTGACTCCCCCAGTGTTACATACCCTGTGTCATATGAAGCACAGAGATTATTACTACCAAGATGCATAACTTTACATTTATCCACATTGAAACTCATTTGCCAAGTTGATGCCTAATCACTCAGAATGTTCAGGTCAGCTTGTAGTTTATGGACATCTTCCATAGACTGTACAGTACTACATAGCTTAGTGTCATCTTCAAAAATAAAAATGGTGCTATTAATCCTGTCCTCAATATCAATAATAAATAAATTAAATAATAGAGGAACCAGCACTGAACCTTGGGGTACACCACTTATAACCCCGGACCATTCTGAATAGAAATCAATGACCACAACTCTCTGGACACGGTCCTTCAGCCAGTTTTCAATCCAATTACAAACTATACTTTCCAAGCCTATAGGTCTATAATTACCTGTGGAGGACCTAGATCCTTTTTTGACTATGGGCACCACATTTGCCTTGCGCCAATCACTCGGGTCTGTACCAGTACCTAGAAAATCTTTAAAAATTATAAACAGGGGCACAGCAATGACTGAACTGAGCTCTTTAAGCACTTTTGGGTATAATCCATCTGGAACCAGAGCCTTGTTCACATTTATCTTATTTAACTTACCTTGGACCATATCTACAGTTAGCCAATTGAGTATATTACTATATGTACTAACAGCCCCAGCACTACAGATATCAGCTCCTTTCTCTTCTTTTATACAAACAGGTCTAAAAATAAAAAAATTGTAATTCTGCCTTTTCCCTATCTTCAGTGACTAACCCCCCTTTACCATTATTTAGGGGACATATCTGCTCAGACCATGGTTTTTTGACCATTTTGTGCTTAATGAATTTTTTTGGAGTTTGTTTTGCTCTCTTTTTCTAGCTGCTGTTGTTTTTTTTTTTTACTTTTTTTGCTAATTTTATCTCCTTTTTACAGATTTTATTAAGCCCTTTGTAAACGTCAAATGCTACAGCTGACCCCTCAGATTTGTCTTTTTTAAATGCCCTTTTTTTGTCTTTTATTGCCCTTTTTACTCTAGCTGTTAGCTATGGGGGTTTAATTGTAGCCGTTTATATTTGTTACCTAAAGGAATAAAAAATGTTTCCCTCAACCCAGGGAAATTAGCCTTTTTAAAATTCAGTGTCTTTGCTCTACCTGACAGAGTTTGCTTCTTATAGTGTAGGGGGAATATCATTATATTGTGGTCACTATTACCTAGTGTTTCTTGAACAGTAACATTTCCAAGAAGCTCTGCATCATTAGAAATTACCAGATCCAACAGAGCATTGTCCCTAGTGGGAGCTTCTACAAACTGGCCATAAAGTGGTCCTGTAGCAAGTTAAGGAATCTTCTCCCCTTTGCTGCTGAGGCAGCATCCATGACCCCAGTCAATGTCTGGGAAGTTAAAATCTCTCATTATAACCACTGTGCCAACCTGTGCAGCCCACTCTATTTGGTTATACAGTTGCGTTTCTATCTCCTCTGGTATGTTAGGGGGTCTATAGATTACACCAAGTATTATTTTTTGAGTTTTTATATTCCTTTGAAATTCCACCCATAAGGTTTCAACATCCTTACCATTCGCACCCACAATTGCCGCTTTCACTCTTGTTTTCATATCACTCCTCGCATACAAGCACACGCCACCGCCTATTCTATTGGTGTCTATCGCCTATCCTAAATAGTGTAAAACCCTCAATATTTACAGCTAAGTCATGTGAAGAGTCCAAGCATGTCTAAGCCATACCCACTACATCTATGTGTTATTCTAGTACCATAGCCTCCAGCTCCCCCGTTTTGCTAGTTTCTAGCATTTGTGAAAATGCATTTGAAATTATTATTACTTGTAAAGTGAATATCGGGGATTTTTGGGTTACCTTGGTTGATGTTTGCATGTAACAGGTTCTTGTTACCACTACCAGCAGTTCTATTTTTCATCGGTGTATAGTTCTGCCCAGGCTTCTTCCTACTTTCCTCACTAACCCCAGCTCCCACTAAATCCCCACTGTCCCCTCCTATATCCCACTCTCTATTTACACTATCTACCCCTTTATTAGTATGATCCCCCACCCTCCCCAGGATCCTAGTTTAAAAGCTCCTCCAGTCACGCAAATATTTCCATCACATGTTACTGTATCTCTGTTTTGGACCCACTCCTGTTTTTTCCTTACCAATGCTGACCAAATGCTGACAAAAAACTGTGAAGGCGGATGATCAGAGTACAGGATCCACTTTTTTGAGGGCTGTGATGTGGACACAGCCTTACTGCTGACACCCTTCCCATTGTCATAGGGCCACTACTTGAATTTTGGGGCACTGCACAGTTAAGTCCACTGCCTATAATTAGACCTGACGCTAACATTGACCAGTAAGGCACACTTCTGTTATTTGGTCAGTTATTTCCATCACTTATTGTGAAGCAAATTTAGGAGCCAAGCTTACTCTTGGATTAGCTATCATGAATAGATCTGAACCTTGTTAGCCCAGCTACACTTAGGGTACTTTCACACTAGCGTTTTGGATTCCGTTTCAGATCAGTTCAGCCCCAATGCATTCTGAATGGATAAGGATCAGTTCAGAATGCATCAGTTCAGCTCTGTTCCGCCTCTATTCTGTTTTGAAGGCAGACACCAAAACGCAGCATGCAGCATTTTGGTGTCCGTCTGAAGAGACGGAGCCTAACGGATCCGTTTTTAATTACAATGTAAGTCAATGGGGACGGATACGTTTTTAATGACACAATATGGTGCATTTGAAAACGGATCCGTTCCCCATTGACTTTCAATGTAATTCAAAACGGATCAGTTTTGGACTTTGTCATTTTTCTTTAAAACTAATGCAAACGGATCCGTTCTGAACGGATACAAACGTTTGCATTATAGGTGCGGATCCGTCTGTGCAAATAAACAGACGGATCCGCCCCAACGCATGTGTGAAAGTACCCTTATCTGCGATTCTCTCCCCATACGCAGGTATGGGTGTCAGGCTTCTTCACTCCTTCCCGCTGCTGCTGACAGGCACCGGCAGTGGGGTTCTTAGCTGTGGTCTGAATCCCTGCCACCAGCATTTCCCTCCTGGGTCTGAGCAGAGCTTGCGCTCTGGCTCAGAGTTCCTTGTATGTATTTAGGGTGTGTGTAGGCGTGTCTCTCCTCCCTTTGTGAGGCACCGTGAGCACGCCCTCTATCTTCCCCTGCCTATGGCTGGTCTGCAGGAGGTATTTAAAGGTGCCTCCTTCTACAGCAAGGCACCTAAGCAACTTGGGTTCCTGGCTAGTCTAGTTTCCTGTTTGTGCTAAAAGTGTTCTGTCGGTTCGTGTCATTCTGTGTACAGGCTTTGCCTGATTGCCGCCTTTCCTGACCCTGATGTATAATTAAGGACTTTGCCTGATTGCTGCATGCTCTGACTTCTGCCTTCGTATCCTGACTACACCTCCATCGGATCAGTCTCTGGCCTCCCAGCATCCACTGGGTGTATTGTGTCACCTGGAGGTGAGTCCAGTGGGTTGACATTTTGGTCCCGATTCCCTCAATTCCCCTCTGAGGTAGCACCTGGTACTCCCCTCAGGAAAGTTTCTCCTCACAGAGGTATCGTGTGAAGAATAGGGGAGGGTTCTTAGACATTGTCCTCAGAAGGAGTTGGTCACGTGGGACAGCGAGTTCCTATCCGCTGTTCATAACACACCTGTTCTGTGGTTTTAACCCGCACCTGGTTTGAGCTAACAATAACTGACCAAATAAGTAAAGTATGAACTAAGCCTAATAGTTACTCATAGTCATTCTACTTCTAACAGAAGGGATTTAAACTAAAGAGTTATTGGGACACCTGTAGGGGAGCACAGCGTTTTGTTTTGTTTTTTCCCTTTACTGAAGGATGTTTTTTGTTTAGCTAAAGGTTAGCTAGCAATGTTGGTGGCTTGCACGATAGTGCACACATCCATATATGTGACCTGTCATTCCAACGCACAATAACTGTTTCCAGAAAGGACTAGCCATGCATGTTGCTGCACTGTACAATTATGTACACCAGGATACATTCTCCCTAAAATTTAACTGCAGGCCAGAGTAGACCTGATTTAACACACTTTATGACGAAGTAATTCGGATAAAAGCAAATATGTTTGAAAAATTTTGTGAAGTGATCGAATTTTTGCAAACTTCACTCATCTCTAATCACAGTTAATACATTATTAGATAAAAAAGGAATATCCTCAACCTTAAAATGCATTACTATATTAGGGTACTTTTACACTAGCGTTATTCTTTTCCGGTATTGAAATCAGGGGAAGGGTCTTAATACCGGAACAAAATGCATCAGTTGTGTCCCATTGCATTCTGAATGGAAAGCAATCCGTTCAGTATGCATCAGGATGTCTTCTGTTCCGTCCCTTGTACGGTATTTGACCGGACAAAATACCAGAACACTACCGCACTTGACGGATCTGGCATTAATTTCCATTGAAATGTATTAATACCGGATCTGGTATCAAGTGTTCTGGAAATTGCTGTATCGCCGGATACGGTTTTCCGGTCTGCGCATGTGCAGTTCTTTCTAGCTTTGAAAAAATTTAATACCGGATCCATTTTTCCAGATGATACCGGAAAGACGGATCCAGTATTTTAATGCAAAAGTCTACCGGATCTGAAAGAAAAAAAAAGATATCCATTTGCATACGGATTTCCGAATCCGGCAGGCAGTTCCAGCAACGGAACTGCCTGCCAGATTCTTCTAACACTAGTGTGAAAGTACCCTGACTTAGAATTTGTGTCCTGCATATTCATATTAGCACCTACAACATGGCTAAATGCAGTGGTACTTAAATTTCTAAACGCAGAACATTAGTTTCTTCAGTAATACTAAAACATTGCTTCTTTGGATCTCTATAGAGGATGCTCAGTCCCAGAGGAAGAATCAGCAGCAGTAAAATAATTAATTTTAAGCAGTATGCATGGCTATATTCTATATTCACACCAACTTTGTAAGGTGAGTGCCTCTTTTTTAGCAACTAATACATAACCTGCATTTTTCTTTTACTGAGATCCTTATATTTTTTACTTATTTAGTTCCTTCCTGTGTAAAAAGGTCTTCTGGAACTTCACTGCACGTTCCTTCCTGGTCTAGGTTTACCTGTGCAGACTTTGGCCAATTTTTTTGTCCAAAAACCATTTTAAATAATATGTTTATATGGTCTGTGATCCGATTAATAAAATGGAACTATCTGAGGGGGGAGCTTGGTGGCGCTTTTAGAGAGATGCAGTGTCAGACTGGCCCACCAGAGTATTAGAGAATCTTCCCGTTGACCAGGCTCGGATGCCATTGTGTGTCCCAAAGGTCCAGAGGAATAAAAAAATGTGAGACTGCCTTTGGAACCAATAACTTTCCATTATGAGCTATTTCTTTGAATCAAAATCTATTAGACTTTGTGGATCACATGGTGCTTGGGCCCCGAGTATAATTTCATCTGGTACACCCAAGGAACCTCATTCCAACCCTGGAGAATGCAAAACCTTGGAGCCCTATGGTATATAGCTCTGTAACAGCTCATATAAATGATACTCACCTTTTAATTCTCTCTAAGGATCTCCAAGGGTGCAAGATCTTTTCCCAATCTTTCTTTCAGAACTGTTCCCTTCTATGCATCAAACAAAAGTTGGTCCGCTTTTGAGGCACAGCTCGCCTCCTCTCCTTTGGCTGCAAGCACTTGAGCACAGCAGACCTCAGGCAGAACTAACCTTACATCTCCATCCTCCCATGTTCAACTCTTTGACTCTCTCCAAACAAAGCAGAGAGGGGGCTCAAAACAGCCTGTTGCAACATCCCCACTACCTTTTCCTAACAACAGACCTTAAAATAGAAAGAAACTCGCCAACCTGATGCTTTTATCCAACCCATACTGTGCATTGGCGCTATACTTTGATTTATCAATGACTTCTTTTGGTAAAGGCACAAATTCCTCCCAGTTATTCAAACTGTCTGTGTCAAATCAAGTACGGGGGAGGGGGGGATTCCTGGTTCTAAGAGACAATAATATGCATGTCTCCTCTACAGTGGAAGAAGATACATCTGAATACCTTCCTATTGCATTCCAAATTTTGCATAGTTTTCTAAACCTTTGCATAACTTTAGACCTATAAAACAAGATATTCACTGAATTGGAAGAGATTTTAGTGCCCCACCAGGAGTTAAAAACTTTATCTTGTAAATCAGTAAAGCACAACATGTCACATTTCTATACGGAGAAAAGCCCGTGCAACATATGGCAATGTCAGCATGGAACAGATCATAACTACACGTTTTTCTCTTCACTAATTCTGTGATGTTCTCAAATTGATTATTTCTCACTGACAAGCAGAATCTTCTCTTGGCATTTGAATCCAAAGTTGGGATCATATCATGGTCTATCAAAGTCCCAGGAACAATTTCTTTCACTGAACAGTTTATTTTTTTTTCCTTCAATACCTGGCACCTTAATGAATACATCCTCTCTCGCACTAGCCCAGAAGGATTGGCTCCAAAACCTCCTCTCTGAATTTTTAGAATTGAACTCATCTACTAATGATGCATCCTTCTTGCAGAATTCCTATAATGCAGTAATTTCCTTCAAAATGAAGGAAATGCATGATCATGCATATAGAACACTACAACTCTATTGGAAAGAAATCTTGTGCGGGTCATAGCATGTATCGTTCCTGAGATATTTCCAAAAAATGCAAATATGACCTATATTAGCTAATAAAAGCCTGCAGGTCTTTCTCTTCATATCCCAACTGCCATACACATGGTCACATGTCCATTATCAGCCAATAGAAGCTCGTAGGTCCTAAGTCACCACATACACACAGTTTCAGTGTTAAGGGGTG
The DNA here is from genome assembly GCA_033119425.1 of Bufotes viridis. Classification (NCBI taxonomy): domain Eukaryota; kingdom Metazoa; phylum Chordata; class Amphibia; order Anura; family Bufonidae; genus Bufotes; species Bufotes viridis. The sequence continues at coordinate 388,125,711 of CM065591.1, forward strand.
GGGGGACTGTGCAGTTCACTGCTATGAGGGATACTGTCGATATCTTTTAACGACACACACAAACATTAAGTGAAATAGATTAAATATACCCGTGCGAAGCCGGGTACTTCTGCTAAGCTGCGGCTTGTGACTGAGAATGCTGGCACTGAGTGCTGGCTGTAGCTAAGAATGCTGGCACTGACTGGTGGCTGAGTCTCAGACTGCTGGCACTGACTGGTGGCTGTGGCTGAGACTGCTGGCACTGAATGGTGGCTGAGACTGGTGGCTGTGGCTCCCACTGTTGGCACTGACTGCTGGCTGTAGCTAAGAATGCTGGCACTGACTGGTGGCTGACACTGGTGGCTGTGTCTCAGACTGCTGGCACTGACTGGTGGCTGTGGCTGAGACTGCTGGCACTGAATGGTGGCTGAGACTGGTGGCTGTGGCTCCCACTGTTGGCACTGACTGCTGGCTGTGGCTGAGAGAGCTGGCTGCGGCTGAGACTGCTTGCACTGACTGATGGCTGTGGCTCTGACTGCTGGCACTGACTGATGGCTGAGACTGGTGGCTGTCGTTGGTGGCCAAGACTGTTGGTTGTAGCTGAGAGTTCTGGCACTGACTGGTGGCTTTAAATGAGACTGCTAGCTGCAGCTGGTGGCTGAGACTGCTTGCACTGACTGATGGCTGTGGCTATAACTGGTTCGTGTGGCTGGTGGCCCAGACTTGTGGCTGTGGCTGAGATTGCTGGCACTGACTGGTGGCTGTGGCTGAGACTGCTGGCACTGAGTGCTGGCTGTAGCTGAGAATGCTGGCACTGACTGGTGGCTGTGGCTAGTGACCGAGACTGGTGGCTCAGACTGTTGGCTGGCTGCGGCTGAGACTGCTTGTACTGACTGATGGCTGTGGCTCTGACTGGTGCATGTGGCTGGTGGCTGAGACTACTGGCACTGACTGCTGGTTTTGAGACTGCTGGTAGCGACTGGTAGGTCAGACTGCTGGCAGAGGCTCCTCTCTATATGACTGATAGTGCTATGACTGATGAACAGAAATGGCGGCTAGTAGGTCAGACTGCTGACAGGGGCTCCTCTCTATATGGCTGATAGTGGTGTGACTGACTGAAATGGCGGCGCTCTTCCTCTATATATAGCTTATAGTGATGTGACTAACTGAAATGGCCACGCTCCGATGTGCTTGCTGGCGCGGGCAGTGCGAGGGCTGCAGCAAATGATTATTTTAGTAATCGAGTATTCTACACAATATTTTGATGATTGATCGAGTACTCTAATAAGAAAAAATGAATTAATAGACTGTTTTACTTTATAAAAACTCATCAGACCCCCAGCCATCAGTCCCCAACACCCTTTGTTCCCCCCTGTGCGATCAGCCCAACTGCATCAGTTGCCCCCCAGTGCCATCAGCTCTGTTCCCCCCAGTGCCATCAGCTCCACTATCCCCCAGTGCCATCAGCTCCACTATCACCCAGTGCCATCAGCTCCACTATCCCCCAGTGTCATCAGCTTCCACCCCAGTGCCTTCAGCTCTCCCCCACCCCAATTCCTTCATCTCCACTCCCCCAGTGCCATAAACCCCTCCATGCCATCCATTGCCATGTCCCCTACTCCCCCCCCCCAGTGCCTCCATGCCATTCATTGCCATGGGATGTCCCCCACTGCCATCAGATAAGCCCCTCTATGCCCTGTCCCCAACTCCCCCAGTGACATCAGATCAGCCCCTCCATGCCATTGTCCCCCCCTTTCCTTGTGCCATCTGCCATTCAATGCCATCCATTGCCATATCCTCCTCCCTCAGTGCCTCCATGCCATCCATTGCTATGTCCCCCTCCCCCAGTGCCTCCATGCCATCCATAGACATGTCCCCTTTCCTCAGTGCCTCCATGCCATCCATTTTCATGTCCCCCTCCCCCAGTGCCTCCATGCCATCACGGCAGTAAAACAGCACCCTGCACAGTGGCCTGCACACAGAGTCCCTTATTGTTTCATGGTACAATGAGCTCTTCTTGCCTGCTATCAGCCCAGCTTTGTGAATGGGAGCGCACCCTTTCTCTGTACACTCCCATGCCATGCGTTCCAGGGTAGAGGAGTGATGCAGGACATCAAGTGTTACAGGGATGCTGTGCTATAGAGGGTACAGGCAGTCAAAGGGTGGCCAGCAATAAGATAAGCTGCACTTAGTCCAGCAGCAGGCAATTCCCGCCCTCACCCCAACAGGGAGCTCCTCTTGCCTGCTATCTGTGAATCGGAGTGCACAGTGTACACACTGATGCCATGCGCTCCCATTCACAGATAGCAGGCAAATGGAGCTCCCTGTAGGGGAGAGGTATTGTCTGCCGCTGGGTGAAGTGCAGGTTATCATAGTAACATAGTAACATAGTACATTAGGCCGAAAAAAGACATCTGTCCATCCAGTTCGGCCTGTCATCCTGCTAGTTGATCGGAAGGCAAAAAAAAAACTGTGCGGTAGAAGCCAATATTCCCCACTTAAGGGGAATAAAAAATTCCTTCCCAACTCCAATCAGGCAATCAGAAGAACTCCCTGGATAAACGACCCATCTCTAGTAGCTATAGCCTGTAATATTATTACACTCCAGAAATACATCCAGGCCCCTCTTGAATTCCTTTATTGTACTCACCATCACCACCTCCTCAGGCAGAGAGTTCCATAATTTCACTGCTCTGACTGTAAAGAATCCTCTTCTATGTTTGTGTACAAACCTTCTTTCCTCCAGACGCAGAGGATGCCCCCTCTTCACAGTCACAGTCCTGGGGATAAATAGATGATAGGAGAGATCACTGTACTGACCCCTGATATATTTATACATAGTTATTAGATCTCCCCTCATTTGTCTTTTTTCTAAAGTTAATAACCCTAATTTTGATAATCTTTCGGGGTACTGTAGTTGCCCCATTCCAGTCGTTACCTTAGTTGCCCTCCTCTGAACCTTCTCCAGCTCTGCTATGTCTGTCTTGTTCGCAGGAGCCCAGAACTGTACACAGTACTCCATGTGTGGTCTGACTAGTGATTTGTAAAGTGGTAGGACTATGTTCTCATCACGGGCGTCTATGCCCCTTTTGATGCAACCCATTATCTTGACGATAGCTTCCTGACACTGGTTTTTGCAGCTTAGTGTGCTGTTTATTAAAATTTCTAGATCCTTTTCATGTCAGTGTTTTACCATTTAGTATGTACGGGTTACTTGCATTATTCCTTCCCATGTGCTTAACATTACATTTGTCAGTGTTAAACCTCATCTGCCACTTATCTGCCCAAGCCTCCAATCTATTCAGATCCCTCTGTAGCAGTATATTGTCCTCTTCAGTGTTAATTACTTTACACAGTTGAATGTCATCTCCAAAAATTTATATTTTAGTTTGCAAGTCTTCTACAAGATCATTAATAAATATATTGAAAAGAATAGGGCCCAGTACTGACCCCTGAAGTACCCCACTGGTGACAGTTACCCAACCTGAGTGTGTACCATTAATAACCACCCTCTGTTTTCTGTCACTCAGCCAGTTACTTACAGACTTACAGACATTTTCTCCCAGTCCGAGCATCCTTATTTTATATACTAACCTTTTATATGGTACAGTGTCAAGTGCTTTGGAGAAGTCCAGAAATACGACATCCATTGATTCGCCGCTGTCAAGTCTAGAACTTACCTCCTCATAGAAACTGATTAAATTCGTTTGGCATGACCGTTTCCTCATGAAGCCATACTGATATGGAGTTATTTGCTTATTTCCGTTGAGATCCTCTAAGATAGCATCTCTCAGAAAACCTTCAAACCGTTTCCCCACAACAAATGTTAAACTTACTGGCCAGTTTCTGGGCTCTGTTTTTGGACCCTTTTTGAATATTGGCACCACATTTGCTATGCGCCAATCCTGTGAAACATTCCCTGTCAGCACAGAGTCCGTAAATATCAGAAATAAGGGTCTGGCTATGGCATTACTTAATTCCCTTAGGATACGGGGGTGTATGCCATCTGGTCCTGGCAATTTGTCTATTTTAATCTTTTTAAGTCGCTGTTGTACTTCTTCTTGGGTCAGACAGGACACTTTTAATGAGGAATTTATTTTTACATTCAGCATTTCATCCTCAGTAAATACATTGGAGAAAAAAATATTTAACATCTTTGCTTTCTCCTTGTCGCTCTCTGCAACTCCCCCCTCATTACTCTTTAAAGGGCCGACACCTTCAGATTTGTACTTTTTTACATTTACATAATTGAAGAACATTTTAGGGTTAGTTTTACTCTCTTTGGCAATTAGTCTCTCGGTCTCTAGTTTGGCCGCTTTTATTTGTTTTTTACATGTTCTATTTTTTTCATTATAGTTTTTTTAGTGCTTCCTCGCTACCCTCCTGTGTGATTTATATGCTTTATTTTTGTCATTTATTGCTTTCTTTACATTTCTATTTATCCACATTGGTTTCTTTTTGTTCCTTAACCTTTTATTCACATACGGTATGTACCTCTCACAATGAGATTTTAGGATGCTTTTAAAGATATCCCATTTTGTGACTGTATTTTTGTTTTTGAGGACTTTGTCCCAGTTAGTTAGGCCTATGGCCTTGCTTAGTTGGCTAAATTTAGCTTTTTTGAAGTTTGGTAACATAGTAACATGGTATATAAGACTGAAAAAAGACATTTGTCCATCCAGTTCGGCCTGTTTCCTGGTATTTGTGTTCCTCCCCGTAGAAATGCTCTTTTGAATGATAATTGGAAGGTTATTACTTTATGGTCACAATTTCCCAGGTGTTCCCCAACCTGCACATCTGTTGTCCTGTCAGGTCTATTGGTTAATACTAAGTCCAGAATGGCTGTCCCTCTAGTCGGGTCCTGAACCAGTTGGAAAAGGTAATTGTCTTTGGTTATTGCCAAGCACCTGTTTCCTTTATGCAATGTACAGCTTTCAGTTTCCCAGTCTATATCTGGGTAGTTAACCACCTCAGTATGATTTGCGGCCTCGTTTATCTCGTTTAGTAATAGATTTTCTGTGGACTCTGGTATATTAGGTGGCTTATACTAAACTCCTATTAGTAATTTATTATTGTTTTTGGCTCCATGTATGTCTACCCACAGTGACTCCACATGTTCATGTCCCTCACTCATATCTTCTCGGACTGTGGACTTTAGATAGGACTGTACATAAAAGCAGACCCCTCCCCCTCTCTGGTTTTGATGATCTTTTCTAAACAGACTGTAACCCTGTACATTAACTGCCCAGTCATAGCTATCATCCAGCCATGTCTCAGGTATTCCCACTATATCATAGTCCCCCTCACACATCACTAATTCCAGTTCCCCTGTTTTGTTAGTCAGGCTTCTGACATTAGTGTACATATTGCTGGACACCCTTTCAGTGCTGGTGCCCTGGAGCGCACGGCATCAGTGTGTTCAGAGACGCCGTGCGCCCCCATTCACCGATAGCAGGCAAAAGGAGCGCATGCTGGTGTGGTTGGTCCGGGCGGCGTGTGGTGTGGCGCTGGCAGCGTTCCTGAGACATTCCCAAAAAATGTATTAGCCAATAGGAGCTCCCATTCTAGCTGCCATTCACACAGTCACATGACCCTTATCCAATAGAAACTAGTAGGTCCTTCAGTCTTGACATACACAGTTACACCAGGTTTCTATAATGACTCAGCCATTTTTATTCACTGTTAGAGGTCCCTGTTAAGGGGCCATGGTGCTGTGCAGGTCACTGTTAAAGTATAACTGTCACATTTTTTTTTTTTTTACTATTGGATTCTGGTGATTAATATTACCTTATTGGCCCTGTTTTAATTTCTGATTCTTAAATAAATAACCCCTAAAAGCCACCTAAAAGTCCCCAGTATTGGCTATATTTACCTGAGATAAAATCATGTTGCTATGCCCCTTCCGTCTACCAGATAGAGGACGGAGCACGCTGCGTGCACTGGGAACTGATAGTGAGTCAGCATTGTAAGGGAATGTATAAAAAGCCAGGTTCTTCCTGACAGGAGATAACAGTGCTGGGCTGTGTGTGTGAACTTCTCCACATGTCTGTGCTTGGCAGACACTCCCTTAGCAGTTCTGGAGAATATACAGCTCAGAGAAGATATGGGGCTGCTCAGTGTATAAATGACAGCCTTATCTGATAAGAGGAGAGCTTGTAGGAGAACTACAGGCTTCAGCCAGACCTGGGAACTTCACTGCAAGACCCCCGTATACAGAGCTGGTCTTCACTAACTTCACTGCAGGTGTCCTATGGATTAGCCTCAGGGCTGAGGGCAGCCATTTTAACAGAATAGTGAAATTGCAGTTTTATGCAGACTGGTTGCTAAGGGCTGAATCTTATTAAATAAGGGGTAAGTAAGTCTAATAGTTATTGATTCAGGAATATTATCATATTAGTAACTACATATATGAAAACTGAAATTTGGGTCTAAATGTGACAGTTATCCTTTAAGGGGCGAGGTGCTATGAATGTCACATTTTAAAGGGGAAGGGTGCTGTGGAAGTCATATATTAAAGGGACAGGGTGCGGTGGAGGTAAGGGCCGCTGTGGGTAGTCACTGTTAAAGGGGTGATGTGCTGTGGATGTCATTGCCAAGGGGGCAGGCCTCTGTGGAGATTACTGTTAAGGGGTCAGGCTGCAGTTAAAATCAGTGCTAAGGAGGTGGGCTGCTGTGGAGGTCAATGTCAAGGTGCGAGGACGGGACGCTGTGGAGAACACTGTTATCGGGGTGGGACCTCTGAAGGTCAGAGTTAATGGGGTGGGGCACTGAGGAGGTCACTGTTAAAAGGGCTGGCTGTTGACGAGGTCAAAGTTAAGGGGGTGGGTTGCTGTGGAGGTCACTATTAAGGGGGAGGGGTGCTGTAGAGGTCACTGTTGTGGAGAACATTGTGGATATCTTTTAATCACACACACAAACATTAAATAGAATAGTCGAAAAATATACCCATGCTAAGTTGGGTCATCTAGCTAGTTCTTAATAAATCTTACTTTTGTTTCCTCCCCTATTAAAGTGCAAGAGGAGAAGAAAGCTATTCGTTCTCTTAAGCCTTATATTATGTTCACCAACAACATATTGTAACTCCACATCTGTTACAAGTATTTCATTTGGAGTCTGTGCAAGAGTACTGCTCCTGAGAGATCTTACAGGCTACTATTACACTTCCTAAACCAGATAAGCCACCAATGAACCAATTTCTTTAAACTATCGAGCTGAGCAGGTGTCATAACTGGCCAGTGACTGCTGTATAATACATTGCTTGAAAGGAAATGGGAAGCTTAATCCAAACGACTGATATCACTACAACTACATAAGGACACTCTGGTGGAATACCATAAAACACAACGGATACCGGGGGGCTTGAGATCACGTCTGCGTCCTACTCTATCCCCGGATAATACAGCATTCTGTGCCCATTTTGAACAGATCTCTAATAAATACTCTTTGGATCTGATACTTCTCAACATTAAATACTTACAAGAGGAAATACAAAAGTGCATAACGAAGATCCAGGAATTAGAAGCCCAACTTGTCAACAGTACCTCACCTATTGAGCTAAGGAAATTCAAAGAAAAAGTACAAGCACATTTGATCATACATGGTGCAGAAAAGGAGGTGAAAAGACAAAAATGGTACCGGGACTCAGATTACTCAAGAGGAAATATATACCATTGGCAGCAGCAGAAGGAACCACCGCACAGGAGACGAACAGTAAGAAGAGGACCAAGAGGCAGAGGATCAGCCATAGGAGATTCGGATTCTTCAGAGACACCATCTTTTTTAGGGATAGAAGAAAAAACTGCAACTCAAAGAGACATCGACCGTGGAGAAGAGGAAGCCGGAAACACCAAGCGCAATGACAACCATGGGCAATCAGAGGAAACCACCATATCGTCGCTACCCAGGGAAAAGGAGGACTTAGTAGTAAACATCTCTTCCCACACACTCTCACCGGCAGAAATCTCCCTTCTGAACAAAGGTACGTCATTTGTTCCATATTCTAAAATGAATTGGTTTACCTTTGACATTGAACTGAAAAAAATATTTCGTACACTGAGACTCAAAGCATTCTTTGAGAATAAAGGGACATTAGATCCTCAAAAAATTAAAGGCAGATCTCAAACATATATACTCAGTTTAAAAGAGTGTGGACTAAAGAAAAAAGTTATTTTACTCCACCCACTACGGACCACAGCATAGAGACATATATCAAAGTAGTCTCAGGACAAATTGACCAACTATAACATAACAAAGCACAAAACTTTACACAATGGAACTTACCTAGAGAAGAGGAAACAGCACTACATAACCTAAAACACAAAAATAATATCACGATCAAAACAGCAGACAAGGTAGGAGCCATAGTGGTACAAAACACCACTGACTACCTAAAAGAGTTAAAATGGCAGTTAGAAGACAGGAAAGTGTATGATTTACTACGAAGCAATCCAAAATTCATAATCATGGAAGAAATAAAGAAAGTATTACAGGAAGCCCTATCGAATAATATAATAGACCAAGATCTATTTAAATTCCTCACAGTGATACATCCAGTAACCCCGGTAATTTATTGCTTACCTAAAATCCACAAACGGCTAGTAGATCCCACGGGACGCTCTATAATATCAGCAAACGATTCCATACTGTCCCTGTTAGCGATATTCCTTGATAAAATGCTGAGACAGTTTGCCACCAATACCAAGTCTTACATACAAGACACAACTGACTTTCTAAAAAAGCTTCAAGAACTTGAAACCACTGAGGCAACCATTTTGGTTTCCCTTGACGTGGTAAGCCTATACACGTCCATTGCACACCAAAAAGGACTACAGGCCGTTAGAAATGCATTGGAAAAATCAACTTATCCTGTGGCTCTAATAACGTTTCTATTACAACTTCTTCAGATTGTATTAACCAAAAACTATTTTCTATTCGGTGACAAGTACTATATGCAGCGACGGGGGACCGCTATGGGTTCTAATGTAGCACAGACATATGAAAATATTTTTATGAATGACTTTGAGGAGGAAATCATTTACACAAACACCCTATTCATGTATACGCGATGTTGGTGGAGATACATTGATGATGTATTCACGATTTGGGAAGGTGATATAGCTACACTGCATGAATTTTTGACTGTCCTGGTGCTGATGCAGACTTGCAATTTACCATGATCTACTCCACAACAGAATTACAGTTTCTGGATGTCTCTGTAAAAAAAAACGGATCAAAATACACTGGTCACTGATTTATATGTCAAACCCACAGATAGGAACAACCTATTGCGCTTTGACAGTTTTCACCCTAGAAATCTGATTAACACACTCCCCAGGTCACAATTTATGAGAGTGAGACGGATAATTAACAATGAAACACTGTGCACCCAGAGAATGGGGGAAATGACAAAGAAATTCGCAGCAAGGGGCTATCCAGCTCCCATACTGCATAAACACTCAGAGGATATCCAAGAGATACCACGACAGGAACTCTTAACCAAAAAGCCCAAAAAAGACACAACCAGGATCCCTTTCATTAATACGTACAATAATTTGAGTAAAAAAATTTGACATATTATCAGAGACAATTGAGACATCATACAAAGAGGGCACCCGAACATGGAGTTATTAAAAGACCCCCCTATGATGGCACAAAGGAGAAAGAAAAAACTTAAAAGATCATCTAATCAGGTCTGATAGTGGCCCAGAATGCAAAAAACTTACAGAAACCTACCTAGCTCCCAAAAAGATGGGCTGTTACTCATGTCTCAGCTGCAGTAACTGCAATGCGATGCAGATAGGACCAAAATTTGCGCACCCACAGACGGGCAAACACTTCTTAGACTTTCAATCAACATTTGTCATATACACTCTGCAATGTCCATGCGGTCTCTTGTATGTAGGAGAAACCACCATGGAATGCAGAGAAAGAATAAACACACACAAATCCAGAATCTGAAAGAAAAACATTGAGCAACCAGTCCCAAAACATTTCATCGATTTCAACCACAATATCAGCCAGATGAGATTCAGAATAATCGATCATGTTCCCAAACAAAGAAGAGGTGGAGACAGGGAACACCTTCTAAAACGCTGCAAACTAGAATGGATTCATGAACTGGATACATTATTCCCGAAAGGCATGAATATTGACTATGCACTTACCCCTTTCCTGTAATAATATGATGGACTTGTATATCTTTTCTGCATAGCCATTTATTCCGTGCGCTAACTTGTTTTTAATCTTTTAGGTGTTCGTCCATTGACTAATTGGATTTCACTGACTTTTTTTCACCTTGCACTTTGTCCACACGTAGGTAGGGTAAGAAACCCCGTAGGTGCTCATCTTATATGTATTGTTACAATGACAACCTTTATGATATGTAGACCGTGATCACCTTATGCACGGTTTATATTATCATGATATGATAGCAAAAATGTCACTTTTTATTGTGCAACTGTCTTTATACCTTTTTGCTCCCATACCGGTACTGAACCTTTAAATCGGATACCTATATACTATAAATACATGGATAATTAAGTTGCACACAGCACCTATAGATATCTTTCCACTGACATACATTGTATTGCAGACAGCAATGCACTTAGCAACATTTAGATAGTGACGCAATACATATAGCCACATCCCGTCATGTTCTGATAATGCCAAAGGGACACATACATAATAATACTGTATGCGATATAATAACATATCCGTATTCACATGAATATTCTCCTCTACGCATTAAATAATAGATACAGCGATTTGTGGCCAATTGAGATTCACAGTGGAACGCACCTTGCATCTCACCTATGGGCCAGAAACCAGAATTGACATACCGGAAGTCGGGGGTGGAACGCAGCTTGATCCAGTGCTGAGCCACGCCCCCTGCACTGATCACATGACAGTGATGTCACCCCAGGTCCTTCGGCTTTTCCAAAGTTCGGGTTCATGGAAGCCGCCCCTTATGGATTCCATATGCCGGGATAGTCTGCGGTAGTGGAATCCATAACGGGATGCGGCGATTACCCCAACCCGAACGCCGAACTAATTTTTGAAGTTCGCTCATCTCTAAAGAGGACTCCACTGGTAGGCTTTTCTGTGGCTGAAAAGAGGAGTATTTCATGTGTTTTCACCCAGAGATGTAAAGTGCTACCCTCTGGATTATAAAAAATATATATATATAAAAATATTTGAACGTTCTGAAGATGCCCTGACATAGATTTTGGCCTAGTATATCACACTATCTGTATTAAAAGACTCACATTGGACACCAATATAGCAATATTTCAGGAAAAAAAACTTGATCTGTCTGGAGATGCCCTGACACAGATTTTTGACTAGTGTTTCATGTTATCACTCAAATATTTAAACCGCTACCCTCTGTATTGTTAGACATTTTGCATGCACGACTTTTTTCCGTCTAAATAACTGAGCTCAGATGGAAATGGCTAAAACGGATCTGTTTTTTTTTTTTTTATTTCTGTTCTTCCTATGGACCAGAATAACAGAAAAATAATTGGTAATGTGAACCTGGCCTTAGCATTATATCGCGATTCATCTGCATATAATGAATAATTGTACCGATAATGTCTTTATAAAAACCCATAAAACTCTATTAAAAAATACAATATATGCTTAAAGAGCACCTGTCACCACATCAGACATGCCTGTTTTAATATCTGCATGCATTCCCCATGTAATATCCATTCTGGAACATCTGCTCTTATGGCTCTATGTTGTACCATTCCTGTGTTATTTCTACTAGAAGTTGTGAATTAAATGCTAGCTGTCTGCAGTAAGGGTTCAAAAGGGAATTAATCAGTTAGGGGTGTGTCCCTGCACAGTCTTACTCTATCCATTCAGTGCTTCCAATTGCCAGACTGTGCAGGTATACTGTTTGGAACTAGCATCTATTCAAGCATATTTCCAGGCAAGTGAAGGATAATTGTCAAACTTAACTCTATTTTCTTTTCTTTGAAGCTTGTGAACCCTTTTGAATTTTCTAAATTTCTGCTTTAATTAAAAATTTAAAATTACATCAGATTTTCACACCATTCCTAAATGTAGATAAACATAACCAAATCACATAAATGTGTCTAAATATTAGACTTGGTTGTTTTTATTTTTTGAAGAAAATCATCCAAGATCACATGTCTCTGAGTGTCAAAAGGATGTGAACCTTTGCTTTCAGTTTCTGGTGTGACACCCTTGTATAGCAATAACTGCAACTACATATTTGTTGAATGGGCCTGCACATTGGCTTGGAGTAATTTTAGCCCATTCATCCATACAAAACAGCTTCAACTGTTATGTTGGAGGTAGGCTTGAGTGAATTGAGCTTCGGATCATAGATTCAAAGTCAATTTGTTTAAAAAAAACTTGTTTGTAATGCTGTTTCCATACAGCATTAAAATATATGGGCTCCATGTAGCAAAACTTTGTCTTGGCCGAAGTTGTGAGAGACTTCATTGAATGACTTGGGTATTCCTATCTGCCTATTTGAAAACATTTTAAAATAGGAATCCGAAGTTGGGTTTGGTACTGGCTGGTACCTTGGTACCAAAGCTGACTTTAGATTCCAATTTTAAAATGATTTTAAATACGCAGATAGAAATACCGATGTGAGGGCACTTCAGCAATAGACAATGCTATCTGTATACTAGGAGCAGTTCTGGCCTAACACGTGTCATATTAAGGCAATTTGTATTATTTACAACTAGTGGATTGAACTAACACCATTGGTCTGCGTATATGTTATGTAATCTGGCATTACTACATGTGCTATGTATTACCTCCGGTGAGGGCTTTTGTCCCTTTGTCTTATTAACACCACCAACCATGCTGAGATATAATGTATTACATTTTATGAAAGTGAATTCTGTTTTAAATGTAATAATAAAATTATTGTTTTAATACTATCCATATTCTTCCCCAGCAAATGGCTGGGGGTCTCTGGGTATTTAAAGCACTCTCCTCAGTCACATGGTGCCTGATCTTTAGGTTTCCTGGTCACCAAAAGGGTTTGATGGTTTAGTGCTATTAAGATTTACCTGTGTTTATTCTGCACTATTTCCAGCCTGTGTTCCTAATGTGCTCTAATCCTGTTTCTGCCCTGCCTTTTTTTTCTTACACTTCCAGTTTCAATTTCATTCATGTTCGTACTTGAGGGTACTCTGTCTATCAACTTTGTCTGTGTTCCTGACAAGTTTACAGCCTGCCTGCTACTATGACCCTTCCTGCAAGTGTGTCCTGTGTCTACCTTCATCTACGCCACCAGTGAGACCAGTATGTTTTGCAGTTTTGGTGAGGTTTCTGGTGCTTGCCAATGGGTCAGTTGCCAACTATATTGGGACTATCCCTAGAGGTAGTAGCTATCCTGCAGCAAAGTTCTTTACATGGGTTAAAGGGTGAATACTAGGGGGACACCAATATAACACCCTTAGGGTTGGGCCAAAGTCAAATCAGTTAGTTGGCACAGTTAGTCCACACTCACTGATCCATAATAATCATGATACTACCACCATTTGGTTTCACAGATGGGATAGGGTTTTTATGCTAGAATGTAGTACTTTATTTTCCAAACATAATACTTCTCATTTAAACCAAAAGGGTTATTTTTGTTCCAATGACTTTCTAGCTTGCCCAGGTTGTCCTAGCAAACTGAAGACAGGCAGCAATGCTCTTTTTGGAGTGCAGCTGCTTTTCTTTGCAATCTTGCCTTGAAAAACATTGCTATTAAATGTCTTCCTGATAGTGAACTCACACATTAACATTAGTTAATTTGAGAAAGACCTTTAGTTGCACAGTAGTCACCTTGGGTTTCTTTGTGACCTCATAGAGAATTACACACCTATCTCGTAAGTGTAATCTTTGTTGGTTGACGACTCCTGAGGAGCGTAATAGTGATCTTGAATTTTATCTGTTTCTTACACAAGCTGTCTGACTATGGATTGGCAGAGTCCAAATTTTTTAGAGATGGTTTTGTAACCTTTTTCAGCCTGTGTGCATCAACAACTCTTCTTCTGAGGACCTTAGAAGTCTCCTTTGCTCTTACCAAGATACACTTTCACAAATATGTGTCATAAAGATCAGACTTTGATAGATCTGTGTGCATTAAATAAAACATGTTGCCCATTTACACTTGATTTTGACCCCACTGATTGAAAATACCCAATCATACATTTATTGTAGAAATATAAAAAATTCTAACGGGTTCAGAAACTTTCAAGCACACTCTATGTCCACAGATTTTTTTTACAGAAGAAGTTCAAGACTGAATCAATAAAATCAGACACAAACATCTTGAAGGAAAATGTCCATGACAACAATAGAGGGATGCAAATTTACACGTTCCTATCCTTCCTTCCCAGAGATTTCTTAGAATAGCATTCAAGAATCAAGTCTTCTGTTATTTACTACAAATTCACTTACCTGCAATTCGGACAATCATTGGCTCCCAGACTCTTCACTTAAGACAATTGTATTGAATCAACCAAAAAAACAATACTACTAAATTACAAAAAAATTATATGTTCATTGAATACACAAATATGTTAAAGGCAGTGACTATAACAGCCATACAGGTCACATACATCACAAAAGACATTAAAAAACATTTATTAAGACCAGTGTCTTAACTTCTGGGCATCCACCCGGGGTCTAAATCTACGCCAGCTTCCTTGATACATGTGAAATGTATGGCTGTTATAGCTAGTGCTTTTAACTAGTGTTCAGCGAATCAAAGTATCCAAAATGGAATTCAATCCACATTTTAGGAAAAATTTGATTCGCAACAAATCCTAATTTCCTTGTGCTTCGTGGCAACGAATCGTTTCCTAAAATGGTGGCTACATGTGTTAAAAGAGGAAAGTAACAAGCCTGGGAATGTGATATGACCCATAATGCTATGCAGCCAACCAGCAGATGGCCAACCCCTGTGATGTAAAAAAAATAAAAAATTTAAAGCTTCACCCCATGCAGTCTCCTCCATTTCACTGTGATCTGAGCAGAGGGAGAGTAACAAGCGCTAGAGACAGTGTTCAAGAAGCCTTTAATTGTGGAATATTAGATAGGGAAAGTGCAGAGACAGTGCAGGCTCTGTAATCTGAAGTTGAAGGGATCCATAGGAGACAGCCCACTTTGCATCAATCCCTGTTTAGGGCACTGACCTATCTGACTGAACAGTGTCCACCTTGTTTATTAGATAGGCAAATCCATTAGGCCTTGATTATCAAATTGGGGTGAATAAGATGTGTAATTTAACTATTATTGGAGTGTCCAAATCAATTTTTGAAAACTTCGCTCATCTCTACATTTAACATATTTGTCTATCCAATAAACATACTGGGGGAGATTTATCAAACTGGTGTAAAGTAGAACTGGCTTAGTTGCCCAAAACAACCAATCAAATTCCACCTTTCATTTTTCACAGCTCCTTTGGAAAATGAAGGTGGAATCTGATTGGTTGCTATGGCCAACTAAGTCTGTTCTATTTTACACAGGTTTGATACATTTCCGCCCATTGTTATTTTTTGGAATTTAGTAGCATTGTTTTTTTGTTTGATATGTTTATGACTAACTTGTTGTGGTTACTATAGGATAATGTACCGTTGTGTTCAAAATAATTCCACCCCCAATGCTGTAGAGGGTTTTAGGGAATTTAGTGTACGTTTGTAATTGTGTTCAGAATGAAATCTTACAAGGACTTTTTAAAGAACCAAATGCAACTAAAATGACATCAATTGTTTTTGTAATACAGTATTAAATGTTTTTGTTTGCGATTTCTTCATTGACACAATTATTCAACCCCTTAAATACTACCACTCTTAAGAACAGAGGTTCATTCAAGTGTTTTCGATCAGGTATTGAAAACCCCTGTGGATGTCAAGGAGCAGCAATCAAGCATAATAAGCACCAATTAGGCAGATTTAAAATTACTGTGATACTCAGCTCCTTCTAGACATTTACTGGTGTGTTTACAAACATGGTGAAGTCAAGAGAATGGTCCAGGAAGACAAGAGAAGAGGTGATTTCTCTTCACAGGAAGGGCAATGGCTATAAGAAGATTGAAAAGATGTTAAACATACCAAGAGACACCATAGGAAGCATCATTCGCAAATTCAAGGCAAAGGGCACTGTTAAAACGCTACCTGGTCGTGACAGAAAGAAGATGCTGACTTCGACTGCTGTGCGCTACCTGAAGCGCAAAGTGGAGAAAAGTCCCCGTGTGACTGCTAAGGAACTGAAAAAAGATTTGTCAGATGCGGGTACTGAAGTTTCAGCTCAGACAATAAGGCGCCCACTGCGTAATGAAGGCCTCCATGCCAGAACTCCCAGGCCAACCCCCTTGCTGTCTCCAAAGAATAAGAAGAGTCGACTGCAGTATGCCAAAAGTCATGTGGACAAACCACATTTGTGTTCTGTGGACTGATGAAACAAAATTAGAACTGTTTGGGCCCATGGATCAACGCTATGTTTGGAGGAGGAAGAACAAGGCCCATGAAGAAAAGAACACCTTGCCTACAGTGAAGCATGGCGGGGGGTCAATCATGCTTTGGGGCTGTTTTGCTTCTACAGGTACAGGGAAGCTTCAGCGTAAGCAAGGTACCATGAATTCTCTTCAGTACCAGGAGATATTGGATGAAAATGTGATGCAGTCCGTCACAAACCTGAGGCTTGGGAGACGTTGGACCTTTCAACAGGACAATGATTCCAAGCATACCTCCAAGTCCACTAGAGCATGGTTGCAGATTAAAGGCTGGAGCATTTTGAAGTGGCCATCACAGTCACCAGACTTAAATCCGATTGAGAACCTCTGGTGGGACTTAAAGAAAGCATTTGCACCGTGCAAGCCTAACAATGTGACTGAACTGGAGGCTTTTGCCCATGAAGAATGGGCGAAGATACCCGTAGATCGCTGCAAGACACTTGTGTCAAGCTATGCTTCACGTTTAAAAGCTGTTATAACTGGAAAAGGATGTTGTACTAAGTACTAAGATCGAATGTCACTTGGGGGTTGAATAAAACTGATAATGATGTGAGCACAGAAAAGACATTTGTGGTTATTTCATTATAAATGTTATGTTATATTTGTCTGACTTACAAGTGTCTCTTTGATTTAATTGTAAACAAGATGACTGAAATTATCAAAATCAATGTCAAACTGGCCAAAACACTCAATTTAAGTGGGGGTTGAATAATTTTGAACACAACTGTATATTGTACAGGAATTGGCATCTGTGGAGTGTAGGTTTATTATCTATTGTAATTTAGCTAACTCTGAGTCACATTCAGAAATATCTTAACAAATTAAAGAGTTTTCATCAATACAGACAAATTAATGGCAGTATTTTACATTAATAAGCAAGCAACAGAAAGTGGTCTATTGTCAAAATAATGCACCCCTGTCATGGGCAGAGAAACATGTAAAACATCTTTTGGTAGTCCACATCAAAGGAGTGTCAAATACGAAGATGACTTAGTAAAAAAGTAATTGGCTCAAACTAGAACAATGTACTTTACCATTTGTGCTTTTGGACATTTTGCGCCTTTTGACATGTTCAGACCAAATCTGTTTTCATCAAATATGCTTTATTAAAGTAGCACTTGGTACATTGTCTAAAACATCCCCCCCCCCCCCCCCAAAAAAAAAAAATATGAATTTTTAAGGAAAAAATGTTAGGAAACATTCTTCCCTGTATATTCAATTGTATATAAAGTGCAAGTGCTGACAAAAAATACAAGCAAGAGGCACTCCAAAACAGACTGTATATCACAAAAAGGAGGGCCCCGTTCACATTGTGGTACAATTGTTCAGGTTGTGGGACTCCTACACTTATAAAGCCTATGCACTACGGGAAAGGGCTGCCAAAAATTACAAGGAACCAGCACTACAATACACCTTTGATTATACACAAAGGAGGGCATCATACACACCCTTGAAAAATTCTGATTGTTGGTCTGCTGGTGACCCTCAAAAACATTTGGAGCAAGGGCCTGCTGGTGACCCTCGAAAACATTACAGGTGAGGGCCCGCTGCTTAGCTGACCCTCTAAAACATTAGGGGCGATAGGCTGCTTGTGAGCTGACCATCTCAAACTTTATGGTTGAGGGCCTGCTGGTGAGCGGACCCTCTATAACATTATGGTCGAGGCCTGCTGGTGAGCTAACCTGCTAAAACATTATGGTTGAGGGCCTGCTGGTGAGCTGACCCTATAAAACATTATGGTTGAGGGCTGGCTGATGAGCTGACCCTGTAAAACATTATGGTTGAGGGACTGCTGGTGAGCTGACACTCTAAAACATTATAGGTGAGGGCCTGCTGATGATCTGACACAGTAAAACATTATGGTTGAGGTCCTGCTGGTGAGCTGACCCTATAAAACATTATGATTTAGGGCCTGTTGGTGATCTGACCCGCTAAAATATTATGGTTTAGGGCCTGCTGCTGAGCTGACCCTCTTAAAAATTGTAGTGGAGGGAATATATACAATCTGGACGAGGAGGAGGAGGAGAAAACAAGATTCAACCATATACACTTTTTTGAGGTGGAAAAGGTGCATGGGAATATTCTACAGTAGACTGAGTACATTATAAACAGTACATTGAAATTGCCTTTAATGTTCATTATCAGCTCCACTCTCCTCTGGTGGAGTTGAGAAGTAAGGGGCAATCCAGGCCTTGTTAATTTTTATCTGAGTGAACCTGTTAGCATTATCAGTGGACAAGCGGATACGCTTATCAGTTATAATGCCACCAGCAGCACTAAATACATGTTCAGACAAAACGCTGGCAGTGCAGGCCAGCACCTCCAAGGCGTAGATCGCAAGTTCATGCCACGTGTCCTGCTTGGACACCCAGTAGTGTTAAGGCACTGGGGGATCATTTAGGATGCTGACACGGTCTGAAATGTATTCCTTCACCATCTTCCAAAACTTTTCCTTTCTTGTGCCACTAGGCCGCGCTTCAGGTAAAGTTGCTGGCGGGGTGTCTGAAAGTGTCCCATGCCTTGGAGAGTGTTGCCCTACCTCTGTTGGAACTGCTGTGTCTTCCCCTTGTCTCCCTTCATCGGTTACCTAAGGAAGTACGGACTCTGCCGGCCGCGTTGTCAGATGGAAAATTTTGGAGCAATCGCTCAACAAGTACCTTTTGGTATTGCACCATTTTACTCGTCCTCTCCACCACAGGAATGAGAGATGAGAAGCTTTGTAGTGGGGGTTGAGAAGAGTGAACATCCAATAATCTGTGTTATCTAAAATGCGTATAACGTGAGGGTCGGGGGAAAGGCTGCCTAACATGTAGTCATCCATGTGTGCCAGAGTGCCAACAGGCAAGACTTCGATGTCAACATCAGGATGACACTGTGACAGGAAAAAAGGTCGGCATTAGTATTGTGAGGGGCCACAAGGTGGGCATTAGTACTGTGTGGTAGCACTAGATTACCCTGCTATACACTGGCATGGCTCAATCTCACAGGCCAGCACAGCGCCACCTGCTGGTGATTTCACAGAGGCAGTCACCTATGTGATTTATGTCACTTATGTGATTATTCTTTTTTTCTCACCACAGAGACCTTGTTCTGGATCCTGCAGACATCACGCCGACGCCAGTGACACCCTGGATGAGGTAGGACCAGATTTTATTAGGACTGGGTGAGTGTAGCCATGCATTGGGCTTAGGGCTCTTTAACACGAGCGGATCCCATGTTAATCCGCTGCGTGAATGAGAGCTAAGCCCCATTCTGGACAGCAGAGACATGGAGCATTAACATGATTGATAATGCTCAGTGCCATTCTGTGACCTTTTTACTAAAAAATCACAGTGAGATAAAGTTGTCACCGTGATTTTGTAGTAAAAAGATCACAGTCAATCATGTTACTGCTCTATGTCTCTGCTGTCTAGAATGGGGCTTGGCACTCATTCACGCAGCTGATTAGCCGCATGTAAAGAGCCCTTAGTAAGAAAATCTGCCACTTCTTTGTAAAAATGGGGGGGGGGGCAAATCCAAAGTTTGCACTGTGGCCCATAACACAATAGTTACGCCACTGGCCGCTGGGCAGTGTTCCTTCTGTGCGGGTGAGCGGCTGCGCAGCAATTGTTGTACCCCCACTCACAAGTTTACAATGTCCGCTTAGCGCGCTCACTCACCCCCCTTGCAAAATGCCCACACACTTTCCCACACAATTGATGAGTTCTTTCAAACTTCCTCCTGTGTGCGAGGTAAGTCGGGCGCCCCCTACCGCATATTCCCCGCGCCACTGCTGCTGCCTCCTTATTTTTCTGACTGAAGAGGAGGAGCGGCATTGCAGAGGGAGAAGCTAGACTCCCTCCGGAGACTGATAGCTGCCTGCTGCGTCTGCTACATAAGTATTTTGGGAGTGGGGACAGACCTGGAGGGCATGCTGCTGCAGAACACTGTCAGGGACACACTATCCTATCCCAGTGATAGTCTATCACTGGGATGCTGTGTTCCTGCTAGTGGTTTCACTCCTTGTGTTCTGCAGCAGCATGCCCTATACCTATGTACAGCCTATACCTTTAAACAGCCGATACCTATGTACAGCCAATACCTATATATAGCCTACAACTATATATTGCAGTACATAGGTGTAGACTGTATATAGATATACGCTGTACATAGGTATAGGCATATCTATCTATCTATCTATCTATCTATCTCACAGGGGTTATATTGTTTGGCATGGTGTAACCTCCAAACATTTGCTGTACAGTATACATTATAATCCCTGTAACATGCTGTACAATATACATTATAATCCATACACCATGCCGTTCAATATACAGAATAACACCTACACTGTGGGGATATATTGTAAGGCATGGTGTATGGATTATACTGTATATTTTACTGTATGATGTATGGATTATACTGTTTTTTTTACAGCACGGTGGAGAGGTTATAATGTATATACTGTACAGCATGGAGCAGGGATTATACATAGGGGCACTTACTGCTCCTGACATGCGGGGAGTACGGGCAGACATTGCTGCTGTAGAATGTTCAAGTCAATGGGGTCTTTTGGGAACCAGTAATGTAGTGGCATTAAAAAGGCTGGGCACCCCTTGGCAAAATTACTGTTAACTGTTGTACACCTTTTTTTTTGTTTTTTGTTTTTATTTTACAACGATTTTTGGTTATGATTGCATTTTACTAATTTTTGGCTAAATATCATATTTTCAATTGGCCTTTATTGAAAATATTGATCCATTTTGTCACAAATGGTTAACTGTTTTTCTAACTGTGTGACTGGTACGTTCACTTTTACTTTGTGCCGGCCATCTAACAAAGCTTATCTCTAAACTACTAAGAGGTCATAAATAGAGTTGAGCGGACAACTGGAAGTTTGGGTTTGACACGTTCAGCCGAACATTACAAAAAAGTTTGGGTTCGGGATTCGAACTTTACCCCGAACATCATTGAAGTCAAGGGGGACCCAAACTTTTGGGCACTGAAATGGCTGTAAAAAAAGTCCTGGAAAGGGCTAGAGGGCTGCAAAAGGCAGCAAAATGTGGGTAAGTGCCCTGCAAACAAATGTGGATAAGGAAATTACCTAAAATAAAATAAATAAAAATTAAAAATAACAATCTTGATCTAGGAGGAGGAAATGGATGTGGAGTAGGAGGTTGAGGAGGCATCAGGTGGGAATACCATCAGCAGCGCGTCTACCAGCATGCGTTTGTAGTCACGCACCTTTCGATCATTAAAGACATTTTTACCAAATTTGGTTCCCTGTCAGCAATGCACAACAGCGGTTTTTCATCGGCAAAACTGGGTTAATGCCACCAATAGAACAGACGATTTTTTAAAATGTAGGCGTCTGGCATCCAGGCAGAGCAGGTGTTTATTCAAGGCAAAACGGGGTTCATGTCACCCACCAATGGAACAGAAGATATAAAAAAATAAAATATTTTGGGAGATCTGTGTCTATATACGATACGCACAATAACCGGTTCATTCCAGCATATATATCACATAAACGGAACTACTGTCTAAGTGACTCTTAATTTGAAATGTCTCGCCAGTTCGAATGTTATGAAACTCGGAGGTCTCATGCATCATGTCACAACACATGCATCTGGATTGTTTACATTTGAAGCTTCCAAGCACTAAATCCATGTTGGTGGATGGTGGATGTTGGGTGCAGCATCTCAACTTACAGGGGGCAATTATATTTTCCAAGTCATCTAGTGGGATTGGACTTCCTAACCCTGAAATGTATATGGAAGCTATCCATCTCTGTAGAACTATTCTTTGGTTTAGAGCCCTGTCTCGCTCTACCTAGTTCTTGAGATATTTATCTTAAGGGGAATTGATATCTAAGGTTGTCTCGATCTACCAACTATTCCCCTTTTATTTTTCAATAGTTAGAGCCCCTAAAGAACTCCAGGATAAGATCCCCTGGGGAAAAATGCATTGGACCAAAAGCTTATATCTTTTTTTCTTTTGCAGACTTTCATTTAATTAACAAAAACAAAATCAAAAGACACATTCCCTTTCAACAAAAGTGGATATAAGAATAATATGTTATATATGCACATGTTCTAATATATACAGTACAAGTACAAATATTCTACATGTATAAGATCTTAAGTAATGCAGGATAAAATCATATATCATGAGGATATAATGGACACGTTCAAACAGTTCTTGTTCTTTTTGATTAAAAGAAAAGGTTTGGAGTAGGCATGCTTAAAAATTTAGCTCTAAATATCACCTAGTCTCCCAGATTCATGCCCAAGGCTTCTCTTATCTCTTCATTTTTGCTTTAAAGAAGAGCCTTTCCATCCAGATTATGCTTCTCCATCTTCTCTATAAAGTCTTCACAATGTTTTAAATTAAGCTCTTTCATTTTGTCATATAACTCACAGAAAAAAGATGCACCACATGGATAAGCAACTGACAACACTGGCTAATCCCTCACTCTGGTGTTAAAAGCTGAGAGATTCGCCAATATTTCCAATCAGGAACATATCGGAGCCCCTTTAGGCACCACTACACGGTATCTCAGCATGACATGGGGTCCTACCACTAGACTACCTATGGTGTGTGAACAAGGTCTGAACAGGTATTAAGTAGCCTACAGCCCCATCCCACTCACCTGCACTGCAGGACCAACAATGCAATGGGGAACACATGAGGCCGCAAGCTACACCTACAACAGACCATGTGACACCGGCTTCCAGGTGCAACAGAATGTTTACAAGCCATATGCAATGGCACATTCAATACATATAAAACAAGAATCACAAAAATAAACGTGGCCTAAATGGGTGGGACTGCTCCAGACCCCAAACACTGTGGCGTGTTTCTAACTGGGGGCAGTTCCTCCGCATGTGGTTCGCAGCGAACGGCTATCCCCAGCAAAAATTGCATACAATGGAGGATGCCGGCGCGAACCACAAGCACCACACAAACATCCTACACAAAATAAAACATGTGCGGATGAAAATATATAAACACATAACTCACAGAAAAAGATGCACCACATGGATAAGCAACTGACAACACTGGCTAATCCCTCACTCTGGTGTTAAAAGCTGAGAGATTCGCCAATATTTCCAATCAGGAACATATCGGAGCCCCTTTAGGCACCACTACACGGTATCTCAGCATGACATGGGGTCCTACCACTAGACTACCTATGGTGTGTGAACAAGGTCTGAACAGGTATTAAGTAGCCTACAGCCCCATCCCACTCACCTGCACTGCAGGACCAACAATGCAATGGGGAACACATGAGGCCGCAAGCTACACCTACAACAGACCATGTGACACCGGCTTCCAGGTGCAACAGAATGTTTACAAGCCATTTGCAATGGCACATTCAATACATATAAAACAAGAATCACAAAAATAAACGTGGCCTAAATGGGTGGGACTGCTCCAGACCCCAAACACTGTGGCGTGTTTCTAACTGGGGGGGCAGTTCCTCCGCATGTGGTTCGCAGCGAACGGCTATCCCCAGCAAAAATTGCATACAATGGAGGATGCCGGCGCGAACCACAAGCACCACACAAACATCCTACACAAAATAAAACATGTGCGGATGAAAATATATAAACACATAACTCACAGAAAAAAGATGCACCACATGGATAAGCAACTTTTGTCACAGACTTTACTTGTGCTCATTTTCAATAAATCCATTCTAGTCAGCGATTTTTCCTTCTTGAACCTCAAAATGTTAAAACTACTTTGCAGAAGTTCAATCTTCCTTTGAATGGTGTAATCTAAGTTGACTGTGTATGCTCTTTTTTTTTTTCTTTTTTTTTATTTATACATTTTCAAATACATCATAGAATAAAAAAAAATCACATCATTTTTAACCAACCCCAAACCCATTCACCATGGATAGAGAGGAGAGAGAAAAGAAAAAAAAAAACCTCTTTAGAATCAAACTTATAATTTGCTAATACAGTGGTTCAATATCTGACTAAAACGATCCTTCATCCCTCTATTGTCATATATTATCCTTTCCATTTTTATCATATTATTCACAAATTTCTTTCATTCATTCACAGAAGGCTGGTCTTTTTCCATCCATTTTCTCAAAATAAGCAATCTTGCCTGAAACAGCAGCTTACAGAGTACTTGATTCACAACCTTCCGCAAACCTAAATGTATTATACCCCATGTATCACCATGTATTTGTACTCCTAAAGCTTTATCAATAACAGCAGCAATTTCAATCTAAACAACTTGGGATATCTCCAAATTGAATTAACTAGACCTGCCTGTTCTTTACCACATCTTGGACACTCATCTGTGGCTCTTAAGCCCATTTTTTAAAATAATAAAGGCGAACGGTTTAACTTGGGGCCAAACTCTAATGGCGTTGTCTAAGTGAAACCTAGATCTTCACAGTACCCCTGATAGACTTTCCCGGGGGTTCACCAGTTCGGTAACTCCTGAGATGTTCCCAGTGCACTTGGCAGAAACCTGAAGGAACCAAAGCTGGTGCATAACACCAGGGGTCCAGTGACAAAAGCAAAACAGGAACTGGAACCCAAACAACCATAAACATAGGACTCAGTTTAGACATAAACCACATACTGAACATAATACTGGACATAAGGTGAACACAGGTAAACAAAGAAAGATGCCTGGACCTCATGTGGAACGAATGCATGGTGGTCATTGACAAAGCTGCAAAGACATCAGATAGGCAAATGCCTGGATGCTATGCTCAACAGATATATGACGGTCACAGACAGAGCTGCTAAGACATCAGACAGGCAGATGCCTGGACCCCATGTGGAATGGGTGCATGGCGGTCACAGACAAAGCTGTTCAGATATGTGAAAGGCAAATGCCTGGACCCCATGCAGAATGGATGCATGGCGGGCACAGACAGAGCTGCTATGACATGAGGCAGGCAGATATATGGACCCCTTGCGGAATGGATGCATGGCAGTTACAGACAGAGCTGCACAGACAGAGCTGCACAGATATCACACCAGAACACATGTGGAACGGATGCATGGCATTCCCAGACAGACAAGGCCAAAAACATAGAGACATGGTGACATCAATGAATTATCAGGTGACCATACAGATCAGCTCACAGGTCCAAACAGCTGGTTAACGAGAGCACCTGACCACTTGCTAATCAAAGACACACAGACTAGGAAACATAAATCCTGCAAACACAGAGAATACGAGGCACAAGAGACAGTTCACACATAGCCACAGAACACCATAGCCAGCACGCACCACACAAACAACCAGCATACACAGAAATAGTCAACCACAGCCAGTACACAAGTACAGGCAGGCAGTCTACATGGTAACAAGTGTCACAGTAAACTGCACTGTGACAATGGGATTTACCTTTAGTTCTAAAACACCTAATTTCACAAGACTTTGAATCATTAGAGGATTTTAGTATTAACCCCTTCTACTCCAGGCCACTTTTCACCTTCCTAACCAGGACTATTTTTGCAATCTGACATGTGTCACTTTATGTGGAAATATCCGATTCTGAGACTGTTTACTTGTGACACATTGTACTTCATGTTAGCAATAAATTTGGGTCAATATTTTTTTCCTTTATTTCTACCAAATTAAAAATTTACTGAAAACTTGCAAAAATTCACAATTTTCTAAATTTAAAAAAATTCACATTTTTTTTAAATTTTGAATTTCTCCACTTTTAAGACAGATAGTAATACCTCATAAAATAGTTATAAATCAACATTACCTATATGTCTACATTATGTTGGCATCATTTTGTAAATGTCATTTTATTTTTTAAGACATTAGACGACCTAGAATTTTAGAAGCAATTTTCCAAAACATTATTTTGCCAGTACTGCTGTGGAAACTCCAGGTGCTCTTGTGCAAACTGTAAACATGCAGAAATGTTTTTTTTTTTTTGCAGCAGTGGCTTCCTCTGTCGTATCCTCCCATGAAATCCACTCTTATTTAGTGTTTTACGTATCATATATTTGCTAACAGGGATGTTAGCATATGCCGGAGACTTTTGTAAGTCTTTAGCTCGCACTCTAGGTTTCTTCTTCACCTCATTGAGCAGTCTGCGCTGTGTTCTTGCAGTCATCTTTACAGGACGGCCACTGCTAGGGAGAGTAGCAGCAGTGCTGAACTTTCTCCATGTATAGACAATTTGTCTTACCGTGGACTGATGAACAGCAAGGCTTTTGGAGATACTTTTATAACTCTTTCCAGCTTTATGCAAGTCAACAATTCTTAATAGGTCTTCTGAGGGCTCTTTTGTGTGAGGCATCATTCACATCAGGCAATGATTCTTGGGAAAAGCAAACAAAGAACTGGTGTGTGTTTTTTATAGGGCAGGGCAGCTGAAACCAACACCTCCAATCTCATCTCATTAATTGGACCCCAGTTGGCTGACACCTCACTCCAATTAGCTCTTGGAGATGTCCTTAGTCTAGGGGTTCACATACTTATTCCACCTGCACTTTGAATGGTTAAATGGTGTGTTCAATAAAAACATGGTAACATTTAATTCTTTGTGTGTTATTAGTTTAAGCAGACTGTGATAGTCTACTGTTGTGACTTAGATGAAGATTAGATCACATTTTATGACCAATTTGTGCAGAAATCCATATCATTCCAAAGGGTTCACATACTTTTTCTTGCAACTGTATATCCTTGTTGGGCACTTTCTGTCTGACAGTCAGTGCCACCTCAACTTGTTCTACAGCCATTTTGTGGGAAGCATCCAGAAATCTGACCCTTGATCAACTCTGCAAAGCGGCAACATGGACATTATAGGCTGGATATCAGTTCTGCATAATAATCAGCATTTGGCAGGACAGTGGTTAAAAATGTGGTTTCTTCTTCCAACCTACATCATTGCTTTTCATTTCCCTTTATGTATTTTCTTACTTAGAATTGTGTTTTTCTGTAGTTCAAAAGCAACATAACATTGTATCCTTGTTTGCTGCAAAATAAAGATTTGTCTGGCCTATATTACTCATCCTATATTAATTAATATCTTAATTGATTGTTAATTATGTGCATTGCTAATTGCTCTGTAGCCTGAGTCTTCTGTCTAATAGAAATGGATGGACCTAAACTTTAACCTTTTGTCATACTGCCTTTGAACTACAGGAAAAGCAAATTTCAGGCAACAAAAATTATACTTATGTTAAAGACATTTGTTATGAATTTATGTAAATTGAAGCAATTGCTCTGCTTTTTTATTCCCAGTAGGTAAAGTGTTTATCTATATGATCGTTAAACATGGTCTTTGACTTCAGAATCTAACATTATTATTTCCCGAAAATAACTTAGAAAGTCTGTGAAAGTGAGTGGCAAAGATATGCTTAGAGAGAATGCAAGACATAAAAGTGTCTTTTGATTCAAGTTGATCTCAGCAATATTAGCATATAAAAGGTACTTGAATGGCTCTACTGTTACATTTAAGGTTACAAAGTAAAAGCTAAACATAATGGGGACAATTTACAAGGTGTGAAATAAAATCTACTGCAGGGGTGCAGAAACAGGAACATAGAATCTGGGACCCAAAACTTTCCCACCCCTTCCACATTGCGCATTGTCACATGCCTATGGTTAACGGGGCTTTCTGCTGTTCTGCCCAGCAGAGTTAGAGAATCATTACAGGTGACGTCTACCTCAGTCTTGGTATTTCTGAAGTGTTTACTGTGGTTATAGCACCATCTAGCGGTGTTGCAATATACTTTATTTTTTCTGTTATAAAGACTACTGCATTGTGGGTGGTGCCCTGCATTGTGAGGTGCAAAGCATTCTGGGAAAGAGAAGTCTCTAGTCTCCAGGACACATCAGCAGAGCTGTCCTATGCATGTCTCCTTCTCAAACCCCACCATCCTTGTAAACGCATATCTGGTGAGAGATCTACCTTTGTTTCAGGGATATTGTGTGTTGTGAAGCTGTTCACCTAGTTGTAATTGTTACTCAGGGAGTTGTTATTACTGTTAGCTAGCAATGCAATCCTATGTACAGGCATCTATTTTATCATGTGCTTAAGTGTTAATGCAAATACAG
Source organism: Bufotes viridis (assembly GCA_033119425.1). Taxonomy (NCBI): domain Eukaryota; kingdom Metazoa; phylum Chordata; class Amphibia; order Anura; family Bufonidae; genus Bufotes; species Bufotes viridis. The sequence goes on from CM065591.1 coordinate 388,154,218, forward strand.
TGTGTTAATGCTATCCATGCTCAATACTTATACATCTTTGTATTCTTGTAGTTTTACCAAAAAATCCTGTTTTGCCAATCAACAATCCTGTTATAACAATAAACAAGTTAGACTACAAAGAACAGTTCTATTAATTGGAAGATAAGAATGGTTTATGCTGAATGTCAGACAGCACACTGTTTGAACGTGTATGAAGACAGAACAGTAAAACAGGTGCTAGTCACCAGCGATAGTGGATCTGACTATATGGAGCCGACATCCACCACGCGGTCCTGCGTACGCAATTGCCATACAGTCACTGGAAGCGAGAGTGCAGCGCCCAGCAAGTTCAGCACAATCCAGACCATGCTGAAGTCCTTTCCTACCTAGACTGAGTCCACACAGAGATATTAAGCCACCAGCAAACAGGCATACAATGTCCACTAGCCAGGCATCATCATACAAGACCAGGTCACGAGCAAGCTGCTCTAGCAAGTCCTCAATAAAAGAAATGGCTGCTCTTGCCAGTGCAGAAGCTGAGGCTGCAAAAGTAATGTCCTACTTTGCTGCACAAGAGATGCAACTAAAGAAAGAGACAGTATGCCTGCAGTGTCACTGGAAAAACTCGCCACAGAGAAAGAAGCGGCAGCCACATTAGCCAAAGTGGAGAAGACATGGAGTTCCCCGAATCACAGCCAAGTACTTGGGCCAGACCTAGAAGAACAAGATCCAGCACCGCACGTCTCAGAATATGTCCATCAGCATCCCAAGACAGATAATAACTACGAGCCAGTATATCAGCCAGCTTATGCAGAGTATCAAAGATCCTACCTTGAATCGCAGTACATCAAGCAGGACGGTATGTGACAAATCAATGCCAGCCACAACTACTTCCCTATAGAACAGATGCTACAACCTTCGCTTCGACTTAAAGGGACAACCTTCGCATCGGAACGTTATTATACAGACTTCCCTAAGCCAGAAACCCCTAAAAGGTATGGTGATACACCACACATACAGCATAACGACAACACACCGGGTAGTATTGGGGCTAATCAGGACACCATGGACCTCGCTAAGTCCTTTGCTGGTCCTTTGCTGGTTACCAAAGGACTTATAAATAGAGATGTTGCGAACATAAAATTTTCTGTTCGCGAACGGCGAACGCGAACTTCTGCAAATATTCACAAAGGGCGAATCGGGTGAACTGCCATGAACTACAATAGGCAGGCGAATTTTAAAACCCACAGGGACTCTTTCTGGCAACAATAGTGATGGAACAGTTGTTTCAAGGGGACTAACACCTGGACTGTGGCATGCCGGAGGGGGATTCATGGCAAAACTCCCATGGAAAATTACGTAGTTGACGCGGAGTCGGGTTTTAATCCATAAAGGGCATAAATCACCTAACATTCCTAAATTGTTTGGAATAACGTGCTTTAAAACATCCAGTGTGTGTATACGATCAGGTATGATGTTGTATCAATCAGGTAGTGTAGGGGTTACGCCCGCTTTACATGGACAGACCAAACTCCCCATTTGCACAAGGTTGGATACCAAGCTAGCCATGTCCTGTTCCTTGTTCTCACTGACGTTATTGAAGGTCTCTTTCTCCACCCAGCCACGTACAACACCAAGGGTCCCCAAAAGGTGACAACAAGCCCCCTGGGATGCCTGCTGTGGTTGGTATTCCACCTCCACAAAGCCACCATCCTCCTCTGACTCCTCTTCTTCAGACTCCTCTCTCTGCGTTGCCGCAGGTCCAGCAATCGACGACGACAAGGCTGCTTCTGGTGGTGATGGTGACCACAACTCTTCCTCTTCATGCTCATCTACGGCCTGATCCAGCACTCTTCGCAGAGCACGCTCCAGAAAAAACGCATATGGGATGAGGTCGATGATGTTGCCTTGGGTTTGACTGACCAGGTTTGTCACCTCGGCAAAAGTACGCATGAGCCTACAGCCATTGTGCATGAGGGTTCAGTAACGCGGACAAAAAATACCCAGCTCCGCAGAGGCTGTCCTCTTTTTTTAAATTCAAAAAATCTGTTCTTACTAGTTTAATCTCTGTTTTGTCCCCTATCAGGGGCCGGTCTATGGAATAGATTTTAGGAACCGGGAGATGGAAAAAGATGGTCCTCTTCCTTCCAATTTTGGGCACTGCGTGTGCGCCGTGCGATGTACTGTGCCACCCTATATGAGTGGTGTGTTAAGTAGTACTATTCCTATCAGTTTAATCCTTGTTACGTCCCCTATCAGGGGACGTGTATCGAATAGATTTTAGGAACCGGGAGATGGAAAAAGATGATTGGTCGGTTCTCTTACTTCCAATTTGGGGAACTGCGTGGGCGCCGCGCAATGTACTGTGCCACCAATACAAATAGTGTGAACTACTATTCTTACCATTTTAATCTTTGTTAAGTCCCCTATTAGGGGACATGTATTGAATTGAATCCTTGCGTGGGGAAATAGAGGAAAAAAGCTTGCTCTGTCTGCTTCCTTCTAATTTTGGGCACTTGCAATGGAATTTGCCACCAATGCAACTAGTGTTAACTAAGTACTATTCCTATCAGTTTAATCTCTGTTTTGTCCCTTATCAGGGCCAGGGCCGGTGTAGTGAATAGATTTTTGGAACCGGCAGATGGAAAAAGATCCATGCTCGGTCCGCTTCATTTGAATTTTAGCCATTTAGTTTTGCCTGCGATTGCGTTCAGTTGTTTTTTCAGTTTTTTTCTGCACGGGTGCAATGCGTTTTGATGCGTTTTTCACGCGCGTGATAAAAAACTGAAGGTTTACAAACAACATCTCCTAGCAACCATCAGTGAAAAACGCATCGCACTCGCACTTGCTTGCGGATGCAATGCATTTTTCACGCAGCCCCATTCACTTCTATTCACCTTTGAAATAACAACCTCCCTCCCACATGGTGGGGAGTAAAGGCAGGTGTTGTAATTAAATAGCATTGCAAAGGGAGACACCCATGGTTGCCTGAATAATTTCTGTTGTAATAGTCCATCATATCTTTAATCATTAAAACCAACAAAAACGACAGAAAATATAAAAGCAGATACACACAAAAACTAAACGCACCACTAAACTGCCCCAACAATGGACATATAGTCCATCAAGAAGCAAAAACAGATTGCTGCTTAAATCTCAGATAAATACCAAAACAGCACTGGCTCGCATATACCAATGTGAATTGTAGTCAACCGGTGCTGTGTTAGGACAGAAAGTCAAGCTGAAACCGCAACCTTCCCCGTTCATTAGTGTGAACACAGCCATTCCGTTGCATATTCAGGCTCAGTGTTAGTCAGGGAGAGCTGTGCTGAAGAAGGGAAAGATAGTGTAGGGAGTGAAATGTGTTTCTTTTAAGTTGAAAAACTTGTCAGAGGCCCAAAAGTCCTTTTAAGGACTATTGTTGTGTGTTGCAGCAGCAATAAATATATTTTAGCACAACCTGCGCTAAATTTCTAAAACTTTACAGACCAAAAAGTCCTTTTAAGGACTATTGTTGTGTGTGGCAGCAATATCTATTTTTAGGGCATCCTGCGCAAAATAGCATGCAATAGTTAGACCGCTGCAGACAGTGACATTATCTGCACTACATCTCTTGTGTAACATGTGCGCATCCCAAAAATATCTGTGACATCCAGTGTACTTTTTCCGTAGATGGTACCTGTGACATTCCCTGTAATTTTTATTAGCTGCTGCTGACATCAGTGACATTATCTGCAGTATTTCTTCTGTGTAACCTTTCCACATTCCAAATACCTGTGACATTTCCTGTAATTTTTTATTAGCCGCTGGTGACAGCATTGACATTATCTGCGGTAGTTCTCCTGTGTGATGTTTCCACAACCTAAATACCTGTGACATTCCCTGTAATTTTATATTAGCCGCTGGGTACATCAGCGACATTAAATGCGGTATTTCTCCTGTGTAACGTTTCCACATCCCAAATACCTGTGACATTCCCTGTAATTTTTTATTTGCCGCTGCTGACATCAGCGACATTATCTGCGGTATATCTCCTGTGTTTTTTTCATAGAATCTATTTATTAAATTTCCAAAGAGAAAAACAACCCATTCAAGGTATAACAGTACACAGACAATCACAATCGCGTAAGCAATCTAGTGGTATCCACTGAGCAAAGTCCATGTCCTTATTCATTGGTAAATGTACAGGTAGTTTCTGTCTGAAAAGTAATTAGTGGGAAAAAAACGCAAATAGTAAATGCAAAATGTTCCATCACCATCACACGGACACACATTCAAACCAAACAATCACTCCCCACGGGACCAGACAAGGAAATATTACTCAATCAAAGTGACACTGTTTGAGCATTTATACAAGGATCCCATATTTTAAGGAAACAGTCCGGGGTTCCTCTATGTTCGTAAACAAGCTTTTAAAGCACTTGATCAGCATTGACTAACTGTATCCAGTGCTGTTTGGTGGGTATTTTAGGGGTCTTCCAGAAGCATAGTTTTCCTTGAGTAATATAGCAGCAACCTATATACTGTAGTTTCCTACCATAGTGGGGAGAATATCATTGACTATTCCCAACAGACTCGTCTTTGGCATGCAAATCTATTCAAGTCCTAATGTAGTGTTTATATAGGCATGTACCTCTACCCAAAAATTTTGGATAATCGGGCATTGCCAAACCATGTGAAAGAAGTAGCCATCATCACATCCGCAGCGGGTGCACTGAGGCTAGTCAATCTGCGCATCCTAAATAATCTACCAGGTGTATAGTACACTCTATGCAACCATTTCAACTGATTAAGTTGATCTCTGGCACTGACAACCGTGGAGTGCCACGTATGGCTCAATTCCCTCACATGATGGGCCTCTAGATCAACCACATCTCGTCTCCATTTGCCAATAGATTTATCAAGCGGAGAGTCTTGTTCAGCCATGAGTGCTGCATATAAAGTAGATACTGGTTTATCTAATTAAAACCCTTCTTATTACCGCCTCCACTGGGCTACATTCCAACTTTAGTGGACCATTACCGAACTGAGCACTACAGGCATGCTTGAGCTGGAAGTATCTGTACACAGAGTATTGGGGTACTATGAATTCTTGTTTCAGACTATTGAAGGATCTGAACAAACACAGTAACACATGGCGCCTGAAGAGTTTGTCTCGCTATCCTAGGATGCATTTTGTGCCACAGAAATGGGGTAAACATCCTGTCCATAAGAACAAAATCCCTCTTTGGTAGTGCCAAAGGTGCCACCCTATATAGATATAACATTTTTGGCAGGAGGATCATTTTTATGATATTAACACGACCAATCAGGGTCAGTGGCAGGTTTTCCCATGCCTCAATTTTCCTATTGATATATGTCATTGTAGGGACTACGTTTAGTTGATAGAACTGTGCAGCTTCTCTATGTATAACAATCCCCAAATACTTGAACTGTTATACTATTTGAAACTTGAACAGCATTTAGAGAACTACCTGGGTTTGCCAAATATACCAGCATGTCATCTGCATAAAGAGAACGTTTTTCAGTTATCCCCACCACCTCCCAATCTTCTATAGCTGAGTTGGACGATATAAGTAGTGACAAAGGCTCAATTATGAGTGCAAAAAGCAGGGGGGAAAGCGGGCAACCCTGCCTGGTGCCCTTTCCAAGGGGAAAGGGATCAGAGACGTACCCATTTACCTTGAACCTGGCTGTTGGAGTTTTATAAAGTATTTGCAACCATCTTAAGAAATTCTGCTGAAAACACATTCATTTAAGTGTAGCCCCCATAAAGTCCCACTCCACTGAGTCAAATGCTTTTTCATTGTCTAACGATGCCAGAACTCTCATGCCCCTGTTATCATGTTGGACCTGAATATTGGTATAAAGGCGTCTTAAATTTATATCTGTGGTTCTCTCTGGCACAAATCCTGACTGATCCACTCCACTCAGTCCCACTAAGTCCTCCCTCAGTCTCAGTCTCAGTGCCAGTAACTTTACTAACATTTTAGAGTCTAGGTTCAGGAGTGAGATAGGCCTGTAAGAGCTGCACTGATCCAGCGGCCTTCCCGGCTTGTGTATTACCACAATAGTAGCCTCGTAGAAGGAAGGGAATAAAGTGCCTTGTTCAAATGCATGATCAAAAAGCTTCTGAAGTCTGCCACTATGCACCTTGGAATGGAGTTAATACCATTCAGTCAGGAGGCCATCCGGACCAGGAGCTCTCCTTGCTGTCAGGGATTTGATAGCTAGTTCAATCTCGCCAAGGCCTCTCCATCATCCCGTGCAAGAGAGGGGATTGGAATTCTAGCCAGAAAGTCGGTAATATCTGTTTAAGTATAAGTACTTTTAGAGGCATACAAGGAAGAGTAGTAGGAGGCAAATTGACGACACACATCTCGGGGCTCAATCACGAGTTCATCTTGGTCAGACATAACACCTCAACCACAGTTTGGGGGGTTTCTGAGAGAGCTAAGTAGGCCAAAGCCCTACCATTCTTATCTCCATCAGAAAAATTGTCTGTTTCTGGGCTAAGAGTTTCTACTGCGTATACTCTGTGAGGTGTAAACAGAACAAATGCTGAGCCTCTAACCAGTTCTCCCTCTTTTCACTACCTGGATCTTTTAGAAATTCTTGCTCCTTATTGGAGACCTCTTCCTGCAGCCTAGTCTGTGTTATGCGCAGTTCCCTCCTGTGTGTCGCTTTTGCATGGATTAATGCTCCCCTCATCACAGATTTGAAGGCATCCCATTCCACCAAAGCATCTGAGGACCCCTCATTTTCTGCCCAGTATTGTGTCATGTTCTCATAATTACTACTCACCACTGGGAGGACCTCCAGCCATATAAGGTTTATACGCCACCATCTAGTGGGGATGGTCACTGGCTGTGATAGAATCAAGAGAAGGTGGGCATGATCCGAAACACCTCTAGGTAAGTAATCACTGGTTTTAATATAGGGTAGTAGATCTCTGCTGACAAAAGCCAAATCTATTAGGGACATTGATCTAGTCACCTCCAAGCCTCTGTAAGTTCATGTGCGTCTGCCCAATATGAGAGAGCTCTGTTATATGTAGCCTATCTTTAATAGGATCTAGGGTGGCATTATAGTCACCCATAATAATAAGGGGAGTTGCTGCGAACATCATGACTTTACTCATAATGAGCTCTAAGATTTCCCTACAGAATGGAGGTGGTACATATAAACCTATAATCAGATATTGCAGCCCTCTGATATTGGCCTGCAATAGCCCGTATCTGCCGGAGATATATATTTGGACTGATATTAACCGGAAGCGAAGGCTTTTAGTAATTAAAATGGAGACTCCCCTCGCATAGTTAGAGTAAACCGCATGATAGACGGATCCCACCCATGGTCATTTAAGGGGCAAAACTTTCTGCCCTCGTAGATGCGTTTCCTGCAGCACTACTATATCAGGGCTATATTCTTTCAAGTAATTGAAGACTAGTGAATGCTTGACCTTGTCATTAAGACCTCTGACATTCCAGGACAGCAACTTAACTGACGCCATACAGCCACCAAATAAATGTAACTACATCCTTAAATTCCGTGTAGGAGCCAACATGCATACTCACTCATACCGACACAAACAGAAGCCAAACACCTATGCCCTTCCCACCGACCCACCCCGCCCAATCCTTCCCAACATGGTTGAGCCTTAGACCAGAAACCTGAAACAATTGGGTGTCTCACTACCCCTAGCACACCAAACACGTATCTACTGCATACACCTCTGGTATACACGTTGATGAATGGAAATATAGAGCAGCAAGTGAGAAAGCGAAATAGAAAAAACAAAAGAAATTCAACTTCTCAACAAGAATTTCTCCTTCTCCTCAGAATATTATTACCCAGCAACTTTTGTGTGAACTTCCCCTTTGTTAGAAGAATAGAGCATAGAGGAACAGAGGTACCTAGAAGGTGTAGGAAAAATTAGAGATCCAAAGAGTCTCCATATAGCTAATTATGTATCATTATCAAATCAGCGGCGAGGCCTCACGTCCGGATGCCTGTCAATCCAATCTGCAGCCGCTTCGGGAAATTCAAAGAAGCCTACAGTCTCACCATCTTGCACTCGAAGTCTGGACGGATACATCATGGCGTACTTTATATTTAGATCCTGTAGATGCGCCCGGACATCGTTATACTGCCTCCTCCTCTTTTGGACTTCCGAGGTGAAATCCGGGTAGAAGGATAACCTGACATTTTCATAGATGACATTGCCTTTATGTCGGGATGCCAATAGGATAGCATCTCTGTCCCTGTAGTTCAGGACTTTCAAAATAAATGGCCAAGCAGGTGTGCCCACAGGTAGCGGTTTTGTTGGGACTCGATGAGCCCTTTAAATTACGAAACAATTGGACCGAGCCACGGGTTGTAGGACAACTCGTATCAGTTGTTCAGCAAAGATTTCTGGAGTAGACCCTTCAGCTTTTTCAGGAAATCCCAAAATGCGAATATTATTTCTTCTGTTTCGGTTCTCAGCATCTTCAGCTCTAGCTTGTAGTAGCCTAACTTGTTGCTGTAGTTGTCCGGTGTCAGTCTCCCCTGTTCGGGTCAAATCTTCCACAGCACTTAATCTGTGGTCAACTTCAGTGGTTCTTTCATGTATTTTATCAAAATCATGCTGTAAACAGCTGAGCTCCGACTGAACATGGTCAATTTTGGCTATGAGAGCTGCTTGACATGTTGCAATTGCCTTCATTATCTGAGAGGTTTCTGCTGAAGTAACCACAGGGCTTGAGTCATCCTCTCCCTAATCTGTTTGACTTATGGCATCCATGTAGGTTTTTGCAGCACGGGTAGCTGCAAGTGTATTAGTTTTGCGGCCCATATAAAAAAAACACGTGTGCTGGTTTGATGAAATACAGACAGGAGTAACTCTTCCCGGACAGTCCTGGATTTGCAGCTCTCAGGATACTCCCTAGAGACGGTGGGCTGTATAGCTTTAATAAAACAGCAAGTAGTGATTTAATATAAAACAGACTCTCTGTCTAGAGCTCTGGCAGGACCACAATATATCTCTCAGGTAGGAGTATAGTATGTGGTTGTACTTTTGGCTGTAGAGAAGTAGAGATCCTGCACGTTGTAATGATTACAGTCTGGATAACATTCAGTTAAAAGGATTTATCTGGGACCCTCCTTTACTCTCCGCTGTATAGCAGCTGTCTTCGCTCACTGAGATAGCGCCACTGCACCAACACTCTGCCTCTTGCTGCCAAGATAGCTCCCACCACGTTTCTCCGGATCTTCCGCTCCACTGCCCAGTCTCCCCCACTATCAGATGGACTCTCTGTAGTATCGCAGCTTGAATTGCCCAGGTAGGTACCTTTATGTGATTCTCAGCACCCTGTTCAATTATGTCTGGGCAGTGCTGCTCTCCTCACAGCGTCTCACTCTCTGCATCGTGGCTCCGGTCTCCACACTTCAGTGCCCTTTCCTCCACGCTTTGCTGCACTCTGGAATCCAGGCACTACCATAGGTAATTCAATATAAATGCAAATTGCTGGGTTGTCAGGAGTTTAGAATAAAGATTCTGGAGGAAATCTTCACTCTTGCTTCCTCACGCCATGCAGGCTAGGCCACGCCCCTGGTATATCTCCTGTGTGACGTTTCCACATCCCAAATACCTGTTTTAATTTTTTTGTGCATACACTTACAAATCCTACGCTACTGTACGTGTGACATACTTTCAAGCATATATAGCATTTAATATGAAGAAGGCGAGTAGTAAGGGACAGGGAAGTGATGCTGATGGTGCACGCAGAGGCCGTGGCCCTGGGCGCGCTGAAACTATGCATGCTGCCAGAGCACAAGAAACACACTCATCCACAATACCATGTCCCAGTTTGCAGGGCAGTGCAGGACAATGCTCTTGAAGTCATACCAGTGCGACCAGGTGGTCAGTTTGTCGGGCATTTTCATAGGTATATATATTGATACCTGGTCATATTATATTCAAAATGCATGCTCATTGTCTTTAAGAAACATACATGAGCCAAAGTTTTCATATGCGACTGAGACAGGCCAAGATGAAGTCATACCAAGCTCAGTCTGTGTAAAAATACAGAGAGTATTGTGTCTTAAGAGTTATTGCCACAGAGGTGGCCTTATCTGTTGGGAGTACACTGGATTCTCCAGACATGTCCGTCTGAAGAGAACAAGGCCCATTCATATCATTATGGTCCATAGATCCACAGTGTGAGAAACATTCAGAGAGACGCCTAAAGGTCTGTCTTTAGTTATTTCAAAGTTGTCTTGACTAATCCTTATCTCTGATTTACGACGACGAGGGTCAAATGTATATAATACATATGATGCAAAAATACCCTAGTTAAGTCTTTATAGTATGGTGCTAATAGCTTGCACAACAGTGCCATCCGGAGACAGATATCGATATCGCTACACCATCCTCCATTAGTTGCATTATGGGTAAACATGATCTCATAGGATCTTATTACATATGTTTACACCCCCTCAATTGATTGGAGAATACTAATCCAGGGGGTGGTAATGTTAGATTACAAGGGAGATAATTACCCTAGATCAGTGATGGGCAACGTGCGGCTCTCCAGCTGTTGCTAAACTACAACGCCCACCATGCCCTGCAGTGGGCTGATAGCTATAGACAGGCTTTGCATGCTGGGAGTTGTAGTTCTGCAACAGCTGGAGAGCCGCACGTTGCCCATCACTGCCCTAGATGGATAGAGCATCAGGAAGAACGAGGAAAGCTAAGGAACAAAGGAGGAAGCATAGCATTCCAAAATTCCAGGAGCCGACACCCAAGATGAAAGCCATGGTGATGGACCATCCAGCTTTCCTAGGAGCAGAAGTGAGATTCCTGCTAGAACTTGGTAAGAAACACAAAGATTGATGTTTCATTTTATTAAGACTATTTAGATAATGTGGGCAAAATTATAGCATCTATGTTGGCGAACATATTAATTTATTTATCATCTCTTTATATGAGATGTAGTCTTAGATATAGAATAATTGTGAGGCTTCATTCTACCTGCAGAAGAATCAAGTTTCATAATTTATCAGAGTATTAAATGATTGCATACATATATGCATAGCTATAGATATATTGATAGTAGCATTCTTCGCCAAGCTAGATGATAAATTCCCACTGGAAGATTTGTTCCAAGTTCTTCCAATGTCTGTTGTCTTAATAGTCTTACCAGGTTATACAGATATGAAAGTAGTATTGACAGAAGTATTAAGAGTAGTCTAGGATTTGACTACTATCTTCTAAGTTATATACTTAAATGGATTTGCCCATTACTACATGTGAGGTGTATTTTAGTTTGGTTAGAGAGGGTGGGGAATGTATTTATCATTCCATATAGATGTCTAGGATTAGACACGCCTCTGAACAGGAGTAATGTATATAATGTAACTTCTTGTTTTAATATCCTAACCAAATAGCTTTGTTATAATGTGACAAGCTGCTCCTACCCACATGTGTTTATTTACTTATTGTGAAGCTTCTAGTGCCTGATATCAATGCCATGTATATTAATTGGCATATATCATTTTTATTTACTTATGATAAGCTTGTAATGCTTCATATATCATTGCCATATATATTCCTTGGCATATATAATAGTATTTATATACCTATTTGTTTATAATCGTGTAACTAATAAAATCTGCATATTTTTATAATATCTGCGTATTATTTAATGTCAAAACTACATCTTTAGCATTAATGTCATCTCTCATGAAAAGAACTTATTATCTGAGGAAATAGTCGGCCTCAGATGTGAATTGTATCGATTGGGTTATCTACAATTCACCAGGTCATAATTTCTACAAGTTATGGAAAATTGTTGATTAATCATTGTTATGACCATAATTAATAATTCTTAGGTTTCGTTAGCCTAGGCGGTACAGGGTCCGGTTCTAGTCCTTTGTTTGACTCGTCAGGAACCTTCCTATTAATTCCTGGCCATTAGCTCCCATAGTTGGAGATTTATCCCATATATGTAATGGACTCAGATCACAAAAGTTGATTTTATTGAAGTCCCAGATTACAGGGAGGTTGAGCTCAGTAGCTCAGGGCATTACAGGATAATAGAGGAACTTTATACATAAAGTTCTGACCCGATGTTATTGATAAATAGAATCTATAAGAGAACAGTTTTAAACAGGTTAATGATGTTGATGTAACCCTGTTCTTCTTTTTAATGTTCTTGATTCTAAGTTGCATAAATGCAAGACATATAAACCGGATATATAAGAAGCCGTATTGTCTATGAAACATAAGTGTGTAAATCACTGAAAATTGATATAGTTGTTCCCAAAATGTTGAGTCACTTAAGGGAACCATCACAGGCTTTGCAAGCCTAGATAAGAAAGTGAGTCTATGGCTATCATCCATATTTTGATTCAGAATTTTCATATAATCTGTAATTGCCGCAGATATGATAATCCCCAAGGGGGGGATGAGGGGTAGTTTGTGGTATTAGCAGACCACAGTATATTCCCAGGATCACAGAGCTGATCATATGTACAAGCAGTTTTTTTGCAGATGCTGTATTTCCCAAAATTTCTCCACCATCCTAGAGATGGGAGGGGGGAAGGAGCACATTCCTAAGTCCTAGGTACATGTCAGCGAAGAGGTCAGAGGTCGCAAAGCTGCACTGCACTCTGAGCTGAATCGGCTCAAGTAAAGGAGGAGTAAGATTCTCCCAAATCCATTGCATGTAAATTCTTTACCTCATGAAGTGAATAAAGAGAAAAGAAAAAGTTATTTAACACTTTGCTGAGATAAGAATGTCCAGCAAATGAAACAAAACAAAGTGCTTCATTGATTTAATAATTATAGCAAGTCGATAAATGATTGATGATATTGATTATTAATCAAATTTTTCCACAGGATCATTAACATGATGTTTGTGTAGAGTTTTTATTTCAGTGCTAAAAGCGCAAAGAGCTGAATTGAGGTTGGAAAATCAAAGATTTGAAGATGGAGACACATCATAAATTTCATATGATTGGTGATGGTATCGTATAAAAAAAAAAAATTGAAAAGTTATACTAATCAATTGTGACTAACTTGTCGTCATTGTATTCCATGCAGATATATGGACACATATATATTACTCTGTTTTGAGGTAGTCTCAAAGTATTGATTGGGTTATGATCCTAAATAGGCATAACACCTACGGCTGTATTAGCCTGGCAGAGGAAGAATAGTTATATCTATTCATGATACCCTGTAGTTTGCTTTTCTTTGGAAAATAAAAATCCTCAACTAGCTGCTGGCTAAAGTATGGTGTAAGTCAAAGGCCTAAAATAGGCAGGTATATGTTTGATAAAGTTTTGCTGCGTTTTACTCATACTGTCTGTTGTTTTCTTAGGTTTAGATGATTGCCCAAGATGGGATCACATGTTGATGGCGGAACCCTAAAAGTCTTAGTATCCGGAACCAAGAGAACCTGAGGTCAGGGCTATCCGAGACGCAAGAGACGTCCAGTCGGAGCCACCCAGATGAATCCAAAAGGTATCCAGGAGTGACAAGTGGGCAGAGCCCCGGGGGATTAGACAGCCACGACAAGAGTGCTTCATGCCGATTCAACATGACAAAGTATTTGAGATCGCAGATATGAAGATATGTTGCCAAACACCGCTCGCTAAAAAGAGTAACCAAGTTGCTGACGAGACAGGAAGCCATTACTTCAAGCTTTACATTTTTGAAGCAATGTTATTAAGTTAGAGGACCAAAGAAACATTTTCACTAGAGACACATTTCCGTAAAGTCAAGAAAATGACTGGAACGTCTTTCTCTCTACAGTGGTCATAAAACAACGTAACATATTTGTAGTAAAACCAAACAGAGTTTGTGCGTTATATATGTGTCGTAAGAGTACACACAAAATTGTGATTCATTTATTGCAAAAAAAAATTGTGTTCCCCAATCCATAATGATTTGGAGCATTATGCCCTGTATTGCATTTCAGCCTATTCAACCTTCTAAAAACGAAATTGAATATGCTGAAAAGGGGGGATTTGTCGGGCATTTTCATAGGTATATATATTGATACCTGGTCATATTATATTCAAAATGCATGCTCATTGTCTTTAAGAAACATACATGAGCCAAAGTTTTCATATGCGACTGAGACAGGCCAAGATGAAGTCATACCAAGCTCAGTCTGTGTAAAAATACAGAGAGTATTGTGTCTTAAGAGTTATTGCCACAGAGGTGGTCTTATCTGTTGGGAGTACACTGGATTCTCCAGACATGTCCGTCTGAAGAGAACAAGGCCCATTCATATCATTATGGTCCATAGATCAACAGTGTGAGAAACATTCAGAGAGACGCCTAAAGGTCTGTCTTTAGTTATTTCAAAGTTGTCTTGACTAATCCTTATCTCTGATTTACGACGACGAGGGTCAAATGTATATAATACATATGATGCAAAAATACCCTAGTTTAGTCTTTATAGTATGGTGCTAATAGCTTGCACAACAGTGCCATCCGGAGACAGATATCGATATCGCTACACCATCCTCCATTAGTTGCATTATGGGTAAACATGATCTCATAGGATCTTATTACATAGCTTATTGCATAGCTATAGATATATTGATAGTAGCATTCTTCGCCAAGCTAGATGATAAATTCCCACTGGAAGATTTGTTCCAAGTTCTTCCAATGTCTGTTGTCTTAATAGTCTTACCAGGTTATACAGATATGAAAGTAGTATTGACAGAAGTATTAAGAGTAGTCTAGGATTTGACTACTATCTTCTAAGTTATATACTTGAATGGATTTGCCCATTACTACATGTGAGGTGTATTTTAGTTTGGTTAGAGAGGGGTGGGGAATGTATTTATCATTCCATATAGATGTCTAGGATTAGACACGCCTCTGAACAGGAGTAATGTATATAATGTAACTTCTTGTTTTAATATCCTAACCAAATAGCTTTGTTATAATGTGACAAGCTGCTCCTACCCACATGTGTTTATTTACTTATTGTGAAGCTTCTAGTGCCTGATATCAATGCCATGTATATTAATTGGCATATATCATTTTTTATTTACTTATGATAAGCTTGTAATGCTTCATATATCATTGCCATATATATTCCTTGGCATATATAATAGTATTTATATACCTATTTGTTTATAATCGTGTAACTAATAAAATCTGCATATTTTTATAATATCTGCGTATTATTTAATGTCAAAACTACATCTTTAGCATTAATGTCATCTCTCATGAAAAGAACTTATTATCTGAGGAAATAGTCGGCCTCAGATGTGAATTGTATCGATTGGGTTATCTACAATTCACCAGGTCATAATTTCTACAAGTTATGGAAAATTGTTGATTAATCATTGTTATGACCATAATTAATAATTCTTAATTGAATTATTATAAACCCGACAAGTTGGATTGCAGAAGATAATGCTTCCAGTCGGTTAAGCACCACCTTATCTTCCACCAAGTCCAGTCTCAGTAGCTAAGAGTCTAGTCAACACAATCCTTACCCTGATCCTCCTTCCTCCCACCATGGGGAGTCTGGGCAAACAAGTGATCCCACACTCAGATATTCCGAGGACCTCTTTTCTTAGCCATTCCTTCATTTGGCCCTCTCGCTAAGCATGCTTGAAGAGGGACAGATCGTTTGCCCTGATTCCCAACCTCTTGAGCATCCACAGTCACAAGAAGACGATGGTGGGGAACAGCAATTACTGTTTAATGAGGTGGATGATGATGAGACACAGTTGCCAATAAGTGAACGGCAATTACTGTCTCAAGAGGTTGATGAGGAGGATGAGACACAGTTGTCAATCACTGAGGTTGTGGTTAGGTCGGCAAGTCAGGAGGATGAGCAGAGTGAGGAGAGTGGGGGACGATGAAGTCACTGACCCAACCTGGGAAGGTGGAAAGACGAGCAAGGACAGCAGTATAGATAGGGAAAGATCTGCAGCACTGCAACAGGCTGGAAGAGGCAGTGGGATAGCAAAAGAGAGAAGGCGGGCAACACCAAACAGGCCCTCAACTGTTCCACGGAGCACCCTCTTGCAGAAATCTCCCTTGCTAAGGGGTAGGTGTTCCACTGTATGGCGCTTTTTTGAGGAAAGTATGGACGACAAAAGAATAGTAGTTTGCAACCTGTGCCATATCAAAATGAGCCAGGGCGTGAGCACTAGCAACCTCACCACCACCACATGGCATCCAAGCACCGTAATAAGTGAGACGAACGCCTGGGTCCACAATCTGTGTCTGCGGGTCATACCACTGCCTCCTCTTCTCCTATGTTATGAGCTGGCCAATCCCCTGTTGAAGGCGCAGGCCCGGATGCCTCCCGCCCTGCACCTGGACCTTTGCAAGCACCATCAGCAACCACCTCCACTTCCATGTCCCAGCAGAGCGCCCAAATGTCCTTACCCCAGGCCTTTGAACACAAGCGCAAATACCCAGCCACCCACAGGCCATAGCACTAAAAATGACTGGCTCTGGAAATGTTGCCATTTAGGCTTGTGGACATTGAGGCCTTTCGCGGCCTGATGTCGGCGCCATCCTTGTTACACAGTACCCAGCCACCACTATTTTTCACAGTGTGCCATGCCCGCCTTACACCAGCATGTGTCCCATAACATCACCCGTGCCCTGGCAAACACAGTTACTGGGAAAGTACAGGTAACCTGTGTGCTGTGCTGGTGGGGTGGTGGGGCCCAGGGCCATGGTGGTCTCGCCGCACAGTGGGGGTACTGTGTGGTGTCTTGGTCCCACCCTCCGCTGGTGCAGTGCTTTGGTGTCCGTGGTCGCGTCGCAGTACTGCGCCATAGCTAGAGCAGTTTCCCACTTGCTAGAGGCAACCTTGTCGTGGTAAGTGGGCCTATGCGCTTTGATCAAACTGTATACCAATGCCTCAGGTTTACGCATAGCATATTTTGGCATGAATTATGAATTGTGCTGAGAAGCCCATTTAAATATGGTGAGAAACAGTTGTTATATCAGAAGCATACTGTTTGAGGATGTGCGACCCAGATTCACTCTCTCACATGTTTATATTATGTGATTCTATGTAACAGAGATTTCCGGTATTATCCGGAAATACCTAGTATTGTGTAAGAGTTCCCCCTAGTTCCCCCTATATCGAAACTGTAAGGAAAGTGCAGTAGGAGGTAGACTAAATGAAGGATTGTGGAAAGTGTATTGAAGGAAGTGGAAAGTTGATTAAAGGTAATAGCCTGGTGCAAGTTGAGTTATGGTGAAAGTTGTCTATGAAAGTGATTGCTAGAAATTGACAAAAGTGGAGAAACTAAATTAGCAGCATGTCTATGCAAGATGGAGAATTTTGAATCCTATAGAGAACAAAGAGTCTGTCATGTGGCATCCCTTCCCCCACCACATCTGCTGTAACCCACACAGTGTTTTTCTGTGCCTTGTAGTTCTACAAAAACTCTTTGCTTCTGTCTAGAATGTCCTCCTCCAGAGACACCCCTCCCATCTGTGTGATTACATACCCCAACTGTGCTCTGCTGAAACCCCCTACTCAGGAATTCAACCCCCTTATGGTGGGGGCTGGTAATTGGGAATGCATATGTGAAGATACTAATATATGTGTTCATATTATATGTTCCAGTATGTCCCAATTGTATGTTCCACTAGTTTAAAATTTGCATGCAGAGATTATGCCTATGATGGCAATTGGAAATGCCCTTGACCAATGTAGTCAATCTAAGGTTGTACCCATTTTAAGTCCTTATTCCCTAGATATTCCCTTATTCAGATATGAATGGCTGTATGAAATCTGCTGCCCCCAGTAATAACATCAATTTTACTGATGAGTAGTATTCCCAATTCAGAGGACTTACCTATGCTGGTTTGTAGTAAAAAAATTAGAGTTTTCTCATGTTGTTAGTGGGTGGGGGAGGAAGCATTTAAGTGATTAGCCTGTCACATTGTCTGAATGTGCATCAGTGCAGGGCAGAGAGTGTGGAGAAAGTTTCCATTAGACTCCAGGAAAGTTGGGTGGATTTGGGCTTTGAACATACCTTAGAGGTGAATGAGAAAATCATAAGTGCTGCCTTTGTGAATGGTTTTGAGGATCATCTGGAAAGGTTTAGTATTAGCTAGTCCTGAGTACAGTTCACTATAGTCCTCCGTGTTGTCCCTCCATGTTGTAGAATTACAATTGAACAAAGGCCTAAGGCGGGCATGGCTGCCTATCAGTCCTCCCCACAATAAGGAGGGAAGTAAGACTCTGTAAGTACTTGCCCACTTCCTCACCCATGGGAGGAGCTACAAATGCTCAGCCCTTCAGGTGCAACGCCCATAGGAAATTAACAACCCAAATTCAAATACTAGATCCCTATTATCTAAACAATCCTTGGGGTCTGCTTCCATTGCCTCATAGCAAACATGTTCCATGATCTCTCCTCATAGCTAAGGATAGTATCACATGTGTAGGAGTAGATAGTAATCCAGTTCCTACACCTCTTACCAACTGTTCACCGTCCTAAAGGTGCACAAATTTAGATCCCACTACTCTGCTGCCTCACGAAGGGGGAGGGAGTAGTACTGTAGTACCTCTAAAAATAAAAATTCACACTTACATGACTATCTCCAATTAATAACCACATTTTTGAGTTTCTGGTAGATAATTTCAGGTTCTTGGAAGATGGATCATCTCAGACAGGATATGCTGTTCCTAATTAATCTGATGTTGTCAAGAAAGAACCACTCCCTCCAGCAATGTTAGTGCAGGAGACAGAGCTGAAGACACTCGCTAAGGTTTGTATGATGACTGAGGGTAAGATCCAGATATGCCTTTGGTATTACTCATTATTATGGACTAATATGGTGAAGCAGAGATTTTGTTTGATCCATGGATAATCGCATCAATAATGAATGCTGAATGTATGAGAGTTGTTTGATGCCCTGATGCTGCCTGAGAAGGTAAAGGCTGAACTATTACCTGAAGTTTACGCTAAGTGGAAGTCTGTGTGATACAAGATGGCTGTGAATATGTCTGTGTCTATATTGACCTCTTTCCAGAATATTTGACCTGTAGCAAAGGCTACAGATAAAAGGTACTGACTGAGGTGAGAGTACCTACCCCTGGGGCTTTTCTCCATCCGGTACACCACTAACCGTAAGATAGGCCTAAATCCTTATGAAGTTCTCTTTAGGAATACCCCTAGATTAGGTCTCTATTTTCCCCAACAGCTCCAGATGCAGCATAGTAGTTTTCCAAATGATGTTGTCTGTTCCACAAATTTATTGACGAATGTGTATTTCCAAGTTTTAGTTGTTTTCTAGAATCCAGACTGCATAGGCAATTTATTCTTTAGAATCAGGAGATTGGGTAGTGATAAAACGAGAGACGTGCAAAAGTCATAGAGCTACGGTTTGAATATTTACATCAAGTCCTGATGACCACCGCCACTGCTGTCGAATTGGAAGGAGAGCCTGATTGGATCTACATGTCATGTTGCAAACAAGTGCCAGGACTATAAAAGCCATAATGTTTTTGCATTTCGTATTGTTTGGTTCATATTGTACAAAGGGGGAAATCACAGTCAAATCAAATTGCAACGGTGTTATATTATCAAGATGAGTCAGGGACAACTAATTTGACTGTTCAGTATTGTGGACTGTAAGACAGATGACAGATAGGTGACTGGAATTGACCCAGTATATAGTAATTGTGTTTAGATATGAGCATACCAACTGTGGAGATTGGAGATTAACAGGATGGAACACCAGTTTG
Source organism: Bufotes viridis (assembly GCA_033119425.1). Lineage (NCBI taxonomy): Eukaryota > Metazoa > Chordata > Amphibia > Anura > Bufonidae > Bufotes > Bufotes viridis. Next base: position 388,173,939 of record CM065591.1, read on the forward strand.
AAGTGTTGGGAATATAAACCAGTGGAAACTACCTCTAGAGTCAGTAAAGGTGAAGGTTTGTTGCAAGGAATGACTGTCCTGAAGGGAACATCACCAAACAGTTGTAAACATAATGAGTGTAATCCTCTGTTCCTGTCCATTAGAAATCCTATCCAACAGGATTTGGGGATGTATGTTTTAGGAGCATGTGTAAGAGACAAAGATCTCATAGGCAAATTTAAAATGTTGGTAAGGGAAAACCTCAAAGTTTAGTTGCATCTGTGGCCAGTGGCGTACACACAATCCATGGGGCCCCGGTGCGAAACTGATCCATGGGGCCCCCTCCCCATCGCCGCCCCCCACCCCTAACCTGCCTTCACCCCCTGTACGCTAAAAACATCCTATATTGTGCTCCAGGCAGTAATCCCTGTATAGTGTCCCCAAAAATAATAGAATTGCCCCTACAGTGCTTCCCCAATACCAACGCCCCCCATGCTGCCTCCATATAGTAATTTCCCCCACACTGCCCCCCATAGTAATTTGCCCCCACACACACACACACACACAGTCATTTCCCCACACTGCCCCCATACACTAATTTCCCCCACACAGTAGTTTCCCCACACTGACCCCATATAGTAATGTCCCCCACACTGTAGTTTCCCCACATTGCCCCATATAGTAATTTGCCCCCATAATTATTTGCCCCCACATGTCCCCCACACCGTAGTTTCCCCAACACTGCCCCCCACACCGTAGTTTCCCCACACAGTAGTTTCCCCACACTGCCCCCCACACAGTAGTTTCCCACACCGCCCCCACACAGTAGTTTCCCACACCGCCCCCACACAGTAGTTTCCCCACATTGCCCCTCACACAGTAGTTTCCCCCACTCTGTAGTTTCCTTCACCCTGTAGTTTCTCCCACACTGCCCCTATAGTAATTTGCCCCCACACTTCCCCTCACACAGTAGTTTCCCCACATTGCCCCCCACACTGTAGTTTCCCCCACTCTGTAGTTTCCTTCACTCTGTAGTTCCCCCCACTGCCGTATAGTAATTTGCCCCCACAATCATTTGCCCCCACAAAGTAATTCCTCCATTATCTCCATAATAATTTTTCCACCACATGTCCCCAAAGTTGTCACATAAAAATTAATAAAAAAGAGATAAAAAAACCTAAAAGCTAAATACTTACCTGCGCTTGCTTGCAGAGAAGACGCTCACACTTCTCTGTGCTGCTGCGTCCCGGCCCCGGTCGTGCGTGATGACGTCATCGCGCACGCCTGTGCCGGGATTTCACTACCGCATAGGCCTCAGGCCTATTAGGCCTGAAGCCTATAGCGGTGAGCGGCGGCAGGGCAGGGAACTATGCGCTCCCTTGCCCCGCCGCAGTATGGTGTCAGCGCTCATTCTGGCACCCCAGTGAGGGCCCCGGTACAGCGCTACTGCAGGGGTCCACAGGCGGCCGGGCCCCCTGGAGTGCCGGGCCCGGTCGCAACTGCGACAGCTGCGACCCCTGTATGTACGCGCCTGTCTGTGGCTCCTACATCCTTACCTATAATTTAAAAACATGAAGACCAACTGGCCTTAGAGACAGGATTTTATACAGGAAAGCCCTTTGGTGTTTTCCCTTCAGGATATTATTCTTACATAAGTCAGCTGAATAAGAAAACATAGTGACTCTGATAGGTCCTGACAGTTGGTTTATCAACCAAAATTATCAAAACGCAGATATCTGGTGATTGTGTGGAGATTTGAAACTCCGATCCAGGATGCAGGTAGAATTAAGTGGCCAATGTACCCCGATCGAGTACTGATGCCATTTGTTCTATTCTCACCTCCTGAGTGAGAACTAAGGAGGTCACTCCCTACATCCTTTGACTCATATGTATACATGGATGCCATAGGAATCTGTAGAAGAGTTTCTGACTAATTTAAAGCTAAAGGTCAGATAGCTGCAGGATTTGAGTCATTAATGCCCACGATTAGTAGTAATAAAATAGTGGATTGGATTAAGATGTCTATTGTCATCAACAGAGATTTGTAAATTACATCTGTGATGCTTTGAAGGGAATAGCAGAACAACTAAACTCTTTTCCAGTGATGACTCTACAGAACCGACTGGTCCTTGACAGCAGAAAAAGGAGGGATCTACAAGATTGTTGGAAGTTCCTGCTGAATCAACATTCTGGACAAAACTGCCCCTGATGGAAGGATCACTGAGGATCTGAAGAAACTGATGGACTTTATTAAATGAACTGATGGGAAAAATTCTGAAATTAATCACATCATGATCAGAATAATGTTTTGGGAACTGGTTCAGTGACTACAGTGGTTTTAGCCTTTGGCTTTAACAGGGTGCTGTATAGTTTTCTGTTAGGAAAATTGTTTTGGAAATGTTTAATTCATCCATGCCCATACTATGTATATGTGCTGTGCCCCTGTCAAAGACAAAGATTATTCCATCCTGAAATAAATAAAACCTTGTTGATGGTTGCGGGGTAAATAGGACAAGGTGAAGGCAAACCCGAAAGGGAGTTGAGGGGACCTGGTGAAGCAATAAGGAAAGTCCAGCTCTTCGCTGTTTAGGGCGTTGGGAGAGTACCTCACTTTGCCTGTTCACCTCTGGTCTATTTCCCGCAAAAAGAAAGAATTTCTGAGCGATAGCATTTTTGAAAATCATGTAGTACACAAGATGGCCGCTATCAAGATGTGTGTGTAAGGTCACTGTGAGGGGGGATTAGGTTACAGGTTTCAAATCTACCAATGAACTCAGAGTTGAAGTTAGCAAACTACTCCCATCTTGGCAAGGAGCTAATTACCTTTTCTTAAGGAACACCCCTTATGTGATGTCATGTCTGCTATTTAACTGAATGGAACCTGAATAAAGGGTTCTTGGTTTGGGGGATCGGAAGTGTTTTGAATGGAACCACCTTGTGTGTCTGGTCTCATTATGAAAGCAGTATGGTGCGCATATACTTACACTTCAAAATTAGTTTGACACCACACAAAGAAGATGAGAAGAGCATGAATTGCTCTAACATAGAACACTGTGCCTTGCAGAAACACGCATAGTAGGTCTGCTGTGGAAGTGAAATAATACTGTGAGTCAGTATGACCTGCAGATGACGGGGTTGCTCTTAGAATCACTGCATACTTCACTTATTTGGGCAGTCACGGGGCCAAAACTGACCAAATAACTGAAGAATCAACTCAGGCTTACAGGACGATGTTAGCGTCAAGAAAAAGTGCACTCCTTTTACACCCTCATCAGCTGATTCCACATAGATGTCTACAGAACCTGGTCTATTAAACCCTTATACAAGTAGAGCCCCCCCTGACAGAGTGGAGATGGAGTCAGCAGTAAGTTTCTGTTGACGTCACTGATTAATTTTCCCCAGTCTCTGATCAGTCAGAACAATAACCCAGAGAAAACGGATCCTGTCTGTGGAGCATACACCTTCACTCGGTTAGCATTTGCTCAATCAGTATTGCTAATGCCAAAAAAAAAACAGGAGTGGATTTAAAACAGAGATGATAAGTGAATGGAATATTTGCATATCTTCTGTGTTTTCTACCCACTCCTGCTTTTGGCTACCAAATCATAAGCCAAATCTGATGGGACCATACAGGCCTTAAAGCTGCTACACAGACAGGATCCATTGTGCATCTCATTTTTCCTTCCTTCTGACAGATCAAAAGAAGTGTCAAATAAATGATAATGTCAGCCAGGCCAAAATCCAAAATAGTGGACCAGTCATGAAGTGGAGAGTGTGGGAACAGCATAAGAAGTTCACAGAGTGGCCCTATGACATAGTGGTGAGGTGTAAGCAGCATGAGGAGACCACAGAGGGGCCCAATGAAAGGGTCTGGAGGTGGAAGCAGTATAAGGAGGCCACCGAGTGGCACAATGACAGAGTCTGGAGTTGGCAGCAGCATGAGGAAGCCACAGAATGGCACAATGACAGAGTGTGGAGGTGTCCACAGCATCAGGAGACCACATAGTGGCAAGGTGACATAGTGTGGAGGTGGCAGCAGCATGAGTAGGCCTCAGAGTGGCAGAATGACAGAGTCTGGAGGTGGCATCAGCAACAGTAGGCCACAAAGTGGCACAATGACAGAGCCTGATGGTGTTGGCAGCAGAAGCATCAGGAGAAGGCAACAGAGTGTCACAATGACAGAGTCTGGAGGTGGCAGCAGCATGAGTAGGCCAGAGAGTGGCACAATGACAAAATCTGGAGGTGGAAGCAGCATGAGTAGGCCACAGAGTGGCAGAATGACAGAGTCTGGAGGTGGCATCAGCAACAGTAGGCCACAAAGTGGCACAATGACAGAGCCTGATGGTGTTAGCAGCAGAAGCATCAGGAGAAGGCAACAAAGTGTCACAATGACAGAGTCTGGAGGTGGCAGAAGCATGTGCAAGCCAGAGAATGGCACAATGACAGAGTGTGGAGGAGCCACAGCATGAGTATCCAACGGAGTGGCACAACGACATGATCTGGAGGTGGCAGCAGCATGAATAGGCCACAGAGTGGCACAATAACAGAGTATGTAGGTGTTGGCAGCAGCAGCAGCATCAGGAGGAAGCCACAGAATGGCACAATCACAAAGTGTGAAGGTGGCATCAGCAAAAGGAAGCCACAGAATGGCATAATGAGTGACGATCGACCAATATACTTCTTGGGGAACCTGCCTGGCATGAACAGGCCTCAGCAGCTACAGACAATGAGAAGACAAAGCGTCAAGATAGCTTTGAGCCAGGAAGAGTCGCAAAGTTCATCACAATACGTCACTTAAGCTTTTACCGCATATTACCCACAGCGCTGACGGCTGATAAATTTTGTTTTTCAACCAAAATACTTCAATAAAGATTTTACCATGTATAACCGCAGCGCTGACCACTGAATTAATTTTGTTTTTCGACTGAAATACTTCAATAAAGATTTTAACACTTATTACTGCAGCACTGAACGCTGAATAAAACTTGTTTTTCCATCGAAATACGTCAATAAAGATTTTACCACATATAACTGCAGCGCTGAACACTAAATACAATTTGTTTTTCCACCGAACTACGTCACATAAGATTTTACCACATATTACTACAGCACTGAACGCTGAATTAAATTTGTTTTTCCACCGAAATACGTCACAAAAGATTTTACTACATACAGCTGCAGCGCTGAACGCTGAATACAATTAGTTTTTTCACCCTAATAAGTCACTAAATATTTTACCTCGTATTACTACAGAGCTGAACTCTGAATAAAATGTGTTTTTCTATCGAAATACTTCAACAAAGATTTTATCACATATAACTACAGCGTTGAACACTGAATAAAATTAGTTCTTCCACCGAAATACTTCAATAAAGGTTTCGCCACGTATAACTGCAGAGCTGAACGCTGAATAAAATTTTTGTTTCCAACAAAATAAGTCACAAAAGATTTTATCGCATATTACTACAGCGCTGAGCGATGAATAAAATTTGTTTTTCCACCGAAATACGTCAATAAAGATTTTACCACATATAACGGAGCACAGAGATGGAGAGGGTTTTCAGATTCCCCCGCACTATAAGGACGTCTCAGAAATGAACCTCTACTCCCGACAGCAGCTTCTGGAGGGTCATGGAGCGTCCTGGTCATCCGGCATCTATTCGCCCCACTGAAGGATTATTTTGAAAGTGTGTAGAAGCAAGATGGGGCCCCCACGCTGCAGATTTATCATGGATATTTTACCGCATATAACTATAGCGCTGAACGCTGAATAAAATCAGTTTTTCTACCGCAATACGTCAATAAAGATTTTACCGCATATAACTGCAACGCTGAATGCTGAATAAAATTCGTTTTTGACCAAAATACGTCACTAATTATTTTACCGCATATAACTACAGCGTTGAACGCTGCATAAAATTTGTTTTTCGACCAAAATACATCACTAAAGGTTTTGCCACATATACCTGCAACAGTGAACGCTGAATATATTTTATTTTTCTACCAAAATACATCCCCAAAGGTTTTACCACATATAACTGCAACGCTGAATAAAAAAAAAATTTCCACCGAAATACGTCAATAAAGATTTTACTGCATATACCTACAGCACTGAATGCTGAATAAAATTAGTTTTTCGACCGAAATACGTCACTAAAGGTTTCTCCACATATACTTGCAACAGTGAACGCTGAATATATTTTATTTTTCTACTGAAATACGTCACTAAAGGTTTTAGCACAGATAACTGCAACGCTGAATAAAATTTGTTTTTCCACCGAAATACATCAATAAAGAGTTTACCACATATAACTGCAGCGCTGAATGTTAAATAAAATTAGTTTTTTGACCAAACTACGTCACTAATTATTTTACCGCATATAACTACAGCGTTGAACGCTGAATAAAATTAGTTTTTCGACCAAAATACGTCACTAAAGGTTTTGCCACATATACCTGCAACAGTGAACGCTGAATATATTTTATTTTTCTACCAAAATACGTCACCAAAGGTTTTACCACATATAACTGCAACGCTGAATAAAATTTGTTTTTCCACCGAAATACGTCAATAAAGATTTTACCACATATAACTGGAGCGCTAAATGCTGAATAAAATTTGTTTTTCGACCGAAATACGTCACTAAAGGTTTTTCCACATATACTTGCAACAGTGAACGCTGAATATATTTTATTTTCCTACTAAAATACGTCACTAAAGGTTTTACCACATATAACTTGCAAAAGTGAACGCTGAATATATTTTGTTTTTGTACTGAAATAATAATAACTGTGGAAGTGAAATGCATACCGTATTTTTCGCACCATAGAACGCACTCCCCCCTCCCAAAAAAAAATGGGGGAAAAATGTCCCTGCGTCTTATGGGGGAATGCTGACATTTTTACATCGCAGGCTGCAATGCTCCAGCATCGCAGCCTGCGATGTATGAGCGGGGAGGGACCAGGAGAAGGAGCTGAGAGCAGGCATTTGGGGCGGGGCCGGTGCGTTCACTGTACTCCGGCCCCGCCGCTCACAGTCCTGCACTATAAAGTTATAAAATGTCCCCTCATTCAATAAAACATGCCCCCTCACTTATTACTGTAGCTACCGGTACATAGTAAAAGCTTACGAATAATGCGGGCAGGCCGGCTGGGCGGACGGCAGCGTGACTCCTTGATGTCACGTGCCCACGACGCCTACTTTATGAATGAAGCAGGCGGCGCAGACACGTGACATCAGTGAGTCACGCTGCCATCCGCCCAGCCGGCTTGCCCGCATTATTCGTAAGCTCTTACTATGTACCGGTAACTACAGTAATAAGTGAAGGGGCATGTTTTATTGAATGAGGGGACATTTTATGAATGAGGGGACATTTTATAACTTTATAGTGCAAGACTGTGAGCGGCAGGATGGGGGGATCTGTGGATGGCACTGTTATGGGGTGGGGGTCTGTGGATGACACAACAGTGCCATCCACAGATCCCCCATAACAGTGCCATCCACAGATCCCCCATCACAGTGCCATCCACATATCCCCCATTACAGTGCCATCCACATATCCCCCATCACAGTGCCATCCACAGATCCCCCATAATAGTGCCATCCACAGATCCCCCATCACAGTGCCATCCAAAGATCCCCCATCACAGTGCCATCCACAGATCCCCCATAACAGTATCATCCCCAAATCTCCATAACAGTGTCCGTCACAGATCCCCCCATAACAGTGCCATCCACAGATTCCCCATAAAAGTGTCATCCCCAGATCCCCAATAACAGTGCCATCCACAGATCCCCAGTAATAGCGTCATGCACAGACCACCATTAGCTCCAAACCCACCAATAACACACCTTTTGGTTAAAAATATTTTTTTTCTTATTTTCTTCCCCAAAAATCTAGATGTGTCTTATGGGGCGGTGCGTCTTATAGGGCGAAAAATACGGTATATATTTTTAGTTTTGTACTGAAGTATGGCCACTAAACGCTTTCACCACAAATAACAGCAATAGTGAACTGCGTATTTATTTTTCTTGTAGTACAGAAATACGTCACTAAACGCTTTTAACCCCAATTAACTGCAGAAGGGAACTGTGTATATATCTTTCTTTTTGTAATGAAATAGGCCACTTAAACTCTTTCACCACAAATAAATGCAACAATGAAATGCGTACACTTTTTTTCTTTTTGTACTGAAATCGGCCACTAAATGCTTTCACCACAAATAACGGCAATAGTGAACTGCGTATGTGTTTTTCTTGTAGTACAGAAATACGTCACTGAACACTTTTAGGCCCAATTAACTGCAACAGTGAACTGCATATATATTTTTCTTTTAGTACTGAAATACTCCACTAAACGCATTCACCATATATAACTGCAGAAGTGAACTGCGTATATATTTTTGTTTTTCCACAGATATAAGCCACTAAGCTTTTCAACATAGCACTTGCATCCCAAGAACATATAGGTGGAATGACAGAGCTGTATAATTTGGATCCCCAAATTATCTTTCCCTGCACTTATAAATCGCTTTTCTAGCACTGTCCCTAGCGCATCTCTCCCTGCACTAAGATGCTGTGAAAAGATTCCTTCCTGTCCTTTCCCTGCACTTGTAAATTGTTTTTCAGGTTTTTTTCCACAATTAGTTTTTTCCAATTGCTGTCTCTATCGCCTTCTCACGCCTGTCCCTGCACTCAGAACCTGGAAAATGGAAGAATCTAAAATAGCTGCTGTATTTATAGGGCTGTGACATCACAGGGCTGGCTGGCTGCTTATTGGTTGCATGCATGCATGTCAATCTTTGTCATCCCGCCTTCTCAGAGTTCCTTGCCCCATGTCCTCAGTCCTCACACGTGTGGCTGCCATTTTAGGAAAATATGTGATTCGTTACTACGAATCGCCGAGAAAATTCGCATTAGTTGCGAATCGAATTTTTCCTGAAATTCAGATTAAATTCCACTTCATCTCATTTGATTCGCTCATCTCTAATATCTATGTTGGTAGAAAAATAAAAGTGCTATATGTTTTTTTATTATGCAAAAATAGTAAAACATGAAAAAACGATATACATTTGGTATTGCCATAATCGTATAAACCTGCAGAATAAACTTATCATATCATATATACCACACATTGAACCTCATAAAATAAAAATAAAAAATTAGAATTTTTTGCCCACTTCATCTCCCAAAAAATGAGAAAGCCAAATGGTGGCAATAAAAACTAGAGTTTCTCCCTCAAAAAATAAGCCCTCACACAGGAAAATCAACAAAAGAATAAAAAAGTTCATTTCAGCAAATTCCATGTGAGAAAATCCAAATACCACTCCTTCCCATCTGAGCCCTCGTATATCCCCAAACAGCAGTTTACGACCATAACCCTGGGTTCACACTTGAGCGTATTTGATACGCGCGTATTACAGTGCGTTTTGGAAATAGGAAACGCGCGTCATACGCGCGTTCGTGACTCTGGAGACCAATTTAAAAAAGGCATATCTACACTTAACGCGCGTTTTTCATTGAAGTCTATGGGTGCAAACACGCGACAAAACGCCCCAAAGAAGCTCAAGAACTTTTTTGAGCGACAAGTGAGAACCAGGGCCATAGGGAAGCATTGGTTTTCATGTGTTCAACGTTTTACAGCGCATTTGAACGCGCTGTAAAACGCTCAGGTGTGAACTGAGGGTAAAAGAGGTGTTACTATAGTCAGGAGAAAATGGGTAGCAAATTGCAGGATGATTTTCTCCTATTGTGAAATAGAAAGTTTGGGCTAACACACCACTTTTTTGTAAAAGAAATGTAATTTTTCATTTTCACAGCCAAACGTTCTAAATTCTATGAAATTGCTCTTCAGTCAAACTGCTTACTGCACCCCTTAAAAATTCCTTAAGTGGTATAGGCTCCAAAATGTCACTTTTTGGGAGTTTCCACTGTAGGGGTACCTCAGGGTCTCTGCAACATGTCATCCAAAAACTATTCCAGCAAAATCTACCCTCTAAACATTGTATGGCGCTCCTTGCTTCTGAGCTCTGCAGTGTGCCCGTACAGAAGTTTACAACCACATTTATGTAGACATATGGTGAATGTTAATAGAAAAATATTTATGAGGTATCAGTATCTGTTTTAAAAGCAAAGAGATTCAAAATTAGAAAATAGTACATTTATTCTAAATTTTCAGCTTTTTTATGAAGGTGAAACATATTGACTCAAATTTACCATTTACATGATGTTCAGTGTGTCACAAAAAACTATGTCAGAATGGCTTGGATAAGTAAAAGTATTCCAAAGTTATTACCCCATAAAGTGACATGTTAGATTCGTAAAATTAGGCTTGATGTGGGTAATCGCAAAGGACATTACTACAAATAAATGTGCAGGATGGACACTATACAGGCCACAATAAACAAAAAATGCATTATGACATTTCATTTGTGGCTAATCTCACAACATATACTCTATATTTTCTTAGGCCACTCAGTGATTTCAGGCACACACAGACCTAGGACTATGAACTATGATATTCAAATCAGCTATGAAATGTCTCTATATACAATATAGATTTGTGAAGCATCAGTTTTGTCAGAGTCATTTCATTACCCTTTCTGAAAAGTTGCATATAAAAGCTTAGCAAGTGAAAATTGTCTACACAGAGTGGAAAATTGCTTTTCATGGTAACCAAATAAAATTGCTGTTTTGCTATTGCTCTGATAGGCTCTACAATAAATTCATAGTCAATTGGATTAAATATATGAAACAAGGTTTTGTATCAGCAATTTTAATATCTCTAATAAAAGATAGCAATCATATTTCCCATTTATTCTCAAGTCCATAAGTTAACATAACAACTGCTTTATGTTCATTAAAGTCCATTCTGTTTCTAAATCCAGTATATCCTACAAAATACACTCTACATTCTCTTTTATTCTTGTTTAAAGAGGTTTTCTGTCCCAAAAACTAAAAGCCTAGCTCCTAAAGCTCCCTTTTCGCACTGAGGTGCTCCTCACCTTGCTTTCGGTCCCTTGTCAGCCAGAACTGTAACGTTCTGTCTTTAGCGACATGCACTAATGCAGCCATTTAGCTGCCTCGGCAGTGACGTGTTCCTGAGTGGCACATGACCACTGAGCCTCTGCAGCCACATGCCACTCAGTGACATGTCTCCGCTGAGACCAGTGAAATAGGAACCTGAAAACTGTAATGGAGCACCGGTGAACAGGTGAATTGGCTTATTTTATTATTTACTTCTTTGCACACAAACATATTTTATTTGCGGCCCGTATGCAGGACCATTCATTTCAAAGGGGCCACATGAAAATGGAATTACTCCATGTGCATTTTATGTCCATATGTCCGCATGGGCGTTCTGCAAAAAAAGTAGTGCATTTCCATATTTGTCATGTTCAGCGGGTGCAAACCCGCTATCCCACGTGACCAACTTCATCAGAGGATGCTGTCTAAGTACACCACTCTTTCTTCACATTACCTCTGATGGTGAGAATAGATTTTCCTCACCAGGTGCTACCTCTGAGTTGGGTTGAGACATGCGGTAACTGGGACATGGGTTTGGACCCAGTGGGCAGACCTCCAGATGGATACGGTACACCCAGAGGGTACTGGGAGGCCAGAGGCTGATCAGGCATTGACGAGGCAAGCTCAAAGTACTAAGGGATTCCTCAGTGGTTAACAGCAAAAACACCACTGAGGAAGGAGGAGGACCTACGAAAACGCGTATGGTTGGGCAGCATTGGGCGAACTATCTTACGTGGATCTTCTGTTGATTTCTACATATTTTGTGCGGATACATCATTATCCAGTCAAGGATTCAAAGGATCCACAAAATTCCCTATACAAGGTGGACTTTAGGACCTGGGCTCCACTCAGAGAACACTTCACCTGGTCGTATGACACGTCATGTGGGACGCTGCATGCAACTGTGTCTGAAGCATTACAGGAAAGTGGATGCCATTTATAGCTACATGTGGAGACCTAGCCGCCATCTGCAACATTTACCACTGGAGCGGTAACGTTTTTTCTGCACATTAGTACCACTAATACTCTATTCACCTCTTTTTTTATACTGTGTGACTCTAGTATATTCTCCAAGTGAGAACTTGGGGGTTATTGGACCTCAGCAAACACCATTACAGCAATTTACATCCACTGAGGAGACTCCATTGCCGTTTATGTCAGTATTTTTATTCTGTTACTCCATGAATGTTACATCCGCATTTTTACGCCATCTACTTGTAAAGTTTTAGCGTGGGGTTTATGTTCATGTTTATATTTCAGTATGTTGTAGATTTTCTGTCATTTTATTAAAATAACTTTTACTTTACTATTTGCGTTTCCTTGCATCCTGTCCTGATACTGAGTGCCCACTCTGTAATCTACTTTAATATTGCTATTCTGCCAGTATTTTTATTTTTTTATAGGGTTCTCCATGTGGTATAATTGATAAGATAATTTTATTCTGTGGGTTTACACGGTTATGGTGGTACCAAATGTATACTGTTTTATTCATATTTTACCACTTTTATATCATAAAATAACTTTTTATTAAACTTTTTTTTTTTTGCATCACCAAATTGAAGACCCAGAGATTTTAGATTTTTACATCTATGTAGTTGTGTGAGAGCTTGTTTTTGCAGGATAGGCTGTAATTTTTATTGGTACAATTTTGGGGTCTACATGACTTTTTGAGCTCTTTTTATTCCATTTGGCAGTTGGCAAAAATTGCATTTTTGTCAGTGTTTTTTATTTTTATGGGGTTTTCTATATGGTATATTTGATATGATAATGTTATTATGTGGGTTGATACAGTTATGGTGACACCAAATTTGTATTGTTTTTTTCATGCACCATTTTTATATCATAAAATTACTTTTTGTTAAACTTTTTTTTTGCATCACCAAAATCTAAGATGCATAACTTTTTTTATTTTTCTGTCAACATACTTGTATGAGGTCTTATTTTTTTGCGGGATGTGCTGTAGTTTTTATTGGTATCATTTTTGGGACGCATATGACTTTTTGATTGCTTTTATACAATTTTTTTGGCAGGCAAGGATCATTAGTACAATGATAATTTTAAAGAACAGGTCATTACAGACATGGCAATTCGAATGATTTGTAGTTTATTTTATTTTTCATGTTTTAATCTCTTATAAAAGAGCGGATTTGGGAAAAGTCCATTCATTTTATTTTTAATTAACATTTTTATTTATTTATTTTTTTGCATTGATTATTCTTTATCAAGTCCCACTCTTGAAGATCCAGTGGGGTCGATGCCTGTTCTATACTTTGCAATGCTCTTGCAGTTTTACACTGATAGACGGCAACACTTGACGCCTTTGAAAGGCGTCTGATTGCCATGGCAACCACCAGGCCACTGACATCGGAGTGCAGCAGCCCAATGGTTAAGAGATGGAGCCCCCTCCCTCTGTTAACCTTTTGGTTGCCACTGACTGCAGCATCTAAGGGGTTAAAGCAGAGTGTCAGCATACAGCAGGGTGACCTCACAAGGGAGCAAAGGTGAGGGATGGGGACACCAATGGGGGCAGGGGACACTCATTGGGCAGACTACATTGTTGGGGACAGGCGGGCACAGATACCGGCAGGGAGACTGCATGGATGGCAAAGACGGGTCCCACAGATCGGGGGCACAGAGCACACACTACCTGATTTTAATAAGCACACTTTTTTCCAGCTCACCTTGTATCTGGCCTTTCTGCCCGTATTCAGGATCCTTTGGGTGAGTCCCCAGGTATGGTAAAGTAGAAAATAGTAGAAAAACAGCTCCAGAAAGCAATTTTCGTCCTCTTAAAACTTCTCCTTTAATTCACAATATTCAACAGCAGTCGCGTTCCGAGGGGGGTGCGGTGGGTGCCGGCCGCACTCTGACTCCATATATGGTTGTGTCCATATATGGAGTCAGTGCTATAAACATGAAGGGGGTAGCCCAAAGCATTGTCCGTATGCTTGGGGACACCCAATGTATTTTAAACTAATTTAGCTTCGATTTCTGAAAGGTTGCCACCAGGATTCGAACTCACAACCTTTCATATCAGAGGCAAGAACACTAACCACTGAGCTCAATGGTAAACTGTGCTAGAAAAACCTCATAGTAGTTTATAAAGTATTAGGTATTCCTATACAGCAGAAGTATAATTTACATTTTCTTTTCAGTAATTGTAAAAAAAAATGTATGACACAAAATAAATGTGTAATTACTACATATATATATATATATATATATAGTAATTACACATTTATTTTTGTATTTAATTATACTTCTGCTATATAGGAATACCTAATACATGATACACTACTATGAGGGTTTTCCAACACAATTTAGCATTGAGCTTCATAGCTTAGTGGTTAGGGTTTTTGCCTCCGATGTGAAAGGTTGTGTATTACTGAGGTTTTTAGCCATAATATTAGTATAGCAGGTTAATATGAAGCTCTGATGGGGGGATGTGTGGATGACACTGATGGGGGGGGATGTGTGGAGGACACTGATGGGGGATGTGTTCAGGACACTGATGGGGGATGTGTGGAGGACACTGATGGGGGGATGTATGGAGGACACTGATGAGGGTGTGTGTGAAGGACACTGATGGGGGGATGTGTGGAGGACACTGATGGGGGATGTGTGCAGGACACTGATGGGGGGATGTGTGGAGGACACTGATGGGGGGATGTGTGGAGGACGCTGATGGGGGATGTGTGGAGAACACTGATGAGGGTGTGTGTGGAGGACACTGATGAGGGGATGTGTGGAGGACACTGATGGGGATGTGTGGAGGACACTAAAGAGTGTGTGTGTGGAGGACACTGATGGAGGATGTGTGGAGGACACTGATGGGGGATGTGTGCAAGATACTGATGGGGGGATGAGTGCAGGACACTGATGGGGGGATGTGTGCAGGACACTGATGGGGGTATGTGTGGAGGACACTGATGGGGGGATGTGTGGATGACACTTAGGGGGGGATGTGTGGAGGATACTGATGAGGGGGATGTGTGGAGGACACTGATTGGGGGAAGTGTGGAAGACACTGATGGGGGTATGTGTGGAGGACACTGATGGGGGGATGTGTGGATGACACTTAGGTGGGATCTAGGGAGGGGTGTGGGGATGTTGGGATGGGAGGTCCTGGAGGGGTGTTTGAGTGGAAGCTCTGGAAGGGGTGGGAGGTCCGATAGGTATGTGGGGGTGGGAGATCCGGGAGGGGGGGCCCATAAAATTTTTTATCTATGGGGTGGGGGATGAGCGCTTGCATTATGGAAGCACTCATCTCCCTACATTCATCTGTATCGCGATACGGATGAACACTGCAGCAGGGCAAATGAAAGGCGTCTCCCTTCCCTGTTGCTATGATAGGCTGCCGGCACAAGGCCAGCAGCCTATCAGAGGCCGATGCAGGTGGTGCGATGACGTCATCGCTCCGCCTGAGCTGTACTGCTCGGGATACAGGCCAGAAGAGGCCTGCATCGCATCGCTGCCATGGAGGTAAGTGTGTGTTTTGTTTTTTGTTTTTCTGTGAGGCGCTGGGCTGCACTGGGGGGTCATTGCTGGCATAAAGGGGAAACTTTGGGGCATTATTGCTGGCACATGGGGGACACTATGGGGCAATGGCTGGCACATGGGGGAAACTATGGGGGCATTGCTGGCATATGGGGGACAATATAGGGGGATTGCTGGCACATGGGGGACACTATGGGGGCATTGATGGCACATGGGGGACACTATGGGGGCATGGCTGGCACATGGGAGACACTATGGGGGCATTGCTAGCACATGGGGGACACTATGGGGGCATGGCTGGCACATGGGAGACACTACAGGGGCATTGCTGGCACATGGGGGACACTATGGGGGTATTGCTGGCATATGGGGGACAATATAGGGGCATTGCCGGCACATGGGGGACACTATGGGGGCATTGCTGGCACATGGGGGACACTATGGGGGCATTGCTGGCACATGGGGGACACTATGGGGGCATGGCTGGCACATGGGAGACACTATGAGGGCACTGCTAGCACATGGGGGACACTATGGGGGCATTGCTGGCACATGAGGGACACTATGGGGGCATCTACTGGCACATGGAGGCATCTACTGGGGACATTTCTGGCACATTATGGGGACACTATTGTGTTAAAGGGGAGAAGAATACTATGGGGGTATATTATATAGGCACATTATGGGGGCACTAAGAAGGGGCATTTAATACTGGCACATTCTGGAGGACACTGTGGGGGAATCCTATACTGGCACATTATGGGGGCACTATGGGGAAGAGGAGAGGAGCACTATGTGGGCATTTCCTAGGGGCATTATATAGGGGTATTTTATACTTGCACACATTATGGGGACATTAGCTCAACTAGCGGCACTGAGGGAATTTTTTTGCACTGGCATACAGAACGGGAGCACTTTTGAATTACCGTAGTGCACATTATTATTATTATTAAAGGTGGCAGGTGAGTTGTTAAGAAGGTAGGAGGATGATGGAAAAGTAGGAACCTAAGATGTGTTTTGTCAAACTACAGAGACGAGAGATGGGTGAAAAATCATCATGGCGGTCTGGTCTGAAAGGAGAAGATGAGGAAAGAGAAGGTCTGCATCAGAGAAGTTACTGGATGTAAGGTATGTGGGGCTGTATTCTGGATAGCACAGAATATAATATGTATGCAAATATGTGCAGGGGGGGGGGGTGAAAAGCAGACAGAAGACAGATCGCCGGGGGTTGGGATGGGGGCCTGTTGGTGGTGCTAAAATATGAACCCAAGCGATAACATGGATGGGGGTTTGGATAGTAAACAGACAGCTGACGGAGGGGGCGGGGGGTGGGTTGACACAATTTTCTACCGCACCAGGTGACACCAGGCCTAGCAACGCCACTGGTCTAAGCCTCTCTCCAGGTCTGCAGTGCCCCTAAGTATTTCAAGCCACCTATTTAGATCCAAGATCTGGACTTCCAGATATGCAACATGCTTGCATCTAGTGCAAATGTATTCACCCTCAACACTTAGTGGCACTGTCTATGGAGCACATGTTTAAATGGGGATTAAATAGGGATCTACAGTAAAATTTGAGTTAGATTTAGAGGCTGCTGTTTAGCAAACAACACACTAGGAAAATCTATCAAACGTTAGTTAGTTGCTTCTTGTCTTAAACTCTGGTTCTTTATGAGTATTTCCGATCACTGCTGCTCAGCCGGCCATGATCGGAACCGCAGGTCAAATTCGCTTTGTGCGATCTCTGATCGGATCAGAGACTAAATGCCCCCAAAGCGTTAATTTTTAACCCCCCCTGCAGCCCCCAATCATATTGTGGCTGCCGGGGATGCAGGGGGGGTAGTTGCGGGAGGCAATAGCGATCCCCCGCCCGCCTCATCTGTATTATTCCCTGGTGTCTAGTGGTTTTAGCAAAGTGTCAGCACATTGCTGACACTTTACTAAAAAAACTGCTGACATCTGTGCTGCAGATGACAGCAGTTTTAACCCCTTCCATGCCGCGGTCCGTGCCTTTGCAACCCCCCGACTGGATGGGATCGCAGAGGGAGAGAGCCCTCCTCCCTCCCCATCACCAGCTGCTCAGTTCTGGCAGCGGGTGATGGTTACCATGGCAAAAGGACGCTTTCAGAAGCGTCCTGCTCTCCATGGTCCTGAAAGACTAAGCAGACTTGTGCTAAAGGCACAAGTCTGCTTAGACTATGTAAAGTAAAAAAAATACAGTACAGTTCACTGTATAGTGTACTGTACTGTATTATATAGACACCAGATCCACTAGATCTACAAGAACCAAGTTGGTCTGGGTCAAAAAAAACAAAACACTACACATATTAGGTATCGCCGCGTCTGAAAAAACCTGCTCTATAAAAATATCACATGACCTAACCCCTCACGCAATTACCGGGAAAAAAAATGGTGTAAAATAAGCCATTTTTTGTCACGTTACATCACAAAAAGTGTAATAACAAGCGATAAAAAGGCATTTTTATTTATTTTTTCTAAAATGCTGTTATAGTGTTAAAGTAAAATAAATTAAAAAAACAGTATACATATTAGGCATAGGTATTACCGTGTCCGTAACAACTTGCTCTATAAAAATAACAGATGAACTATCCCTTCCGGTGAATACAAAAAAAAAAATATTTAAATACCGTGTCAAAAGTAATTTTTGTCACCTTACATCACAAAAAGTGTAATAGCAAGCGGCCAAAATGGCATATGCACTCCAAGATAGTGCCAATCAAACCGCCATCTCATCCCGCAAAAAATGAGCCCCTATATAAGACAGTCGCCCAAAAAATAAAAAATTAAAATATGGCTTTCAGAATGTGGAGACACTAAAAAATTATTTTTTTCAAAAATGCTTTGTTATGAAAAGCTGAAACAAAAAACCCAAAAAGTAGTCATATTTGATATTGTCGCGTCCGTAACAACCTGCTCTATAGAAATAGCACACAATCTAACCTGTCAGTTCAACGATGTAAATAAAAAAAAAATAAAAACAGTCCCAAAACAGCTATTTTTTTTGCAAATTTTCCATTTTTATCCATTTTTCCAGTAACAAAGCAAGGGTTAACAGCCAAACAAAACTCAATATTTATTGCCCTGATTCTCGAGTATGCAGAAACACCCCATATGTGGTCGTAAACTGCTGTATGGCCAAACGGCAGGGCGTAGAAGGAAGGGAATGCCATATGGTTTTTGGAAGGGGCCTTGTTCAAACCTGCAGAATGCCTGAGACATTAATTTCTTATTGGTTATCCTGCAGATTTTTGAGACACCACTTTATAGATTATAATTGGATACATCATGCAAGATTATGCACAAAACCTAATTGCATCTTTTACTTACTTTTGTTTCCTATTTTAGGCTCTGTTCACATCGTATTTTGGATTTACATTTGTATGTACCTGTGTACCATATAGTGGCATAAATCATTCAGAGGCCATCAGTATAAAAGAAATGTATCATGAACATTTTAAGCTCTTTAACACAATGAGAGCGATAACAAATAAGTCACAGTGACACTGACATATATAGCTATGAGTCGACACCTGGCTGACAGTATTAACAGCGTTGAGTTGTTGCATTTGTTATGTTTTTTTAATATTAGAAACCTTCCAAAAATTGTCCTTTATTGGGGCAGATAGTGGTATCAGAAAAAAAACAGTGTCAAAAATGATGCCACTGCTGCACTTTATACACACATACACACGTTAATTGCAAAGAAAATAAAATTCGGGGTCAGTCAGCACATCCCAGTGCGCAGGTGCACGTCGCCATGGCTGAAAGCACAAAAGCAAAAAACAAACAATGCAACAGCACTCTACAAACACAAAAAATAAAGTAAATACAATCGTGCCATACTGAATATAGAAAATTTAAAATGCTAATGCTGCATTATAAATGGAGATTCTTGGCAAATACATGTTATACCAAATTATTTGTGCCCATCTGCCGGCGTCAAGGAGATCTCATTAAGTCGGGAACCTAAAACTAAATACCACATTCACTGGTGCCATACCAGCCTCCATTACATTTAGGAAATGCAGGTTCCGCATGCATGCCGAGCCCACCTTATATAATACCTCTCATGGTGCCACCTTTCAGTTGTTTTGAAAATCCTCACAGATTCATGCCCCATTTATTTTAATTTTTTTTTAAAAATTGAAGTTTTGTACTGTTTGGTTGTGACACTGGTGGCCGGATAAGACGAAGCCTGGTGGTGAAACGCGTGTCGAGGTAGCTGACTGGGGTCTGCTCGCACTGCGCTACTATGGGTATGCTCTGTTATTGTCTGTGTAATTGTGTATAGGATCGGTCTTTAACTGGTAATCCTTAGGTTCATTATTGTTTGATTCTATTATTTAGGAAATCTTTTTCTGTATTATTTTTTATTAGTTGGACAATATCACTTGGGCCTGGCTGTGGTCATTACATGATAGGTTTTATCATTCCACATTGTTGGATTAGGTATATTATAGGACCGCTGCCATGACTAATTCTTATTGTTGGATACTTGAGATAGTCTAGATCCCTATATATACAATATATACCCATAGATTTATTTTTGTACGACTACATACATCTATTGTATATTACCTAGTACAATTGATTTAATATGATTAGCAGTGCTTTGGTCCCCAGCCAAAATTTTCTGTGTATCAGGTGTGTCATTTGCTACATCTACTTACTCTCCTGCACTTTACTCCTGTATAGTAAATTGTGTTTTTGCTAAGTATTTTTCTAATAAAGATATTTTTCTACTTAATAAGATATCTGTGGTCTTGATCGGTTTAGGGCCGGATAAGACAGTACATCAGAAGCAAACTGGGCCTGTTCTGGATACTGTTCCAATCTGCCTCTCCAGAAGTCCATGAGGTCAGGCAATACACTGTGCGCCAGAGAGATTTCAGTCCAGGTTAGGATTGAACCTGGTTGTTAAGGTGGTATGCCTCCATTTGCTGATTTGCATCAGCCTGCCTGCGGGGGTTCTTCTCCTTGTGATAGCAGAGGCGGTGGGAGGTGGGTGACTCTGCAAGAGGGAGCCAGGGGGCTTTGTGGTCAGACACACCGGTGGCAAGCTGCATAAACTGTGAATTATTGTAATAAAGCGATTTGAAATTACAGAAAAAGATACAAAACATCCTGCACGATATGATAGTAAATATGTGGATGTGCATGGCTACATTTATAAAATCACTGAAAATAATACACTAAAACAATAGATGCAAACATAATATATGGACTAAGCCCTCACTCTAAAACTCTCAGCCAATATACAGGATTTTGAACAAAATACATCTGTGCCCACCTACCTGCACCAAGGTGGTTTCAGTGGGGCAGGTGCTACTCTAAACCTACCTATGCCATAAGGGCATCTATATTTAGGAGTAAAAAAAACTCCACACATATAGTGTGCTGCTCCTAGTTACCTCTGTGTACACCGAGTGCATTCCTGCCTCCCAGGTGTAGTAGGAATGTCGAGTGGTGTAGTGCGGCCTAAATGTCTCTTTATGTCTCACAGTTCTCCTACCTGGATACTGCTGGACCGCAGGCTTTGGCTCTGAAGCAAAATAAAGGGGGAATAATTGAGGGATGAAGGAAAAATAATTTTGAGTCCAGACCTTGAAGTAAAATTCAGTGGCAGCTTTACTTGAGTAAACGTTCATCCAAAAGATTGGCAGACTTTGTCTTGGTTCCAGCGGGCTTTAGCATAAACTGGCAGGCAAACTTAAATCTGCTTTCTCTGTTTCTCTGCTGTAATGACAGGCTTGCTTAATAACTTTGTTTTCCTTCTTTATGCTGCACTAAACTATGCTTAAGTCTGGTTTCTGTACTTCTGATCTGCTCTGGTATCCTTGGATGGGGTGCCTTCGACTGTTATTCCCCTCCTGACACTCAGTAAAACGTATCTTCAGCCGAAGAACTCTTCCTTTTGCTGATTTCTGTTATGGTGGCTGAAGAACTATTCCTCTGGCCCCTTTGGCTTCCAGACATCTTTCTTCATGGCCAGCTGAGCTTAGGGTGCTTTGGCTGGCATAGGCACACCTGAGCGTGCCCTATTCACACAGCTCCCATCTAGCTTAGAACTAGCACTAACTGGAAACTCCTGCCCCACCCTTCCGGCTGGAGGCAGGTCTGGCCCACTTCTGCCCTGGGGGGGGGGAGAATTGAATGGTGAGTTCCATTCTCTCTAACTATAACTCTGCCATTTGCACTGCCACTTGCTGGTGAACCAGGCACATTACATGTAATAAACAGTTAGATAGCAAGATTAGGAATGCACAGTGTAGGTTAGGCAGTTTAAGTTAGACCATTAAAGGGGTTGTCTTATCATGGACAATGGGGCATATCGCTAGAATATGCCCGCATTGTCTTAAAGTGGCGGGTACCACCGTTTGGACCCGCACCTATATTGAGAATGGAGCCCCGCAAGTGAAGGAGGGCGCACTGCACATGCGCTGCCACCCTCCATTCATTTTCTATAAGGCCGGCAAAAATAGCCGAGCGCTGGCTTGGCTATTTCTGTTGGCCCCATAGAAATAAATGGGAGCGGGGCCGCGCTTGCGTGGTACGCTCCCATTTATTTCTATAGGAAGCCGGCTTGGTGGTGTTCGGACCGGAGTCCTCCAGCCACCACCTTGCGGGGCTTCGTTCTCTATATAGGTGCGGGTCCCAGCAATATGCCCCAATTGTCTATGATAAGACAATCCCTTTAAAGATAGTTGCAGGGTGTAGGGGTGTTACACAAGCAACCAATGAGAGGAGGCGCACACACAGCTACATGTACCACCTTAATCAAGGTCGTCTTGATTGCCTGACTGAGATCACCTTGGTGTGGGTAAGGTGGGCACAGATGTGTTTTGATCAAAATATATTGGCTGAGCGTCTCAGATTTTATTATTAGAGTGAGGGCTTAGTCCATATATTATGTTTGCATCTATTGTTTTAGTGCATTATTTTCAGTGATTTTATAAATGTAGCCATGCACATCCGATATACTATCATATCGTGCAGGATCTTTTGCATCTTTTTCCATGATTTTTAATTAGTCTTGAAGGAGTGGCACCTTCAGGTGTGAATGCACTTCTATCATGGGAGTAGCATTCTTGTGCACGTATATGACACTGGTCTCTGATGAGTTGACACTGCCAGTCCTCAAAACAACACATGCTCCCTACTGAGGTGGTCTGCTGCATAATGAAATCAGGCAATGCTTTTAGGCTCATTTCGACAAGTAGATAATGCTTCAGGCGATTGATGACACAAGTGACACAACACCAATGATAACGACAAGCATTTACATGTGAGGAGTATCGTGTACAAATTCATATTTGATCATATACACCCTTTTACGATGATCATTGACTGTGTTCACACAGGTCTAGTCATCGTGCCTATTGGCGAAAGATCACTCACATGATGCACTTTTACATTATCCCAATACATTAACGACAAACAATGATTTACTTGTTCACATCAACAATTTCACAAACATTGAAAGAGCGTTTTTAATAAAATTGTTTAGTTTCTACATACATTCATATTAAATGATTATCTTCCACCATGAGTTTCTAACGTTTGAATTGTAACAATTATTTACTCATCTAAATGAGCCTGTACACTGCTGTGAAATCTGCAAGGTGGAATTTCAGTGAGTTGGAACATCACAGATCTAGCAGTGCAATGGCAGATTATTCCGTCGCTGCAAGTTCAGGAGGTACTTTTTGCCAGATAAAAATGGCTGAAATGTGAATACAACCTTCTGGACATGGGCAGCACCCTCTGCAAGCTACCGTATTATTACCGTATAATTTATCACGTGCACCATGCAGGGAGCATGTGTTTTTCCCCCAAATACACTGCATACATGATCTTCCTGCCATTGTCTCTGACCACTATGTCCAGTAGTGATGAGCGGGAGGTGCCATATTCGAATTCGCGATATATCGCGAATATTCGAATGTATATTCAGAATATATTCGCCGAAATCGAATATTCACCATTATTAACCTAATCACGCTGATATGCGAATATTTTATTCGCATAATGCGAATTGAACTTCTTATATAAAGGCATATCTCCTACTGGCTTGCAAACATGAACGAATACTCTAAGTTGTATGCGCATTGCGAAAAAAAATTACCATTATTTTTTTTCAACAATCAGAATACTTACTTAGAAGTGTTCAACTTCATATTCTGTTCATTGGGGAAAAAAATTTGCAAATGCATTTTTCGAATTAGCGAATAGAATATAGCGATATATTCGCATTCACCATATTCGCTAATTCGAACAAGCCAATTGTATTTGTATTTTATTCGCCCCTTGAGAAAGCTAACGGTGAAACGCGCGTCGGGGCGCGTTTGTTTGGCGACACTGCTGTGACCCATTGCTGGTGTGTATATTACTATGTTGTTTATCTTGTGCAACTATCCTCGTGTTTACTGTGGTTAAAACATCTATGGTGACCGGCTACTTAGCCCAAACTAGCAACTGTCTGTTTTGTTGGGTCCCATTATCTATTTGGTGTGTGCACTGACTGAGGATATTTGCTCATAGTTGTTATCAATTTTCACCAGTTATACTCTGATTATGCTATGTGGTGTGTCGCTCTTTGTGTAATTGTTTTTACTTGTTTTTTAACACTTTTTGTACCAATCATGTTTCATAAATTGTTCTAATAAAGACGCATTGTTATTATATTCCTTCATTTTTTGACTCTGATATCATTCTTTTGGATCTCTATGTTTCAGATATTGGGTCTTGTACCAGTGGGAATCATTGTTGGTTAACCAATTGTATTTGTAGTTCTGTAGCTGTACAACGCGACTTTAATGCGAATAATTTCCATATAAACATTCGTGTGCGTACAGATGTTATTGTTCAAGTTAGGCAGCAGTAACTTAACTTATTCGCATGTGCTCGTGTGCGTTTTTGTGCGCGTGTTTGTGCGCGTGTTCGTGCGCATGCGCACGCGCACACACAGGCGTGGCTTCTTCATGGGAGCAGTTCCAACACGTTTTCTTGTTGTGCATGCGATCCATGCGAATAAAGATGGTGGGCAACAACTTCACAAGAGAGGAGGAAGATATCCTGATTACAGTAAGTTATTGAACATTACATTACAGCTATTAGTACATGTCACACACTTGTAACATTCAAATGTATGTTTATGGAGATAAAACATTCTAAAATCTTTGCAATACATATAAAATCTCATTTCACATAGTTTGCTTACTGCAGTGCTTACATAGAAATGATTTGTGGAAACAAGTATTGTTGGCATTCAAAAACAATACTTATTGCCCCAAATCATTAATATCTACTAATCTCTTATATATATAAAAATGAGTTTCTGTCTGTCTGCTATTTATGGCCGACCAAACGACTGGACCGATCTTCACTAAATTTGGCAGACAGGTACATCAGGTGTCTGGGAAGGTTTTAGACCGTGGCTCAGCTCTATAGGACGTATTATTTCTGAGATATTCCCCCAAAAATGACCTGCATTAGCAAAAACAAGCCCCCAACTGCCATCCACACGGCCACATGTCCCTTATCAGCCAATAGAAGCTGGCATGTCCCCAGGTTGCCATAACAAGTGATCACAGGTTTCAATAGTTTTCCTTAAATGTTCATTTATATCATGTATGACGACAAAACTACACTGCAACATGCATGGGGGGCAGGGGCCACTATTAAAGGGGCAGGCATTGTGGAGTTCACTGTCATTAACCCCTTAACGCAAAACGCTGTGCATGCACGGCTAGATGATGGGGCAGGTGCAGGACCTACGCCTGACCAATCACTGCAGGGGTACGGCAGTCCCTGATAGCCAGGCCCCTGCTGTATCCGCCTGTAAACAGCGATGCCGGCAGATTAAACCCTTCTATGTCGCGGTCAGCGCTGACCGCAACATAGAAGTGTTTTGCGGTTAGTGAACGAGCGCATCGGGTCCCCGTGCTGCTGTGACGGGGACGCGATGTGTGAGAAGGCAGACTGATGCAGTGCAGAGGCTGCCTAATGCCTTGCATGGCATCGGGACCTGCCTTCTACGGGTGCCCAGGGGATCCTGATGCCGGAAATCCGTTGCTGATGGCAAGCAACAGCAAAAAATATACATACAGTGGAAGATGCCAGCCAGTCTTTGCTATGGTTATGTTTTTGATTGTTCTCCACATTATCGTTATCGTATGTAGGATGGTTATTGTGGTACTTGTAGTCCATTCCTGGCATCTTCCATTGTATGCATTTTTTGCTGTTGATCGCCATCAGCAACGGGCTACAAGTGCAGGATGTGCTCACCTATATATATATATATGCACAACCGCATGTGGGTTCAAGCATATCCTGCTTGTTAAACACCACACCACGTTTTCTAATGGTTAAAAAAAAAAAGGATAGCAGATAAATCTATATATGATTCACATTGCACATCTAATCTTCCGCCTCACACAATATACCCACACTATATACCCACCACTACATACCACCAGACCCCCCCTCAAACCCACACCACCTTTGACCACCCCCCACCCCCAACACACACACACATACACAGTCTATAGCAGGCATTCTCAAACTGCGGCCCTCCAGCTGTTGTAAAACTACAACTCCCATGATGCCCCTCTATAGGATGATAGCTGTAGGATGTCATGGAATGATGTGATTTTTAGTTTGGAAAAAGCAGGAGGGCCGAAGTTTGCAGGAGGGCCGCAGTTTGCTGGAGGGCCGCAGTTTCCTGGAGGGCCGTAGTTTGAGGATGCCTAGTATATAGATTCTAATAAGTGTCCCGTTGGCCAGGAGAAGTAATGTTTGACATTCAGTATTTGCTGGTTCATTTAGCGTTACCCAGGGTGCACCACGGGAGGCGAACCAGCCTTACACCCCGTACCGTCACTTCACTAGACGGGTACATCTCTCCCCAGATGGCCAATATCCAATATCTCATACTACACACACAAACAATTTCAACACAATCCCAAATTTAAAAAAAATAAGATTAGGCGACTTTCACATTAGCGGCAGGGGAGTACGTCTGACTATTCCAGGGGGATGAACAGCCTGTCGGATGTGTACTGCCGCTAGTTCTCCCACGCTCGTCCCTATTGACTATAATGGTGGCGGGGCGGCGGTACGGCAGCAGCAATGCAGCGCACGGCGAGAGACAGTCTAACTGAAAGATCTGCATGTCATAGTTTAAGCCCGGGGAACCTCTCGCCATGCGCTGCCTTAGCCATAGTCACCAACATTTATTCATCATCTCAACCACCAAACCAAAAATTATTAGTGTTTGAAAGTGAAATATTAGATTTAAAGTTACCGTTATAAAATCTGATTATATGCTTTTTTTTATACTGCAGCGCATGTTGGAGAAGGGCTATGACCTGACCCGCTCCCATGCAGAGAAAAACGCCATTGTGCGCAGGCTCGCCTATGAGCTGTGGACGGACTACAACACCCAGCACAAGCGTCTGGCCATTTTAAAAAAATGGTCAGATTTAAAGAGGAGGCACGCGGAAAGAATCCGCGAAATACGGGACGAAAAATGCCCAGGTATAATGATTACTGAGTGTTGGAATAAAGATACAAAAGTAATGTAAAGCATCTGTACATTTTTGTTTTTAGATTTTTTTCTAAAAGTAGTAAAATTTGTTATTATAGGTGTTCCTTTGCCTGCAGTCAGACGCAGGCCTCCCAGACAGCAGGTGTGGGAAGTATCTGCGTCAGAGGAGGAGGAGGAGGAGGCTGGACCCTCAGTGCAACTTCATGCCCCTAGCCCCCCAGAGGAGTCAGAGGCAGGAGCGGAGGGTGGACCCTCACCCCAACCCGCCTCACCCCCTCAAGTGGCTGATAATGGGGACGAGGAGGAGGAAGAAGAAGAGGAGGAGCTCATCACCACCCCCCACAAGGAGAGTAAGTATGTGCTGTGGCTGTTTTCACTCACTCACTGTTCACACACACACGTGTCAGTTTAGTCTTCACCATAGACATACTTTTTTGGAGCAAACAATAGGCTTGTTAAAGCTTTACTAATAATCTTTCTTCAGCCCACACATATCAGAGAACCTATAGTCCCACACTTACAGTTCGGTACAAGCGGGATAACAAAGAAATACTATCTCAACACTCTTTACAGTCTTCCAGAGGTCTGGTTCCCCTCTATGATTGTTCTGCGTTCCAATCGCCTAGCCAAACTGTACTTTACCAGCCTTTTTAACCACAATGTTATGAAAACCGCAAGATGTAGTATGGGTGTGACCTGTCCCACCCAATGTCTCTGACTATTAAAACCCAGGCCCCAAATAATTTCTAAAGAAAACCTCCCTAAAACCTATTGTTACAGCCATACTGATTCACCGAGGCATACATTCCCACATTCCCATTGAGACATACCGAGCAGCCATAATTATTCCCCAAACTCGGACCAGATATTGTTGTTGTCAACCCAAATAAACGGGTATATTTGGGGGGGGCACCCCAAAGTGGGCGGAGATACCATTGGCCAATGAAAATTTAGCAATTTTCTATACGCTACTCCTCCCACAGTTTTAGGAGTACAATTAACAAACTTTGCTTGTGCTTTGTTAACCGATCCCCTCTTCCGGGCCCCTGGAGCGGACACCCGGAGACCCCATTTTGTCCAATCGACTTTCATAGGAAAACTATTAAGTTTTGTCACTCCTTCAGCTTTCAAGTTAAAGTCACCAAACTTGTGTCACTTATTCATGGGGTCACCCTGAAAATTTGTGTCAAATTTGGGGGACACTAAAAAGTGGCCAGAGCCACAAACAACCAAACAAATTTTCACTGTTGACTTCAGTGTGAAAACGTTAAAGCTGTAATTCCCACGGTATTTAAGCCAGTGTCCCCAAACTTGGCACTGTGGGTTACTAGGTGACTGGGATTAAAATTTATAAAAAAGTGGGTGGAGTCTACACTGCCCAATCAAATTTCAGGCATTTGTTTAAAGGTGGGAAATCAAACTGCCGTTGCTCTTAGACTTTTATTGTCACAGTCTTCAAACTTTGCAAAGTTGGTCACTGGAGGACTGGGATTAAAATTCAAAAAAGTGGGTGGAGCCGCCAACAGCCAATCAGATTTTAAGCCAACATCATGTGGTTTCTTCAGAAACGACACCGTCTATTTTATTTATTGTTTTTATTTTTTTACAGTATTAAAACAAATGGACTTAAAAATAAAGAAGATGGAGAGGGAGCACCGGGCTGGAATGAAGGCCTTCCGGGAGCATCATCTCCGGAAGATGCGAGAGATGAAGCTCCAGTTCTCAAATGGCATGAGAGAAATGGAGGAGAAGCATGCCAAGGACGTGGGGGATTTTAAAAATATGGTTAAAGCTATGAGGGCATTGCCCTAATAACATTTTTGCAATGGTTTTATTTTATTTTTTGTAATTATATTGTTTATTTTATTTTTATTTTTAATTAAAAAACTTTAAAGTTTTCACTATAATGGTTAAACATTTATTTTTTAGTAAAGGCCCCTAGAGTACATTCCCAAACTAATCAGTATCCTGACATACAGCATCCGCAGGTATATAGAAATAGGGTAGTATGAGGCCTACACATAACTCAAATGGATCACGATACTGGTAGTCATTGGTAATGGTTGTGTATTAAATATTAAGTACAAAGCAAAGCATTCTAATAGTCCAGAGTTACATTCAAAATAAATTTTTTGGTTAATTTTCCTAGTAACTAAATTATTTTAGTAACATAAATATCAAATTATTGTGAATAATGTATTTTTTCATCAAACAATTAACTACTAAAATACAAGACTTGAACAGAGTAATAATAACTACAATAAACCTTGTTTGATTTATCAAATTAGCAAAATTATAAACTTTTACAAATTCAAAAAATTTCTTTACAATCAAATCTTGTTATCAGAACTATAAAACAAAAAGAAGGAACAATATTGGAACAATAAAATGGTAGGGGTAAGAACTAACCAGCATGGTTCTTTGATAGCGTCCAATTTTTTAATAATTTGCATGTTGTAGCATTGCTTCCGCTGTACACATAGAAACATATGATTGATTACATGACTATGATTATATGAATTCTCTAACCGGTGACATGTCTCCAAGAACATCATATAGTACACAGTTTATACTTAAAATCTTAAAGCAGTGGTTATATATAATTAGCATGTGCAAATCCTCATTACATAATTGCCAATAAGTGACATAAACAAGAAAAGTACCTATACATATTTACATGTTGCTACACGGCTCCATTCACAAAACCGGATTTCCACACGGATGAGTATAACACCAGTCAGCCATCCCTCCCAGAACGACAGACAACACCGTGTTGGATCCTAAATCCGTGTGACAACAAAAAAAAATAAATAAAAAAAAAATATTTAAATTTTCGTAGGTTAATCAATCAGTCCTGTACAATGCCAACTGCACAAGACCTTTTGACAAGGGAAAGCCACATGCGGTCCACACCGTGCTACAGCGTGAACCACAACATAGCCACCCCAAACCACACTTAATTTAAAATAAAAAATAATTAAATAAAGTGAAATCATTTCATTTTGTGAATGAAGCCAAACAACGCTAGATAAAATGTCTTTTTAAAAAGATTAATGGAAAGATGGATGGCACTCACATCAAATAGAGTACATGGATTTTATTATAGTATCTTGATAAAATTTCACACTTTTAAAACAACTTCTGTAAATAAATAACTTTTGGTGTTGTTCGGATGTGCGCACTCCTTTAAATTATGTAGTATATACCAGTACCTAAATGTGTACTGGTACATCCACAATATAGATATATATGAATTAAAAAATTATTCAAAATTTTTTTTCTTAAAAATGTAGAAAAATAAAAATAAAAATATATACAACGAAATATAGATATAGAGATCAGTATATATATATATATATATATATATATATAATAAAATAGATATATATTTATCCACAAGATATTAGGAGTAATTGTCCACAAGGATGATCAGAATTTAGACATGATTTTAAATCAAATATTGAGCATCATTAAAGATCAAACATGTAAGAGTAGTTCATATCTGTTTCATCCGTATATTCTAAATAGAGAAGTCCACATATATAGAATTATGTCATAATATATGCCAGCCAAAAGTCCTATTTTTTACAAGGTTCTCCTGGTACTTGTCTCTACTTGAAATGTAGATAGTTCAATTATTCCCTTATAGGGCTTCAGGCTGTATACTATGTATTGTTTTTAATATGTCAATTGTTTGGAAGGGGTTCAGTACATTACCCTACTTGTGCCCCGTTCAGTCCTTCCTTGTTGGTCTCAGTAGTGTGCTGCTGCGCGCGCAGACAGCACGTGTTCCGGACGCCTTGTGCCGGTGACGTCCCTTCCGGGTATCGGCGTTATCTTCCTCCTGTCGGCGTTCCACGTGGGTTTAAAGGCGCGCTTTTTCTTGCGGTCTGACAGTCAGACAGGATATTTAACTTTCACGGATCCTGGTTACATTAATGGCCAAAATGTTTTTTATGAAACTTGTATATGGGACTTATGGCTCCTCTATTTCCCCATACGCGTTTCGGAACATACAGCTCCTTCTTAAGTGGGTGTAGGTGGCCATAGTCCTTTTGCCCATATTTATTCAATTTTTGGTGATGATTGCTTCATTACTGGGAGGGGCTTAACTTTAACTCCATATATCCTGGTAGGGGAATCAAGTGTTGTGTCTCTTATACATTAGTTATTCATATAATACAAAAGGATAAAAAGGATGAATTCTCATAAGATAATGGTGGAATGGTATTAAAATCAGAAGAAATATATGAAATATAAATAAGATATATATACATAGGATGCAATACATTAGGATCATGAATGGACTTAATTTCTCAGATATTGTTTTTATTATGTATGTATATCTCCGGATATTAGCTTGTTGAGGATGGTATGTAATTTTTACTACAATATTTGTGGATGTATGTATACAAATGAATAAATAAATATATAAATAAATATGAAGATATATGAATATATATTTCTGGATCATTCTTTGAGTTGTTGAGATGTTCTTATATAATGGGATGTTCATATACAGTGGGACGTTCATATGTAGTGGCTAGTGGGGTGAGAGGAGGAAGATAACGCCGATACCCGGAAGGGACGTCACCGGCACAAGCCGCGGCTCTCTAGGCATCCGGAACACGTGCTGTCTGCGCGCGCAGCAGCACACTACTGAGACCAACAAGGAAGGACTGAACGGGGCACAAGTAGGGTAATGTACTGAACCCCTTCCAAACAATTGACAAATTAAAAACAATACATAGTATACAGCCTGAAGCCCTATAAGGGAATATTTGAACTATCTGCATCTCAAGTAGAGACAAGTACCAGGAGAACCTTGTAAAAAATAGGACTTTTGGCTGGCATATATTATGACATAATTCTATATATGTGGACTTCTCTATTTAGAATATACGGATGAAACAGATATGAACTACTCTTACATGTTTGATCTTTAATGATGCTCAATATTTGATTTAAAATCATGTCTAAATTCTGATCATCCTTGTGGACAATTACTCCTAATATCTTGTGGATAAATATATATCTATTTTAATATATATATATATATATATATATATATATATATATATATATGTATATACTGATCTCTATACCTATATTTCGCTGTATATATTTTTATTTTTATTTTTCTACATTTTTAAGAAAAAAAATTTTGAATAATTTTTTAATTCATATATATCTATATTGTGGATGTACCAGTACACATTTAGGTACTGGTATATACTACATAATTTAAAGGAGTGCGCACATCCGAACAACACCAAAAGTTATTTATTTACAGAAGTTGTTTTAAAAGTGTGAAATTTTATCAAGATACTATAATAAAATCCATGTACTCTATTTGATGTGAGTGCCATCCATCTTTCCATTTATCTATACGTTTCTGATCAGGAAGCATTGGGTAAGCTTCCAAAGGATTGAGCACCACTTCCATATTAGTATTCTGGAGTGAGCCACCACACTTATTAATACTTCCTTTTTAAAAAGATTATTTAAATTAATATTTTTATGTCGAAATATTGACAATACATAAAGAAGCTGAGCACATGCGAGAATACGAAACATGCAAACCAGGTTAAGAGAATTCATAATTCTATACTTGTTAAAGTGCAAAAGATAAAATCAGGTCCATGATGGTTGTCTACACACGATCAGGACATACAGCATCTAGAGTTAACACAGTACTAGAATGCTGACTCATAAGTTTCCATTTGTAACTAGGCAGAATAACACCAGGCACTGGCAGGTAAGTACACTTCCAGTTTATAATACAAAATTAAATAACCCAATCGAAATTTTACTTTAAAAAAAGTGTGAAGGTCTGGACTCTATGATTATTCCTTGTGCGATCAAATGTCACTCAAAATTTTCATGACATGCAGCAGCATCAACGGCAGGATTTAGGGAGTGGTGTATTATCAGGGCAACATGTAGCTAGGCCCGATTCAGCTTCACAGGCAGCAGCAGACGTTATGTTTAAAGGATCAAATGTAAGTCAAAATTTTCATGACATGCAGCAGCATCAACGGCAGGATTTAGGGAGTGGTGTATTATCAGGGCAACATGTAGCTTGGCCCGATTCGGCTTCACAGGCAGCAGCATACGTTATGTTTAAAGGATCAGATGTAAGTCAAAGTTTTCATGACATGCAGCAGCATCAACGGCAGGATTTAGGGAGTGGTGTATTATCAGGGCAACATGTAGCTAGGCCCGTTTCGGCTTCACAGGCAGCAGCAGACGTTATGTTAAAGGGATCAAATGTAAGTCAAAATTTTCATGACATGCAGCAGCATCAATGGCAGGATTTAGGGAGTGGTGTATTATCAGGGCAACATGTAGCTAGGCCCGATTCGGCTTCACAGGCAGCAGCAGACGTTATGTTTAAAGGATCAAATGTAAGTCAAAATTTTCATGACATGCAGCAGCATCAACGGCAGGAATTAGGGAGTCGTGTATTATCAGGGCAACCTGTAGCTAGGCCCGATTCGGCTTCACAGGCAGCAGCAGACGTTATGTTAAAAGGATCAAATGTAAGTCAAAATTTTCATGACATGCAGCAGCATCAACGGCAGGATTTAGGGAGTGGTGTATTATCAGGGCAACATCTAGCTTAGCCCGATTCGGCTTCACAGGCAGCAGCAGACGTTATGTTAAAAGGATCAAATGCAAGTCAAAATTTTCATGACATGCAGCAGCATCAACGGCAGTGGGATCAACGGCAGTGTGGCGGAACCAACCTGGCCAATGGGTGCTTGAGAAGCCTTGTTGCCAGCTTCTTGATCTTGACCCAGGATTATGGCCCCTCTCATCAGTCCTTTTATAAAATTAAACCACATGGTGATTTGACTGTGTTTCTGGCATCTGAGTGCTGTTTGGATATATTGAGCGCTCAGATCCAAGCCATCTGGGGATATGTTAAATGTCTGTGTGTACGGTAAAGGGTGGGACATTGTGTATTAAATAGTGATGTCTGTCCTATTGTCCCCACATGTGTATTGGCGATTTCCCTTTGTCCCGAGAGATAATTGAATGACTCCTCTGTTGTCTCCAGGACAGAAGACATTGTTTAAAACTATGTATTCTCCTGCCTGTGATATTTACATCAACCCATTGTGTAAGGTAATTGTATCACAGGCAGAGGGGAGAATTTCGTAGGGGAGTGTTTAAACTGTAAAGCTGTAAAGGATTGTCTGCTTGGTCATGTTCTAAGTTCCCAACCAGGATTTCAGAAGTGGTCTATTATCATGGCCACATGTAGCTTGGCCAAATTCAGCAGCACAGGCAACAGCAAACATTATGTTTAAAGGCCCAAATGTAACTCAACATGTTCAAAACAAATTCATAATTAAAAAATTAAATTAATATATACATGATACAAACTAGACAAAAAATATCGATCAAATAAATATCAATAAATAAATAAAAAAAGTAATTCATATAAAGTTAAAAACAGAGGGAACAATTAAAAAACAACGGAATTTGGGAGGGAGAGCAAAGGAGAGGGATGGACAAGGGACCCTTCAGCGCCCTGAACCGACAGCGGGGGCCATGAAGTCACTGCCGATCCAGGACTCATTCATCTTAATGAAGGTGAGTCTGTCCAAGGAGTCTGTGGACAGACGGGTCCGCTTGTCCATGACCACCCCACCTGCCGCGCTGAATGCCCACTCAGACAGTACGCTGGAGGGGGGGCAAGATAGTAACTCCAGCGCATACTGAGCGAGCTCACGGCAGGTGTCCAGCCTGGCAACCCAGTACTCCATGGGGTCGTCGGTGGTCATGCTGTCAGAAGCACCGACCGACCACATGTAGTCTGCCACCATGCGGGCCAGCCGCTGGTGGTGACTGATGCTGCTGCTGCTGGTACTGGGTCGCGCAGACTGGTAGAAGAGTCTCATCTCACCCAGAAGGTCACCTGCTCAGCTGGTGCTGCTGGTGCCAGCCGCCTGCTGGGTGAGATGGGCGGGGAGAACTGGAGCTTGAGGCCGAGGGTTTGCCTCTTCCAGCCAGTGGATAAGACAGGCCCGCAATTTTTCGAGACGGGCCTGCCTCTGGCTGGCTGGGATGAACTGCTCCAGTTTCCCCTTGCAGCGAGGGTCTAAAAGGGTGGCCAACCAAATGTCTTCCCTCTCCTTAAAATTTTTGATCCGGGGGTCCCTCCGGAGGCATCGCAGCATATGGGCAGCCATGGGGAAGAGCACAGCCCGCTGTGACTCTTCACGACTGCCCGGGACCATGACCTCTTGGTCCTCCTGCTGCTAATGCTGCTGCTCCCGGTCGGAGATGCCCCACCCCCAGACTCCTGGACGTACACTGATTCCTCCTCCTCCTCCTCGTCCTGGGCCTGGTCCTGGTGGAGCAAGGCCGCCTCATCTTGCTCCACCAAGGCACTCTCCCCAGCTTCGAGCAGGCGATCTAGTGTCCTGTCCAGCAGAAACACTAGGGGGAGCACGTCATTCAGACCGACATGCTCCCCGCTGACCATCTTTGTCGCCTGCTCGAATGGGGCCAGCACGTGGCAGACCTGCTGTATCTGCCCCCACTCCGCATTGGTGATGTAGGGGAGTGGGTGTGATGGCCCTGAAGTGCCTAGGTCCAGCAGGTATTCCCTCACCGCCCGTCGCTGCTCCCACAACCTCTCCAGCATGTGGAGGGTGGAGTTCCACCGCGTCACACTGTCCACAATCAGCCTGTGGTGGGGCAGGCTGTTGTCCCTCTGTAGTTTGGACAGGGACGCGGCGGCAGTTGGGGAGCGTCTGAAGTGGCTGGCAATCCTACGTACCCTCAGCACAATGTCACTCAACCCTGGGTACGTACGAAGGAACTTCTGTACCACTAGGTTGAGGACATGTGCCATGCAGGGCACGTGGGTCAGACTGCCAGCATGAAGGGCGGCGAGTAGGTTGCTGCCGTTGTCACAGACAACCATACCTGCTTGGAGCCTTCGGGGTGTCAGCCACTTCTGAACCTGAGCCTGTAGTGCGGACAGAACATCAGGTCCAGTGTGTCTCCGGTCCCCTAAGCTCACAAGCTGGAGCATGGCCTGGCAGCGGACGTGCCCCACACTTGCGTAGCAACGGGGACGCTTGCTGGGGGGCTCAGCAGCTGTGGAGACAGTGGCTTGCGGGAGAGCACCAGTTCTCCCCTGGACACC
Organism: Bufotes viridis; assembly: GCA_033119425.1. NCBI lineage: Eukaryota > Metazoa > Chordata > Amphibia > Anura > Bufonidae > Bufotes > Bufotes viridis. The sequence continues at coordinate 388,210,175 of CM065591.1, forward strand.
CCGGGGCTGCACCACAAAATCAGATGCCGCCAATCCCTCCCCGGCGCCTCGAAAGGACACCCAATGGGCTGTGAAGCTTATATAGCGTCCCTGCCCATGCCTGCTGGTCCAGGCATCCATTGTGAGATGCACCCTGTCGCTGACAGCATGATCCAGCGACAGGGATACATTCCGCACAATGTGCTGGTGAAGGGCAGGGACTCCGGTCCTGGCAAAGTAATGGCGGCTGGGGACACGCCATCTGGGTTGGGCCTGCTCCAACATCTGCCTAAATGGATTGCTATCCACCAGATTGTAAGGCAGCAGATGTTGGGCGATAACCCTTGCCAGGAGCCCATTGAGTGAACGCACGCGACGGTCCCCACGTTCAAAAGCATCTGCAATAGATGGCTGGCGCCAGACGGCAGAGGAGGGTGCAGTGGAGGCAGAGGTATGGCTGCCGGTACCAGTACCTCTATTAGAGGGAGCGGGAAAGTGAGAATGAGTTGGTGAAACGGGTTGGGGTGGCTGCAGTACAGTGGCAGGAGCTGCTGTCTCCCGCACACTGCTGGTGGCGCTGCTGCTTTGACCACCCTGCATCTGTTCCCACTCCCGCCAGTGGTTGACTCGGATGTGCTGGTTGAGGGCCGTGGTACCCAGCCGAGCCATAGATCTCCCTCTCCTCACCCTGGCATTGCACAGCTTACTAATGCCAACTGTGACATCATCTGCTGCCAGGGTGAAGTAAGCCCAAACAGGCGACTTGCGCACAGACCTCCTGTCAGATGGAGTGGTGCTGGCTTGCGCCTGTTCGGGATCGGTGCGCACAGGTGGAGCTGGCTGCTGCTGCCTACTCCTGCTGCCATTACCAGTGGAGCCCCTGACACTGGGCTCCCTGGTGACCTGGCGCACCATTTGCCTCGGGTGCCTACCTTCATCGGTGCTGCCGTCACCTGACAAAGGAGGTGGCACCCATTCGGGGTCACCCTCCTCTTCACCCCCTGATATGTCAGACCCAAGGCCAACCTGTGGTGGACTGACGGGAACAGCTGACATGGAGCCCCTGACCGGGCTCCGCTGTCCCCTTGCTGGCGCCTGGGTCTGAATAGGTGCAGGGGTTTTGTGGCTAACACCACCTGCACCAGTTGGAAGGGATTTCATAGGGGGATTTATAGGCACCTCCTCCTCCTCATCCCCAATCCCTTCCAACAGGTCCTGCCCATCCTCAGGGCTGAACAGTATTTCCGCCTCCTGCATTGCCTCCCCCAAGATGTCCCTCTCAGTCTCAAACTCTTCAAACATGAGAGGGGACAATTCTTGGGAGCTGGGGGTTGGTTCTACAGGAGGCAGTGTGCTGCAGTTGCTGGCAGCCAGGGCAGAGGACTCCGTGGCACTCGAATCGGCCACAAGAGCAAAGACAGCCTCTGCATCCTGGGAAGTTATGGGCCGGCTGCCACTTGTGAAAAAGTCACGGATCAGGCGGACACCCCTGCCACCTGCGCCTGCCTGTCCGTGGCTTGATGAGCGGCCCCGTGCTGGGAGTGGTCCAGCGCGGGAACCAACTCCCCTGTTACCCCGACCACGCCCACGACTGCCTGCATGGCCCGGTACACTCATAGTGGGGATTAGGGGAAAACTTTATTGGGGTGGGGACAATGGGTGAAAAATGAAAGGACGAAAACTGTAACACACGACACTAAACACGTAAAGCTATCAAACCTAAGACTAAACTAACAGACACAGAGACAAAAAAACTTTTTCTTTTTTTTTTTAACCGAGGACTGACAAAACTACACTAAACACAAAAAACGTAAAACTTTAAAACTTTTTTTTTTTTACCTAAGACAGACACTAACTGACACAGAGACTAAAAACCTAAAAAACGTTTTTTTCTTAACGGACGACTAACAAAAGTACACTAAATGCCAAACACTTAAAACGTGCACTCTTTATTTAACCTAACACAAGCAGTAACTGACACACAGAGACTACAAGATGAGGTTTTTTTAACGTAAGACAGAAAAAACTACACTAAACACGTAAACCTATAAACTTTTTTTTGTAGTTTTTATTGTTTTTAAACCTAAGACAGACACTGACACACAGACAAAAAAAAGGACAGACAGAACTAGACTAAACAAAGAACATATAAAACGTCAAATTTTATTTTTTTTCTTAAACTTAACACAGACACTAACTTAGACTAAAACACTTTTTAAAATTAACAAATAATGGAAAAAAAAACAAAAAAATAATACACTAACTGGACGGACACTAACTGACAGACAAAACAGACAGATAGACCCTACACTATACTAAATTAGTAACTAACCTAAACTACACACTGCCCTGAAAAATCTAAACTTTACTATTCCCTAACTGTAGCCCTAATACCTAACCTAAACTATCAAGCACTATCTATCTATCTATCTATCTATCTATCTATCTATTGTAAGAGGGCGCAAGGTGTCGTCATGGACGGACGATACGTGTCACCGAGGTTCCTGGCCTCGGTGAGGTGAGAGCCGGGTTTTTATGTGTCAGCAGCAGCTAGTGCTGTTTGACATTGTCAGTTAGTTTGGCTGCAAAGCCAATCCGGGCCGGTGTTCCGGAATTTTCTGCTACCCGGAATTTTTTGCTACCCACGTCACTTCCGGTAGTGACGTGGGAGGCGCGGCTCTCCTCTCGGCTCCTGATTGGTCTGCCGGGAGGTTTGTCGGCGCAGGCGCGGACGGTTCACCCATGATGTGAACGCGCCTAGGGTAGCAAAAAATTCCGGCCACTGCGCATGCGCGCCAACGAAGCGGCTCGGTGCATGCGCAGTAGCTAAATACGCCGAGCCAGGTAGCAAAAAATTCCGGCCACTGCGCATGCGCGCGAACCAAGCGGCTCGGTAGCATAAAATTCCGGCACACTGCGCATGCGCAACATCAAAACTCGCCGAGTACAGTTATTTTTAAAGTTTAACAAAATACAACTATCTCCCCTTTTCATGTTTATTGTTTATCTATATGACTCCAAATGTTTCGCTGGTGACCCAGCGTCTTCACTAGACGCTGGGTCACCAGTGAGACTTTGGAGTCATATAGATAAACAATAAACATGAAAAGGGAGATAGTTGTATTTTGTTAAACTTTAAAAATAACTGTACTCGGCGAGTTTTGATGTTGCGCATGCGCAGTGTGCCGGAATCTTATGCTACCGAGCCGCTTGGTTCGCAGCGCATGCGCAGTGGCCGGAATTTTTGCTACCTGGCTCGGCGCATTTAGCTACTGCGCATGCACCGAGCCAGCTTAATGCGCATGCGCAGTGGCCGGAATTTTGCTACCCTAGGCGCGTTCACATCATGGGTGAACCGTCCGCGCCTGCGCCGACAAACCTCCCGGCAGACCAATCAGGAGCCGAGAGGAGAGCCGCGCCTCCCACGTCACTACCGGAAGTGACGTGGGTAGCAAAAAATTCCGGGTAGCAGAAAATTCCGGAACACCGGCTCTTACTGGGAGTAGGCAAAGAGTTGGGTGGGTGCCTACTCCCCACGGTCCAGGCCGGACTTTATCCGGGCCTTTAAAAGGCAGCCTCCTCAGCAGCTGGGGGTGATTGTCCTGGAGCTGCTGTTAGGCTGTGGAGTCATTTGAGTTTGGGAGTTCTGATCCATTCTGTGCTATGTGGAGTTCCCTGGGCTGGAAGCCAGAGCCCAACAAGGAGGAGTGCAGACGGCCTGGAAAACCTGACGTCGACTGTCTTGCGGCTGGACTGACAGCCAGGTGCGAACCTGCACCTAAAACCTCCCAGGTGACTGAAACCTGTACGGGACTGTTTTGTTTTGCCTTAATACTTCTTATGTGTGTGAATTAACACCAAGAGACTGTTTGTCGTTTATTTTTGTGCAAGTGTAAATAAAACACTGTTGATTGCACGTTCTGGACTCCTTGTTTTTTCTCAGTACTGCACCCGCACCGCTATCTACCAGAGCGACTCCCCACATTTGGTGTCGGATGCGGGCATGCGCAGTGAGTCTGGCGTGAACGCCGAAAATTTTTGTTTTTTCTGGGCACGACTGGATGTCCTATATTAGGCCGGCAAAGTTGCAGCCTGTGTTCCCGGACAAAATGGAGGCGGTTGTAAAAGCCCTTGTGGAGGCTAACTTGCAGCAGCGGGAGGCCAACAAGCAGCAGCAGGAGACCAACCAGCTACTACTACAGCAGGTGATGGCCTTACAAGCTGCAGGAGCGTCCCACCACGACCATGATGCCCGGAAAGCGGTCCGTGCAGCGATTCCCAAGATGACCCCCGAGGATGATACTGAGATCTATCTGGCGGTCTTTGAGAAGGTAGCCGTGAGGGAGATGTTACCCCGTGACCAGTGGGCCGAGGTGGTCGCTCCGTTCCTGGCATCCGGACCCCAGCAGGTTTTTTTGACCTATCAGATGACCAGGCTGCTGATTACCCCACGGTGAAGGGGAGATCCTGGCCAGACTGGGGGTAAACGTGTTGGTCCGGGCTCAGCGGGTCCACCAGTGGGACTTTAAAACGGCTGAACCCGCCAGGCCGCAGTACTATGAGTTGCTGCACAGGTTGCAAAAGTGGCTGCAGCCTGAGGTTCTAAGTCCGGCTGCTATGCTGGACCGTCTGCTGGCCGACATCTTTTGGAGGGCCCTGCCTTATCCCCTCCAGCACTGGGTCGGCCAGGCGTCTCCGGTATGTGCCCTGGAGATGGTCGACCTGGTGGAGCGTTACGAGGCCACCAGAAACCTGCAGGGGAGTCTTGCTGGGAAAGGGTCAGTCAAACCCCGGAGGCCTCCACCCCAGTTCCGACGTCCGGCGACAGAGAGGCCTGCACGGAGTGTACCCCCTGCGGATCCGCCTCCCGTGGTATGCTGGAGGTGTCAGGAGCCAGGCCACATCAGGGCCGACTGTCCGCATCGGGGTGAGCCGATGGAAGGGAACTACGGCTATCGCCACTACCTGTATGCACGGAAGCTGTGTGCAACTGGCAACCGTGAGGTGCAGGACAATAACCACCTGTGTCAGGTAGAGGTGGGAGATTCTCTGGCGGTGGCCCTGCTGGACTCCGAGAGTCTAGTCTCCCTGGTAAGGGCTGCCCTGGTACGGCCTGCGGAGTATACCGGCCGTAAAATCGGGGTCCTGTGCATCCACGGAGACCTAAAAGACTACCCCACTGCACTAGTGACTTTGTCCACAGCGGCTGGTAAGTGGACCCACGAGGTGGCTGTCGCTACTAAACTCCCACATGAACTGATACTTGGGAGGGACTTCCCAGGTTTCCCGGCGCTGTGGCCGGCGATAAAACTGTCTGATGGACCCGAGACAGGGGTAACCCTAGGAGAGTGGCCTGATACCACTGGAAGGCCAGAACCCTGGGAGCCCGAATCTGAAGGGCCAGCGGTAGGGGTGACCACTGCTCCAGCGGTAGAGGGGGAGACAACCCCACTGAGTGTAATGGTGGGAGACACGGAGGACTTGCCACCGGGACCTGAGTTGGCAGACCTCAATGTCTCCGGGGAAAATTTTGGGACCGCACAACACCGGGACCAAACCCTAACCAGGGCCTGGGAAAGTGTCGTAATGATTGATGGTAAACCCCAGAAACCAGGGGCTGAATTAATGTTTCCACGATTTATTGTTCTTCAGGATATGTTGTATCGGGTGAACCAAATCCGAGGTGAGCCAGTTGAACAGTTGGTGGTGCCCACCGCATACCGCAAGCTTGTTATGGAGCTTGCCCACCAACATGTTCTTGGGGGACACATGGGGTGGCATAAAACGCAAGACCGCGTACTACAGCGGTTTTACTGGCCCGGTTTGTTTAAGGAAGTAGAGGAGTTCTGTAAGTCCTGTCCGACCTGTCAGGTAAATAGCCCCCAGCCGCATTACAGAAGTCCCCTGGTCCCTCTCCCAATAATTGAGGTCCCATTCGAGCGTATTGCCATGGATCTGGTTGGACCCGTACCGAAGTCTGCTAGGGGTCACCAACATATCCTGGTGATTCTGGACTATGCTACTCGATATCCAGAGGTGGTGCCTCTGGGACATACCTCGGCTAAGCTCATTGCCAAAGAGCTAATGGAAATGTTTTCCCGTGTGGGCCTGCCAAAAGAGATTCTGACCGACCAAGGGACCCCTTTTATGTCCAAAGTCATGAGGGAACTTTGTAAATTGTTGCGTATAAAGCAGTTACGGACGTCCGTTTACCATCCGCAAACAGACGGTCTTGTCGAAAGGTTCAACCAAACTCTAAAAAATATGTTAAAAAGGGTGGTGTCCAGAGATGGGAAGGACTGGGACCTGCTTCTGCCCTATCTCATGTTCGCCGTGCGAGAGGTGCCCCAGGCCTCTACTGGGTTCTCGCCCTTCGAACTGCTTTATGGCAGACACCCTCGGGGCCTGTTGGATATCGCCAAGGAAGCGTGGGAACAACAGCCTGTCCCCCACAAAAGTGTCATTGAGTATGTCACCCAGATGCAGGACCGGATGGAAAGGGTGTTGCCGCTGGTCCGGGAGCATATGGAGGCAGTGCAACAAGCCCAGAGTAGGGTGTATAATCGTCAGGCTCGGGTACGGGACTTCAACCCGGGAGATCGGGTTTTGGTTCTGGTGCCCACCCTTGACAGCAAGTTCCTAGCTAGGTGGCAGGGCCCCTATGAGGTAATCGAGAAGGTAGGGGAAGTAAATTACAAAGTACTCCAGCCAGGGCGGCGCAAGCCGGAGCAGGTGTACCACGTGAATTTACTGAAGCCGTGGAAAGACAGGGACACGGCCGACGACAACAGCCCCCGGCCAGGGCTTCTAGGTGAGAAGGGTCCAGCCCCACAGTTCGAGGCCTGTGAAGAGGTAGCCACGGTAAAAATTGCAGACAGCCTGTCTTCCAAACAAGTTCAGGAAGTCAGGGAGTTAATCAGTCGGAACACGGATGTGTTCTCGGACCTCCCTGGCCGCACGTCTCTCATCCAACATGACATCGTCACTGAACCTCCGGCCAAGATCCGGTTAAAACCATACCGGGTACCCGAGGCTCGGCGACGGGCCATCGGGGAGGAAGTGCAATTAATGTTGAAGCTTGATGTCATTGAGGAGTCGAAAAGTGAGTGGGCCAGTTCCATAGTTCTAATACCCAAGCCGGATGGGACGTTGCGGTTCTGCAACGATTTTCGCAAGTTAAATGAAGTGTCCAAGTTTGATGCGTATCCCATGCCCCGGGTAGACGAGCTTGTTGAGAATTTAGGACAAGCCCGGTATTTTTCTGTGCTAGACCTCACTAAAGGGTACTGGCAGGTACCCTTAACGGAGTCGGCCAAGGAAAAAAACGCTTTTGTTACCCCGCAGGGCCTGTATCACTACAAAGTGTTAACCTTTGGCCTGCATGGCGCCCCCGCCACCTTCCAAAGGTTAATGGACATAGTGCTGCGACCGCATCATCGGTACGCCTCGGCCTACTTAGATGATGTAATCATCCACAGCACCGACTGGGAAAGCCATTTGCCCAAAGTGCAGGCGGTAGTGGATGCCCTAAGGAAAGCTGGACTAACCGCCAATCCAAAGAAATGTGCGATTGGGTTGGAAGAGACCAAATATCTGGGATATGTTATTGGGCGGGGAGTCATCAAGCCGCAGGTAACTAAGGTAGAAGCCATACGCAACTGGCCCCGACCGGTCACCACCAGGCAGGTAAAGTCCTTCCTGGGAATGTTAGGGTACTACATGCGGTTTGTGCCCCACTTTGCCACAATAGCAGCGCCGTTGTTAGACCTGTTGAAGGGGCGAAAGTCTGGAAAGGTTAGCTGGAGTGAAAAGGCGGAGGAGGCTTTCTCCGCGTTGAAGTCGGCCCTGTGTGGGTCCCCGGTTTTGGTGACACCCGACTTCAACAGGGAGTTCGTCGTACAGACCGACGCCTCAGAGGTAGGCCTCGGGGCTGTGCTGTCTCAGGAGGTCAACGGGGAAGAACATCCCGTTGTCTTCCTGAGCCGTAAGCTCAGTCCCGCCGAGTCCAGGTATAGTATAGTGGAGAGGGAGTGCCTGGCTATCAAGTGGGCACTCGAATCTCTCCGCTACTACCTGTTAGGAGGAGGTTCCGTCTGGTGACCGACCATTCCCCTCTCAAGTGGATGAGCCAGGCCAAGGAGAGGAATGCTCGGGTCACCAGGTGGTTCCTATCCCTGCAGAACTTCAAGTTCTCTGTCGAACACAGGGCAGGCCGCTTGCAGGGTAACGCAGATGCCCTGTCCCGCGTCCACTGCCTCACATGTGTTCACCCCCTCAGGGTTGAACAAAGGGGGGGGTGTGTAAGAGGGCGCAAGGTGTCGTCATGGACGGACGATACGTGTCACCAAGGTTCCTGGCCTCGGTGAGGTGAGAGCCGGGTTTTTATGTGTCAGCAGCAGCTAGTGCTGTTTGACATTGTCAGTTAGTTTGGCTGCAAAGCCAATCCGGGCCGGCTCTTACTGGGAGTAGGCAAAGAGTTGGGTGGGTGCCTACTCCCCACGGTCCAGGCCGGACTTTATCCGGGCCTTTAAAAGGCAGCCTCCTCAGCAGCTGGGGGTGATTGTCCTGGAGCTGCTGTTAGGCTGTGGAGTCATTTGAGTTTGGGAGTTCTGATCCATTCTGTGCTATGTGGAGTTCCCTGGGCTGGAAGCCAGAGCCCAACAAGGAGGAGTGCAGACGGCCTGGAAAACCTGACGTCGACTGTCTTGCGGCTGGACTGACAGCCAGGTGCGAACCTGCACCTAAAACCTCCCAGGTGACTGAAACCTGTACAGGACTGTTTTGTTTTGCCTTAATACTTCTGATGTGTGTGAATTAACACCAAGAGACTGTTTGTCGTTTATTTTTGTGCAAGTGTGAATAAAACACTGTTGATTGCACGTTCTGGACTCCTTGTTTTGCCTCAATACTGCACCCGCACCGCTATCTACCAGAGCGACTCCCCACACTATCTATATTATATATTACAGCTACCTACCTAACTCAATGCCCTACACTTAACCCTGCACTGAACCCTATCTGCTACACTAGGCCCTAACACTAACTATATTTTTCTCCTAACTACTAAACTATCTCAAATTATTTTGACCCTATCAGCTATAAAACTAAACTACACTATTCCCTAATCACTACCTGAAACTAACTAACTAGAATATTATACATTAAATCGAGATTAACTCGAGATTATATAAAACGCACAGCAGACAAAATAGCACAGCTTCAAGCTCCAACAAATCCAACACCACAAAATGGCTGCTGGCTGATGTCGTCACTTATATAGTGAAGGGGTAGTCTGGTTTCCTATTGGTTGCTAGGGATGTTGCTAAGTTGTGACATAGCCTGGCTATTCAAGCTAGGAGAAGAGAGGGAAAATGATAATGATGAGTCACCTCATACATTGTAGAGAAAAAAAAATAATAATTTGCATGGAGAATATATCACTATATTCTACATATTCGAAAATTCTAACAAACAAAACCTGTATGAAAATAGCTTGATGCCCCTACGCAGTTACAAAAATGCAAATATTGCATTCTAAATGATTCTAATTACCTCTTTAATTTTCCTCTTTACTGTATTTTATGTCATGCAAAAATTCGGCAATTACATATGCGCGTGAATCGGATCGCATAAGGGCAATATACTATTAGGTTGGCTTGTTGGGTCGAATATAGAGAAGATAGCGAATATACTGCTATATTCGCAATATTCGTCTATTCGAGTAGACCAACCAAGATAACCCATTGAATGAACACAATATCATACTGCCCTTGTGCGGTGCGATTCACGCGCATATGTAATTGCCGAATTTTCGCATGACACAAACTATCTTAGATACAGAGGACAATTATAAATCAGTAATGAAAATTGTTACTGTGATGTATAATTTGCCTCTTTATGTAGGAAACTGTATTTTACGTCATGCGAAAAATCGGCAATTACGGTACATATGCGCATGAATCGGATCGCACAATGCCAGTATACTATTAGGTTGGCTTGCTGGGTCGAATAGACGAAGTGCGAAAAATCGGCAATTACATATGCGCATGAATTGCACCGCATAAGGGCAGTATACTTTTAGGTTGGCTTGTTGGGTCGAATATAGAGAAGATAGCGAATATACTGATATATTTGCAATATTCGTCTATTCGAGTAGACCAAGATAACCCATTGAATGAACACAATATCATACTCTCTAATGCTGTGCGATTCACGCGCATATATAATTGCCGATTTTTCGCACTACACAAACTATCAAACATGTATTACATACAGAGGACAATTATAAATCAGTAATGAGAATTGTTACTGTGATGTATAATCTGCCTCTTTATGTAGGAAACTGTATTTTACATCATGCGAAAAATCGGCAATCACCTATGCGCGTGAATCGCACCGCATAAGGGCAGTATTATATTGGGTTCATTCAATGGGTTGTCTTGGTTGGTCTACTCGAATAGACGAATATTGTGAATATAGCACTACATTCGCTATTTTCTTTATCTTCGTCTATTCGACCCAGCAAGCCAACCTAATAGTATACTGGCATTATGCAATCCGATTCACGCGCATATGCAATTGCCGATTTTTTTCGCATGACATAAAATACAGTTTCCTACATAAAGAGGCAAATTATACATCACAGTAACAATTTTCATTACTGATTTATAATTGTCCTCTGTATGTAAGATAGTTTATGTCATGCGAAAAATTGGCAATTACATATGCGCGTGAATCGCACCGCATAAGGGAAATATACTATTAGGTTCATTTCATGGGTTGTCTTGGTCGTCTAGGTCATACTCATAAGATCTAAGTTGAATTCGCATTGCGATTAATATAACCTGTAATACTCGCATAGCGAATTCAACTTAGAGCTGGGTTCCTAAAGGTTGGCAATGGCTTGCTAGAATATTACGATTATAACGAATTCACGAATATAGCACTATATTCACAATCTTCGTTATATTCCAGCAAGTAGCAAGTTCAACCAACCATTAGGAGTTAAGCTCAAAGTTTAATTCGTGATGCGAGTATATGTTCGCATCGCGAATTAAACTTTGAGTTGAGCTCCTAACGGTTGCATTGCTACAATTGACGAAGATTGAGGATATAGCACTATATTCTCAATCATCTTCTAGCAACAACCATGAGGAACCCAGATCTAAGTTTAATTCGCGATGCGAACATATACTCGCATTGAGAATTAACGTCAGAGTTGGGTTGATGGATTCCCATTTACAATGAAAACATGATTCCTTCCTGCTTAACTTGCTTGTGGCCCAATGACTCATTGGACCACAAGAAGTAAGCAGGGACAAGTCCTGTTTTCGCTTTTTAGATATTGGAAAATGGCGAATATTCGAATTAGCGAATATATAGCATCATATTCTAAATATTCGCGAATTATCGAAGTTGCGATATTCGCGATAAAAATTCGCAATTCGAATATTCGCGCTCAACACTAATGCCCAGTAACAGTTGACACCAAGACATCCATTACAATGTTTGCTGCTTGATAAACTTTGGGAACTGATTGGTTGTGTGGCTGCTCTCACCAGGCTGATCAGCTCTAGCACATCATGGCAACGCTTCACTTTACACATAGCGTTAGGAAGAGGGGGTGGGAAAAACTGGAACATTTGCACATGGGTAATAATTAGGCTTAAGCGAATCAAGCTTCGGATCGTAGATCCGAATTTGATTCATTCAAACACTTAGGTCTTAACACTGTCCGGTGTCCTGTCTCTGTACAGCATTAAAATGTATTGCCTCCGTGTAGGCAAACTTCGTTTCACCTGAAGTTGAGTGAGACTTTGGTAAATGAATTCAGTATTCATTTCTGCATCTTTAAAATTAGGAATCCGAGGTCGAGTTTGGTACCAGCCAGTAACAAGCCCAACTTCGGATTCATAATATTAAGTGTTTTAAAGATGCAGAAAGGAATTCCGAATTCATTCACCAAAGTCTTGCGTGACTTCGGATGTAACGAAGAGTGGCTCCATGAAGCCAACACATTTTAATGCTGTACAGAGACAGCATTAAAAGCGAATTGTTTGACCAAATCGACTACGGATCTATGATCCGAAGCAGGATTCGCTTAACACTAGTGATAATGCAAAAAAAAAACTTAACATTCAGTTTCCATAAATATTTGTTATTTTATTTACCATCTCTGATAAGTCTGTATGTACACAGTTCTCAGTATGGGCTTTTGACAAAATGGGTCAGTACACAGTGAGAGCGAGCTCAGTGGTTTTATAAACATACTATTTGCTTACAGATGTTGTATAACAGCATTTTGGTTTCCTGGAGTGGTAAAATGTGTTTCAAGCACCACTTCTCGCTGCAGATCTTTCTGCTGGATGACTCTTTCCAAGGGGATTTGTAGAACAATATATACATATATGCAATATATAAATATAGTTCACTCTTTCTGCTCCCTTTTATTTTCTTTATTTAAAATAATTATTCATTGTCTATAAAGGGGTATTCTGTTTATATAATGACCTATCCTCAAGTCATCAATATCACATAGGTGGGGGGTTCGACTCCTGGCACCTCCGCTGTACAGCTGTTTGAAGAGGCAGTTGCCTTTGTGCAAGCACCTCTTCCATGTTATCTGCATGTCGTCTACATTGTAGTAGCTGTGCAGTGTAATTACAGCTTTTTGTCCCTTTCACTTGAATGTGAGAAGTTATAGGCCACTTTCACAAAACCAGGAGTAAAACCTTCATGGAAAAGTATAATGGAAAGATTTGTGCCTCTGATGTGTTATGGAACCACTCCTGGTTTTGGGTTACAAACACTGATGAAAAATACTGACCAAATACTAACCGTGGGAAACTGGCCTTATATTGGGGATATGGCTGTGTATTACAGCCGTTGCCTTCATCCAATTGCACAAGTACATTTTGCTGTGCCTGATCTATCAGCAGCACAAGTATGCTCACAATTGCCTGGTGCACCGGATGAACATTCTTGTCCTCTATCATCAATTAACAGTACACTCTAGAGATAAAGCAATTCGTAGAGAACCGGACTCGTCACAAACTTTCCCAAGTTTTGTCCAGCAGACGAACTTGAAGCTTTTCTGATTAGTTTTGGACGAATACAGTAAAATGGTCAGAAAAAGCACTAAAGAGTTAAAAGGATGCTTATATGACCATAAGAGGAAATGGAGGAGGGCTTGCCCTGATTGCCTCACACGCTGACAGACAGCCTGGATGAGCCAATCAGTGCTGCAGCACTCAGGGACATGACCTTGCCGAAGGAGCAAATATTCTGTGTTGGGCTGTGAATGCAGGTAGATGAGTCTATAAATTGTCTGACAGAAAACAATCTTAGGAACAGTGTACAGTAACAATCAAGCTTCTATTCTAGTGTGAGGGACATTGATGGGAAAGTCTAGAAAGAAGATGAATTGTGTAGAAAAGGGAAAGGCAAGGAAAGCTGTTAGCCAAGGAGTGAGAATTGAAGAGATGAGGCTGGGTGTGTCTGGCAGTGCATTCTAGCTTCAATTACTGCCTTATAACAAAGCTGCAGCTTCTGCAGAACACCAGAAGTAGCTACCTGCAGGGACTTTTCTTTTACTTTTTTTCCACATGCTCAAAACTGTACAACACGTTTCACCATCCAGAGCATAGATGGCATTTGAAATCTCAGTAAAAAAGTGAACTACTAGTCTGAAATCAGTGTCTGTGCATCTCCAGGCAATTACATTTTTATGGGGTTATCCAAGACTATAAAAAGCTCCCTATATGCCCGGGTCCCTGCACTGTTGCTGCTGCTTCTTCCCATGTGCTGATGAAAACAATGGCAGCTAACACATAATACTGGTGTCTTTATAATCATATTTGGTGCCTGTGAAAAAAGCAGTAATATGTACGTAGATTAGCTTTCTGAGCAGTTCTGAGAGTGGTGAAGTTATAGTGTATGGAATATATGACATTGCTAGCACACAGCTCTTGGATAGGGCTCTGCCCTCAGCCTGATGTATAGCCCTATCAATCAAGAGGAGGGGGGAGTGTGCAGAGCACAGGGGGTGTTACATTACAGTGCTCAGACGATTCAGCCCTTCCTCCTAGTGCTCCAATTGATAATTTGCATATGCATAAAAACACAGATATATCAGAAAATATTTATCGCACAGACTAATGAAAGGTATCATTTTAATTAGCATGATTATTTGTGGAAAGAGAAGGACATCTTATTGCACCTCCCTGTTTTTAAGTTCCAGAAAACAGATTTGCAAACTGTTCCATACTTTGTGTGACTGTGTACATTTAGACCCAAAAATGTCAGGAATAAGAAAGGGTTCGAAACAAAAGACCCAGAGCCAGAGTATGGGTAGTAGAAGCACCATCTATCTGGCCAAAAGTAGTAGTAGTAGCAGTAGTAGGCCGCAGTTGTCCCCACTGGCTCCTTATCATTAAGGAGGAAGGCTCTGTCCTCCTCTCAGCTCAGTCCTCCTCTCAGTCACAGCAGGATGACGTGGAGGTGACTTCTGAGTCTGACATCGTGCCATGGGGCCAGGGGTCACAGCATTCCCCCTAATTCTCCTACTTGCAGCCCCAGAAAATGCCATGCAGTGTCGTAGCTAATCAACTTGGGTGAGAGTAGCCACACAGGTGAGCAGCTGAAAAAGTACATTAAGCAGCAAAGATTCCATTGGCTTTCACCCCTCCGACTCCAACTCCAAAGTGGTCAGCGACAACGGTCACAACATCCTGGCCACCCTGAACCTGGATGAAATAACACATGCTCCCTGTCTGGCTTCCTAAAAAAAAGTACACTGACTTGTGCAACATGCTGGCAATGTCCAGTAGACTGTACCCCTTTTCAGCAATTCTCCGTTGGCAAAAAACGCTCTCCTGAATTTTCAGTGACAAAACGGTCTGCAGCTGAACCACTTAATCCATAATGTTCCAACTTTCCGGAATTCAACATTGCTAATGCTGGAGTGTCTGTATGAGAAGCTGAAAGCTGTGAATGATTTGGTTATGCACTAGACTGCCTCAGCAGGGAGCATGTATTGTTTCCAAGTCGGGCTGTGGCAGCTCATGCCGATCATGCTGCAGGTGTCCCTCATATGTATCAAGAACAGACGCTGACGCCCTTATGCAGCAGGAAGCGAAAGAGAAAGGAGAACATCTAATGCATCTTGCTGTCTGCCTTGTAGCTGTTGGGGACCCACAATGATAAACTCCCATGGAGGAGGAGGATAGGATGCTGCCACTGCAAGAGGCGGAGTCAAATTTGGAGGAGCAAGAGGATAATGATGATGGCCATGACAACCCATTGTCTCAGTGGGGGGCTGATTTGGAAAGAACTGGCTCCTCGGGCACTCTGGCCAGAATGGTGACCTGTATAGTCGCTGTCTTGATACCATGACAGGCATATCATTGACAACAAGCAGTCTCGTGATTATTTGATAGCCATGCTTTCAGACCCTCGCTATCACAGAAAAATTGAGGAATGTTTTCCACCCTCCAAAAGGGTGGCCAAATTATGTTCTAACCAGGAAACACTTGTCGCAGCTTTCTGTGAGGAGATGCCTGCTGCTAGCATGTATGAAAAGAAGGGTTCTCTCCACCCCCTGCAGAATCACCACGCTCTCACCACCAAAAGCAGCAGAAGCCACAGCAGCCAGTTCAGTCTCTTCAAAATATTTTTTTCACATGCCACTCTAGGCTGAGGCCAACCAGCAAGCCAAGACCTCCCACCTCAGCTCCTAGGTTCAGGCATACCTACACTCTGGCCTGTCTCTGGCGCATGCCCTGTTCCCTGACCATGCATTTCTTGGCAGCCAGACTGGAATAGTGGCCCCAGCCACCAGAGTCATCTTGGAGAGGGTTTTCAACCTCCATCATGTCACTGCCGCCATCATGTACCATAAGGCGGCTACCTCCATCATGCTGCTGCCTGCCTGCCAACATGTACCTTATGGCTGCTGCTGCTGCCACTGCCTCAGCTGCTGTTCCTCACTGCTACCACTATTAATGCCATGCACCTGCCACTCCTACCACTATTACTAATACCAGTACTACTACTACTCCTCATAGACAGATGATCTACTGACTTGTATCTTCCATGCTATGCTGCTTCTCCTACCGCTAATAAAGTTGCTACGTGTCTCTTATTACCCTATCCTTTTCGTTTCCACACTGCACTGCTGCTGCTCCCAAATAAAAGTGAGTCACTTTTTTTTCTTCAATGAGCCACTTTTTCTTCTGACAATTAATACTTGTGTGTGTCGTATGGCCAAGCATTCTGACCCCATCAAGGCAAAAATTTTGGACAATTGATCCCCTGACAAGCCACAGTTGTTGTTTTTTATTCTATAACACCGTGTGCGTAAACACCATCTGTCTCTCTTTGAAAGCTTTGGAATATGAAAAAACATACCACGTGACAGCATGGTGTGTTTTCAAACACGTTTTTTGTTAACACCGTCAAAAATGTGTTTAACCATATCTATGTATGTCAGTGTCACTCAAACATGATTTACTATTGCTGTCATTGCGTTCAAGAGCTTGGGGGGGGGGAGTAAAAATTTATGTAAACATTTTTCAAAAAGAGAACATGTTTTCCTAAAAAATCTGAGTCCTAGTAGACTAGAGGGTGTTATATACCAATTTCCAGGGCAATTGGGGACAATCTGGTTTGGCCCTGTAACGTGAATTCGAAAGATTTGAGAATGAATACGCTTGCACAAGATAAGCAGGCAAATATATTTACTAAGTGTGATTAAATATAAGATAAAACAGACAAATCACATACAAAATAGCAAAAAGTAAATAATCATCACTAGTCTACATATTTAATATGAGGTAAGGCTCCAGTCGGCCATGCTATAACATATGGCTGTCTACCACGTTAGAAAATCAAATTAACCAGAAATAGTGAATCCAGGTCAAAACAGATTACCAAAAAAACATCAAACTAATTTACATGGGGTAATTACTATAACTTAACCTTTATTATTACAATTTAAAATAGTCCCTGGAATATATGTGCAAAGTTTGTGCCCCACAACACGGACACAACATATTGTGTGTCCCAGGATATGGACACAGAAAGAATCAACAAAATAATAGGTAGGTATAGTGTGTGGCGGCACTCAAAAAATACCCTTGATCCGACCACTTCCTCTGGAGGTTCTTCTTTACGGAGACATCCATGCAGAGTGCGTCTTGTCATTCTCAGCCATCAATGGGTGCTGCAGACACAACAAAGGTTCCCATATACAATGTCCCTACGATTGCCCTGTTTGTGTATGACTGGCTGACAAACCACTAGAATGATAAGAGCAGCCTAACCACAGGGCACTCGTCCTGAGAAGGGCGATCCCGTCTGGAACCTCTTCCTAATGACACTGGCCCTGGCCCTATTGAACCGTATCCTAATTACCTTCCCTACATGCACGTTTCACCCTACAGCATCGAGAAGGCTCACTAGGGGAGAATTCAGAAAATAGGTAAAGATGGGTTCCTAAGAACTAGGGATACAGTATATAGAATAATCAGTATCCTTTATGCATAACAGAGGGTACCTCAGATGATGAAGTCCCCCTAAAAAGGGGTGTAGTATAATTAGATAGAAATAATACTACTGCCGAGGGGTATGATGTCTCCCCCCATGGGGTATGGATAGCCGTGGTATAGCTGATCCCGCGAGTTTTATAGAGGACAAATTACCTATGCAGTGAGACTTGGGGGTCGGGTTAAAGAAATCCACCAATGAACTCGGTTGCCGGCACGTACGTTTGCCTAGCAGCTGCGGTCACACCAAGCCCAAAGCGAGGCTTGAAGCGCAGTGTCAGTGCGGGCATTGATGTACGCACACAACTGAAACCCACGCACGATTTTGCGGGATCGGGCTGTTAGTGATGCGGACAGCAGATGACGCTGCACTGCTCCCCAGCAACCAGCCATGTTATGAGCCCATAATAGGGATCAGTATAGAAATTTGGCATTTATGGCAAATGATAATAACAGGGAAACCTGGGTCGGATGGCCACTAATACAATAACTGAGATCGATTGCCAGTATTAAAGAGATAATTTATAAGGCAAACGACTTTTCTGAATAAATAAATGGTGTGACACCAATGCAGGATTGGTGGTGGAAGGGAGGTATATTTCCCCAAGATTCCTCTCCTATGTGAAGTAGCAGGTGAAAGATCTCACCTGTGAGGTAATTAATAAGGATGCACAGAGGGTGGGGATATAAAAGAGACTGGAGGTCAGTCAGTCTCTCTCTGCCTGGGGACACAGAAAGTCTGTCTGTGTGAGTGAGTGAGAAAAGACCGTGAGTAAAAGGTTGCTGAAACATTGTTTTGTGAGCTGGCAGGGAGAAGCAATCCAGTGGATAGACAGGGACCTCTGATGTTTAGTAAGCACCGGACAGGCAAGTTTTTCTTTTGTTGTTCTGTTTTATTTATGCAACCTTCTCAATAAACCTGGCTACAAGCCAGCTTAAACCTTATTCCCCGGTGTCTGGTCGGAATGGTATGAAGCTGACACGTGTCCTTTGACCCCAGCAAAGGCGATCCCGAGCTTAACCCCTCACAATGGGTACAACATTGGGGTCCCCTAGTTTGTATGGGCAGCTAAAATATAAAATGGGCAGTGCTGGTACCGACCACACAATGATCAAATAAAACATCTATAGTTCAGCTGTTCGTTTAGGCCCGATGGTGACACCGTACGTAATAGGAAAATAGGAAGGTCCATCGAGCCTCCCTTTGCAACAAGATACGGTCCTAGTCGCACCCCCCTCCCCCTGGGGGCCTCACTACCTCGTTACCTCACTACCCGTAACTTTAAAGGAGGAAGGGTTACCGTGGTGATGTTCATGTATGTGCCTGGATACCACTTGCCTGCGTAATTCCTTTTTGGTTTTTCCAATATATTCCTTATTGCAAACGCACGTAATCTTGTAGATGACACCACTTGTCCTACAAGAGATGAAATTTTTGATTACAAATGTGCGTTCTAGGCTGGTACTAAAAAAAGTTTTCCCTGTTTGAATGGAATTGCAGGCCACACAACGACTGCACCTGAAACACCCCCTAGGTTTATGATTTAGCCAAGTGCCAGGTGCAGTGGTGGGGTAAAATGGCTATGCCTGCTCTCCCTCCTGAAGGTAACCTGGGGATATTCGTGTATCACATCACGGACATCCGAGTCCATCAGAAGGATAGGCCAATGTTTTTTAAGGATCTCTCTGCTTGGTTAGCTAGTCCGTCAAAGGTAGTGATTAGGTGGATTTTTTTAGCCACTGGTTCTCTCTCCCTGGGTGTGAGGAGATCAGTACGTTGAGTAGTTACCGCTTTTTGAAATGCTTTTTTTCAAGATGTTATCTGGGTAACGAAAGAATAAAATAATAAATAGAGAGATGGCTAAACCTATATATAGAGGAAAATATGGTGCTCAATACCGAAATGGTGCCAGCTCCAATGCACCCGCTAAGAGAAAATCAAAACAGTGGTAATGATATGGCACTCATAATCCGGAGTAAACAAGTAATTTAATATCAACCAATAATCAACCAATAAAATTGAATAAAATTCATAGATATGAAAATAAATATGAAAATAAAAATTAAAATTAAAATTACAGGCACTGTTATTGTGTAACAACCAACTATATCTAAATGATTCCCAAGAAAAAAGGAAGAAACCACATATATGTCTTCCTGTTGGTGTCCAATTAATCCTCACTGTGCGCTCTCATATACAGTTGTGTTCAAAATTATTTAACCCCCACTGAAATTGAGTGTTTTGGCCAGTTTGACATTGATTTGTCAATGTCAAACTTGTTTACAATTAAATCAAAGAGGCAGACAAGTCAGACAAATATAACATAACATTTATAATGAAATAACCACAAATGTCTTTTCTGTGCTCACATCATTATCAGTTTTATTCAACTCCCAAGTGACATTCAATCTTAGTACTTAGTACAATATCCTTTTCCAGTTATAACAGCTTTTAAACGTGAATATGCAAGGAGGAAAAAAGAGAGGGAAACAGCGCCTCATGTGCAGGATGTCTCAATGCGATTATTTATAAAAGCAAAAATTGCGCTTACCAGATTGAGTTGTGAAAGGAGTCATAACAACTATTCAAGCCTTGCTGGATTCTGCCCCACCAGCTGAGGAAAGAGCCACGCTGCTGCCAGGTCCCGTCCCGCTTGGGTATGTGGATGAGAGAACACAAACTTGAAATGGAAAACACTGAAGTGGACCTTTACCACGGCGCTGCAGGCAGATATGACACTCTAAAAGTCACTATGTTGGGATGAGACTGGAGAGAGCCTTTGGATCCAAAGGACCAAGATGGGGCTGTAAACCGTGTGGGACTTGCGTGGCTAGCCCAAATGTGATTAGATCCACAACCTTCACAGATTCTTTTCTCTGCAGTCTGTGAAGATATAGACAGGCTCAGACAGCGCAGTCTCTGCAGTCTTTGAAGATATAGACAGGCTCAGACAGCGCAGTCTCTGCAGTCTTTGAAGATATAGACAGGCTCAGACAGCGCAGTCTCTGCAGTCTTTGAAGATATAGACAGGCTCAGACAGTGCGGTCTCTGCAGCACAGGAGGGGATGCTGCAGAGACCGCACTGTCTGAGCCTGTCTATATCTTCAAAGACTGCAGAGACTGCGCTGTCTGAGCCTGTCTATATCTTTAAAGACTGCAGAGACTGCGCTGTCTGAGCCTGTGTATATCTTCACAGACTGCAGAGAAAAGAATCTGTGAAGGTTGTGGATCTAATCACATTTGGGCAAGCCACGCAAGTCCCACACGGTTTACAGCCCCATCTTGGTCCTTTGGATCCAAAGGCTCTCTCCAGTCTCATCCCAACATAGTGACTTTTAGAGTGTCATATCTGCCTGCAGCGCCGGTACCTGTAGAAGCAAAACAGCCCCAAAGCATGATTGACCCCCCGCCATGCTTCACAGTAGGCAAGGTGTTCTTTTCTTCATAGGCCTTGTTCTTCCTCCTCCAAACATAGCGTTGATCCATGGGCTCCAACAGTTTTAATTTTGTTTCATCAGTCCACAGAACACTATCCCAAAACTTTTGTGGTTTGTCCACATGACTTTTGGCATACTGCAGTCGACTCTTCTTATTCTTTGGAGACAGCAAGGGGGTGCGCCTGGGAGTTCTGGCATGAAGGCCTTCATTACGCAGTGTGCGCCTTATTGTCTGAGCTGAAACTTCAGTACCCGCATCTGACAAATCTTCTTTCAGTTCCTCAGCAGTCACACGGGGACTTTTTAACACTTTGCGCTTCAGGTAGCGCACAGCAGTCGAAGTCAGCATCTTCTTTCTGCCACAACCAGGTAGCGTTTCAACAGTGCCCTTTGCCTTGAATTTGCGAATGATGCTTCCTATGGTGTCTCTTGGTATGTTTAACATCTTTGCAATCTTCTTATAGCCATTGCCCTTCCTGTGAAGTGAAATCACCTCTTCTCTTGTCTTCCTGGACCATTCTCTTGACTTCACCATGTTTGTAAAAACACCAGTAAATGTCTTGAAGGAGCTGAGTATCACAGTCATTTTAAATCTGCCTAATTGGCTTATTATGCTTGATTGCTGCTCCTTGATATCCACAGGTGTTTTCAATACCTGATCGAAAACACTTGAATGAACCTTTGTTCTTAAGAGTGGTAGTCTTTAAGGGGTTAAATAATTGTGTCAATGAAGAAATCACAAAAAAAAACATTTAATACTGTGTTACAAAAACAATTGATGTCATTTTAGTTGCATTTGGTTCTTTAAAAAGTCCTTGTAAGATTTCATTCTGAACACAATTACAAATGTACACTAAATTCCCTAAAACCCTTTACAGCATTGGGGGTTGAATAATTTTGAACACAACTGTATTTGCCCTGTGTGGAGCACACAATATATAGGTAATTAATATTTGATGAGGACCAGTTCATCTGTAGAATGGAGATCCTATAAGTCACTTTTTGTCAGGCAATTGACTAAAGCAAATGTATAACCGATGGGGCAGAGTCCATGTGTAAATGGTGGTGTCCCACCAAACACTATGCGCTCCTCGCCTTACCTTTATCCCACCGGTATTCCGACACACTCAGCTGTCCAATAACTCACCACTTTCCGCTTGGTTGGCGGCGTGCCACGTGTTGGCGTGGTGAAGTTTCACTTCGCGAGCTCCCCGAGATCCCCCCCGTTGTATTCAAAGGGTGGTTCGTGATGGAAGGCAACTGCCGAACAGGGCTCGATTTGCAGATTGAGCAGTGATTTGACCAGGAGTGTAATCTCCGTTTCCACACTGAGCCAAGGCTTTTGTTTCAAAGTTCCATTAGGAGGTTTTTAGGAGGTATTTGATTAGGAGGTATTTGGAGCTTAAATTTTAGTTGTTCCCAAACGTGTTTCGAGGTCCCAATGTATCTCTGACCTCTTCCTCAGTGGGACTCTGCCCCATCGGTTATACATTTGCTTTAGTCAATTGCCTGACAAAAAGTGACTTATAGGATCTCCATTCTACAGATGAACTGGTCCTCATCAAATATTAATTACCTATATATTGTGTGCTCCACACAGGGCAAATATATGAGAGCGCACAGTGAGGATTAATTGGACACCAACAGGAAGACATATATGCGGTTTCTTCCTTTTTTCTTGGGAATCATTTAGATATAGTTGGTCGTTGCACAATAACAGTCCCTGTAATTTTTATTTTTATTTTCATATCTATGAATTTTATTAAATTTTATTGGTTGATTATTGGTTGATATTAAATTACTTGTTTACTCCGGATTATGAGTGCCATATCGTTACCACTGTTTTGGTTATCTGGGTACCCTCTAGCCTCGAATCTGCCCCTAAGATCAACCAGCTGTCTAAGGAATTCACTGTCCTCAGAACAGTTCCAACGTAGACGGAGGTATTGTCCACCTGGGATACCTCTTTTATGCCCACATCACTAACAGCCCAGTCCTGCAATATCTTTGCCCCAGGACTGAGCATGCGCGGGTTTCAGTTGTGTGCGTACATCAATGCCCGCACTGACCCTGCTCGCTTTGGGCTTGGTGTGACCGCAGCTGTTAGGCGAACGTGCGTGCCGGCGAACGAGTTCATTGGTCAATTTTTTTTACCCCTATCACGACCGACGTACCAATCACAGATGTGTGACGCAAAGGGAGGGAAAAGGGGAAGCCCTGTCCGAGGGAGAGGGAAAGGTGGTGACCCCTAACTCACCTAGAAGCTGGCAAATGACTGCCCTGACGTCCCTAGATGGGTTTTTACACCCATATGCCGATCACGTGCCTAAACCCTGGCTTTCCTTAAGCTGAGCCCTAAGTAGTGAATAAGGCGGTGGGAGCACTTGTCCTCACCACTAACACTAAAGGAAAACACCATGGAGAGGACAGACAATACAGACAAAACATATAAGCCCAGGTGGGCGAAAACAGCGGACAACAAAAGCCCAACAGGGATCCGGAGGGTAATGCTCTGGTACGACAACCGGGAACAACAGCTACACAACTCCAGTGGGTCAGTATAGAAGTCCAGGCAGGAAGCTCTATATCTGGCAACCAGAGAAGTGGGAAGGGGGAATATAAGGAGGTTGGGAGTGACGGACAAGAAACAGCTGAGGAGAATAAGCTACCGATCCCTGAGTGAGACAAAAAAGATTGCGAGGAAAACACAGAAAGCTACCATTAAGTAACAGCGCTATCTTTAGACATAGAGCGTGCAGCCACCCGCTGCGACTTCCTGACCCCGGGTATAACGGAGTCAGATGTGGCTCCTGACACCCTCGTGACAACCCCTTCCCCCAAGCCTCGCTGCATAGGTAATTTGTCCTCTTTAAAAACTGGCGGGATCAGCTATACCGCTGCTATCCATACCCCGGGGGGGGGGGGGGGACATCATACCCCTCGGCAGTAGTATTATTTCTATGTAATTATACTACACTCCTATTTAAGAGGACTTCATCATCTAAGGTACCCTTCGTTATGCATAGAGGATACTGATTTATCCATATACTGTATCCCTAGTTCTTAGGAACCCGTCTTTACCTATTTTCAGAATTTCCACCTGATGAGCTTTCCCTGTCAACCCTGATGATTCTTCAAGGTAAAATGTGCATGTAAGGAAAGGAATTGGGATAGGGTTCAATTGGGCCAGTGTCATTAGGGAGAGGTTCCAGATGGGGTCGCCCCTCTCAGAATGAGTGCCCCATGGCTAGGCTGCTCTTATCATTCTAGTGGTTAGGGTCAGCCAGCAATACATATACAGGGCAATCGTAGGGACCATGCACATGGGAATCTTTGTTGTGTCTGCAGCACCCATTGATGGCTGAGAACGACAAGACGCTGTCTACCACATTATAATCTATGACTGACACCCCAGGGTGTACTGTCATGTTCGGGTGTGGGAGGGAAACACCCCCCCCCCACAGCAAGAAGTTGGACTGTATTGGGAGCGCGCACGCAAGTAAGGAAGGCGGAGTCAACTGATCAGCAGAGCGCTAAGCGCACTGCCAATCAATAGGAAGGACAACGCCCCAGGAAATAGGAGTTTGTGCAGCGATGAAATGAGAAGGTGTTGATAACCCCTTTAAGACCCTCCACCATTTTTGTGGCCCATCTCTGTACCTGTTCCATTTTACTTATGTCTTTTTGTAGGTGGGGTTTCCAGAACGGGACACAGTATTCCAGGTTTGTTCTCTCTAACACTCTATACAGTGGAATCACAATCTCTCTTTTCCTACTGGTTATACCTTTAGCTATACAGCTATGCTTCCTACTTTCTTTCCCTGCTCATTGTCCACACTGTGCATTTATTTTGAAGCTGTCTGATATCTGGACACCTAAATCCTTCTCTTCTGAAATCCTCACTAACAGAGATGAACAAAGATAAAAATAGACAAATTGTCGGAACCAGATGGCACACACCCCCGTATCCTAAAAGAATTAAGTTATGTCAAAGCCAGACCCTTATTTCTGATATTAAGGACTCTATATTGACCTGGAGTGTTCCACAGGATTGGTGTATAGTAAATGTGGTGCCAATATTCAAAAAGGCCCAAAAACTATAGGCCAGTAAGTTTAACATCTTTTGTGGGTTATACCTACTGGTTATACCTTTAGCTATACAGTGATGCTTCCTACTTGCTTTCCCTGCTCATTGTCCACACTGTGCACTTATTTTGAAGCTGTCTGGATAAACTGTTTAAAGGTTTTCTAAGAGATGCTATCTTGGAGTAACGCAATGAAAATAAGCAAAAAACGCCATATCAGCATAGCTTCATGAGGGATCGGTCATGTCAAGCTAATTTAATACGTTTCAATAAGGAGGTATGTCCTAGACTTGAACGCGGTGAATCAATGGATGTCGTATATCTGGACTTCTCCAAAGCATTTGACACTGCACCACATAAAAGTTTAATATATAAAATGAGAATGCTTGCACTGGGACAAATGTCTGTATGTGGGTAAATAACTGGCTCAGTGAGAACAGAGGGTGGTATATATACAGAATCAATAGTCACTAGTGGCTTACCTCAGAGGTCAGTATTGGGCCCTTTTCTCTTCAATATTTTTATTAATGATCTTGTAGAAGGCTTGTACAGTAAAATATCATTTTTTGCAGATGACACTAAACTGTGTAAAGTAATTAACACGGAGGAGGACAGTATACTGCTACAGAGGGATCTGGATAGATTGGAGGTTTGGGCAGAGAAGTGGCAGATGAGGTTTAACACTGGCAAATGTAAGGTTATGCACATGGGAAGGAAAAATACATGTCACCAGTACATACTAAATGGTAAAACACTGGGTAACACTGACATGGAAACGGATCTAGGAATTTTTGTGAACAGCAAACTAAGCTGTAGAAACTAGTGTTAGGAAGCTGCTGCCAATGCGAATAAGATAATGGGTTGCATCAAAAGTGGCATAGATGCCCGTGATGAGAACATAGTCCTACCACTTTACAAGTCACTAGTCAGACCACACATGGAGTACTGTGTACAGTTCTGGGCTCCTGTGAACAAGGCAGACATAGCAGAGCTGTTCAGAGGACTAAAGTAATAATTGGAATGGGTAGACGACAGTACCCTGAAAGAGTATCAAAATTAGGTTTATTCACTTTAGAAAAAAGCCGACTGATCTAATAACTATGTATAAATATATCAGGGGTCAATAAAGAGATCTCGTCCATCATCTATTTATCCCCGTGACTCTGACAAGGGAACATCCTCTGCATCTGGAGGAAAAAAAGTTTGTACACAAACAAAAAAGAGGATTTTTTACGGAAAATGAGACTATGACAATCTCTGCCTGAGGAGGTGGTGATGGTGAATTCACTGAAAGAGTTCAAGAGGGGCCTGGATGTATTTCTGAAGTGTAATAATATTACAGGCTATAGATATTAGAGATGGATTGTTGATCCAGGGAGTAATTCTGATTGACTGATTTGAGTCGGGAAGGAATTTTATTTTTATTTTTATTTTTTTTGCCTTCCTCTGGATGAACTTGCAGGATAACAGGCTGAACTGGATGGATAGGGGTCTTCTTTCAGCCTTATAAAATATGTTACTATGTCACTATGCATGTTAGAGCTGCAAAAAAGATATCCAGACTGAGGGTTCCTTCTTCTCAAGTGCATTATTTTACATTTGGAAACGTTGAACTGCACTTTCCATTATTTACATATTTATGTATTGAAGCTGAATCTGTTTTCATGTTCCAAACGCCTCCAGGAATATCAACCCTATTACACACTTTTATGCCATCGGCCTACAGAGAGTACATTTGGAATTTGGATACTACCCTGCCATAAAAAGTTATAGCTGCTAATAACATCACATGCGCAAAATTGCTAAAGGGTGTCTGGTCAATTAGGCACAAAACTCACAAGTCAGTAAGGGGTTAAAACCTTACATACTTTGTGTTTTAATTTGTTGCAAATTTCCCATGTCAATTTTATTAAAAATGTGTATGTTTTTGGAAACCCCATTCACATGTACCAGGGGCAGAGTGGGATCTTAAAGTGGCCCTGGAAAAAAAAATTAAAAGTGGTTCTATGTTGTAAGTGGGTCTAAATTGACAGAAGTTTGTGTAACACATGTAGGCAAGGTCAACACAAGTAATTAGGGCCAGCAATACCACAGTGCATCACAAAATGCTGCCCCAGGAGAAGCAAATACCACAATGCAGCACAAAGTACCTCTCCAAAAGCTGTGTTTCTGTGGTGCTAGCAAAAACTGCTGTGAGCTGTCCTTTTCCAGTTGTCTCTAATTAAGATATAGAGCAAAGGGCTAAGGAGATGAAACATGGGCCACCATAGCACCATGCCAGCCCTACTTTGTTCAGCTTGCTGCCCGGTCTTACAGTGCTACCAAACATAGAGGAGAATACAGTACTATATACCTATTACTCCCAATGATGCTTCCTTTAGTGTAGACATTCTCTTTCCTCATCTTCTCCATTCGATTCACACCACCAAGATGACTTATTTTAGCTACTTCTTGTCTCTGCAGACTTTGCCAGGCACCCATCTTGAATTTCTAATTTTTCCATCATCCTCCCCACTTTCTGAACACAATCTCCCCATCCTGCTACCCCAACTGTATTATCCTGCTGCCACCTCCAATACTGTGCCACAAATACCACCAATGCTGTAATCCAGCAGAAAAAATAGTGTTCTTAGTAGTAATAATACCCCCTATAGTGCCCCCAGAAGTAATAATGCCCCCCTACAGTGGACCCTGTAGTAATAATGCCACCTAGCTTATAAATATGGAAAATGAGGGTTCCGGCTTCCTCCTGGACATCGGCCCACTGGGAAATTTTCCCGTAGTGTCTATGGCTAGTCTGCCCCTAAATGCATCTTACACAAATAAATATTACAAGGCATGCTGTGACCCAACTTTCATATGTAGTCGAAGGAATTTCCTTTTGTGTTTACACTGAACACCAACATATACATTGACTTCAATTGAACTTTTTCCTTATCTACATGTGTGGAGCCAGCCTATAGCTTCTAAATTGCTATTTGAGAATTAAATTTATGCATGCTTTCTCTGCCACAAGTTTACTGATGCCTGGATTTGCAATTGCACATGGCTCCTTGTACCGTGTTCTACTTGCTAATGTATTTATCTAAGTCTACTTTCACACTGGCGTTTTGGTTTCCGTTTGTGAGATCCATTCAGGGCTCTCACAAGTGGTCCAAAATGGATCAGTTTTGCCCTTAATGCATTCTGAATGGATAAGGATCCGCTCAGAATGCATCAGTTTGGTTCCGTTCAGTCTCTATTGTGCTTTGGAGATGGACACTAAAACACTGCTTGCAGCCTTTTGGTGTCTGTCTGAAAAAACTGAGCTAAACGGATCCGTCTTGGCACACTATATAAGTCAATGGGGATGGATCCGTTTTTACTGACACAATAGAAAATGGATCCGTCCCCTATTGACTTTCAATGGTGTTCAAGATGAATCCGTTTTGGCTATGTTATCGATAATCCAAACGGATCGGGTCTGAATGCATGCATGCGGTTCTATTATCTGAACGGATCCGTTTGTGAACAGATGCGCACCAAACGCGAGTGTGAAAGTAGCCTTAGGCCTCTTTCACACAAACTTTTTTTTGGAAGTGTACGGGCTGTTTTTTGCGCACCGTATTTGGTCCGTATATGGAACCATTCATTTCAATGGGTCTGCAAAAAAAACGGAAGGTACGCCGTATGCATTCCGTTTCCGTATTTCCGTTCTGTTCAAAGATAGAACATGTCCTAATATTGTCCGCATTACGGACAAGGATAGTACTGTTCTATTAGGAGCCAGATGTTCCGTTCCGAAAAAAACGGAATGCACACGGATGTCATCCATTTTATTTTGTGGATCTGTTTTTTGCTGACTGCAAAACCATACGGTCGTGTGAAAGAGGCCTTAGAAGAAGACCAGAATGATCTGATGAAGAGCAGACATTGCAAGTTGTGCACAAGCACATTAAGGATTTG
This sequence comes from Bufotes viridis, assembly GCA_033119425.1. NCBI lineage: Eukaryota > Metazoa > Chordata > Amphibia > Anura > Bufonidae > Bufotes > Bufotes viridis. Next base: position 388,239,165 of record CM065591.1, read on the forward strand.
CTAAAACTCATGCTTTTCCACCACCAGTGACACATAGCACACAATAATGACATTCATTTGGCAAGCAGGAATAGCCTGCATTCTAATTACTGAATCTGGGAAAACTAATCTGTAGTTCAGCTAGCTCAACAGGAGGCAATTACTTAAAATTAGTTACCTTCTCCCGGTATGTGAATTGCTTTTTTATGTTAGCATTGTAAGTAACATAGGACTCAGCACAAAAAAAAAGTTTCATTTAATTACTTAAGAGTGTATGTAGTGGAAATTACATCTTTCTGCTTATGCAAACTAAAAGATAAAGACTTTAGACTTCTCTGCTTACCTCCAGCACATGATATTACCCTTCATGCTGCTTGTTTACCATCCAAAAATCAGATGTGCGGTTGTTTTATAAAATGGAAAACACATAGTAGTTATACATGTGTAACATATGCAATAAAATGAAATTGTACATGTGTTTGTTTGCACCAAGGGAAAATGTGTCATACAGGCAGCCATGGCTGTATATAGGGGTGTCTCTCATTGGCCCCCCACTAATGAGATCATGGGATGCAGATGTCTGCCTGGGGCCTAATGAAGTGCATGGAGACAAAAACAACTACATTCAGTTTGGATGAAAGCAATGCAAGCTACTCCTGTTAGGCCAGTTTCATGCATAGTGCGGCAGATTTACCAAATTATCTAATAGTTAGACAGTGTAAATTAAGATGGTAATGTATCAAATGCTCTGCGTCAGAAAAGTGGAATGATTTTGCCCGATTTGTTGGTAGAGTAGGCATTTGCACCAAATTTAGGATTCATTTGTACCATTTTTAGAACATAGAAATATAGAATGTGTCGGCAGATAAGAACCATTTGGCCCATCTAGTCTGCCCAATATGCTGAATACTATGAATAGCCCCAGTCCCTATCTTATATGAAGGATGGCCTTATGCCTATCCCATGCATGCTTAAACTCCTTCACTGTATTTGCAGCTACCACTTCTGCAGGAAGGCTATTCCATGCGTCCACTACTCTCTCAGTAAAGTAATTCTTCCTGATATTACTTTTAAACCTTTGCCCCTCTAATTTAAAACTATGTCCTCTTGTAGAAGTTTTTTTTTCTTTTAAAAATTATTCTCTCCTCTTTTACCGTGATGATTCCCTTTATGTATTTAAAAGTTTCTATCATATCCCCTCTGTCTCTTCTTACTTCCAAGCTATACATGTTAAGATCCTTTAACCTTTCCTGGTAAGTTTTGTCCTGCAATCCATGTACTAGTTTAGTAGCTCTTCTCTGAACTCTCTCCAAAGTTTCAATATCCTTCTGCAGATATGGTCTCCAGTACTGCACACAATACTCCAAATGAGGTCTCACTAGTGCTCTGTAGAGCGGCACGAGCGCCTCCCTCTTTCTACTGTTAATGCCTCTCTCTATACACCCAAGCATTCTGCTGGCATTACCTGCTGCTCTATGACATTGTCTGCCCACCTTTAGGTCGTCTGATATAATGACCCCTAAATCCCTTTCCTCAGATACTGAGGTTAGTACTGTATCACTGATTTTATATTCTGCTCTTGGGTTTTTACGCCCCAGGTGCATTATCTTGCACTTATCGACATTAAATTTTAGTTGCCAGATTTTTGACCAGTCCTCTAGTTTTCCTAAATCCTTTTTCATTTGGTGTATCCCTCCAGGAACATCAACCCTGTTACAAATCTTTGTGTCATCAGCAAAAAGACACACCTTACCATTGAGGCCTTCTGCAATTTCGCTGATAAAGATATTAAACAATATGGGTCCCAGAACAGATCCCTGAGGTACCCCACTGGTAACAATACCATGGTCTGAATATACTCCATTGACTACAACCCTCTGTTTTCTGTCCTTCAGCCACTGCCTAATCCATTCAACAATATGTGAGCTCAAGCTCAAAGACTGCAGTTTATTGATAAGCCTTCTATGTGGGACAGTATCAAATGCCTTACTAAAGTCCAGATAAGCGATGTCTACTGCACCTCCGCCATCTATTATTTTAGTCACCCAATCAAAAAAGTTAATAAGATTAGTTTGACATGATCTCCCTGAAGTAAACCCATGCTGTTTTTTATCAATCAACCCATGGGTTTTTAGATGTTCCACAATCCTCTCCTTGAGTATGGTTTCCATTAATTTCCCCACTATTGATGTCAGGCTTACTGGCCTATAGTTGCCCGATTCCTCTCTACTACCTTTCTTGTGAATTGGCACAACGTTTGCTAATTTCCAATCTTCTGGGACGACACCTGTTACCAGTGATTGGTTAAATAAATCTGTTAATGGTTTTGCTAGTACACCTCTAAGCTCTTTTAATAGCTTTGGGTGTATCCCATCAGGCCCCTGTGATTTATTTGTATTAATTTTAGAGAGCTGACTTAGAACCTCTTCCTCTGTAAAGACACATGCATCAAAGGATTCATTAGTCTTCCTCCTAACTGAGGTCCTTCTCCTTCATTTTCCTTTGTAAAAACTGAACAGAAGTATTCATTGAGGCAGTCAGCTAGTTCTTTATCCTCTTCCATATACCTTCCTTTTTTGTTTTTAATTTGGTAATTCCTTTTTTAATTTCCTTTTTTCATTTATGTATCTGAAGAATGTCTTATCACCTTTTTCACTGACTGAGCTAATTTCTCTTCTGCCTGAGCGTTAGAAGCTCTTATAACTTGCTTGGCCTCTCTCTGCCTCATCTTATAGATTTCCGGTCATCCTCGTTTTGGGTGTTTTTATACTTGCTAAATGCCATCTTTTTGTTTTTAATGATTTTGGCCACTTCTGCTGAGTACCACAGTGGTCTCTTCCTTTTTTTGCCTTTACTGACAAGTCTAATGCACTTTTCTGTTGCCTTCAGTAGTGCCAATTTTAAGTACTCCCATTTCTCTTGGACTCCATTGAAATTGTTCCAGTCTGATAGGGACTCGTATACCACTGATCTCATTTTAGAAAAGTCTGTTTTCCGAAAATCTAAAACTTTTGTTTTTGTGTGGAGTGACTCGGTCATTGTACTTATAGTAAACTTCACTGACTGGTGATCACTGGATCCTAAGCTTTCCCCTACAGTAATATCAGATACCAAATTGCCATTTGTAAATACCAAATCTAAAATGGCCTTCTTCCGGGTTGGCTCCTCAACTACTTGCTGTAGAGATAATCCCAGTAGGGAATTTAGAATGTCTGTACTCCTGGCAGAACTAGCTATTTTGGTTTTCCAGTTTATATCAGGAAGATTAAAGTCTCCCATAATGACAACTTCCCCTTTCAATGTCATTTTAGCTATTTCCTCAACTAGTAGATCATCCAATTCTTTGACTTGGCTTGGTGGTCTGTATATGACACCTACACGAGTTACCTTATGATTACCAAGCTGCAACATAATCCAAACTGACTCTAAATTGGTTTCGCTGGCTTGTATTAGATTAGATTTTATGCTATCTTTCACATATAGGGCCACTCCACCCCCTTTCTTGCCTTCTCTGTCTTTCCTATATAGAGAGAACCCAGGTATTGTTATATCCCAGTCATTACTCTCATTGAACTATGTCTCAGTAACAGCCACTAAATCTATACAGGGAGTGCAGAATTATTAGGCAAGTTGTATTTTTGAGGATTAATTTTATTATTGAACAACAACCATGTTCTCAATGAACCCAAAAAACTCATTAATATCAAAGCTGAATATTTTTGGAAGCAGTTTTTAGTTTGTTTTTAGTTTTAGCTATTTTAGGGGGATATCTGTGTGTGCAGGTGACTATTACTGTACATAATTATTAGGCAACTTAACAAAAAACAAATATATACCCATTTTAATTATTTATTTTTACCAGTGAAACCAATATAACATCTCAACATTCACAAATATACATTTCTGACATTCAAAAACAAAACAAAAACAAATCAGTGACCAATATGGCCACCTTTCTTTGCAAGGACACTCAAAAGCCTGCCATCCATGGATTCTGTCAGTGTTTTGATCTGTTCACCATCAACATTGCGTGCAGCAGCAACCACAGCCTCCCAGACACTGTTCAGAGAGGTGTACTGTTTTCCCTCCTTGTAAATCTCACATTTGATGATGGACCACAGGTTCTCAATGGGGTTCAGATCAGGTGAACAAGGAGGCCATGTCATTAAATTTTCTTCTTTTATACCCTTTCTTGCCAGCCACGCTGTGGAGTATTTGGACGCGTGTGATGGAGCATTGTCCTGCATGAAAATCATGTTTTTCTTGAAGGATGCAGACTTCTTCCTGTACCACTGCTTGAAGAAGGTGTCTTCCAGAAACTTGGCAGTAGGACTGGGAGTTGAGCTTGACTCCATCCTCAACCCGAAAAGGCCCCACAAACTCATCTTTGATGATACCAGCCCAAACCAGTACTCCACCTCCACCTTGCTGGCGTCTGAGTCGGACTGGAGCTCTCTGCCCTTTACCAATCCAGCCATGGGCCCATCCATCTGGCCCATCAAGACTCACTCTTATTTCATCAGTCCATAAAACCTTAGAAAAATCAGTCTTGAGATATTTCTTAGCTCAGTCTTGACGTTTCAGCTTGTGTGTCTTGTTCAGTGGTGGTCGTCTTTCAGCCTTTCTTACCTTGGCCATGTCTCTGAGTATTGCACACCTTGTGCTTTTGGGCACTTCAGTGATGTTGCAGCTCTGAAATATGGCCAAACTGGTGGCAAGTGGCATCTTGGCAGCTGCATGCTTGACTTTTCTCAGTTCATGGGCAGTTATTTTGCGCCTTGGTTTTTCCACACACTTCTTGCGACCCTGTTGACTATTTTGAATGAAACGCTTGATTGTTCGATGATCACGCTTCAGAAGCTTTGCAATTTTAAGAGTGCTGCATCCCTCTGCAAGATATCTCACTATTTTTGACTTTTCTGAGCCTGTCAAGTCCTTCTTTTGACCCATCTTGCCAAAGGAAAGGAAGTTGCCTAATAATTATGCACACCTGATATAGGGTGTTGATGTCATTAGACCACACCCCTTCTCATTACAGAGATGCACATCACGTAATATGCTTAATTGGTAGTAGGCTTTCGAGCCTATACAACTTGGAGTAAGACAACATGCATAAAGAGGATGATGTGGTCAAAATACTAATTTACCTAATAATTCTGCACTCCCTGTATTCTCAGATGCCATTACAGACTCAAGTTCGTTGATCTTATTCCCTAAACTGCGAGCATTTGTAGACAAGACTCTCAGCTTGTCATTTCTTATCCTATCAGCTCCTGGCATCTTCTGGCATTGTTTTTTCGGGGGGCAGCCGAACTGATGGATTGTCTCTTTTGTGCCCCCCTTTCCTAGTTTAAATGTTCCTTAGCAAAAACTTTGAACTGTTCACTGAGGACATTCGTTCCCTTGAGAGAAAGATGCAAACCATCTTTCTTGTACAGTTCTTTTCCATTCCAGCTAGAGCCAACATGAGACACAAAGCCAAATCCCTGGTTCAAACACCATTCACCAAGCCATACATTGAATTCCTTAATACGCAACTGCTTGTCATGCTGACGGTTATGCACAGGCAGAACTGCAGAGAATGAGACAGTCGATGCAATCTCCCGTATATCATTACCAAGTGTGTGAAAATCTTCCTTCACCTTTGAAACTTCATTGCAAGCCAGATCATTTGTCCCAATATGGACAATAACATCCACCTCCTTTTCCATTTTTGTTTGCTTAATAATGTTAAGGATACGTCGTCTGTCCCTGCTAGCAGTAGCACCAGGGAGACATCTCACAAAACCCTTTTCTTCAAACTTCACACCTCTTATGATAGAATCGCCCACCAATAGCTGCTTACTATTAGTACTCACTATATCCTTTTTGTCTTTGTCAGTAGTCTTGCATACCTTAGGCATAGGAGATGATTGTTCCTCACCCACTGTGCCCAAGCCATCCTCCATGTTGTTCTTGCATTCTGAAAGTGCTGCAAATGAATTACAGAGAGCCACAGACTGTGGGACATGTCTTCTATCAACAGCTCTAAGTCTACCAGAACCTACAGTAACCCATCTTCCATTTCTGGAGGGCCTTTGTGGCAGTGGCATTGCAACATGCCAAGCCTGAGTTTGTCTAACAGTTACTTTACAAATCTCAGATTTCAAAAATGCAATTTCCTTTTGCATTATGGAGAACTGTTTCAGACAGCATCCAAACCTGCGAAGAGTGAAACAAGAAATGAAAGCGCAACAATTCCTGCACTGAATCAGGTCTGCCATTTTAATGCAAGAAAATATGTTAAACAAAACTTAATAGATTGTACTCACCTCCAGATTGCCTCCTGAGTATTTTTAGCATGGTTTGCACTATGCCTGGCAGTTTACATTTACTAAGGGGTAGCCAGATGTTTTGTGTGCTACATTTTTCCCTCTTGTTGAAAGAGACTCAAAGAATGAGCATAATAAACTTGGTATAAAATATCTATGATCTACAGTTGTGTTCAAAATTATTCAACCCCCAATGCTGTAAAGGGTTTTAGGGAATTTAGTGTACATTTGTCATTGTGTACAGAATGAAATCTTACAAGGACTTTTTAAAGAACCAAATGCAACTAAAATGACATCAATTGTTTTTGTAATACAGTATTAAATGTTTTTTTTGTGATTTCTTCATTGACACAATTATTCAACCCCTTAAAGACTACCACTCTTAAGAACAGAGGTTAATTCAAGTATTTTCGATCAGGTATTGGAAACACCTATTGGATGTCAAGGAGCAGCAATCAAGCATAATAAGCACCAATTTGGCAGGTTTAAAATGACTGTGATACCCAGCTCCTTCTAGACATTTACTGGTGTGCTTACAAACATGGTGAAGTCAAGAGAATGGTCCAGGAAGACAAGAGAAGAGGTGATTTCTCTTCACAGGAAGAGCAATGGCTATAAGAAGATTGCAAAGATGTTAAACATACCAAGAGACACCATAGGAAGCATCATTCGCAAATTCAAGGCAAAGGGCACTGTTAAAACGCTACCTGGTCGTGGCAGAAAGAAGATGCTGACTTCAACTGCTGTGCGCTACCTGAAGCGCAAAGTGGAGAAAAGTCCCTGTGTGACTGCTGAGGAACTGAAAAAAGATTTGTCAGATGCGGGTACTGAAGTTTCAGCTCAGACAATAAGGCGCACACTGCCTCCATGCCAGAACTCCCAGGCGCACCCCCTTGCTGTCTCCAAAGAATAAGAAGAGTTGACTGCAGTATGCCAAAAGTCATGTGGACAAACTACAAAAGTTTTGGGATAGTGTTCTGTGGACTAATGAAACAAAATTAGAACTGTTTGGGCCCATGGATCAACGCTATGTTTGGAGGAGGAAGAACAAGGCCTATGAAGAAAAGAACACCTTGCCTACTGTGAAGCATGGCGGGGGGGTCAATCATGCTTTGGGGCTGTTTTGCTTCTACAGGTACAGGGAAGCTTCAGCATGTGCAAGGTACCATGAATTCTCTCTTCAGTATTACGAGATATTGGATGAAAATGTGATGCAGTCCATCACAAACCTGAGGCTTGGGAGACGTTGGACCTTTTAACAGGACAATGATCCCAAGCATACCTCCAAGTCCACTACAGCATGGTTGCAGATTAAAGGCTGGAACATTTTGAAGTGGCCATCGCAGTCACCAGACTTAAATCCGATTGAGAACCTCTGGTGGGAGCAGTTGCAGCGCGCAAGCCTAAGAATGTGACTGAACTGGAGGCTTTTGCCCATGAAGAATGGGCGAAGATACCCGTAGATCGCTGCAAGACACTTGTGTCCAGCTATGCTTCACGTTTAAAAGCTGTTATAACTGGAAAAGGATGTTGTACTAAGTACTAAGACTGAATGTCACTTGGGGGTTGAATAAAACTGATAATGATGTGAGCACAGAAAATACATTTGTGGTTATTTCATTATAAATGTTATGTTATATTTGTCTGACTTACAAGTGCCTCTTTGATTTAATTGTAAACAAGATGACTGAAATGATCAAAATCAATGTCAAACTGGCCAAAACACTCAATTTCAGTGGGGGTTGAATAATTTTGAACACAACTGTATTTTTTGGTGCAAATTTGGTACAAAGCATGTACAACATTTTTTTAATTGCAAATTAAGCCAGAATTCTGCACATTTAGCATAATAAATATCCACCAATGTTTTTTTTTATTGAAGCTTTTCTTTTAATAAAACCCCACGGCCAGATGTTAATTGAAAGCTGGAGTACTTTGCATGCAACTTTCTACATACACTGGGGTCATTGGAACTTATATGAAAAAAGAAAAATTCAAACAAGCCAGGAAAGACACTTCTACGGTGTCTCAAAAAATGCATGTAGGATGTACCACCAGAGAGGAACATGTAATGTAAATAAAATAAAAATAAAAATTTTATTGCTTGTATATCGCAATACTTCATTTCAATGCCCTCAACTTTGCATAATAAAACTTTTCATGGGATAATCCCTTTAAACAAATATTCCAAGTCCCCTAAATAATAACCATAGTGAGCACCTAGGCCTCTTCCTAAGGCAGTGACATCAGCATGCATTGGTCACATGGCCTAGATGTAGCTCAGTCCCATTCAAGTTAAAGGGCAGAGCTGCAAAACCAAGAACAACACTATAAAATGTATGGCCCTGTGCTTGGTAATCTGTGCTTGCGGACATCCATCAAATTCCTGGATAACCCCTCTCAGGACTAGAGAGTGTGATAAAGTACATTATGGAATTCCTTCATTTTGCTCATAATACAGACGAAGCACAGAGAACTGATACTCTTTTTTTTTTGTTGTCAAACATAATAGTAACTCTTATCAAGGGTCTTCGTTTTCTATGATCAGTCATATGAAGCTACATAGTTAATATGGTTTAAAAAAGACATATAGTAAATCCATTAAGTACAACCAAGGAATATGTGAGAACACGAATCCCAAAAGGAAGACACGTTCTTAAGTGATATGATTTCAAGGGACTAGACATGGGGTGTGATCTTGTTTGACCTTGTGAGGAAAATGGAGTGTCAGTACTGTGTGGTGATATATAATGCAATAGATAGTTTCATAGAAATGTAGTAAATGACATAGGTGTTAATTCCATCTAAATCCCCTCCAGTTTTAGCCTCTAGGCCTCTGGATACAGTGGGGCTTCACTATCAGGTCAGGGATAGTTGTAAGTGACCAGAGAAAGCTTTTAAGAAGAAAGGACACCTCCACCCTGCCTCCACTGTGTCCATGTTTCAGTCCAAGCAGTGCTGAAATCCAAGGCAGCACGTCACTACTGAAGCCAGTCATTGGCTGCAGTGCATCATGTGACCATACCCATAAAGCATCGAATGTTAACACTACGGTGACCGGAACATGGACACAGTGGAGGCAGTTGTGGAGGACCAGAGCGACAAAGAGCTTTTGTTTAAATGTATAGATTTGATTAATGTATTCTAAGAGCATCATGTTCATAAAATGTGGCTTAGCAGCAGAAGAACATTGTATAACATGTGGATGTTTAGTCCATGTCTTGTTGCTACAATCGTATATGCCACCATCAGAAATGTCTTATTAGTTTTTTTCCCTACTGAGAGCACCCACGGGGCTGTGTGTTTATGTATATAGAGGGATGTGGGGGCGAAAACTATATCTGTCAGCCAAGTGAGGTTGACAGCAATCTAATGTGCCGTGCGGACAGCATTAGTATTACTAATTACTAATTTGTGACTTAGCCAATATACTGTAGATAGATCACTGCTTTTTGTAATTACTCATGTTTTACCATTGTAACACCTTCCCAAAATTAGAATTATTCATAAAACATATTTTGATATATTCTAAAGAAGTAACAATTAAAGCCACTAATTGCAAATTTATTTTTTCTCATTCATTGAAGATGTGTTAATTGCCAATAGCAGCCTTTTCAATTTACAGTAATTACAGGTATTATGTGCTTGTCATCACAATTGCCCTACATTATTATAAATCTCTTAGAATGTTGTGTGAAATGTAATTTTTTTCTAGTGAACATTTGAATAGCAGTGTTATTTAGAATATAGTGCTATATATTCGTATTCGCGAATAGTGTTGATCGCAAATATTATTATCACTAATTTATTGCAAATTTATTGCGAATATCGGCACTTAGCAACATCCCTAGTAACCAATAGTAACCAATTCGTCAATTATGACGAATATTCAGCCTAAAATTCGTGAAATATCATAAATTCGAATATTGCCTATGCAGCTCATCACAATAGTGACAACTATGAAAATATCTGTTTATTACAAGGTAAGCAACCCTGTGTTAACTAAATATCAAGCAACCAAACAGATTTAAAATAAAACTTTCAGGTAGAGAGCATTGACCTTGCTTTATTCATTAGGTTATGTATATCAATTGATACATGTTATATCTGAAGAAAGTGATGGGCTGTTTCCAGGACTTAAGTAGAGATGGCCCGAACTATTCGCCGGCGAACATAGCTTGTTCGCGTTCGCCTTGGCGGGCGAACATATGCGATGTTCGGTCCGCCCCCTATACATCATCATTGAGCAAACTTTGACCCTGTACCTCACAGTCAGCAGACACATTCCAGCCAATCAGCAGCATACCCTCCCTCCCAGACCCTCCCACCTCCTGAACAGCATCCATTTTAGATTCATTCTGAAGCTGCAGTCTCAGTGAGAGGAGGGAGAGTGTAGTTGCTGCTGATTTAATAGGGAAATTGATAGCTAGGCTAGTGTATTCAGTGTCCACTCCAGTCCTGAAAGACTCATCTGATCTCTGCTGTAAGGACAGCGTCCTGATAGCACCCAAAAAATCCCGTGTGTGAGGAGCTGCAGGCCCACAGACTACATAGTGCCCACTGCCAGTGCCCACCACTCACACCGTGTGGCACAGGACTTTGCATCAAACAAAGGCATTTAATTTTTACCCTTTAATCTAAGGTTAGTTGCCTGCCAGTTTGTGTCAGGCCGACTTCCACAGACTGTAGTGTGCCCACTGCCAGTGCCCACCACCACTCATACCGGGTGGCACAGCAGCTTGCTGATAAATAAGGCATTTAATTTTTACACTTTAGTCTAATTTCAGTTGCTTGCCTACTGCCAGTGTTTGTCAGGCCGACTTCCACAGACTGTAGTGTGCCCACTGCCAGTGCCCACCACCACTCATACCGTGTGGCACAGGCATTTAATTTTTACACTTTAGTCTAATTTCAGTTGCTTGCCTGCTGCCAGTGTGTGTCAGGCTGACTTCCACAGACTGTAGTGTGCCCACTGCCAGTGCCCACCACCACTCATACCGTGTGGCACAGGCATTTAATTTTTACACTTTAGTCTAATTTCAGTTGCTTGCCTGCTGCCAGTGTGTGTCAGGCCGACTTCCACAGACTGTAGTGTGCCCACTGCCAGTGCCCACCACTCATACCGGGTGGCACAGTAGCTTGCCGATAAATAAGGCGTTTAATTTTTACACTTTAGTCTAATTTCAGTTGCTTGCCTGCTGCCAGTGTGTGTCAGGCCGACTTCCACTGACGGTAGTGTGCCCACTGCCAGTGCCCACCACTCATACCGGGTGGCACAGTACCTAGTTGCCATTTGGACAACTAAATTTAGGGGGTATTCCCTGAGACTACCTCAGAAAAAGAGCAAGCCTGTCTTACAAATGGGAGGCTAGCGAAATACAGGAAGCCGCTGCGATTGATAAAAAAAGATCAAAACTGATTTCTTTATCGCCGCAGCGCTTGTGAAGTGATTGTGCAGTGATTAAAAAAAAAAGATATTTTGTCACTGTGGCAGGGTGGGGCGTGGGTGAACGCACGTGTGGGCGACCGATCAGGCCTGATCGGGCAAACACTGCGTTTTGGGTGGGGGGCGAACTAAGGTGACACTAATACTATTATAGATCTGACTGTGATCAGTTCTGATCACTTACAGATACTATAAAATTACAAATGCTGATTAGCGCTACGCTAATCAGCGAATCAGTGACTGTGGTGCGGTGGGCTGGGCGCTAACGGAAGCAAACTACGTACCAAAGGGGCCTAAACTAAACTAAACCAAACAGTCAATACTAGTAAAAAAAAAAAAAGTGACAGTTTACACTGATCACTTTTTTCCCTTTCACTAGTGATTGACAGATGATTGAAAGGGGTGATCAAGGGGTTAATTTGGGTGATGGGGGAAGGGTGTAGTGCTTGGTGTACCGTGTACTCACTGTCACATGTGCTCTCTGCAGGGTCCAACAGACGAAAAGGACCCAGCAGAGAGCACAGAAGCCATTTAACACATTATATTTATAAGTATTAAGGCTAACTAGTCAGCCTGCATTTGTGGGAGGGGCGGAGGCTCTTCTTAAACAAGCCACTGCCTCACTCCTGGGCGTGTGTTCTTCAGGTGCCCCACCCTCCCTCCCTTCTCTTTTCATTTCCACAGGGTATGCCCCCTTTTAGGCCTACCCACGGCTATGGCTAAGGGCACAATTCAAGCCATTAAGTTAGGTTTAGCTAGCACACGGCTAGCCGGGTTAGGTTGTTCTTGATGTTTATCTCCCTAGGGTTCATCAAGCATCGTTGGCCGTAGCCATGACCACAAATATAATGTGTTAGATGGCTTTTGATTCGATTTTTTAAAAGTCATCAGCCTGCCAGCGCTGATCATTGGCTGGCAGGCTGATGAACAACTTCTTCTAAAACTTTTTACCGCCGCCCACTGCGCATGCGCGGCAGCATCAGCGCGGCATCCCACGTCTCGCGAGATGACGCGCCGATGCGTCCACCCATAGAAAGCAGACCGCCCGCCGAACGCATCCGTGCGGTAGGCGGTCCTGGAGCGGTTAATGCGCATGCGCAAAAGGGGCGTGGCCTAAGTCAAACTACTCGAAGTTTGAGAAGATTGGAAATAGTGATGTCGTGAACATAAAATTTTCCGTTCGCGAACGGCGAACTTCTGCAAATGTTCGCAAATGGGCGAATCGGGCGAACCGCCATAGACTTCAATAGGCAGGCGAATTTTAAAACCCACAGGGACTCTTTCTGGCCACAATAGTGATGGAAAAGTTGTTTCAAGGGGACTAGCACCTGGACTGTGGCATGCCGGAGGGGGATCCATGGCAAAACTCCCATGGAAAATTACGTAGTGGACGCAGAGTCGGTTTTTCAATCCATAAAGGGCATAAATCAACTAACATTCCTGAATTGTTTGGAATAACATGCTTTAAAACATCCAGTGTGTGTATACGATCAGGTATGATGTTGTATCGATCAGGTAGTGTAAGGGTTACGCCCGCTTCACAGACATTGACAGACCAAACTCCCCTTTTAATGCACTGCAAACAACCGCAAACAGTCCATTTGCACAACCGCAAACTTCCCATTTGCACAAGGTTAGATACCAAGCTAGCCATGTCCCGGTGATGTCATTGAAGGTTTCTTCCTCCAACCAGCCACGTACAACACCAAGGGTCCCCGAAAGGTGAATTGAATTGATTTTTCGAACGGGGAGATGGTTAATAAAAGCGCTGGTTCCCTCCCCTTTGTTTTAATCCACGGTCACTGCGTCTGCGCCGTGCAATTTACTCTCACACCCGATATGAGTGGTATTTTCTGTAGTACTATTCTCAACAGTTTAATCCCTGTTACGTCCCCAATCTGGGGTCCATTTATTGAATTGATTTTTCGGACAGGGAGATGGTTAAAAAAACGCTGGCACCCTCCCCTTTGTTTTAATCCACGTCGACTGCGTCTGCGCCGTGCAATTTACTGTCACACCCGATATGAATGGTGTTTTAACTAGTACTATTCCTATCAGTTTAATCCCTGTTACGTCCTATATCAGGGATTGCTTTTTTGTGAAAAAAAATTTAGGCCGGGTACCTTCGACTGCCTTCACAGTGACAGACCAAACTCTTATACACCAAACTGAATTGATTTAAGGAACTGGGAGATGGAAAAAGCAGCTTGGTCGGTCCTCTTACTCCCAAATTGGGGCATTGCGCGTGCACAGAGCAATGTGCTGTGACACCCAATAGGAGTGGTGTTTTAACTAGTATTATTCCTATCAGCTTAATCTCTGTTACGTTCCCTATCCGGGGACGTGTGTCGAATTTATTAACCATTGTCGAAATAACGAACCATTACGACATAAAGAAATAATTTAGTTCTGAGCTCTGTACTTGCTTTGTATTGGAATTGATGGGGATTTTTTTAATTGTCTGCATCATTTCTAATAAACTATTAAGAGACTTTGTTATGATTTTTTATTTTATGTATTAAAAACCCATACAACTTAAAAAAAAAAATAGGTAAATTAATGTTTTTTCTATGAAATATTATCCAGCCGTCTGATCGCTTTTGGTCTGACCATAATGAAGCAACGGCCTTATCATCTGGGGTGTGGAAACATTGCCAACACACTCATAGAGGTGATGATTGCTTCATTGTGATATGCAAGCCCCTTCACCACAACAAGGTAACGATCACGAAGGGGAATTGACACTTGTATGTGCCTTTTTTTTGGTTTGTTTTTGCAGCCACAGTGCTGCACCATAGGACAGAAAAATTAGGCATGTACACATGCCTGAAAAATAATGGCATTGTTGCAGCTGCTGTTGTGGCAGCGGCCGGAAAAAATTGATGTTTTCCAGGCAGAAAAGTGACTAAAACATTGCAGCTTGAACCCTAGTTGGTGGCGGAGAATTCACGAAAGTCATCCGGTATGCAGACATTAAATACAGCAGCGTGGGGACCATTTTGAGGCCAAGGCATGTCATCTGGCCTTTTGTTAGTCAAACGTATCACCCACTGTCAGTCCCTTCGGGATCCATGCCTCATTCATCTTTATGAAGGTGAGGTAATCAACACTTTTTTGACAGAGGCGACTTCTCTTGTCAGTGACAATGCCTCCTGCTGCACTGAAGGTCCTTTCTGACAGGACACTTGAAGCAGGGCAGGCCAGAAGTTCTATCGCAAACTGGGATAGCTCAGGCCACAGGTCAAGCCTGCACACCCAGTAGTGAAGGGGTTCATTGCTCCTCAGAGTGTCGATATCTGCTGTTAAGGCGAGGTAGTCTGCTACCTGTCGGTCGAGTCGTTCTCTAAGGCTGGATCCCGAAGGGCTGTGGTGATGTGTAGGACTGAAAAAGCTCTGCATGTCCTCCATCAACAACACATCTGTAAATCGTCCAGTCCTTGCCGCCGTGGTAGGAGGAGGATTACATTCACCTCTTCCCCTGTTAGATTCCCGTTGTGCTGTGACATCCCCCTTATAAGCTGTGTAAAGCATATTTTTTAGTTTGGCTTTGAACTGCTGCATCCTTTCCGACTTTCGGTAATTTGGTAACATTTCTGCCACTTTCTGCTTATACCGGGGGTATAGTAGCGTGGCCACCCAGTACAGGTCATTCTCCTTCATCCTTTTTATACGAGGGTCCCTCAACAGACATGACAGCATAAAGGTCCCATTTGCACAAGGTTGGATGCAGAGCTACTCATTTCCCGTCCCTCATCCTCACTGATGTCATTGACGGTCTGTTCTTCCCCCCAGCCACGTACAACACCATGGGTCCCAAATAGGTGACAACAACGAGCACCCTGGGGTGCCTGCTGTGGTTGGTCTTCCTCCTCCTCAAAGCCACATTCCTCCTCCTCCTCTTCCTCATACTCCTCTTCCAACATGGCCACAGGTCCGGCAAGCGATGATGACAAGGCTGTTTCTGGTGGTGATAGTGACCACAACTCTTCCTCTTCCTCTTCACACTCATCTACAGCCTGATCCAGCACTTTTCGCAGGGCACGCTCCAGGAAGAAAACAAATGGGATGAGGTCGCTGATGGTGCCTTCGGTGCGACTGACTAGGTTTGTCACCTCCTCAAAAGGATGCATGAGCCTACAGGCATTGCGCATGAGTGCCCAGTGACGTGGCAAAAAAATTCCCACCTCCGCAGAGGCTGTCCTAGCACCCCGGTCACACAAATACTCGTTGATGGCTTTTTATTGTTGGAGCAGGCGGTCGAACATTAGGAGTGTTGAATTCCAGCCAGACGCCGTAGCAGAAGAGGACTCAGCCGAGGAGGATATCGAAGAGGGTGGAGTAGGAGGAGTAGAGGAGGTGGCAGTAGGCCTGTCTGCAAGTCGTGGCGGTGTCACAAACTCCGCTGCGGAGCCACACATTCCATACTTGTCAGCCGTCAGCAGGTTGACCCAATGCGCAGTGTACGTGATATACCTGCCCTGACCGTGCTTTGCAGACCAGGTATCAGTGGTCAGATGGACCCTTGCCCCAATACTGTATGCCAGAGATGCCATGACTTCCTTTTCAATAACATAGTAGAGGTTTGGGATTGCCTTTTTTGAAAAAAAAAATTTGTCCGGGTACCTTCCACTGTGGTGTCCCAATAGCGACAAATTTTTTGAAGTTCTCAGACTCCACCAGCTGGTATGGTAAAAGCTGTGTGGCTAAGAGTTCCGTCAAGCCAGCGGACCAAATTACTTAGTTGTGGAATTCTTAATGTGACACTGGCTTTTTTTCGGAAAATGTATGGGTGATTGTACACCTCCTTTTGCTGTATGGCCCGAATTACATAGTGGTGACATTTTTTTATATGAAACGGGATTTTTTTCATCCAATTATAGGTGATTGTACACCTTTTTTTGCAGAATGGACTGAATTACATAGTGGTGAAATTTATTATATGAAATGGCTTTTTTTCATTAAATTTATGGGTGATTGTACACCTCCTTTTGCGGTATGGACCAAATTACTTAGTGGTTAATTTTTTATGTGACACAGACTTGATAAACTTCTCAACTCTTCTGGGCCCTAAGCAATCTTGAAGCTTTGTCTTCACATTGTCTGTAGCTACTAGAAGCCTGTTCATGCCAGGCAGGTTCCCCCAGAAGTGTCTGGCTCGATGATCAGCCGATACCGCACTTGCATCAATCTTGACAGGATTCGTCTCCAGGTGGAGAGAAATTGTTTTTTGGAATGCTTTCTCTATGTCAACCAATATTTAATATTAAATTCAATCAAAACTTGATTAAAATTTTAAGAAAGTAAACTTAAATTCACCAATATATTATCCCAATCTTCGAGGGAAATTCCAAGACAATTAATTTGCCAAGCCTTTTGTACCGGAGAACATGTATTATTAAATCGTGTTTTAAGCAACACTTTGTAAGTTTGAGAAATTTTAAACTTTCTGTTCTGTCTCATATTCTCTATAAATGAGTAGACAAAGCGGCTGCTCTGTGGCTTCCTCATGCTGCCGCCACCTCCATACTCTCCTTATGCTGCTTCCACCTCACCACATGTCTTAGGGCCACTTTTTGGACTTCTCATGCCGTTCCCACCCTCCCCACTTTATGACTGGGCCACTATTTAGCCATTTTTGGCTTGGCTGACATTATTTATTTTACCCTTCTGATCTCTCAGAAGGAAGAAAAAATGACATGCACAATGGATCCTCTCTGTGTAGCAGCAGTAAGGCCTGTATCGTCCCTTCAGAATTGGCTTGTGAATTGGTAGCCAAAAGCAGGAGTGGGTACAAAACACAGAAGACATGCAAATATCCGGTTTACGTCATCTCTGTTTTGGATCCACTACTGTTTTTTTTGCATTAGTAATACTGATGGATTACTGACCAAATGCTGACTAAGTGAGGCAAATGCTCAACAGACAGGATCTGTTTTTTGGGGGGTTATTGTTCTGACAGATCAGAGGAAGGGCAAAATAATCAGTAATGTCAATACAAACTTACTGCTAACATCCTTTCCACTTTGTCAGGGGGGGCTCTACTTTTATAAGAATTTAATAGAACAGGTTCTGTTTACATCTATGTGGAATCAGCTGACGACGGTGTAAAAGGAGTGTGCTTCTTCTTGATACTAACATTGACCTGTAAGGCTGAGTTCATACTTGAGTTATTTGGTCCGTTTTGGCCACATGACTGCCAAAATAAGTGAAGGGTGCAGTGATTCTAAGAGCGACGCATGTTATCTGCATGTTATATGGACTCACAGTAGTATTTCACTACCAAAGCAGACTCTCTATGCGTTTTAACTGCAAGGCACACTGTTGTACACCACTCTCAGTAGCCAGGAAATAGACGTTTTTTAATGTAATTTGATGCAAATATATTCGTATCTAACCGAATTTTTTCCGAAACATTCAGCGAACCGGCAGACCGGATTTTTGAAATATTCGCTCATCTCTAGCCCCAATGATGAAGATAAGAAACAATACACTTAGACAAATTATGTTGCTATATGTGATAGGCTAATGGTGATGACGTCATAGTAGGAGGCTATAAAAGATCCATGCCACCCTGATCAAATGCTCACTGCCCGATCCCCTCAAGACGCCAGAGCAGCTGGCAAAACATGTCAGTGAGCAGTGTTTGAAGGACATTTTAGCACATTTTAGCTACTAATCCTATGTGGTAGGCAGAAAAAAATCTGATAAGAAGAACCTGGAGCCAGCACACAGCTACCAGTCTCTTACCACACTCATTATAGCACAAAGTACAAAAATACTATGAGTAATGAGGCGACACATAATAATTTTAACAGAAACAAATTAATGGTCAATGAATGGACTTAATAATAGTTACTAGAGATGAGTGAATTTTTTAAAAACTCAATTCGCCCTTTCGCCGAATTTTTCGAGAAAAATTTGGTTCAATCCATATAAATTCACATTAAATTAAGTTAAAAAATGCCTATTTCCTGGCTGCTGGGAGCTTTTATAATGGTGTAGAACACTCTGCCTTGAAGTAACCCTCATAGGGAGTCTGCTTTGGTAGTGAAATAATACTGAGAGTCCTTATGACATGCAGATGACAGGCGTCACTCTTAGAATCACTACACACTTCACTTATTTGGGCAGTCACGTGGCCAAAACTGACCAAATAATGTCAGTGTGTCAGCAGTAAGTTTGTGTTGACATTACTGATTTATTTGCCCTTCCTCTGATCTGTTGGAACAATAACCCACAAAAAACGGATCCTGTCTGTGGAGCATACGCCTTCACTCGGTCAGCATTTGCTCAATAATCCAAAAAAAAAAAAAAAAAACAGGAGTGGATTTAAAACAGAGATGACATGTGAATAGAATATTTGCATGTCTTCTGTGTTTTGTGACCACTCCTGCTTTTGGATACCAAATCATAAGCCAATACTGATGGGACCGTACAGGCCTTTACAGCTGCTACACAGACAGGATCCGTTGTGTGTCTCATTTTTCCTTCCTTCTGACAGATCAGAAGAATGGTCAAATAAATGATGATGTCAGCCAGGCTGAAAGCCAAAATAGTGGACCAGTCATGAAGTGGGGAGGGTGGGAACAGCATGAGAAGTCCACAGAGTGAACCAATGATATAGAGGTGAGGTGGAAGCAGCTTGAGGAATCCACAAAGTGGCCCAATGACAGACTGTGGAGGTGGCGGCAGCAGCTGCATCAGGAGGAGACCACAGAGTGACACAATGACTGAGTCGGGAGATGGCAACAGGAGCAGAATTAGGAGGATACCACAGAATAGCAAGGTGACATAGTGTGGAGATGGCAGTAGCAGTAGCATCAGGATACCACAGAGTGGCAAGTAACATAGTGTGGATAAGGCAGCAGCATCAGGATACCACACAGTGGCAACGTGACATAGTGTGAATATTGCAGCAGCAGCATCAGGATAACACAGAGTGGCAAGGTGACGTAGTGTGGAGATAGCAGCACCAGCAGCATCAGGATACCACAGGGTGGCAAGGTGACATAGTGTGGAGATGGCAGTGGCAGCATCAGGAGACCACAAAGTGACCCGGTGACAGAGTGGGGTGGTGGGTGACAATACCAGTACCCTCTGATGAAGGTGGGTGAAAGAAGGAGCACTTTGCATCAGATGTGTGGCATCAGGAGGGTGGCAGCATCAGAATAGTAGCTGAGGCAGGTAGCCAGAAGAAACCGGTCTCTTTTTTCAAGGTTTGGGTGAGGCGGCATGGATGATCTAATCAGATGCATCAGAAATTGGTGGGTGGAAATCCTGGGTGATCCACGCCTGATTCGTTTTGACAAAGGTCAGTCTCTCCACATTTTGGGTGGACAGGCTAGTTCTCCTTGGGGTAACTATGGCCGCCGCCGCACTAAACAACCACTCTGATGCCACACCACTGGCCGGGCAGGACAGCTTTTTCAGGGCAAACTCGGCCAGTTGTAAAAACAAATCCAGTTTGGCTGCCCAGTAGTCCAGCGGATCTTCAATGTGGGTTTGCAGAGTGCTGTCCAAGTATGCCACCACTTGCTGGTTCAGGTCCTGCTGATGGTGAGTAGTTTCTTCACTATGCGGTGAAGAAAGCTACTCATCAGCGACTGTAGACTCAGGCTGCTGCTGATGGAGCTGGTACAGTGCATGCCACCCCACTCCTCCCCAGCAGCCATGGCAGTGGAACGTGAGTGCAGAGGGCCCCCCCGGTCAGACCTGCGAGAGGATGGACAATAGCCAGAGGCCAACTGACTACATAGGATATCTCTGTAGTAGTTCAATTTTTCCTCCCTCTTAGTGGGTGTAAAAAAAGGCCCCCATTCTGGACCGGTAGCGAGGGTTCAACAAGGTGGAGAGCCAGAAGTCATCCCTCTGCCGAATGGTGACAATTCGGCTGTCACTACGCAAGCAAGTGAGCATGAATCGGGCTATTTGTGCAAGTGACTGGGAGGGACTTCCTGCCTCCATTTCCACTGCATACTGTCACGGTTTCTGGGTCCTCTCCTGCCAGCTGAGTAGAAAAACCACCCATTTCGCTACACATTGGCCTGTGTTCCAATGTCCTCCTCCTCCTCCTCCTGCTCTTCCAGTTCAGCCACCACAGGGCTCATGTGGCCTTGAGATCTAGGTGCCATGTCTTCTGTCCCCTGATCAGCCATTGTAACCACCATCTGTTCCAGGACATGAAGCAATAGAATGACGTCGTTCATCCCATAGTCATGGCGACTGACAAATATTGGGGTTTCCTCGAAGGGCCTGAGCAAACGGCAGGTGTCACGCATAAGCTGCCATTGGCTGACATCGAAGTAACACAGGGGAGTACTATGTGCTTGCATCATCAAGAAATCGTTGATGGCCTTTCTCTTTTCGTATAGTTGGTCCAACATATGTAGGGTGGATGCTGTTCTGCCGTTGCAGCTCAAGAAGGGTGTGCTTTTTCTGGCCATTTTTAGGATGTCTTGCAGATGGGTGGAAATCTTCAGGAACTGCTTGAAAACCAGATTGAACACATGTGCCATGCAGGGCACATGGCTCAGCCTTTCTTGATGCAGCACCGACACAATGTTCTTTCAATTGTCAGACACGATGGTTCCAATTTTGAGTTGTCGGGGAGAATGCCAGGATTCAATTTCTTGACGAAGGACATGGAGCAGTTCCTCCCCTGTGTGATTTTGTTTGCTGCACATGTGGTATGCTAGAGGGGCATTGTGACTTGTCCCTGCAGTGGAGGCTGAGGACATGGTGGAGGATGAGGAGGCAGAGGTGGACATTGTCGCAGGACCAATGGCGTGAGAACGTGGAGGCGGAAGCGGCGTGACCTGGCAAAGTTGCTGATGTGGCTCTGTGGGAACCACATTCATCCAGTGGGCCGTAAAGGACATGTACTGTCCCTGACCATAGATACAGCTCCACACGGCGACGCTGCCATGCACTTTGGCAGGCACGACAGGTTCAAGGACTGGCTCACCTTCGGTTTTACATATTTTCGCAGGGCTGGTAGTGCCTTTTTGGCAAAGAAATGACGTCTTAGGACTCTCCACCTCGCCTTGGCACAAGCGATCAGTTCTTTGAAAGGTGCAGAGTCCACAAATTAGAAAGGGAGGGACTGCAGCACCAGCAACTTGGACAGTAGCACATTCAGCTTCTGCGCCATTGGATGTGTGCGCGTATACTGTTGTCTCTTGGCAATCGCTTCGGTGATCGATTGCTGATGGAATGACTGACGAGGAGTAGAAGGAGCATCTGGACCAGCAGAAGATGGGAATGAAAGACAGCTCCCTTCGGCTGAGGTGGTGGAGCCTTGACTCCCTAAAACGCGGTGTGTGCCACTGGGTGATGCAGCGGTTGCTGCAGCAGGCTGGACAACCACATCGCAGTCACAGTTTTCCCAGGCCACTCTATGGCGACACTGCATATGTAGCCAACATTGGCACCCTGGCCACGCTATACCTTCTGCCCACAGATTCGACATATGGCCACGTTCACCTCCTCCGGCGACTTAAGAAAACCGCCGAGTAGGGGATTTTCCCCCCAAACAGTCCGCACTGATTGACTGCTAACGCCGTGCTGCCTTCGTGAACCCTTGCACCACTACTTGCCGGGCAGGTAGGCTGCTGCGAAGCAGGTGGTCTACCCCCGACACGTTTGGCTCCCGACTTCCCACTGCTGCCACCCTGCTGACTCCCAGCCATGCTACCACCTTTCTGGCTCTGCCACTGCCTCGCAGACAAGCTGCCACCCTCTAATCCTGATGATGATGAAGCCCCTTCTGCACCCAGCTCCATCAAGTAGTGGCTGCACTTTACTGGTGTCCTTCTCAACGGTCTCTGGGTCAGGAGCCTGACCGCTCAGCACCAACCACACCACACTCCTCATCCCTACTTGCCTGCCAAGCGGAGGAATCGGCGGATGTCTCCTCCAGATCTTGGCTGGGCAGTATCTGCTGACTGTCCTCTAGTAGCTCAACCTCGCTGTATAGTGGAGCTGAGCTCACAGCATACAATACTTCTGTGGCTGAGGGAACAGCAAAGGACAGAGGCAGGTTGAGGACAGGTGAGGGTACAGGGTCTGCTTCAGAGCCATGCCAACTAAGGATTGTGTCTGATGAACCCACTGATTGTTGGCTGGGGGTGTCTGATGTCACTTGGGATGAAGTGGATGACCGAGTTAACCAATTAAGAACCGCTGGGTTGCTGGTCAAGACACGACCGCTAGATGACACCGGGCGTTCAGGCCTCTTGGTGCAACTCCTGCTGCCACGTCCCCTTACTCTGCTGCGACCTCTGCCTGCACCAGAAACATTTAGGCCTCTGCCACTCATCTCTGCATGGCCTGGCACTTCTCTGTCTGACATACTGTTAGCTGAACTGAATAAATAAAAATGAAATTTAAACACCCCTAAAAGCACTAAATATATTTTTCTTTTTCTACTGAAATACATCACTAAACGCTTTCACCACATACAACTGCAGAAGTGAACTGCACATATATTATTTTTTTTGCCCTGAAATATGCCAGTAAACGCTTAGCATAAATAACTGCAAAAGTGAACTGCGTTTATATTTCTCTTTTTGTACTGAAATAGGCCAATAAAGGCTTTTAGTTCAAATAACTGCAAAAGTGCGCTGCGCATATATTTCTCTTTTTGCACTGAAACACTTTTAGCGCAAATAACTGCAAAAGTGAACTGCGTTTATATTTCTCTTTTTGCACTGAAATAGGCCAGTAAACACTTTTAACGCAAATAACTGCCAAAGTGAACTGCGTATATATTTCTCTTTTTGCACTGAAATAAGCCAGTAAACGCCTTTAGCGCAAATAACTGCAAAAGTGAACTGCGTATATATTTCTCTTTTTGTACTGAAATAGTCCAGTAAACGCTTTTAGCGCAAATAACTGCAACAGTGAACTGTGAATATGTTTTTCTTTTTCTACTGAAATACGCCACTAAATGCTTTCACCACATATAGCTGCAGAAGTGAACTGAGAATATATTTTTCTTTTAGTACTGAAATACATCACTAAACGCTTTTACCGCAAATAACTGCAACAGTGAACTGCGTATATATTTTTCTTTTAGTACTGAAATACGTCACTAAACACTTTCATCCCATATAACTGCAGAAGTGAACTGTGTATATATTTTTGTTTTTGTAAAGAAATACGCCACTAAACGCTCTCACCACAAAGAACTGCAACAGTGAACTGCTTACATATTTTTCTTTTTGTACTGAAATACGTCACTAAACGCTTTCACCACATATAGCTGCAGAAGTGAAGAGCGTATATATTTTACTTTTTGTACTGAAATACGTCACTAAATGCTTTCACCGCATATGGCTGCAGAAGTGAACTGATAATATATTTTTCTTTTAGTACTGTAATACGTCACTAAACGCTTTTACCGCAAATAACTGCAACAGTGAACTGTGTATATATTTTGCTTTTAGTACTGAAATACGTTACTAAATGCTTTTACCACAAATAACTGCAGAAGTGAACTGCGTATATATTTTTCTTTTTGTAATGAAATACGCTACTAAATGCTCTCACCACAAAGAACTGCAACAGTGAACTGCGCATATATTTATCTTTTAGTACTGAAATACGTCACTAAACGCTTTTACCGCAAATCACTGCAACAGTGAACTGCGTTTTTTTTTCTTTTTGTAATGAAATACGCCACCAAATGCTTTTACCACATATAAATGCAACAGTGGACTGCATATATATTTTTCTTTTTGTACTAAAATACACCACTAAACGCTTTCACCACATATAACTGCAGAAGTAAACTGCGTATTTATACTTTTTTACACAGATAGAAGCCACTAAAGACTTTTCAACATAGCACTTGCACCCCAATAACAAATTACTGGAATGACAGAGCTGTATAATAGAAATTTTGATCCCTAAATTATCTCTCCATGCATTTGTAAATCACTTTTCTATCACTGTCCCTAGCGCATTCTGACGTCTCTCCTTGCACTAAGATCCTGTGAAATGATTCCTCAGTATCCTTTACCTGCACTTATAAATCGTTTTTTCAGGGTTTTTTTTTCACAATGAGGTTTTTCCAATTGCTGTCCCTAGCGCCTTCTCAAGTCTGTCACTACACTCAGAATGCTGGAAAATGTCTGAATCTAAGATGGCCACCGTATTTATATGGCTGTGACATCACAGGGCTAGCTGGCAGCTGATTGGCTGCATTATGCAAGTCAGTCTGGTGATCCCGCCTTCCCATACTTCATTTCTCCATGTCCTCACACATGCAGCAACCATTTTAGGAAAAATGTGATTCGTTACCAAAAAGCGTGAGGAAATTCGCATTTGGTGCGAATCGATTTTTTCCTGAAATTTGGATTGAATTCCACTTCGTCAGCTTCGATTCGCTCATCTCTAATAGTTACATTTAAAGTTAAGTTTCACAAGAGGGAATTTAGGCATATGTTAAAATAAGGCAACTAGTAGTCAGTTAAGCTAATTGAAAAATTTGCTTTAAAGTGCCTTTACATATGTCTAGGTCTAAATTATGTACAAAATGAATCAAGAGTTTATAGATGAAAGGGTGGCTACATTGGCCTGCCGCCTGGTATGGTTCTCTAATCAAAATGTCACACCCAGACAAGATAAAATAATTTTTTGACCTAAATGGATATCTGGAGCCATATAGAAAGCAAGCGATTGAGAGTAGAAACCTATAATTTTGAAACGGATGAACATGATGTGAATGTGGAAACATATAATACTGATGATATTTTTAAAGAATTCAAACTATTACTTATTAAACAATTAAAAGGTTTCTGTCACCAGATTTTGGCCTCATAACCTGTCTGACATTAGCTATGGACCAATGTCAGACCAACCTAATAATGTGAATCAAATGCCCCTCTGACCTGTCATAACGCTAAAAAACAATTTAATAGCATATGCAAATTAGGGAGGGCGTTGCCCCTGCTCCTAGAGGCTCCATGTTCCCACCTGCGGCCACGCCCCTCTTCTTCTGATTGATAGTGCTGGGCAGCGCAGCTCTCCTTCCTCCGGCACTGTCTTCATGCCGAAGTCCCGCGCCTGCGCCGTCCGCTTGTGCATTCGGCGCAGGCGCAATGAGCTGAGGACAGCATGCACCATCGTCCTCAACTCACTGCGTCTGCGCCAAATACACAAGTGGATGGCGCAGGCGCGGGATTTCGGCATGAAGACAGTGTCGGAGGAAGAGAGGCGTGGCCGCAGGTGGGAACTTGGAGCCAAAATCTGGTGATAGAAACCCTTTAAGGCAAAGGTGGGAGATCAGGTCAATGAAACAATATGTTCTAAAGAATAAGGTACCAAAGGGTCTAAAACTTATCAAAACCCCAGCGCAAGACCTAGCAGACTATGTTTTTTTTGGAAGAATGGGAACATATATTACACACCCAGTCCATACAATTAATGGAATTGATTGTAAAATGAAGAATAGTACTATTAGAACAGATTACAGAACAGATTAACCAAATGAAAGAGAAATTAGACAGACAACAGAAAGATGAGGAATATGAATTGTGGCAGATAAGGATTTGTAAAAGTATAGACAAAACCGAACAGGAGATTATTAATAAGAAGACCAAGAAATTCAGGAATCATTTTAGGACAAAGAGAGATAGTTATCAAGAAGTGACAAATAAACAACAAACAAACAGACAGATTCATGGGAATCAGATTACGACAGGATTACGAGACCAGAAACACACACTATACCAGTATCTAACCGATTTGAAGTTTTAAATAATGAACTGAATTTTTTGAACAAAACTCCACCCCATCACAAAGCACGAGTCAGACCAATATCACCCCAACCACAGAACACCAATCAGAGACCTTCACCGAATGCACACCACTACAATTTGAGATTCAGGAACAGCAATCAAGAGAATCCCACCAGGACACACTACCAGCACGAACATTCACGAACACAAGTAATATCACGTCACAAATCACACAATTATCCACACGAAGAGAGGAACACTCCCCAAAGATACGGAAGAACAAGAGAATACGGAGTGGAGGAAGGAAGGAAGAAGGAGAAGAGATCGCAGACGACAGTAGGGAATGACACAAACAACTTGATTGTGAATTTGAGTAATATTATACTCACACCAGCACAATCCACTTTAATAAACAAAGCTTTAAAATTTGTGCCTACCAATAAATTAAATAAATTTGATGTATACTTAGGAGTGGAGAAGTTTATGAGAAAGATATGTCTGAAGAAATATTTTCTTAAAAATCCTATCACACAGAATAGATCCCCAAGTAAACCTGATAACTATGTCCATACAGACATGAAATGTAAATCGCAAAATTACCCTAGGAACGAAATCAGCCAAGAATTTGCCTCATTCAAACAGTGTGTGGAGACAGATATTAGGAAGCTGAATGAATCACTTAATCATCAAACATATAACCTCACTAGAGCCGAACGAGAAGCGATCAAACAACTACAAAAAGAAGAGAGTATCACAATCCGTCCAGCAGATAAAGGTGGAGCTATAGTGATCCTGAATACTGAGGATTATAAGATTGAATGTAGGAGACAACTTTCTGATATCTCCACCTACAGAAAATTGAGCACGAACCCAGTGACTCAATATTACTCACAATTAAGAAATCTATGTGAGAAAAGATTAAACAAAGGTATCCTAACCAAAGAAGAATCTGCCTTCATTTTAAACACACAATGAAGACTTCCCATTTTTTACTGTTTACCAAAGATACATAAAAACCAAACACAACCTCCTGGCTGTCCAATTATTTCCAGTATAAATTCACTAACATCAAATTTGTCAGAATACATAGATAAACAGTTACAACCTACAGTTAAAAGAACGAAATCCTACATCAAATATACCACACAAATTATCAAAATAGTACGGGCTGTAAGATGACTTCCTTCCAAAGAAAGACAACAATTGTAAATGCCACAGCAAGTACATATACACATACAATAAAAGACTGCAATTGCAATTCGACTAATTTCATATACATGGTACAATGTCCATGTGACAAACAGTATGTTGGGAGGATGAACCGGACTGAAGAAACAAATCTCAGAACACATCACAAATACAAAAAGTGGCTATGTGAAACATACACTATCTAACCACTTTAAAGAAAAACACAATAAAGACCCAACAGGATTGAGATTTGTCGCCTTAGAGTAGATAGGCATTGGAGAGGAGGTGAATATGTCAGCTGTATGTCCAGACTAGAATCAAGGCGGATTTTTGAGTTCAACTCTCTGGTTCCGAGAGGTTTGAATGCCCGAATTGGAGATATTTGGTTTCTCGTGAGTATGGGATCGGGCCTTTCACCGACCTGTGACCAAGTTGTATTTCATACCTATTGGTCCCTTGCCAGTGGTCGGCCCGCCCCCATGTATTCATAGACTCTACTCCTCAGGATGAAGTTAATATTATCAATATTTTTGGTTTTCTACACTGTTCTGTGGGGGTGCACGTTCAATGGGGATAAGCTCTCTTACCCAAAATACATTCAGAAAAACGAACAGCACTCCAGATAGTAAAAAATGATTTAGGTTTATTCACCCATGTGGAGCAACATTTCGGCTCAACATAAGAGCCTTTTTCTCAAGCCTTGAGAAAGGCTCTAATGTTGAGCCGAAATGTTGCTCCACATGGGTGAAAAAACCTAAATCATTTTTTACTATCTGGAGTGCTGTTCGTTTTTCTGAATATATATATATATATATATATATATATATATATATGTATATATATATATATATAGAGAGAGAGAGAGAGAGAGAGAAGAGAGAGATATTAATTTTATATTGTTTTTGTTATATATATATATATATATATATATATATATATACATAATCTTTTCATTTTTTCAAGTATCTTTCATATATTTTATCATTATTGGCATCTCCCATATATTTATCATATAATCTCTATATACCTGCCATCCAATAATACATTATATATAGATATATCCCCAGCAGCATGTATACACTCTATATTTTAACTCCCACCCGGTTTCTCTATAAGTTTGTTAAACAGTGGAATTGACACATGTATCTGCTCTCTGTTTCGATTTCCCTCTATTATTCCCATATATAAAATGGCCATCAATCTTCCTTCATTTTGATTTTAGAATATTTTGTGACTGTGGATGATTGATACATACATTAAGCTCTCCATATGGATCCCTCTATTATTCCCACTCAACAATTCACTTATAGGCTCTACTATTGTTGTAGTATTTATCAATATGTGGATCCCTCTATTATTCCCACTCCGCAATTCACTTATAGACTCTACTATTGCTGTAGTAATGTTTATGAATTATTGTCCATTGCATCTATGTACATTTATTTTTGTATTTTTAATTATATGATATAGATATACCTATTCCATGCCAGGTTTTTAAGATTACCCAAACAGAGGATATAAAAATGCTATGTTTATCCTAGGGGGGCTAACCACTGAAAAAGGGACAGGTTCTAAGTCCCGAAATGCGTAAGGTTTATTGAAGGACCTCCCAGGACTACGGACTTTATGAACCATAGCTAAATAGGTTTTTCATATTTGAGCGCTCCAATCGCGGCTTTGAAGTGAACTTGACACCATGACCCCGGATGATCATTACACTGATACTACGGCAGCAAAGACTACGGAGACACCGAACACACGGGCTTCCTTGCACATCATTTTAGCAGAGACGCTTCTTAAGGTAGGATCATCCCGCTCATAGTCCGACACGTGGGACGCCACTGCCGGCAGCGGAGCTCCTAACCAGCCAGCCTGCTAAATACAGGTAAACCCTGCTTTTTTGTGCGATAAGAAGCCTGAATTAGTACACACTATCGCATATATATAGTGTGGTGAGGGCTCATTCACATGACCCATTCACTTCTATGGGGCCGCAAAACATGCAGACAGCACTCCCTGTGCTGTCCACATTCATTGCTCCATTCCGTGGCCCTGCAAAAATTTTGAGTCATGTTCTATTCTTGTCCATTTAGCGGACAAGAATAGGCATTTCTATAGAGAGTCGCACATTCCGTTCTGCAAATTGCGCAAGGCACACGTGCGGCATCCGTGTTTTACGGATCCGCAATTTGCTGACCGCAAAACACGGCACGGTCATGTGAACAAGCCCTAATGATAATGATTAGAGATGAGATAAGTTTGATTCGCCGCAAAGCCAAATTTCCTCGTGCTTCGTGGTAGCAAATCGCTTTAACCTGAAATAGTGTAAAAAAAAAACATTTACCCCCTCCATTTGTTTGCGACGGTCCCGCCGCCGCTATCTTGATTAAAGATCTCGGCCGAAATCCTGTGCGCGGTGACGTACGACATCATTTTGGGCCGCGGTAGATTTTGCGCCAGATCTTCAAGCATGATGGTGGCGGCCGGCCTGTCGCAAGTAAATGGAGGTAAAAGGTGGCAAGTTTAATTTTAAAAATTGTAATGTTCGTTTCACACTGTTTTTACACTCAGATGCCACGAACATGTATGAATGCATCATTTGAGGGGTGCAATGATACTGAGCGGCGCAATTGCAGCTCCCTGTCATTGCAGCCGCTACTTAAAAAAAAAAAAAAGCGATTCGCAAGGAAGTTATTTGTCAAGTAGCAAATATTTTTGTAACGTTCGGCAAAGCAGCTGAATTGAATTTTTTAAAACTTTCTGAAACTTTGCTCCTCTCTAATTATGATAATGATGATAAAAATATAGATAAAAGAATTGTCTAGAGTTTCAACAAGTAACATACAAACTTTTCATATCATAGATGATTAAGGCTACATCCATACTGCTCCCAGTGTATACTCCTATATGCTCAATGGAGGCCAAAACAGTGTGCTTTTATTTTCTAACAGG
This sequence comes from Bufotes viridis, assembly GCA_033119425.1. Classification (NCBI taxonomy): domain Eukaryota; kingdom Metazoa; phylum Chordata; class Amphibia; order Anura; family Bufonidae; genus Bufotes; species Bufotes viridis. The sequence goes on from CM065591.1 coordinate 388,269,782, forward strand.
CTGGTATACAGTATGCTAGTATAACTATTTTCTTCTGTATGGGAGAGAACTCTCTGCTGCACTATTCATACACAGGCTTTCCACATAAAAACTCACACTACACTTTTTTTTTTTTTTTTTGAAAAATTGGATACATGTGCCACTATATGGCTTTGCAGTGGCATATGTCAGAGGCATCCATCAGAGGTAAATGTCAGGAGAACTTCCTGATGTGTTTTCTTTTGACCCTCATAGTAAAGCTCCATCCTGTGGTAATGGTGTTAGTTGCCCTAACCAGAGGTGTAACTAGATGCTCCTGTGTCTTAATGCAATATCTGGAAAGGGCCCGAACTGCTGTCATCTGTCATTTATGACACCAGTGTCTAATTTGGGCAGAGGGACCTTTTGGGCACCCTTGGGCTCCAGGGTGTGATTGCAACCTGTGTATCCTCAGTAGATATGTGCCTGGCCCTAACTTTCCATGTACATAAAAGTACCAAAGTTTTCTTTACCTGAACTTATCTACCCTGTTGTGTAATTTGGTCCTTTCTTCAGTTAGAGCTCTCTACTTCTCACTATCAAAATGATTCTAAAAAGTAGTCTAGCAGCAATCTCTGATTCCAGATGGGATGAAACTCAGTTTTGCAGAACACTGAGCTGGAGATTAAAATGATCTGTCAAGATAAAATTTTATATGAAAGACTATGATAATAGAGGACATATAAAATACAAGATTGTATTTTATATAAAGTATAAATAATTTAAAGTACTCTTAATAGACTTAAGTCCATGTAATTTGACTTATAAAGTTATTTTTTATGCACTGTATATGTAGAAAATATATGTGGCTGATATGTAACGTTAACAGGACCTAGTGTTATAAAAGTGTGTATGCTATACATTGATCAGGCTTGTCTCCATTTCTGATAAAGAGTGACATATTCAGGTGGTCTTGTTCAGCACTGTAGTTATCTAATAGACAACCTATTCATATCACGCTACTACAAGTCATGATACATGAGAGACTTGGGTGACCCATTATCCTTCTTTACCAGGTGTAATAAAATGTGACATACTGTATTGTGTATACTGGGTGATACCTAATATTGGAGTTTAACTAGCACTACATTTATGGCTTATTCTCCATGTTCTCCACATACAACATACTTAACCATTTATTGACCTTGACTGACCATGAGGCAAAAGAAAAACAATGGAGAAATGCATTTGAGTTCCTTCTTCCGTAGGATCCGAACTCTATCGCCCCCACGTCTCATTTTACCAACTGAATCAATAATGCTGATTGACCGAGGGTCCACGCTCGACAAAATGTTTTGCCACTGGTTTGTCTACCAGTCCCCTTCTAATGTTGCTCTTGTGGGAATTAATCCGCTCACGTGCCTCCATTGTGGTCTCACCTATATATATGAGACCACAAGGGCATGTGATCATATAAATGACGTCACGGGATCTGCATGTATAGAATTCTTTTATTTTATAGGATTTACCACTGGATCAGCAAGTGTGGACCCACTGATTTAGCTTTGGGCTAAACCCAAACGGCATTATTCTGTTATTCCCCTTGTATTCACTCTTTAACCCCTGTACAGGGATCTGGCGTTCTCTGCAACTGCATCACTACCTCCTGGGATAGTCTTGCTATAGTTGGCAGCTGACCCACCTGGGTCTGGGACTCTGGTGCAAGCTCCAGGGAGCTCAGTATACAGAAAACTCACCAAAAATGCAGGAGCCACTGAAACATGAATACAGGTTTCTGAGATCCAGAAAACCCATTTGAAGCGTAGATGGTCAGAGACACAGGATAAACATGCAGACAGGGTGATAGTGAAGATACAGATGAGGTGGATGGACAGGGTTAACTTAAACACAGACAAAACTGAAACAAACTGGAAGTGCTGAAAAACACAGGCTGGGCAGGTACCAGTTGGAGTGCAGACAGGAACAAAGGATAAAAAAACAGGTAAATCACAATACAGTAGCACAAGACTTTCAGAACACATTTGCTGGTCACTAGGGTATCTAAAGCTCTTTATTAAAAAACTTAAAAATCTATGAAAATTTAAAAAAATTGGCATATTTTCCTATTTTCAACTGCAATTTTTCACATACATACATAAATACTATTGAATATTTTTTATCAGAAATATATTTCCACATCTTTACTTTATTTTGGCTGCATTTACAAAAAACTTTTTTTAATATACTCTTACCATTAACATAAATTATTACATATTTGAAGTACATATTTTTTCCTGCAACAAGCCAAGTTTGCAAAGGCGTATAAGTGTCAGAATAATAGAACCCCCCCAAAAGTGACCCCATTTTGAAAACTAGACCCCTTAACATATTCATCTATGGGTGTAGAGAAAGTTTTTTGACCCCCTAATGTAAAGAAGGTGAAAAGAAATTAAATTTTCATTTTTTTACACAAAAGTGTCAATTTAACCTCATCCGGACCGCCTCACGCAGAATCCTCAGTAGAGGATCACAGGATCACAACTCACATGAGGCTCACAGGATCGCGTCGGGGAGAAGTTTAACTACAGCCTGCCAGTGTTGATCATGCGCTGGCAGGCTGTAGTAGTTAAAAAAAAAACGCATATCAGACGCTGTTTTGTTAACAGCGTCTGATATGCCTGCTGCCTACTCCTCTGGTGGTCCCTTTTGCTTGGGACCACCAGAAGAAACATATGTAAGTGCACCAATCACCACACAGACCCCTCACCCTTCCGTCACTGATTAACCCCTGATCACCCCATGTCACCACTCTGATCACCCCCTGTCACCCTCCTGTCACCCCCCCCCCCGTCACTAATCACCCCCTGTAAGACTCATTCAGACGTCCGTATGTGTTTTCCGGATCCACGGATCTGCGGATCCGCAAAGCACGGACACCGGCAATGTGCTTTCCGCATTTTGCGGATCCGCACATTGCCAGAGCTATATAGAAAATGCCTTTTCTTGTCCGCAATTGCGGATAAGAATAGGACATGCTTTATCTTTTGCGGAGCTGCGGCTGGATGTTTCGTGGCCGAAACCGGGAAGTTCGCGGCCGCAGTGCTGAAAATGCTGATGCGGAGAGCACATAGTGTGCTCTCTGCATCACCGCCGGCTCCATTCACACTGAATGGGTCCTCATCTAGTCCGCGGAATTGTGGAACAGATGCAGACATATTTGCGGACGTGTGAATAGGGCCTTACTTCGCAAGCACTCCTATGTCCTTTCCCTTCGTCTTTTTTTTTCTTTTTGTACATCTTTGGGCAGAGATTTTTTCATCATCATTGATCGATGCGAATGAAGAAATCTGTGCCATTCATTTTTTCTTTCAGCCCAGAAGCTGAACGGAAAAAAAAAATCTCATTACCCGTATGCTCAATATAAGGAGAATAGCAGAAACTCCTAATGCTGGCCATACATGTAATGATTGCGGAGACCCTCAAATGCCAGGGCAGTACAAACACCTCACATGTGACCCCATGTTAGAAAGTAGAAACCCCAAGGTATTTCGTGAGGGGTATGGTGAGTTCATAGAAGTTAGCGGAAATTGATTATTTTTTTTTCTTACAAAGTCTCCCTTTCCGCTATCTTGTGACAAAAAATTTAATTTTACATGAACTCACCATACCCCTCATGTAATACCTTGGGGTGTTTGCAAAAATGTTGTTAAATTTTTATTAATAGAAAAAAAAGTAAAAATGTCAGCAACACCGAAATACCACCAAATGAAAGCTCTATTAGTGAGAAGAAAAGGAGGTAAAATTCATTTGGGTGGTAAGTTGTATGACCGAGCAATAAACCGTGAAAGTAGTGTAGTGCAGAATTGTAAAAAGTGGTCTGGTCATTAAGGGTGTTTAAGCTAGGGGAATTGATGTGGTTAAAGACTGTTTTTTTTCTACAAAGCACATGAAAATGAAGAAGTACACCCCAAAATGTATCACCCCATTTCTCCTGTCTTCATAAATACACCCAATTTGGTCTTTATCTTATGTCTTGACAAACGGCAGGGCCCAAACATAAAGGAGTACTCAGTGGCTTTCAGAACACAAAATTTGCTTGAAAATGTTTTAGGCCCTATTGCACACTTATAATGGCGTTGAGCTACGAAAACAATTGAAAACCCCCATAAATGACCCCATTTTGAAAACTAGACCCCCTAAGGTATTCATCTAGGGGATTAGTGATCTTTTAGACCCCCCTAGATTTTTGCAGAAATTAATGCTAAGCAGGCAAAAAAAGATTTTTTTTTTTACACAAAAGTGTCAATTTAAAGACAGTTTTTTTCTACAGAGCAAATGAAAATTAAGAAGTACAATCCAAAATGTATCACCCCATTTCTCTTGTCTTCATAAATACCCCCATTGTGGCCCTAATCTTATGTCTTGACAAACGGCAGGGCCCAAACCTAAAAGAGCACCCAGTGGCTTTCAGAACACAAAACTTGCACGAAAATGTTTTAGGCCCTATTGCACACTTGTAATGTCGTTGAGCTGCCAAAACAATAGAAACCCCCCATGAATGACCCGATTTTGAAAACTACGGAATAAGTTGACAGTTTAATTGATACTATTCTGGGTTAATATGATTTTTTATCGCTTTATAGTATGTTTTTTGTTAGGCAATGTTGCCAAAAATGTCCGTTAGATCATGTGCTATTTTTATAGAGCAGGTTGTTACGGATGCGATGATATCAAATTTGTCTACTTTCTTTCTTTGTTTGACTTTCACATAATAAAGATAATAAAGATAAAATCATGTTTTTGTGTCTCCATATTCTGAAAGCCATATTTTTTTTCATTTTTTGGGCGATTGTCTCATGTATGGGCTCATTTTTTGCGGGATTTGTACCATTTTGGGGTACATGCGAGTTTTTGATCGCTTGGGATTACACTTTTTGTGACGTAATGGCTTTTTTGGCACAGTTTTTTTTTTTTTATGGTGTTCATCTGAAGGGTTAGGTGATGTGATATTTTTATAGAGCTGGTTGTTACAGACATGGAAATACCTAATATGTATACTTTTTTTTTTATTTCACTTTAACACAATAAAAGCATTTTAGAAAAAAACATGTTTTTGTGTCTCCATTTTCTGAAAGACTATTATTTATTTAAAACGATTATTTAAAAAAAAATAGATTTCACCTTTTTCCCCCCTTTTTTTTGACCCAGACCCACTTGGTTCTTGAAGATCCAGTGGGTCTGATGCCTCTATAATACACTGCAGTACACTATACAGCTGTATGCTGACACTCTGCAAACCGCTCGGCCATTCTGAAACAGATCAGGGCAAGAGGGGGGGTGGAAGGGGGATCAGCAGCCCCGTTCGGAGAGACATACGGCAGGGGCGGCTGGCTTATAGTGTGCGCATGTGCCGTGCTGCCGCTGCCATCTTTCTTGGGGGGGTAAGGATCGGGACCCAGCTTTCCTTTAGGGGGAAGCTGGGGAACCGATCCCTACAAAAAATAAAATGAGAACACTTGGACTAGGAGAAAATATCTGTATGTGGGTAAGTAACTGGCTCAGTAATAGAAAACAGAGAGTGGTTATTAACGGTACACACTCAGATTGGGTCATGGTCACTAGTGGGGTACCTCAGGGTTCAGTATTGGGCCCTATTCTCTTCAATATATTTATTAATGATCTTGTAGAAGGCTTGCACAGTAATATATCAATTTTTGCAGATGACACTAAACTGTGTAAAGTAATTAACACTAAAGAGGACCGTTTTCTGCTACAGAGGGATCTGGATAGATTGGGGGCTTGGGCAGAGAAATGGCAGATGAGGTTAACACTGACAAATGTAAAGTTATGCACATGGGAAGGAATAATGCAAGTCACCCGTACATGCTAAATGGTAAAACACTCAGTAACACTGACATGGAAAAGGATCTAGGAATTTTAATAAATAACAAACTAAGCTGTAAAAACCAGTGTCAGGCAGCTGCTGCTAAGGCCAATAAGATAATGGGTTGCATCAAAAGGGGCATAGATGCCCGTGATGAAAATATAGTCTTACCACTTTATAAATCACTAGTCAGACCACACATGGAGTACTGTGTACAGTTCTGGGCTCCCGTGAACAAGGCAGACATAGCAGAGCTAGAGAGGGTTCAGAGGAGGGCAACTAAAGTAATAACTGGAATGGGGCAACTACAGTACCCCGAAAGGGTATCAAAATTAGGTTATTCACTCTAGAAAAAAGACGACTGAGGGGAGATCTAATAACTATGTATAAATATATCAGGGTCAGTACAGAGATCTCTCCCATCATCTATTTATCCCCAGGACTGTGACTGTGACGAGGGGACATCCTCTGCGTCTGGAGGAAAGAAGGTTTGTACACAAACATAGAAAAGGGTTCTTCACGGTAAGAGCAGTAAGACTATGGAACTCTCTGCCTGAGGAGGTAGTGATGGTGAGTACAATAAAGGAATTTAAGAGGGGCCTGGATGTATTTCTGGAGCGTAATAATATTTCAGGCTATAGCTACTAGAGAGGGGTCGTTGATCCAGGGAGTTATTCTGACTGCCTGATTGGAGTCGGGAAGGAATTTTTTCCCCTTAAGTGGGGAAAATTGGCTCTACCTCACAGGGTTTTTTTGCCTTCCTCTGGATCAACTTGCAGGAAACAGGTCGAACTGGATGGACAAATGTCTTTTTTCGGCCTTATATACTATGTTACTATGTTACTATATTGGTGACATTCTCCCTCCTCTCTTACATGAGAGGAGGGAGAAAGTTTACTGCCGGCAGCTCTGATTCCGACACTTTCGGTGATCGCCGTGATCAGAGACCGCTTGTCATGGTCTCTGATCACTGCCCCAAGCCCTCAGCTACCTCTGGTAGCTGCGGGCACCGAGCTCCAGCTCTTGATTTAAGCGCTAGCTTGAGCTGAAGTGCCGCTGTAAAAAGGCGGCGCTCCAGCCCAAGGCCCCTTAGTGACCGCCAGAAAAACACATATGGGTGGTTATTAAGGGGTTAATTACCCAAGGATTGCCAGCTTTCGGCTGGAGAAAGATTTGTATGCACAGACACTGGCCCCTTAAGAGGCCGGAGGTGAGCGTGCGCACTCCCAAAGACGGAGATGGACCAGAGCTCCCTAACTACCCTAACAATGGCCAGTTAGTTTATAGCTCCTCCCACCCAACTTATTACATAGATACTACAGTAGCATTGCCCCTTTTGCCTCTTTGACATGCTCATGGACATAACATCACAAGAAATAAAAAAGGGTTTCAAGGGCGTGGTCATGTCACCACAGCTCAGAAGGGAATATAGGAGCAATAAAAGTAATAGAAACACATTACAAATCTCATCTTCATAAATTATTATTTTAAAAGATGTTGATGCAAACCAGAAAACTCCTTTATGTCAAACAGCAGAGATATTACTTGCAATAGCTTGGGAAACATTCAGTTTATTAAGAACAGTGTTATTCTTCTATTGCCTTGCAGTTTTGCACTGAGGATTAAAAATAAATGTAGCTACAGTGCAAAATACAGTGTGTTATTTTGCTCTTTAATCCTTGTAACGTTTAAAGCAGAAAACAAGATGTGACTTCTGCAAAGAGTCGGTTTCTAGTAATGTTAAAAGCAAAAACGTAACAAACATTTTGCAACGTTAATACCTTACAAAGTGACCTTCAATATTATTGGTTGGTTTTAATGAAAACTGGCTGTTGCTGAAGACATAAACCTGCCCACAGAAGACCTTGTAAAAATATTACCACCTTGTAGTCCGTTGGAGTACAGCTACAGACAGTGTACATTATTCATTGGGTCCTGGCATGTTATAATCAGGCTCCCCAGGAAATTCAAAGATAAGTAAAGCTGTTTTTTTTTTTTAAACAGAATGAATGCTGCTTCATTTGTATGATTATTGATTGACCATCCGCACTATTCTTTTGAATCATTTTTGCTATTTCAATGCATTAGTGCATCATTAAGTTTATTTTTACTGGATCTTAACTTGGCTTTGTGTTTATTTTATTTTGTCCACTGTAATCCTAAATACACCACAATGTGACAGCCTGACTTTCCCTTTTTCTCTTATTACTTCTTTACTATGTCTTCTATCAAATTATAAGACACAGGACATAACAGGATCATAGGAACACCTAATCACATGGTCAAGGACAGATGTACTCATGCTCCTTAAGTCAGGAACAACTGTATGCTACTACTATACAAATACCAATATATTCAATAATACCACAATACAGTGACCATATTGTGGTCAAATACCATTTCTAAAGAGGTGGTCCACAGAGTATTACCATACTGCAGACCATAGAAGAGAATGCAGCTCTCTTGACATGTCAGGTTTAGTAAATGATTGTGTTTCCCCATAATATAACAGTTCATAAGCATATTTGCTTTTAAATCTACATTGTAATTGTAATTGAAACAAACAAGAACAAAAAAGGAAGGAGGTTAGGAAGACCTTAGATAAGGAATATCCAACTAAAGAGGCACCAAAGATGATTGGAATGTGAAGTAATTTAGTTAAAAGTATATTCTCGTTTCCGGTTTATGTTTTCAATTTCAGATTGTCAAGACAACACCGTTAAGGTATGTATCTCAAGAGAACCAAGGGGAGGCTGCTGAGAATAGCGTTAGTGGCATGCTAAAGGCTTAAATGATCAAAAGAAAAATGCACATATATATACACATAAAGAGGAGTCTCTATTCCGGTCTAAAGTAGCAAATATGTTAGATCCGTACTGGACTATATCTCCCTCTTTTTTACAGGTTAAAACAAACGCCTTTTCCCCAAAAAAGCATACATATATAATAACTGATAAATATGGTAGATAAGCATAAAGAACTGACCACTTACTTAAATGGCATCAGATAGTACACATAAAATTCATAAACTTGCACTGGAATATGACTCAAATTGCACTAAAACCGCACTTAAAATCAAATCCGAAAAAGTTAGTACTCACTTCACTTGGGGGCTGTCAAACAGGTTAAACTCAAGACGCCTGAGACAGCACCCCCCTGGCCAGGATCGCTTGTAGTATATCAGAGGTTGAAGTCAGCACACAAAATCCAGGGCTTGGTGTGGATTTTGTTGCAGAATTCATTGCAGTAATGTTGTGACATTGCAAGTGGTGAAATGTGTCAGAAATCTTCAAAGTATATTGACATGCTGCAGATTTAAATGGGTTTTCCAGGACCAAAATATTGATGACCTATCCATAGGATAACCCACCTGTGGCGAAACCAACCTCGCCGCGGGGCATTGGCGAAGACTGTTTGACCGCCTCCTCCCCTGCGACTATGGCCCCTGGGACACTATTTGGGCATATTAGATTTTAAAGTTACTGTTTCTGCCCCTTGGACTGTTAACTGGAACAGAACCCCTGTTATTGCCTGGATTCATAACTTTTATTTTGTTGATTGTATCACGGGCAATGCCATTGTGTTGTTGATCGTATCACAAACAATGTCATTGTGTTGTTGATTGTATCACGGGCAATGTCATTGTGTTGTTGATTGTATCACAGGCAATGTCATTGTGTTGTTGATTGGATCACAGACAATGCTCATTGTGGTTGTTAAATGTAGATTGATGAATGGGTTCTGTTTAAAATGTGAAACTGTAAACGATTGGCTGCTATGTTTATGTCTGCAGTTCCCAACAAGGTCCACGGGGGTGGTAACCTTGTTGGAAAATGTGTATAAAAGGAAGTGCTTGTGTGGTCATTAAGAGAGTCCCTGCTTGACCCTCAAAACGAAGTGTCGTCTCGTTATTTGGGGGGATTTATAGTATGCTGTTCCAGTTTGACTGCTAGGAGTGTAAACCTCTTACCGTATGCGGTAAACAGCCTTTTCGGCTGTTTACCGCATTTATATGCTTTTCCGATTTGGTGGTTGTGGTGTCGACTAGAGTGCTTGGAATCCTCAAGAAGCGCTAGGAGCATCCTTCAACGGAGGTACCCAGTCGGGGTGCCCGTTGATCCGTTACACCACCAATATCAGATTGGAGGAGATCCGACTTCCGGCACTCACCAATTCCGGGAGTAAACAGTCTACATAGCTAGAAAACCACAGGTCCACATACTGTGTATGGCTGTTCTAGGGTACAGCAGCTTAGTTCAGACAGAAAAAGGTTAAACCTATAGATGGGACATCAATATATTGCCCTAACAGTCATATTAAAATTGTAAAAACCCTCCCAAAAATGTAACTTTTTAATTGTAAATTGTAGATTTTTAATATATATCTGCAGTAAATCCTGTTGGCGCACAACTCAGGGGACACAATTGCATTTTTAACCCCTTAGTGCTATGTACAACTTTGGAGGCAATTTTTTTTTATTATTGCATTTAACAAATTTTTGGCAAAAAATCATATTTTCAATGGGCCTTTATTTAAAATATTGAGCCATTCTCTCACAAAGGGTCAACTGTTTTTTCTAACTGTGTGACTGGTACTTTCAGTTTCACTTTGTGCTACTCATGCAATTATCCTTATCTCTAAACTATAGAGAGGTCATAAAAACATAATTAAGCCATATTCTTATTCTCTGTACAGAAAAAAGGATTCCATATTGGTAATAAGGAATAATTGGAAAAAAAAATTTTTTTTAGCTCAAAACAATGCAATGATAAAAAAAAAATTGCCCTCAAAGGTGTACATAGCCTTTACGGACCAATAATAGTTTTCTTCTTTGTGTTCCAGCAGTCATAACTTTTAGATTTTTTTTCTTCTAAATTCTTTTTTTATTTTGCAGGATTAGTTGCAGAATTTTAAAGAACCATTTTAGGGTATATATAGTGTAGTAAATAACATGTATTCATTTTATTTTTAAGGGTAATGATAAAAAAAACAGCAATTTTAACATTATTTGTGGGATTTATTTACCACGTTCACTGTGTGGTAAAAATAGCATAACTTTATTGAGTCAGTACAATGATGATAATGCCACATTTCTATATATTTTGTTTTTAACTTTTTTTCCTTTCCTCCTGCAGCCTGTTAGCGCTGCAACTGCTCCCCCTCCCCCTTAAGACTGATAGGGCGGGAGGGGGCTGCTTTAGCTGCTCATATCTCTGGTTTGGTACCAGCTGGAGCTTTTTATTATTTTAAAGGCATTCCAAGCTTTCATACAATATTAGACAGCATTATCCTCAGTTCACAGTTAGAAATCAGGATGCAGTGAATGAAGCAGAAAGTATAAGCAGGTTTTGCCAAGATTGTTCCCGACTCGATTTCTAATAGCTATATCTCCTGTTTATCTAGGGTTAATGCTGTCACTTTGGTCTTGTATGAAAGCCTGAAATGCCAGAGAGTTACCAATCAGGAGCAGGTAAAGGACCCCCCCTCCCCTCCACTTCTATCTGAGCCCAGAATAGTTAAAGGGGTATTCCCATCTCTGACAAAGGGGGCAGATCGCTAGGAGTTTTTCCTTATACTAGAAATAAATCCAAACTTTTAGCCCAAAGCAAGTGTTTTATACATCAGTTGAATACATTTTACACTGCTTGATGAATATTTACTTTACTATAGTAAACTAATTTATTGTAGGCACAATACTTGAATTATTGTTTTTTTTACTTCTATTTAATGCACTGCTTTTTATTTATTAGCTTGCTAGATTTTGTTTCAAATAAAATATGTGTATTTCAAAAGTGATTATATCAGGCTCCATAATATGTCCCAAGCTGTGCCATTTGGAATCATAATATGTCAGCTGGAATAGTGCATTTATATTAATTTGATCATATTAGCAAATGTTACTTCATATCTACCATTCAGATCTGATAATAATAAAGCCTTTGTGGTTACATAATTCGGCAAAGAAGTGTTTGCAGTTGATAGGAACAACCTGGATGTGAGACCATGGCCATTTCCAACAGGACTGTAAATATACAATAAATTATCTTCATATTCTTCTATAGTTTGTAGATGTGAGAAATTGTTTTCAGTTCCATTTCCATCTATTAAATATCTTGTAATTATTATGTATCAATAGATATTGTGTTTTCTGTCTACAACTCATGAGTAACATGCAAAACATTGCTTTGTAAACAACAGTATAATATGATTAGAGATATGTGAATTTTTCAAAAACAGCTTCAGAGAGCCTTTATATTGGAGTAGAATACTGTGCCTTGCAGTAACACGCAGAGCAAGTCTGCTCTGGTAGTGAAATAATACTGTGAGCCCGTATGACATGCAGATGACAGGCGTCGCTCTTAGAATCACTGCACACTTCACTTATTTGCGCAGTCACGGGGCTAAAAATTCAAGTGTGAACTCAGCCTTACAGGTCAATGTTAGCATCAAGAAAAAGCGCACTCCTTTTACATCGTCGTCATCTGATTCCACATCGATGTCTATGTTTGTGTTGACGTTACTGATTATTTTTCCCTTCCTCTGATCCGTCAGAACAAGAACCCCAAAAAAACAGATCCTGTCTGTTGAGCATCCGCCTTTACTCAGTCAGCATTTGGTCAGTAATCCATCAGTATTGCTAATGCAAAAAAAACAGATCCAAAACAGAGTTGACACGTGAATGGAATATCTGCATGTCTGCTGTGTTTTGTACCCAGTCCTGGCTAGCCTAGCTTTTGGCTACCAAATCACTAGCCAATTCTGATGGAACCATGCATGCCTTACAGCTGCTACACAGACAGGACCTGCTGTGCATCTCATTTTTCCTTCCTTCTGACAGATCAGAAGAAGGGTCAAATAAATGATGATGTCATCCAGGCCGAATGGCAAAATAGTGGCCCTGTCATGAAGTGACAGCATGAGAAGTCCACAGAGTGGCCCTATGACATAGTGGTAAAGTAGAAGCAGCATGAGAAAGCCACAGAGTGGCACAATGACAGTGTGGAGGTGGCGGCAGCATTAGGAGACCACAGAGTTGCAAGGTGACATAGTGTGGAGGTGGCAGCAGCATGAGGAGACCACAGAGTGGCAAGGTGACATAGTGTGGAGGTGGAAGCAGAATAAGGAGGCCACAGAGTGGCACAATGACAGTGTGGCCCTAATTTTTTTCTACTTTTACACACCACAAAAGTCTTTTCAACAGATAAGTGCAACGCTGAACAGCAAATATATTTTTATTTTGCCACTAACACACGGCAAACTCGACTTTTGAATCTATCACTGCACAGGGAGAACATATAAACTCCATGCAGATGTTGTCCCTGATCAGATTTGAACTCAGGACCCCAGTACTGCAAGGCTCCAGTGCTTACCAATGAGCCACCATGATGCCAATAAGATAAGCCATAAATATATGTGTGTCTTAAACCAATTGGACTTTACTGAAGGGCTTGCATCGCAAATATAACATTTTTATCCCATTTTTCTGAGTTTACAGTGCCTTAAAAGTATTCATACCCATGAACTTTTCCACATTTTTTCACATTACACCCACAAACTTAAATGTATTTTTATAAGGATTTTATGTAATACACCAACATCATGTAGCAAGTATGAAGCAGGTGTGTATGAAGTGAAAATCATACATGGTTTGATGGGCAGTTTTAACATTTTGTTAGCATCTCTGCGTGCTGGCATCACATACCAGGACACAAATATGAGGCACTGCATTTCACCAGAGAAATGGCTCATTGTGAAGTTGAGGTAGGTATAATATATATTTTTTTTATTTAATTTATGTTACCTTTTATAGTGTGATGTTCAATATAGTTCCTGTTGCCTATTATATAGTGAATGTAATTGTAGTAGACTTTGTATTTAGTGTATAGTGTTTTTTTGGGGTTTTTTCACACTTTAGATTCCTGGCAACCGGCAATTCATTTGCTTTGCTGCATTATGAGTTCCTGCTGGGGGTCTCAATGATTTCTCAGATTGTTCGTCAAACATATCAAGTCATTTGGCAGCAACTCAGGGACGTGTTGATGCCAGAGCCCAAGGTAAAGGATTGGATCTAACTAACAAATTTTTTGTATATGTTACTTTACAGTCATATTTACTGTGGTGTACATTGAAAAACATTGATGTACTGGAAATGCCACAAATATCTCTAAAGATTATATTGGTATAATTTTGTTTTGTTTGTAAAAAATATACACAATGACGCTGTCCAAAGTACCTCCAATAAAAGTTCAGATTTAGAATACATGTAAATGGTCACATTACACTAATATATTTGAATGTTTACTGGGCTATTCTGAACATTGCCTTTCTCACGAACATATATGGCTGTGTTTCATATACTAAAGCTCAACTACAATGTGTTGCTGGTACTAATGTAATTATGTTGAGTAATGATAGTAGTCAATAAAGTTGTTTTTTTTAACCAACAGTATGTTTAATATAAAAAAAAGACTAAAATGAAAAATGGCTGTTTTCAGCCTTTACAATAAAACAAAAACAAAATATGTAAAATTAATTATAAATCAAAGAGGTCCCATGTAAAGGGGCCATGTCCCTGGCTTTGAGTAGCACCCATTTCCTCTGGGGGTCCAAAAGAAGGAGGGGGACCAGCTATAAAAGGACACCCATAAAAATCCCTTTCTTGGGAGAATAAAGGCTAAGAGAACCCCCCGACTTTGTGTTTGTGTGACATTACTGGGGTCTGGTTGTGCGGGCATTTGTCAAGCCAAAGCACAATGTTTGAGCTCATCCACAACTCGGACCAACTCTAACAGATCCTTTCCAGTATCCATTATGTTGATCACTGATGTGACCACATTAGCGAATATAAATTGTTTTCCCTCCAAATATTTTTTCAAGTATGGAGAAAGCTTTTTAAAAGCCACTTCTCCCTGCTCTCTTGCTTTTTTTTTATGGAGACACTTGAGCACATGTTGATAAATATGTGCTCCAGTATCTTGAACCTCCATTGTGGCCTGCTTCTCACCCATTCTGCCCCGTGCCTGACGCTGTATTGGCTCGGGGGTAGAAGGCACATTTATTTGTGCCTCTGTGTAGGAGGACTCCTCTCTAGGATCCTGGTGTAGTGGCTCCTGCGGCTGTATTTCGGGATCTTGAAAAAAAATGGGCAGTTAGTGAATCATGTGCCGCTGAGGGTGGCTCTTCAGGGTTGGAGAATGACTCTCATGTAGCCTCTTCCTTAAAGTTGTCAACAGTACTAAAATGAGAAAGACAATGTTTAAAAGAATTTAAAAAACCTAAAAAAAAAGGTATAATATTATGTGCACATACAAAGGATATATATATATATATATATATATATATATATATATATATATAAGCTAAAAATCATTACAATATAGATTGCACCACATATGCCCACAATTAAAGTTCATTCGTTCCCTCAACGGAACATCAATGAATAGCAGGCTGCGGGGCGGACATGTCAAGTGTGCGGCTAAACAGCGGCGACGGCCGTTTCGTGCTTTCTCAGCGCTTCGTCAGGCCACTATGAAGTTTGAGCACGCCAGGCGCACATTTAAGGCGTCATCACGCAGCGATGCCACAACAACAGCATGGCGCTGAAATACAATTTCTAAAAACAGCTTATAGCAATGAAGATAATGCAAGTTCCTGTACCGAGCATATTAAGATCCAATCCAGAGTAAATTTAGGGTATACAAAGAGCAACATATAGAAAACAAAAAAGCAGCAAGTACAAGAAAATCCTGTATGCGGTTCACACATCTGGTCAAGGAGAAAAAATAGCAACATGATAGAAGGCATCAGGAAACACATGAGAAGAGAGAAAATCTCAAAATAATATTACAAAAACAGAGCTAAGTCATTTTTATCCATAAGCATGTGTGAATAATCCACCATGCTTCTCGTTGGAGTAAAGTGAGGTGTCTGTCGCCTCCAACGGGGGGGGGGCAAATGACAAGCATCGTGGATTACTATTATGGTTAATCTGCACATGTTCAATAAGACGGGTGCAACCTTTGCCCGTCCATATCATACACTACAAAGGCGGTGCGGCATGTTATGAAGTCCTGTACTTTATGTACTACATTGCCCATATGTAATGACTTACTCTGGGAATTTTGAGGGCAGAACGTGCATCTACCACACCTATAATTGCCTGTAGGTTTAGTGTCACTAAGCCAATTCTTCAGTTTTTTTCTGAGGTAACACACTATGGACAAGCTTGTCTTTAATGGTTTTACACTTCCTAAACGCAATCAGTGGTCTGTTCTGGACCAAGTTCTGTAAACTTGCCTCCCCTTTAAGGAGGTCCCAGTTGTTCTGAATGACCTGTTTTATGATGCCTGCCACTGGACTATACTTAAACGTGAACACGAATCTCTTATGGTCACGACAATCACGTGATCTTTCCGTGAGTAATTGTTCACAGGTACGTAAAGACGCCTTTTTCATAATGCCTTCTATGTCACTCGGTGGGTAACCCCTTCGAATCAAGCGCTCCTTAAGTTGGTACGATTATTCAAAAAAACCTTCATCTGTATTATTTATTCTGCGTAGTTATATTAATTGTCCATACAGAAGGGGTTTTCCACTGAAAAAACGTAGATGTCTTCAAATACCGCCAGGTACAGGTTGGCAAAGGTGCACGACACTGGCATGCCCATCGCTGTAACCTGTACTTGGCGGTACCATTGTGCGCCAAATTGAAACACATTATTGAGGACTAGATCCAAAGCCTCCTCTACGAACTTTCAAAAAATGGCCCCCTTATCAGGGCGATTGAGGACTTCCCTAATGGCACTTTTACCTGAATTATGCAGAATTCGTGTATAAAGACTTTCGACGTCCAAGGACACCAGGCAATATTCCTCACGCCACTTGAAAACCTTGAGTGCACTAAGGGAAATCTCTGTTGTCCATAAGATACGTTGGGGTGCCCAAAAGGAGGGGCCTCAGGAGCCAATCAAGGTACTTAGATAAAGTAGCCGACCCGACCCCAGCCACAATAGGGCAAGCTGGGGGGCGGGTTGGCGACTTATAAATTTTGGGAACAAAGTACCATACAGGGTTAATAGGACACTTGGAAATCAGCTTATCAAAAATACTTTTAGGCAAAAAATTTGCTTCAACATATTTGCTTAACAAAGCCTGCAGGTTGAGGATGATACCCGGAATGGGATCACTACTCAACCTCTCATATGTGTTGGCATCGCCTAACTGCTTCATTGCCTCTTCCCTATAGTATTCTAAAGGCATCAGTACCACATTTCTCCCCTTGTCCGCTGGCTTGATCACAATCACTTAACCATCGTAGAGCTGCCTGCTCCTCCCTATTGATGTTGAGGGGTACTGCTGGATACACCAGCACACGAATATCCCCCAACACACTTTTATAAAATAAGTCGATGGCTGAACCGGCGGGCATAGGGGGAAGAAACGTGGACCATCACATTCACCCTCCATCAAAAAAATAACACTCCATCTTTTCCTCATTAAAACGGTGCATCACGTGAAAGTCTACACAGGTAATATGGGCAGGAATCTCGCCAGGTAATGAAGTTCTTGTCGTGGCAGGGGAGTTCACAAACATCTTTTTTAAGAAAGGCTTCCGTACACTCTTATACAAACCGATCTCGAGATCCGCCAGACTAAATTGTTCAACAAGGCTGAAGTCCAGTCCTTTATTGAGGACTGAGACGCAGCCTGGAGACAATTGATAGTCGGTAAGGTTGATGACGACATTCGACGTATTCAAACTGCTGCTAAGTTCATCATTGTTGACTATTGTTTCCAAGAAACTTGTAAATATTTTATTTACTTACCCCTTAGCTCACAGATTTTTGGAGGTCGCCGTCAGTCACCACTTTGGCCCTTTAATTGGACCAGTTCATGCCAGAACTGGTACCGGCAGGACTGCCAGCATGTTTTGAGTTTGTTTACTGGAAAGATTTTTTTTTTATATACATTAAATAATGAAAATACTGTGCGCTTAGGCAAGAACATGAGCATGATCAACAATTTAGGACTGTAACTTCATTCCACGTTATGGCCCATAATCCACTAATAATAGTGTTCAGTGATAATTAGAGATGAGTGAATCGAAGCTGACAAAGTGGAATTTGATCAGAATTTGAGGAAAAATTTGATTTGCACCGAATCTGAATTTCCTCATGCTTCATGGTAGCGAATGCCATTTTTTCCTAAAATGGCTGCTGCACATGTGAGAACATGGAGCAAGGACCTCTGGGATGGCGCGGGATCACCCATAATGACATGCATGCAGCTAATTAGCAGCCAGCCAGCACTGTGATGTCACAGCCCTATGAATAGCCTCAGCCGTCTTGGATTCTGTCATTTACCAGTGTACCTAGAGCAGGGAGAGGCGTCAGCAGGCGCTAGGGACAGTGTTAGAAAAAACATCATTGTGCTAAAAAAATAATTTACAAGTGCAGGGAAAGATTATTCAAGGTGTAGGAAAAGGATAGGGAGGAATCATTTTGCAACATTTATGTTGAACAGGGTTCAGTAGGGGAGGTTACAGCCTGGGTAATAGGAACAATCCTATTACACCTTGCTGCACTGACTGGGGAACAAAATTGCCATTATACTGCTCTGTAATTCCAACAAACCGTTCTTATTAGGGTGCAAGTGCTGTTTGAAACAGGCATTAACAGGGCATATTGCAAGGAAATATTTCTACATCTTATTCGCCCTTATGCTGTACCGTTATATGCTCTAAAGCATATTTTGGCTTGTATTAGTGGGAAAAAAGGGTTTGTTAGCCATTGTGTGGTGATGTGCTAAAATTACACCCTTTTTTGTTGTGTATTAGTGGCAAAAGAAAAAATAAATTTGCCGATCAGTGGTGTAGTTATATTTTCTAAAGCCGTTTGTTGCGTGTATTAGTGGAAAAAAATATATATTTGCTGATCAGTGGCACAGTTATATGTTCCAAAGCCCTTTGTGACATGTATAGTGGCAAAAGAAAATATATTTGCCGTTTAGCGGTGCAGTTACATGTTCTAAAGCCCTTTTTGTGTGTATTACAGGGGGGAAAAAGGCTTGTGTGGCGAAGTGAGAAAATTACAGACTTTTTGGGGGTGTTTTAAATTTCCTTTTTATTTTTTTGATCTAACAGTAGGTCATGAACTATTTGTTAAAAATGGTTCTCCACCAACATAAACAAATCAGGCTGATGGTGTGAAGTTAGAGTCTGGAATTGATATAAATATATCCAGCTCAAACACAGTAGGTCAGACAGAAAAGTGCCAGGCCCTGCACAGGGGAGTGGCAGAGGCCTATATGTTTCTGGCGCAGGCAGAGGTCGCAGCAGAGTAGGAGGCCATGGCAGCAGGGGTCAGTTCGAGGGGTCAGCTAGCAGTCGTGTCGTGACCAACAACCCAGCATTTCTTGCATGGTTGATGTCACTAGCGACAAAGTCGAAGATCGAGTCAGACACCCACAGCCAAGAGTCAGTGGGTTCGTCAGACACAACCCTTAGTTGGCATGGCCTGGGAGCAGTCCCTGTGCCCTCACCTGTCCTCAACCTGCTTCTGTCCTTTTGTGTTCCCTCAGCCAGAGAAGTATTATATGCTGTAGGCTCAGCTTCACGATACAGTGATGCTGTAGGCTCAGCTCCACTATACAGATGAGCTACTATAGGACAGTCAAGCCAAGATGTGGAGGAGACATCTGCCGCTTCCTCCACTAGGCGGGCAAGTAGTTATGAGGTGAGTGGCGTGGAAGCTGGTGTTGCAAGCGGTCAGGCCTCTGACCCAGAGACAGTTGAGGAGGACATCAGGGATATGCAGACATTACTCGATGATGGAGCTGATTGCACTTGGGAGCTGGGTGACGAAGGGGCTTCATTATCATCGGGAGAAGAGGGTGGCAGCTTGCCCGTGAGCCAGCGGTGTAGCCAGAAAGTTTCTAGCATTGACCGGGAGTCAACAGGGTGGCATCTCTGTTTTGGGTCCACTCCTGTTTTTTTGGCATTAGCAATACTAATGGATTACTGATCAAATGCTGATCGAGTGAAGGCAGATGCTCAACAGACAGGATCCATTTTTTTGGGGTTATTGTTCTGATGGATCAGAGGAAGGGCAAAATAATCAGTGACGTCAACACAAACTTACTGCTGACACCCTCTCCACTCTGTAGGGGGAACTACTTGTATAAGCGTTTAATAGAACAGGTTCTGTAGACATCTATGTGGCATCAGCTGACGATGGTGTAAAAGGAGTGCGCTTCTTCTTGGCGCTAACATCGACCTGAAAGGCTAAGTTCATACTTGAGTTATTTTTAAAAAATTTGCCTATCTCTAGTGATAATGCTAAGACTACTTTTAACCTTTAATGTGCTTTTGTGGTCGGGGCTACATGACACGTAACCGTCTACCTGCCTACCTAACTAGGCTAAGCGGCTTGAGTTGTGCCATAACCGCTGCGTAGGAGGAATGCCTGAAGGGGGGCATGCCCTGCAAGGTGCTTATGAAAAATAAGGGTGGGTTGGGAGGGTACGCAGCAGCCGTCGACACGCCCAAGGGAGGCGCCTGCCTGGTATAAATGTGCTACTTACGCCCCTCCCACAAATACAGGCCAATAAACTGGCCTTCTAACTTGTGGTCGGGGCTACATGACACGTAACCGTCTACCTGCCTAACTAACTAGGCTAAGCGGCTTGAGTTGTGCCATAACCGCTGCGTAGGAGGAATGCCTGAAGGGGGGCATGCCCTGCAAGGTGTTTATGAAAAATAAGGGTGGGTTGGGAGGGTACGCAGCAGCCGTCGACACGCCCAAGGGAGGCGCCTGCCTGGTATAAATGTGCTACTTACGCCCCTCCCACAAATACAGGCCAATAAACCGGCCTTCTAACTTGTGGTCGGGGCTACATGACACGTAACCGTCTACCTGCCTACCTAACTAGGCTAAGCGGCTTGAGTTGTGCCATAACCGCTGCGTAGGAGGAATGCCTGAAGGGGGCCAAAAAGCCAACTAAATGATACACAATAGTACGTAACAACAACACTAACATGACCAATCTCTGGAATGCAAGAACATCTCTCAACTAGGCTGAGGTATGAACCTATTGAACATGCAGAGCGCCTAAATTCCGGATAACATGGAGCCAGAACTATTGTTCCCAGAGGCAGCACATGCTGCACCTGACCTCAAGGAAAGGCCGGATAGCTGTTGGTTTGGACCCTAAAATGGGACACCGGGATAGGACATGCCGCAAAACTGAGAAGTGGTGAGGGGTGCCGTGAGGACCGCGACAGAGTACTCTTAGGTCTTGGTCTGTTACTGCTGCCAGTAATTACTAAAAGACACAAAGCCGGGCACTCTGAAAGGAATGTCGGAAAGAGAATGATTATATTGGGGCCAAAATGGCAATGAAACCAGTGCCAGCAACAACACCAACATGACCAACCTCTGGAATGCAAGAACATCTCAACTAGATTGAGGTATGAACCTAATAAACATGCAGAGCGCCACTGACCTAGCTTCCGGATAAATGGGCCGGAACTATCGTACCTAGAGGCAGCATATGACGCACCACACCTGAAGGAAAGGCTGATAGATGTAGGTTTCAACCCTAATTTGGACATAGGCATGCGGTCATGCCGCACGACAAAGGTGTAAGTAGAGATGAGCGCAAAGACCTACATTCGACTTTGCAACGTCAGACAAACAACCTGCATCACAATCGTCGCGCTTTCGCGATATAGCAATATTCGTTATTTCGCATGCAATATCATGACTAGCGACTAATTCGAGTAATATTTGCGTGCGCATAAATTATTCGTTATTAATAATGTTTAAACAGCTTTACACGTATAGAAAGCTTGAAATGGCTGGAGTCATTTGAGTGAATGGAAGGGGCGAAAAGGCATATGGAAATCCGTACAATACACTCAGCGTACTGGAGTCTAACACGACCTGTTAACGCTAGGTAGGTAAGGGAATACAAACCGCAAATAGATTAATGCGATTATTCAAGTGACGAACATTATTAAATCTCTATCATTTAATCTCTACTGTGACAGGAATAGTGGAAGCAGCAACTAAGGTTGGGGAAATTATGTCTGAATATAATTTTTTTTTTTTCCTTCCAGATACAGTTTCTTATCACTCACTATCCATCTCAAGAGCGAATATACGTAATTGCGAATATGGGGTCAAGTATTTAACATATTCGCAAACCTCAAAATCACAATATTCAAGATCAAACTCGCCTTGCGAATACTCGCGCCCAACACCAGTGGCGAGTGGGCCATGGGAACCCCAACACAGTACTCACAAGGCCTTGGTTTGTTACTGCTGCCAGTAATTGCTGATAGACTCGAACCGGGCACCGTGAATAGAAAGTCGGAAAGAAAATGATTATATTGGGGCCAAGAAATGGTAACAAAACCAGTGCCAGCGAAAGCATCAGAAGAAAAAATAAAAATGGTTGAAATCGCCGTGACCTGAGCGACGTGTACAGTTTGACGTTGCGATACTGCAACCTGATGAAAACGTGACTTACCCAACACTGAACCTATAGCAGTCTTTGAAGAAACATCAAGTAGCGAGTTTGTAAGCTAATAAAGTTTCACACATACTTTACTTTCCATTTAATTTTAGTTCCCCCCCCCCTCCCCGCTACCTTAGCAACAGATGTATTTGACCACACCAACTAAGAATGGATTGCTGTTACGTGACCTGAAGAAGCAAATGACATGCAAAGATGCTCCTGGCTGTGGTAGTATGTCGACACAGACGTGGATGCCTGTAGGCATCAGAACCAAAGAAATGGTTGACACCGCCGAGGCCCGAGTGACGGGTCAGATCTGATGTTGTGACACCGCAAACTGATGAGAAATGACTTACCCAACATTCTGGACCTATAACAACCTAAAAATAAAACGTCAAGTAGCAAAGCCCGCAACCTAATGGGAAATCCACACATGATGTGATTTTTTATTTTTTTTTCCTACTACCTTAGCAACAGATGTAATTGAGCACACCAACTGAGAATGGCGAGCTATGACATGACCTGAAAAGCAAAAATACATGCAATGAATGAAGCTGGCTGTGGTAGTATGCCGACACTGACACGAGGCATCGGAACCAACAAAATGGTTGAAACCGCCGAGGCCTGAGTGACGGGTCAGGTCTGATGTTGCGAGACCGCAAACTGATGAAATGTGACTTACCCAACATTCAGAACCTATAACAATCTAAAATAAACGTCAAGTAGCAAAGCCCGTAACCTAATGTGAAATCCGCCCATAATGTGACTTTTTTTTTTTTATGTGACCACATCAACTGAGAATGGCGAGCTGTGACGTGACCTCAAAAGCAACGAATGACATATAAAGACAAACCTGACTGTGGTAGTATGCTGACACTAACACGAGGCATGCAGTAATATAAACAACCTGTAGCACACCACTCCGCTATAGGCGAGTACATGCAAACGTCGCCACCATCAGCACATGCGCCCAGTAGAGATGTGGGCGTATAAGCCGTAAAAACAAACAAAACTCAGTTCTCGGCAAAAGCCACGCTTCTATCTATTTTTAGCACAAATAAAGCAACAAAACGAGGCAAAAATAACAAAATAAAAAAGGTCCTCATGGGTCTCTGCAATTACCTTTGTAGCAAGTAGCTCCCCCATTGTCCAGCTAACACTCTGAACTGAAGATGGATCCCCAGCCCCAAGCACAGGTGCTTGTTAAGTACACAAACTCAGGTTCACAATCTTAAAGTGATACACACCCATTTTACATTTCAAAAACAAATGAAACAAGACAAATGAAATATACCTCAGCGCAGAGGAGCTCACCGTCTGCTCAATGTACACATCGCAAAATAGCATTATACTAAAGAAACAATAACACTGATAACAGCAACTCTGCTCCACCTGGATTCATCAGCTGCCTCACCCTCTATAATGCGAGTAAGGGGATAACGCTGGATGTCAGTGTGAACAAGGCTTTAGTCTGTCTGCAGAAATAATAGCGGATAGTGAGAGAGGTTTGCTGGGAAGATACCTCAGCACAGAGGAGCTTATCATCTACTCAATGTACACATCACAAAATAGCATTTATACTAGAGAAACAATAACACTATGAAAACAGCAACTCTGCTCCACCTGGATTAATCAGCTTCCTCACCCTCTATAATGCGAGTAAGGGGATAATGCTGAATGTCAGTGTGAACAAGGCCTTAGTCTGTCTGCAGAAATAGCGGATAGTGAGAGAGGTTTGCTGGGAAGATACCTCAGCACAGAGGAGCTTACCATCTACTAAAACACGCATCATAAAATAGCATTTATACTAAAGAAACAATAACACTTTGTAAACAGCAACTCTGCTCCAACTGGAGTAATCAGCTGCCTGAACCTATCCCTCTATAATGCAAGTAAGGAGATAACGCTGGATGTCAGTGTGAACAAGGCTTTAGTCTGTCTGCAGAAATAATAGCGGATAGCGAGAGAGGTTTGCTGGCAAGCAGCGAAGTGAAAAGCAGACAAGAAAGACATGCAGATATACACGGACAGCCTAAGCAAGGTGACCTGTGCAAGACATGGAAGCCTGCGAGAAAGCGAGACGGAGTCACGCTGACCCCTGCTGCCTACATGTGCCGCCACGTGGACGCCAAGCGTGGGCTGTCAGGCGCGAGAAAACGAGACGGAGTCACGCTGACCCCTGCTACCTAACCGCACTGCCACGTGGGCACCAAACGTTGGGGTGCCAGGCAGGATCGCTCCGGTGCAGTGCTGCTCCTACTCACCAAAGAAGCCGACACACTGCCGGCCGGACTAATCGTGCTGCCGAGTGGGAGCCAAACGTGGGCTGCCAGGCAGAATCGCTCCGGTGCAATGCCGCTCCTCCTCACCAAAGGAGCCGACGCATCGCCGGCCGGACTGTAACGGGACGATGCTGCACGAGCTGGTTGCTAACCCTCACCCGACCGGAACGACCTCAACTGGGATCCTGGACACTGACTGGGTATGGAAGCTGCAGATTCAGCCCATGTGCTGCAACAGGTGGATCTGACTGCACACAACTACGCAGCAGCCGTCGACACGCCCAAGGGAGGCGCCTGCCTGGTATAAATGTGCTACTTACGCCCCTCCCACAAATACAGGCCAATAAACTGGCCTTCTAACTTATACCTGAAACATGCATACATAAAATAATGCAGTCATCACATGAGTGAAAACTGTGTTTTTAAGACAATGAGTAGAAAGCACATGGCTACTATCAGATAGTACTGTAGATGGTTACACATGGATGAAACTATGATGGCACATAATGAAATCAGTTAGGACATTACATGACAGTTGCTGGCTGAAACATGCAGGAGTTAAGACTCATAAAGACATGCTGATATTAACCTTTTCCCGACTGCCATACGGCTATATACATCCTAACTGCAAATTCCCCAGAGAGAGAGCACGTATATAAACGTTATGGCATCTCTTTAATCCAAGCGCCGCAAAACACTTGGATTAAAGCTCTCCCCCTGCACTGCCCCTGTCACGGACAGCATACAGTCCAGTAATGCCGGCAAGGGACCAATATGAGTGGTCCCTTGCCGGCTATCGATCCGATTGGTTAAAAAGTGCCTGTTTCAGGCTCTGATTTGCACTCTTCAGATGAGAGCCTGAAATCAGGTAGTGTGTGTAGAAAACAGTAGAAAAACGGCTTCAGAAAGCAATGTTCGTCCTTTTAAAACTTCTCCTTTAATACATAATATTCAACAGCAGATACAGTCACTTCATATGCAGTGCTCGTTTATGTGTTTCAGACAATACGTCCTTAATCGTAACAATTTGTTACGATTAAGGACGTATTGTCTGAAACGCGTAAACGAGCACTGCATATGAAGTGACTGTATCTGCTGTTGAACAGTGGCGTTGCTAGGGCTGGTGTCACTCGGTGCGGTAGAAAATGGTGTCACGCCCCCCCCCCCCCAGTCGGCGGTGATCTGTCTGCTTAGCCCCACCCCACGTCAGCTGTCTGTTTACTATCTAAACTAAACCCCCATCCATGTTATCGCTTGGATTCAAATTCTAGCACCCCCAACAGGCCCCCAACCCCCGGCGATCTGTCTTCTGTCTGCTTAGCACCCCCCCACACACACATATTTGCATACATATTATATTCTGTGCTATCCAGAATACAGCACCACATACCTTACATCCAATAACTTCTCTGATGCAGACCTTCTTTCTTCATCTTCTCCTTTCAGACCAGACCGACACGATGATTTTCACCCATCTCTCATCTCTGTAGTTTGACAAAAGACATCTTAGGTTCCTTTTCTATCATCCTCCTACCTTATTAACAACTCACCTGCCACCTTCAATAATAAAAATAATAATGTGCACTAATTCAAAAGTGCTCCCGTTGTGTGTGCCAGTGCAAAAAAAAAAACCTCAGTGCCGCCAGTTGAGCTAATGTCCCCATAATGTGTGCAAGTATAAAATACCCCTATATAATGCCCCTAGTAAATGCCCACATAGTGCTCCTCTCCTCTTCCCCATAGTGCCCCCATAATGTGCCAGTATAAGATTCCCCCAGAATGTGCCAGTATTGAATGCCCCTTCTTAGTGCCCCCATAATGTGCCTATATAATATATCCCCATAGTTTTCTTCTCCCCTCCAACACCTAGTGTCCCCATAATGTGCCAGCAATGTCCCCAGTAGATGCCCCCATAATGTCCCTCATGTGCCAGCAATGCCCCCATAGTGTCCCCCATGTGCTAGCAATGCCCCCATAGTGTCTCCCATGTGCCAGCCATGCCCCCATAGTGTCCCCCATGTGCTTGCAATGCCCCCATAGCGTCTCCCATGCGCCAGCAATGCCCCCATAGTGTCCCCCATGTGCCAGCAATGCCCCCATAGTGTCCCCCATGTGCTATCAATCCCCCCATAGTGTCCCCCATGTGCCGGCAATGCCCCTATATTGTCCCCCATGTGCCGGAAATGCCCCTATATTGTCCCCCATATGCCAGCAATGCCCCAATAGTGTCCCCCATGTGCCAGCCATTGCCCCATAGTGTCCCCCATGTGCCAGCAATAATGCCTCAAAGTGTCCCCTTTATGCCAAAGCCCGGCGCCGCACAGAAAAACAAAACAAAAAACAAAACACACACTTACCTCCATGGCAGCGATGCGATGCAGGCCTCTTCTGGCCTGTGTCCCGAGCAGTACAGCTCAGGCGGAGTGATGACGTCATCGCACCGCCTGCACCGGCCTCTGATAAGCTGCTGGTCTTGTGCCGGCAGCCTATCAGAGGAACAGGGAAGGGAAACGCCTCTCACTTGCCCTGCTGCAGTGTTCATCCGTATCGCGATACAGACGAATGAGAGGAGATGAGCCCTTCCATAATGCAAGCGCTCATCTCCTGGAGGTGTCACCCAGGGGCGTAGCTAGAAATGATTGGGCCCCACAGTAAAAAAAAAAATGTATGCCTAGTCCCCCCCGCCCCATAGCTAAATTTTTTTATGGCCCCCCCCCTTCCAGGTCTCCCACCCCCACATACCTATCGGACCTCCCACCCCTTCCAGAGCTTCCACCCAAACACCCCTCCAGGACCTCCCATCCCAACATCCCCACACCCCTACCTAGATCCCCACTAAGTGTCATCCACACATCCCCCCATCAGTGTCATCCACACAACCCCCCCATCAGTGTCATACACACATCCCCCCATCAGAGCTTCATATTAACCTGCTATACTAATAATATGGCTAAAAACCTCAGTAATAGTTTCCTATATATATATATATATATATATATCAGAAGTATAAATATATATTATCATACTTCTGATATACATGAATGCATAATTTAGCCTCTATTTCTAAAAGGTTTCCACCAGGACTCAAACTCACAACCTTTCACATCAGAGGCAAAAACCCTAACCACTGAGCTATAAAGCTCAATGCTAAATTGTGTTGGAAAAACCTTATAGTAGTGTATCATGTATTAGGTATTCCTATATAGCAGAAGTATAATTAAATAAAAAAATGAATGTGTAATTACTATATATACACTCACCTAAAGAATTATTAGGAACACCATACTAATACGGTGTTGGACCCCCTTTTACCTTCAGAACTGCCGTAATTCTACGTGGCATTGATTCAACAAGGTGCCGATAGCATTCTTTAGAAATGTTGGCCCATATTGATAGGATAGCATCTTGCAGTTGATGGAGATTTGAGGGATGCACGAAGCTCCCATTCCACCACATCCCAAAGATGCTCTATTTGGTTGAGATCTAGTGACTGTGGTGTCCATTTTAGTACAGTGAACTCATTGTCATGTTCAAGAAACCAATTTGAAATGATTCGAGCTTTGTGACATGGTGCATTATCCTGCTGGAAGTAGCCATCAGAGGATGGGTACATGGTGGTCATGAAGGGATGGACATGGTCAGAAACAATGCTCAGGTAGCCCGTGGCATTTAAACGATGCCCAATTGGCACTAAGGGGCCTAAAATGTGCCCAGAAAACATCCCCCACACCATTCCACTACCGTATATGTATATGTAGTAATTACACATTTATTTAGTGTCATACATTTTTTTTACAATTACTGAAAAAAAAAAAAAATGTAAATTATACTTCTGCTGTGTAGGAATACCTAATACTTTATAAACTGCTATGAGGTTTTTCTAGCACAGTTTAACATTGAGCTCCAGAGCTCAGTGGTTAGTGTTCTTGCCTCTGATATGAAAGGTTGTGAGTTCGAATCCTGGTGGCAACCTTTCAGAAAAAAAAAGCTAAATTAGATTAAAATACATTGGGTGTCCCCAAGCATACTGACAATGCTTGGGGATACCCCCTTCATGTCCATGGGGATACCCCCTTCTACCCACCTCAACGCCACTGCTTGCTGCTACTGTAGCAGCCTCAGAGCCTGGTCACACAGATACATAGAATTAATGATCCTTCCGCCAGCATGCCATGAAAGTGCCAGATGAATGCCCTCATATACCCTTCAATGACCCCTGCCATGGTGACAGGGCAGACATGTGCTGCCACCCCCTGCACAGGGCACTGCCCAGGAGAACACTACCTCTCCCTGCACCAGCCACCGGCTGCCTTGCTTTCATTCAGAGACTGCAAATGACAAGGAAGTTTCAGCATGGGATCAAGCGCTGTGCTCCATCCAAACCCGCCCACTTCAGGCACTGAGAGCCCAGGAACTGTGAACGCACCGCATCCCTCATCTTCACACAAGCACCCTGATAGTGACTGGATACTGCAGCCTATTAACGTTGTTCAGCAAAACGATTGCCATCCTAAGCCCCGCCCACCAATCGGTGACAGCCTATCACAATGCAGGAGTGCTAGATTAGCCAATCAATGAGCAGAATCCAAAGTCTTTCACCTGCATGTGACCGGACACCTGATTGGTGGATGAGGTTTGTTCCTATTCTGGCCGGGCGCAATGTTTAATGAAAGAGCAGCGGAGGGTCTAGGAGCAAATATCGACAAGACTACAAAGTCTTGTCGCCATTTTGCAATTTTACGTCACATTGGCGACCGTTTTGGTGGCCATCTGAAGTCCTGCCAGCAACACTGCAGCAGGGCATTTCTCCTAGCAACCAGGATGATGACCCCTGCAGGAAGGATGGGAAAACGAGTGCAGCAAAGGTCAGGCAGATGCTGGTAGTAGGGGACTTTATTTTTAGGAGGACAGACAGGGTCATCAGTCGCCGAGACCATGAATGCCGAACAGTTTGTTGTCTTTCAGATGCTCGGGTTTGGCATATTGCGGATCGGATTCACAGATTGCTGGGTGGGGCTGGGAAAGACCCGGTGGTCATGGTACACATTGGCACCAATGACAAAGTCAGGGGGAGATGGAAGGTCCTTAAAAATGCTTTTTAGGAGAAAAAAAAAAAAAATAGGAGAAAAGCTCAAGTCCAGGACTTCCAAGGTAGTGTTTTCAGAAATAATACCACTGCCATGAGCGTCACCAGAGAGAAAACGGGAGCTTAGGGAGTTAAATAAGTGTCTCAGAAGCTGGTGCACGAAGTAAGGGTTTGGGTTCATGGAGAATTGGGCCGACTTCTCTGTCGGTTACAGGCTCTACAGTAGAGACGGGCTGGCACCTTAATGGGGAGGGTGCAATTGCTCTGGGGAAAAAATAGTTAGATGGCTGGAGGAGCTTTTAAACTAGGATCTGGGGGAGGGTGGTGGGTCATACTAATAAGTGGGTAGATAGTGTAGAGAGTGGGATATACGAAGGGACAGTGGGGATTTAGTAGGGAGAAGACTGGGCAGAACTGTACACCAATGAAAAATAGAGCTGCTGGTAACAAGAACCTCTTACATACAAACATCAACCAAGATAACCAAAAAATCATGGATATTCAATTTACAGGTAATAGTAATTTAAAGTTTATTTTAACAAATGCCAGAAGTCTAGCTAGCAAAAAGGGAGAGCTGGAGGCTTTGTTACTACAAGAACACATAGATGTAGTTGGTGTTGCTGAGACATGGTTGGATTCTTCGCATGACTGGTCTGTTAATATTCAGGGTTTTACACTATTTAGGAAAGACAGGGTCCATAGAAAAGGAGGTGGCATGTGCCTGTATATGAGGAGTGATCTGAAGACAAGCGTGAAGGAGGCAATTGTGGGTGCGGATGGTGAGGATGTTGAAACCTTATGGGTGGGAGTTCAAAGGGATATATACACTGAAAAAATAATACTTAGTGTAATCTATAGACCCCCTAACATCACAGAGGAGATAGAAGCTCACCTGTGTAACCAAATAGAGCGGGATGCACAGGCTGGTACAGTGGTCATAATGGGAAATTCTAACTTCAATGACTGGGGTCATGATTTTGCCTCAACCGCAAAGGGGACATTGACTGGGCGAGAGTAGCCACACAGCCGATCACTTCCTAAAGTGCAATAAGCAGCAAAAATTCCACTGGTGTCTCCCCACTAACTCCAACTAGGCAAGGTGGTCAGCGACAATAGCCGCAAAATAGTGGCCTCCCTGAACCTGGGGAAAATAACATGCTCCATTCATGGTGCACGTGATTAACCTAGTTGTGCAATGCTTTTTAAAAAGTACACTGGCTAGCAATGTCCAAAAGACAGTCCTCACATTTCCGCCATTCTCATGTGGCAAAGAACGATCTCCTGGACTTGCAGAGACAGAACAGTCTACCTCTTAATCCACAACATTCCAACTCGTTGCCATTCAATTTAGCACATGCTAGAGCATCTGTAGGACCAGCGAAAAGTAGGAAATGATTTTGTCATGCACCAGATGGCCTCAGCAGGGAGCATATGTTGTTTCGAGCTCAGGCAGTGACAACTCACCAGAGACGCCTGTCACATGCCAAAGACCTTCGAAGAGGTCACAAAATTTGTCCTTAGGGACAATTGTGGCATGAACAATCTCATCAACCTCATATTTATCTTAGTAAAGAAGAGAAACGATGGTGTGGGGCACCAAAAATATTATATAATTCTGTCAATAGTCTAGATAGTGGTTATTAGGTGAATGGGACCTACACCAATATCAGCTACCATTAGATTAAAAACATGGGTAATATTACCCTAAATGAGATCTATTTGTTGTTTAAAAGCAGCACAGGTCAGTAGTACTCACTTCACCAAGGAGGGAGGTGCAGGATAAGCTCAAGACACCTGCGACTTTACCCACCCTCGCCGAGGTAACCTTGAAAAAGGTACGCACCCTGCCCTTATATTAGGATGGACAGAAGGACTACAAAGTAGATATAAGTGGAGATGCTTTAATAAAGGAATAAGCTTATCGCGTTTCGGGGTACAATACACCCCTTTTCAGGAGCACAATAATGTACATATAGTATAGAACTCACATATTTACAGAATCCATACTCTTTTTTTTCTGTCGCTTCAGCATTTCCACATGGTGGACCGTCACCCCCGACCCCGCCTCTTCTGGCACCGGAAGTGAGCTTCACCAGTTGAACGCATACATTTTGCATAAAAGACACATCATTAATACATAAATAAAACTAGTGAATCAATAAAAGGAGTCATTGTGCTCCTGAAGAAGGTCTGAATTGTACCCCAAAACACATCAAGTTATTCCTTTATTAAAGCATCTCCACATATATCTACTTCGGTTCATCCTAAGATAAGCATGGGGTGCGTACCATTTTCAAGACTACCTAGGTGAGTGAGGGTAAAGTCGCAGGTGTCTTGAGCTTAACCTATACATCCCTCCCTGGTGAAGAGAGTACTACTGAACTATGATATAATTTAAGCTGTTATTAGAAATAAGTATACCTTACTGCTGCTTTTAAACAACAAATGTATCTCATTTTGGGTAATTTTACCCATGTTTTTACTCTAATGGTATCTGATATTGATGTAGGTCCCATTCAACCAGACTATTGACAGTATTATATAATGTTTTTTGGGCCCCACACCATCTTTTCTCTTCTTTACTGTACACGCAGTCCACCAGGTGTTCTTGGATCCTGCCTGACCTTTTTGGTTAAGTGGGTTTCTGCCTATTCTTCTATATCTGCCTCCTTTTCATCTTTATTCACCAGTCCAGCTGGCGCCCCCTCTTCTCCCCACACAAGTTCCTACCTTCTTTTTGCCATTCCTTTTTTACACCCTCTCTGTTTTCCTATACCCTGTCCACTTACACAAAAACTATTTTTTCATCATATTTATCTTGGAACAGACACTCAGTAAGGGACAACATCAGAAGAAAAACAGCTAAGGCAAGGGGAGGAAGATCTGACACTGGAAGAGGAGTTGGAGGTAGTGGAACAGATGGATGATGATGACACGGGCCATGACACTCAATCATCCTAGTGGGGAGTGGCACCAGAATTAACTGGCTCCTTGGGCACGCTGACCAGAATGGTGCCCTGTAGCAGTCTAATGATTACTGATTAGCCATGTTTTTATACCTTCACTATCAAAGTAAAATGGAGGAATGTTTATGAAAAGGTACCATTATCTACAGATACTATGTTTATACATTCAACTGATTATGATGAGGATATTGAAAGGGGTTATACATCCTTTCCTTCAAATCTCAACTCTGGATTAGACAGGGATCACTATAAGGACAGTGAAAACTGTACAGAATGTAGCTGTTATCACAGGCTGAATCCATTCCCCTTATCTATGTATCATGGATTAATAAAAGAATAGAGGAAGAAACTAATAAAAGCTGCAAGGCTTTAACCACTTCCAGATCTGGCCATTTACCCCCTTACTGACCAGCCCTAATTTTGCAAATCTGACATGTGTCACTTTATGTAGTAATAACTTTGGAACTCTTTTACTTATCCAAGCCATTCTGAGATTGTTTTCTCGTGACACATTGTACTTCATGATAGTGGTACATTTGAGTCCATATATTTCACCTTTATTTATAAAATAGTCCAAAATGAAATTCCAAAATGTACCAAAGATTTAGAAAAAATTCCAATTTTCAAAATTTTTATTTTTCTGCTTTTAAAACAGATATACATCATAAAATATTTATTAATTAACCTTCCCCATATCTCTACTTTATGTTGGCATCATTTTGTAAATGTTGTTTTATTTTTTTAGGATGTTAGAAGGCTTAGAATTTTAGAAGCAATTCTTACAATTTTTAAGAAATCCAAAACCCACTTTTTATGACCAGTTCAGGTCTGAAGTCACTTTGTGGGGCTTACATAGTAGAAAACCTCCATAAATGACCCCATTGTAGAAACTAGACCTCTTAAGTTACTCAAAACTGATTTTACAAACTTTGTTAACCCTTTAGTTGTTCCACAGGAATTAAAGGAAAATGGAGATGAAATTTCGAAATTTCACTTTTTTGGCAGATTTTCCATTTTAATCCATTGTATTCTTTAACACGTCGATGGTTAACAGCCAAACAAAACTCAATATTTATTACCCTGATTCTGCGGTTTACAGAAACACCCCACATGTGGTTGCAAACTGATGTAAGGTCACACGGCAGAACTGGTGTTTAGACACCATGTCCAATTTGAAGCCCCCCCCTCCCCCGATGCACTCTTAAAAAGTGACCCCATTTCGGAAACTAGTGGATAAGGTGCCAGTTTTATTGGTACTATTTTGGGGAACATTTGATTTTTAATTGCTCTATATTACGTTTTTTGTGAGGCAAGGTAACCAAAAAATGGCTGTTTTTATTTTTTACAACATTCATCTGACAGGGAAGATCGTGTGCAATTTTTATAGAGCCGGTTGTTAAAGGATGCAATAATATGAAATATTTTTACTTTGTTTGTTTGTTTCAGTTTTACATAATAAAGCATTTATTAAAAAAAAAAGTTTTTGTGTCTTCATTTCTGAACGCCGTATTTTTTTTTATTTTTCTGCCGATCGTCTTGTGCAGGGGCTCGTTTTTTGCAGGAAAAGTTGCCGTTTTTATTGGTACCATTTTTGAGTACATATGACTTTTTGATAATTCATTATTACACTTTATGGGGCAGGGTGACCAAAAAACTGGTTGTTTTAGCAGTTTTTATTTATTTTTACAGCGTTCACCTGAGGGGTTAGGTCATGTGACATTTTTATAGAGCAGATCGTTGCGGACCTGGCAATACCTAATATGTATCATTTTTCTTGTTTAAGTTTTACACAATAATAGCATTTTTTAAACCAAAAAAATGATGCTTTAGTGTCTCCATAGTCTGGGAGCCATAGCTTTTTTATTTTTTGACGGACTGTATTAGTTAGGGTCTCATTTCTTGCGGGATGAGGTGACTGTTTGATTGGTCCTATTTTGGGGGGCATACACCTTTTTGATCACTTGGTGTTGCACTTTATGTGATCACTATGTACAACGTTGTGGCACTCTGCCTCTTCCCACTACTGGAAGTCGGGTTCCCGCCCCGATACAGTGAAGAGAAGAACTCCAGTTTGAATGCGGTATCAACAAGATTTCTTTTTATTGGAATAGCGGAAAGATCACATATACATGCGATCTTGCCGCTATTTCAATAAAAAGAAATCTTGTTGATACCGCATTCAAACTGGAGCACTTTATGTGATGTTAGGTGAGAACATATGTTTTTTGGCACTATTTTTTTTATTTTCTTTTAAGGTGTTCATCTGAGGGGTTAGGTCATGTGTAGGGTTGAGCGAACTTGCATTTTAAGTTCGGCCTCTAAAGTTCGGGTTATCTTAGAATTCCGTTATGGATTCCGCTACCACGGACCATAACGGAATTTGGAATCCATAAGGGGATTCTTCGATGAACCCGAACGCCGAACTTAATAAACAAGTTCGCGCAACCGTCCTTCACTACTTCCTTCTTCTCCTCCACACAGAGCACAGGAGCTCCACCCCTCACGGCACATGATCATTATACCAGGCCCTTTACCACCTCTTATCCAATCCAGTACTGAGCCACACCCCCTGCACTGATCACATGATGGTGACGTCACCCCAGGTCCTTAGTGTTGAACTTGTTTTTTTAAGTTTGGCGTCCAAGGTTCAGGTTCATCGAAGAATTCCCTTATGGATTCCAAATTCCGTTATGGTCTGTGGTAGCGGAATTCATAACGGGATTCTGATAACCCCAACCCAAACTTTAGACGCCGAACTTAAAATACAAGTTCGCTCAACCCTAATATTTTTATAGAGCTGGTTGTTTCGGACGCGGTGATACCCAATATGTATACTTTTTTTTCACTTTAACACGATAATTTGTGAAGCAAAAAAATTATGTTTTAATGTCTCCATGTTCTGAGAGCTATAGTTTTTTCTTTGCAGGATGAGGTGACTGTTTTATTGGCACCATTTTGAGGGACATAAGCCTTTTTGATCACTTGGAGTTGCACTTTCTGGGATGTAAGGTGGCAAAAATGTCTTTTTTTTTACAGTTTTTATTTTTTATGGTGTTATGGTGTTTATGTTGTTATTTATTTTCTATTTTTAACATTTTTTTAACCACTTTAGGACCACAGGTTTATACCCCCCTAGTGACCAGGCCCTTTTTTTACAAATCGGCACTTCACAACATTAACAGTTTATTGCTCGGTCATACAACTTGGCACCCAAATGAACTTTACCTCATTTTCTTCTCACAAATACAGCTTTCTATTGGTGGTATTTGATTACTGTTGAGATTTTTCGTTTTTCTGATATTAATCAAAAAAGACAGCAATTTTCTCAAAAAAAATGTATTTATAACTTTTTCTGGTAAAATTGTTCAAATATAATTACATTTCTATACAAGTTTGTGTCAGAATTGATGGTGCTACATGTCTTTGTTAAAAAAAAATCTAATAAGTGCATATTTATTGGTTTGCGCAAAAGTTATAGCGTTTACAAACTATGGTACAAAAAAGTGAATTTTCGCATTTTGAAGCAGCTCTGACTTTCTGAGCACCTGTCATGCTTCTTGAGGTGCTAGAATGCCAGGATAGTATAAATACCTCCCAAATGACACCATTTTAGAAAGAAGACACCCCAAAGTATTCGCGGAGGGGCATGGTGAGTTCATGTTTGATTTCATTTTTTTTCACAAGTTAGCGGAAAATGACACTTTCTGAGGAAAAATAAAATAAAATAAAGTTTCCATTTCTGCTAACTTCTGGCAAAAAAAAAATCTCCTATGGACTCACTATGCCCCTCAGTGAATACTTTGGGGTGTCTACTTTCCAAAATTGGGTCATTTGTGGGGTGTGTGGGTGAAAAATATCTCTGTAAATGACAACTTTTCCCATTTTTTTTATACAAAGTTGTCAATTTACAGAGATATTTCTCTCACCCAGCATGGGTATATGTAAAAATACACCCCAAAACACATTGCCCTACTTCTTCTGAGTACGGCGATACCACATGAGTGACACTTTTTTGCAGCCAAGATGCGCAAATGGGCCCAAATTCCAATAAGTACCTTTTAGGAGGGCATTTTTAGGCATTTGGATTCCAGACTTCTTCTCACGCTTTAGGTCCCCTAAAATGCCAGGGCAGTATAAATACCCCACAAGTGACACCATTTTAGAAAGAAGACACCCCAAAAAAACAAACCAAAAAAAAAACAGGCAGCAACGCAATAAATTTATTAACATTAACTTTATATAACATTTGAAACAGAACATTAACTTTTATAAACTTTATTGAACATTTGAAACAGAACATTAACTTTTTTGCTTACCTGTGATTTTTGTTTTTTTACCTTTAGAGGACAAACCTCTCCTTCCCCATGGGACAATGTGCAAAGCGCAAATCGCCCAAAGATGTGATAAAGTACATTATGCACTTTGTCCCAGGTGAAAGGAGAGGTTTGTGGCAACTCTGTGTGAAAGGGCCCTAAGACCCGTGTGCCTGTCCTGTGTCACACGATCCCTACACTAATAGCGTACCTTTGTGTGGTACTTGCGGAAACACTCCCCTATGCATAGGGCAGGCTGGTCAGGACTGTAAGGACAAAAACGGTGGTGTCATGCCTTATTCCAGCCCTGCTACAGACACTACATCTTTTTCTTGGGGAACGGTGGGTTGGGGTACCAGGATAGACACTCGGGAAGTGTCTGTCATGTAGCCGGCTCACTACATCAGGGACTTGGGGCACGGATCCTCCTGGATACAGGAGTTCCGAAATGATCTCTTCCTAGAATTTAAAGAAGGATCCCGTTCTCTCAGCCTTACTGTAGAAAACAAAACTATTATATAGAGCCAATTGAATTAAATATACAGACACCTTCTTATACCAGCGTCTGGTGCGGCGGGATACTAAATATGGAGCCAACATCTGGTCATTAAAGTCCACCCCTCCCATGTGAAGGTTATAGTCGTGGACAGAGAGGGGTTTCTCAATGACTCCAATTTCCCGTTCAATTTGTACAGTCGTGTCTGCGTGAATGGTGGACAGAAGGTAAACGCCCCTCTAGTCCCTCCACTTCAACGCAAGCAGTTCTTGGTCACACAAGGTAGCCCTCTCCCCCCGTGCAAGTCGGGTATTAATGAGCCGTTGGGGGAAGCCCAACTAGGTCGCGCAGTGCCACAGCATTGAATTCCGACTAGATGTAAGTGCCGAAAGAGGGCCACACTTGTGTAAAAATTGTTCACATATAAGTGGTACCCCTTGTGGACTAAGGGTGACACCAAGTCCCAGACAATCTTGCCACTGCTCCCCAGGCCTCTTGGATGACAGGTTTTATTGTCAGCGAAATGCATAAAGTGCATGATGACCTCAAAACGTGCCCTGGACATTGCAGCAGAGAACATGGACACGCAATGTATTGGGTCTTTAGACCAATAGGACCGCAATACATTTTTTTTTAGTTGGACCCATGCTGAGGATAAGGCCCAAAAAAATGTTTTACTCGGAAACTGGGACTGGTTTCCACCGGAAAGGCTGGGCATAGAAGCATTCCCGATTGGCGGTAATATGGTCTGGGGCGTAGCGGTTGGTTTCTGCCACAGCTAAGTCATAGAGATCCGCGGTGAAGAACAGCTCAAAAAACCCAAGGGCCGATCCTAAATGAGCTGTCTCCATGCGAACTCCAGACTGGGCGGTGAGGGGCAATACAAGTGCGACGGAAGCAGGGGATTGCCAATTAGGGTTTGCTAGCACCTCTGGGATACTAAGAGCTCTACGGGCCTGTGAACGTGGTGGCTGCGACGGGGGAGTTACTGCACGTGCCACCGTACCAGCTTGAACTGCCCTTCTGGTGCTCGCCACTTCATCAGGGAATACGGCAGTGCTGGTAGAAGGTCCAGGATGTGCTGCGCTGCTGGTGTATGCCGCACCATGAAAAAGATCAGCACTAGCACCACTCTGCTGCAAATGAGGCTCATCACGCGGGGTATGCGAAACACTGACATGGGGTCGGGTACGCCTGACCATAGCAGAGACCTCAACCTCGTCATCTTTACTAGCAGTTAGAGTGCCACTGCTGTCTGCAGGTTCATATTCTGAACCACTGGATTCAGCGGGTGAAGCGTCCCCATCGCTTTCATCTATCAGGGCCAGAAGCCTGTAGGCCTCTTCAGTGGAATACCCTTTTTTTGCCATTTTGGACTAACTAAATTTAGGGGGTATTCCTCTGAGACTACCCAGGAAAAAGAGTACACCTGCCTAGTAAAAAGGAGTGCTTGCGAAGTAAAGCTGCGATCGCTAATAAAGATCCAAAAAGCTCAAAAGTGATCTTTATAGCGGCGCAGCATATTTACGGTGTTTTTGCAGTGATCAGATGAAATGCAAAATGTAAAAGTAAATTCCCCTTTAAAAGTGCCCTGTCTGACCCAGGAAGAAGTACAGCAGCGACTTAAAAAGATTAAAATAGACAAATCGCCAGGACCGGATGGCATACACCCCCGTATCCTAAGGGAATTAAGTGATGTCCTAGCCAGACCCTTATTTTTGATATTCACGGACTCCATACTGACAGGGAATGTTCCACCAGACTGGCGTATAGCAAATGTGGTGCCAATATTCAAAAAGGGTCCAAAAACAGAGCCTGGAAATTATAGGCCGGTAAGTTTAACATCTGTTGTGGGTAAACTGTTTGAAGGTTTTGTAAGAAATGCTATTTTGGAGTATCTCAATGAAAATAAGCAAATTACACCATATCAGCATGGCTTCATGAGGGATCGGTCATGTCAAACTAATCTAATCAGTTTCTATGAGGAGGTAAGTTCTAGACTTGACAGCGGCGAATCAATGGATGTCGTATATCTGGACTTCTCCAAAGCATTTGACGCTGTACCACATAAAAGGTTAGTATATAAAATGAGAACACTTGGACTAGGAGAAAATATCTGTATGTGGGTAAGTAACTGGCTCAGTAATAGAAAAAAGAGAGTGGTTATTAACGGTACACACTCAGATTGGGTCGCGGTCACTAGTGGGGTACCTCAGGGTTCAGTATTGGGCCCTATTCTCTTCAATATATTTATTAATGATCTTGTAGAAGGCTTGCACAGTAATATATCAATTTTGCAGATGACACTAAACTGTGTAAAGTAATTAACACTAAAGAGGACAGTTTTCTGCTACAGAGGGATCTGGATAGATTGGGGGCTTGGGCAGAGAAATGGCAGATGAGGTTTAACACTGACAAATGTAAAGTTATGCACATGGGAAGGAATAATGCAAGTCACCCGTACATACTAAATGGTAAAACACTCAGTAAAACTGACATGGAAAAGGATCTAGGAATTTTAATAAATAACAAACTAAGCTGTAAAAACCAGTGTCAGGCAGCTGCTGCTAAGGCCAATAAGATAATGGGTTGCATCAAAGGGGCATAGATGCCCGTGATGAAAATATAGTCTTACCACTTTATAAATCACTAGTCAGACCACACATGGAGTACTGTGTACAGTTCTGGGCTCCCGTGAACAAGGCAGACATAGCAGAGCTAGAGAGGGTTGAGAGGAGGGCAACTAAAGTAATAACTGGAATGGGGCAACTACAGTACCCCGAAAGGGTATCAAAATTAGGGTTATTCACTCTAGAAAAAAGACGACTGAGGGGAGATCTAATAACTATGTATAAATATATCAGGGGTCAGTACAAAGATCTCTCCCATCATCTATTTATCCCCAGGACTGTGACTGTGATGAGGGGACATCCTCTGCGTCTGGAGGAAAGAAGGTTTGTAAGAGCAGTAAGACTATGGAACTCTCTGCCTGAGGAGGTGGTGATGGTGAGTACAATAAAGGAATTCAAGAGGGGCCTGGATGTATTTCTGGAGCGTAATAATATTTCAGGCTATAGCTACTAGAGATGGGTCGTTGATCCAGGGAGTTATTCTGACTGCCTGATTGGAGTCGGGAAGGAATTTTTTTCCCCTTAAGTGGGGAAAATTGGCTCTACCTCACAGGGGTTTTTTGCCTTCCTCTGGATCAACTTGCAGGAAACAGGTCGAACTGGATGGACAAATGTCTTTTTTCGGCCTTATATACTATGTTACTATCAGAAAAAAAAAATTTCTGTCACTGCGGTGGGGCGGACTGAACGCAAGATAAGGCCTGATCGGGCGAACACTGCGTTTTTTGTAGAGCCTAATGTACTGATATAGATCTGATTGCGATCAGTCTTGATCACTTACAGATACTATATAGTACTAGTGCTGATTAGCGACAGCGATGAAGCCAATCAGCGACTAATCAGTGACTGCGGTGCGGTGGGCTGGGCGATAACTACCTAACAAGTAGCTAACTACCTGGCGGTGATGAGGGACCCTTACAGGGGGGTGATCAATGACAGGGGGGTGATCAGGGAGTCTATATGGGGTGATCAGGGGTTAATAAGGGGTTAATAAGTGACGGGCGGGGGGGGGGGGGTGTAGTGTATGTGTGGTGATTGGTGCTACTTACAGAGCTGCCTGTGTCCTCTGGTGGTCGATCCAAGCAAAAGGGACCACCAGAGGAGCAGGTAGCAGGTATATCAGACGCTATTTACAAAATAGCGTCTGATATACTACTTTTATTGGATCTTTTAAAAATCTACAGCCTGCCAGCCAATGATCAGCGCTGGCAGGCTGTAGTTTAAATAGTTCTCTTCGCGCTGACGTGAACGCGCGCACGTTCACAGGAAATCTCGGGTCTCACGAGATGACGCCTATTGGCCTCATCGAGACCTGAGAGAACCACCTTCCGGACGCCGTTCGGCGTTAGTGTGACGGGAGGTGGTTAATTACTTAATTGGGGAATTTTTTATTTTATTTTTTTACATGTGAAACCTTTTTTTTTTTTTATAAAGCACTTTATTTTTTATTTTACAATTTGCATCCCTCATAAGGTCATACATGACCTCTGGGGGACATTGAACTTCACTTTTTTTTTTTTTTACTTTTGATTTCTCCTTTAACTGGGGCTGACATAGTAGCCCCAGGTACAGGGGAAATACACCCCCCAGAGAGGCTGTACAGCACTATACAGCCTCAGTGCACAGCGCTTCCTGATCTGTATACGCAGTGCTTGTTGAGCGCTGTGTATACAGTGATCTAGGAGGCAGGGACACCTGTGAACTCTCCCTGCCTTTTCTCTGGGTTGCCCTGCTCGGCAGCTACACGAATAGCGTGCAGCTGCCATCGCTGAATGAACGTTCTAAAACTTCTATATAGAGATAAACAGCCCACAGGACGTTTATATCCATAAACCATATGGTGTTCCCTTCCTTCTGCACCCTGCAGTTTGGCCATACAGCAGTTTACAACCACATATGGGGTGTTTCTGCAAACTACAGAGTTAGGGCAATAAATATTGAGTTTTGTTTGGCTATTAACCCTTGCTTTGTTACTTGAAAAAATGGATTAAAATGGAAAATTGGACAAAAAAAATCGAAATTCTAAAATTTTATCTCCATTTGCCATTAACTTTTGTGGGACACCTAAAGGGTTAACAAAGTTTGTAAAATCAGTTTTGAATACCTTGAGGGGTGTAGTTTCTAGAATAGGGTTTTTAGGTGGTTTCTATTATGTAAGCCTCACAAAGTGACTTCAGACCTGAACTGGTCCTTTAAAAGTGGGTTTTGGAAAATTTCTGAAAAATTTCAAGATTTGCTTCTAAACTTCTAAGCCTTGTAACGTCCCCAAAAAATAAAATGGCATTCCCAAAATTAGCCAAACATGAAATAGACACAAGGCGAATGTAAAGTAATAACTATTTTTGGAGGTATTACTATGTATTATAGAAGTAGAGAAACTGAAACTTGGAAATGTGCAAATTTTTCCACATTTTTGGTAAATTTGGTATTTTTTTTCCATAAATAAAAATTTATTTTTTTGACTCTATTTTACCAGT
The DNA here is from genome assembly GCA_033119425.1 of Bufotes viridis. Taxonomy (NCBI): domain Eukaryota; kingdom Metazoa; phylum Chordata; class Amphibia; order Anura; family Bufonidae; genus Bufotes; species Bufotes viridis. Next base: position 388,312,392 of record CM065591.1, read on the forward strand.
GTCATGAAGTACAATATGTGATGAAAAAACATTCTCAGAGTGGCCTGGATAAGTAAAAGCGTTTTAAAGTTATTCACACAAAGTAACACTGGTCAGATTTGCAAAAAATTGCCTGGTCCTTAAGGAGAAAATGAGCCCGGTCCCAAAGGGGTTTAAAGCACTTGGTTTTACCTGGTCAGTAACCAATGTTTAATGTGTGCAGATGCCAATGACTGTGTGTCATAGTATAACTCATGTCACACAATCACTAACACAACACTTATGCCAGTATACGTAACCAACATCTAAAAACTTATTAAAAGAGCTCTCCGACATGTTTTAGTGCCAACAAGGTGTCCGCACGGGTTTGATGGGACTATGATGAGAACTGTTCTCTTAAAACATTTGCTTTTTCTTTTATCCTGTGCAATAATTAGTTCCAGTTTTTGGTCAACCAAAATAAGGAAAATGTTATGGGAAAAATTAAGTCTTTATGAAAGAACTCCTGCTGAAATAATAAAGAAGATTCAGAGACATTTTTCATGTGCACTGTGGTTTTATTGTTGCAAACAAGAAATTAATAATTGCTTAAAAAAGTATTAATTAAACCAATAACTGATGGCAAGTCTGTTGCTAATAGCATCTGAAGACCCCAAGTCTTGGTCACAATAAGAATATTAACACCACAGTGCAAGGCAGTTCTTTAGAAAAATATACCACTTCCGTGAAAACAGCTGCAGTATTCCTTTCTTCTGTGAGAAATTCATGGTAGATCTGGTTGATATAAACAATAAAAGCAAGCATTAAATAACACAACTGCAAGTGGGTGGAAACACAAACAGCTTTGTTTAGTGAACAATACTGCCAAAATCCAACAGTTCGCTATTTGCAAAGCTATTATTGAACCAGACTATCAGATTATCCTAATATAGAAAGCCTAACAGCTTGGATCATTAATGATTAGGAATACAATTAATTAAGTTTGTGGTATTCTAGGACGCATTCATCGATAAGTCAAAAAAAAAAAAATCAGTAGTACAAGTGAATATATGAAAATCTTGGATCTTCCTCACCATACACTGGAGTTCCCCTTCCCTGCCTGCCTTCAGAACCTTCTTCACTCAAAAACAAGTAAATGTAGGGTAAAGTAGTAAATACTAGATAGGGAAAAATGAGAAGATGCAGCATACAGACGTAGCGTGCAAAATATGTTGTGAGAGGGGAAGAAGGAGATATAAAGGGGAAGAATTGGTTTGGCTCTGAGCAAAAAGCAGAACACAGACCTTTTAAGAGAATCTGCCACTAAGTTTATGCTGCCTAAGGCCATATTCCCATGACTGCGGGATCGCCGTGCTTGTGTTGTGGACCACAAAATGTGGAACACGGGCACTGGCCGTGTGCACCTCTTATTCAATCTGTCATTCATTGGAGGAGCCTCTCGGTCACAAATACTGAGGACTACACAACATGGGCTCATCACTGAGTGGTCTAGAAGCGCTTCAGCACATAAAACAGTGTTTTAAATGATGATCTGGAATCAGGACCTCTATTATTATTTTTGCTGCAACCATCAGATCAGGCAGCATAAACCAGGCGGCAAATGTCCATACATCTTTTCACAATATGTACGCTTTGAAGGACAATACAAAAATCTATTACATTGTACTGTAATGTAAACTTTTTTACCACCCAGTTTTGTATGAACTTTTATAATTATTTTAATAAAAGCTCCCAAAATTTAAGCAATGAATTTCTACTGCATCTTTTAGAGGCCTTTCTAGGATACGTTGTTTTCACCTTAACAGTCAGTTCCGTGCTCTGGGTGGTTGATAAAACTGCTGAGTTGGTCTAGTAGATCTTCTTGGCTGTCCATCACCTCCTCTGCGGAAATCCAGTGAATCTCCGTATTCCCCCTCTTCTTCCTACAACACAATGGAATACCATCAGTTCATCTCTGTAATATAGCTACACATGAGATGTACTTGCATTGTTAAAATACAGGAAAACAATTTAAAGGAGGACTTCCTACCTATAACTAAACCAAGAGCAGATTGAGGTCACAGATTACTGCACATCCTGTTCTTGCTTTTGCAAAAATGGCTACAAAACAGAGATATTGGTGTTTTTGTAACAAAAGCAAATGTTAGCAATATCTTTTCCATATGTCAGTAATACATTATGAATAGGGATGAGCGAATCGACTTCAGATGAAACATTCGAAGTTGATTCGCATAAAACTTTGTTTGAATACTAATGTTAAAATACTAGTTCGGGAAAAGGTTTTTAACAGTAGAAATTAATTTTTGAAGTTATTACTAGAAGTCTCGCGAGACTGCGCAAAGTAATGACTTTAGCTCATCTGAGCCAATACATTCTAATACTGTACTTATGCGAATCGACTTCGGATGTTTCATCCGAAGTCGATTCGCTCATCCCTAATCATGAATACATACAATTCAGTAATATTTTACTTTATACATGGACAGTCCCCCCTCTCAGCGCTCCAGACAAAAAAAATTACCTAGGAGCCGTTGGCTCCTAAACTGAAAAATTTTAGTCGCCAAATTTAAATACATATATAATTACGATATAAAAAAATCGCCTCATTCACAAGTCGTGTGTGGTCCGTGATTTCCATCAGTGATTGTGAGCCAAAGCCAGGAGTGTATGCTACACAGACATAAGGTATAAGGGAAAGATCTGCTCCTGTTCTGTGTTTAGAGCCGCACCTGGTTTTGGCTCAAAAATCACTGATGGAAATCACTGACTGAACACTGATGTGTTAATGAGGGCTGACTGTGTGAATAAGGCATTACTGTGTGCAGTGTTCCAGACACTCGACTGCAATGACAAGGTTTGGTGTCATCCCCGTTCCCCATCATTGTAGTCGGGTGTCTGCCGCAGTCCGCTCCATCCATTGTCTCAGCACCGCATAGTGAGTGGGGCACAGCACTGCCTGCACGGCTTATCATAAGCTGGGCCGTGCCGGCAGCCGTCTGGGACAACGGGGAAAGCCCATTGACAGCTCATATTTATCCTTTCTATATGGGCCCCCTTCTTCTCTCTCTGTACAGGGAACACTGACAACTGTGGGCGGTCCGCATCTTTTGCAGCCCAATTGAAATTAATGGGTCCGCAAACACATTCTGCAACATTGCGGAATGGACGCTAACCCAGAATTAGGCCTCTTGCACACGAACGTTTTGGTTCTGTTCCGTGCAATAGGGACCGCAATTTGCGGTCCCCAATGCACGGAGAACGTCTGTGCAGCGGCCAGGACGGATCCAGACCCATTCAAGTTGAATGGGTCCGTGATCCATCCATCTGCAAAATTATAGAACATGTTCTATATTTTTGCGGAATGGAGGCACGGACAGAAACTCCATGGAAGCACTCCGTAGTGCTTATGTAGGGTTCCGATTTGTGCTTCCGTTCCACATCTCCAGGATTGCGGACCCATTCAAGTGAATGGGTTCGCATCCGTGATGCAGAGTGCACACAGGCTGCTACCCGTGTATTGCGGAAGTGCTGTTTGCGGGAGCGGTGTGCAAGAGGCCTTAGTCATGTGACTGGACCCTAAAGGTGAGTCATCAGCGACACTTGGTGGTGACAGCAGCGCTCAGTGACAGTAGTTACTGACAACACCCACTAAGGACACTCTCTAAGGATTTAGCATGGACGAGTACTACTTGTCCATGCTAAATCTTACAGCATGTCCTAATTATAAGTAAATGGGACATCATGGGAGGAGAGTGGTGCCGGCTGAGACTCACTATTTGGCCAATTGAAAAAGCTCAGTCACTGTGACATGGCTAAGCCTGAAGGGGGTTAAACTTAAACAATTGAAAAAAAAAAAAGCACCTTACTAGTTTGAAGACAGGCCAGTAGCAAGCAAGGCAGAGACCAACCCTGCAGTGATGGGGGGGCGCCACACTGAGTGGTCACCGTCTGGTGATCAGAGAAGAACTCGGAGCTTGTCAGGAGCACGGAGGTCTCGCTCTCAATGCTCCCGAGCGCACTCTCTTCCCGGGCTGTGTGTGGAGGCGGGGCCAAGGACGAGGCATCGCAGACTGGCAGTGAGTGAGGCAGGAGGATGGATGTCAGGGGATGGGCTCAACAGAGGTGCCTAGTGTGATGCGTCTGTTAACAGAAGTTTATTCTTTTCTTAAAGCTACAGCGCGGCAGTGGGACAAGTCGCAAATGGTGATAAGACTTAAAAGTCTTATTGCCATTTGCAAATTCCTGGTTGCATTGGCGACCGCTATCTGGAGCCCTGCCTCTCTGTCTGCAAACTACATATATGTTTTGGAAATCTCAGTCACCAAAACAGTGTAATACGGAAAATGTACTTACTTATTTCTGACTCTAAGTAGAAGCGGATTGTAATATTGGTTGTTTGGGCCCAGTGCTCCCAGGGAGCTTATGGCCACTTAAAATAGCCATCTTACTGCTATTGTGAGGCTTTTTTTTTATTAATTGCCTAGCATCAACTGGATTAGTCCAATACATTGTGGCCGGTAATACCCTCTTTGCTTTAGGGTTCCTCTACTGGTCCCTGCACTGCTACATGTTCCAGGAGGCACCTGGACCTGAAGAGGAACCTGGGAACAAAGAGGATAAGTTTGTGAGTTTGCTCTCAGGTCAGATTGCATAGGGACATATCCCTTTAACAACTAGTTGTCAAATTATACATACAAGCAGGGAAGTATAAAAATCTCATACTCCACCTACCTTGCTAGAGTACATGTCAAACATTCCCAGCCAATGCAGAACGCAAAGCGCAACAGATCACGTTTCTGATGAGTTTGTGTTTTTCCCCTTTAAGCATAAAAAATAAGTTGCCCATAGCCTCACCCACTTTATCCAACTTCTATGTCAGAAAAATGTAACACATGCTTCAAAAATATCGCACATATTTCGAGCAGCATATTTATCAATGTATTAACACCAGACAACTGCCAAAAATACATTAATAAAGCGAAGCGCCCCTCTATATAACCAATTCCCTTCACATAATATATTACAAAACTTGGGGCCCACAGGTGGTGTCGAGAGTATACGAATGAATTCAGATACTGTAATAATCTCTTTCCTCTAAGTCCCCCCTACTGGCACCTGCATGAAAATTCAGTGCTTTCATGTCTTGAAGAGAGTAAGTTCAGCGCTGGGCTTCTCCTCCCTCCAGGCCCCACAGTAGTCACGTGGTCTGCCTCCACTGAAGGGCTCGCTCTTTAACCAGAACTAAATCTGTTTGCAGCAGAAAGGTGGTGCTGACAATTGATACAGCATGGAAATGTTGTGAGGGGGAAAGTTTACTAACAGCCCACGCCATATTATCTATTTATTCTGCCACTGTGTTTAAAAAAAACTGCCAACTGCCTATGGCGTCTCTGATTTTTTTTAAATTTCTTTTTAATTCCTTTGCGCACTTGGGCATAACTGTACACCCAAAGCATGTGAGAAGTGAATTGACAAGTGGAGGGTGCCAACTGTATTACGCAGTGGTGGGGATCAGGGAGAACTCAGATTCCAGCCATTTAACATCTCAAATGCCATGATCAATAGTGACAGTATAAGAAAAAAAAGAAAAAACGGTAAAGATTAGTTAAAGTGTCAACAAAAAATTAAACAAGTAAAAAGTTATGGGCTAAATGGAAGCCTAGGCAGAAAAAATAAGAATGGGATTTCAAAAATTGCCATTTTAAAAAGTATATGTACTTTTTTGTTTAATGTGTAGGACAAAGAATTTGGAAATGTTTGATTTTGTACTTTTTTTTTATTACAAAACTGCCTCTGAAGTTGTCTTTTTGTAATCAGTTGTTATGGAAAACCTGTCTTCACTGTTTAGTATCCTCACTGCTGCTGCACAGTTTGATGCTGCCACCACAATGCTCTTGTTTCTCAGAGTCAGAGTACTTTAGGTGCTTTTTTTAATCTTTTTTTTTTCTTTAATAGGTCTTTCACAGAGGAAATGCTTCTTTCTGGCCACTCTGCAATAAAGCCTCGATTGGAGGAATTCTGCAATGATGGCTGACCTTCTTTAAGATTCTACCATCTGCACACAGGATCTCTGGAGCTCAGCCAGACTGACCATTGGGTTCTCTCTTACCAAGGTCACCCCCCCCCCCCCGTTATTTATTTTGGTGGAGCAGACATTTTTTGCACCCTTCTCCAGATCTGTGCCTCCACACAATCATGTCTCCGATCTCTACAGACAGTTCTTTCCTCCTGATGGCTTGGTTTTTGCATCGTCAGCTGTGAGACCTTATAGAAGTGTGAGTCTTTCCAAATCATGCACAGTCAACTGAATTTACTGCAGGTGGATGCCAATTAAGAAGTAGCAACATCTCAAAGATGATCAAAAGAACTACATTTCCAGTAATATAGAAAAGTGTCTGAATATCAGGTATTAAATATCAGATGGGCAAGGGTCCGACTCCCACCAATAAGATGTTCTGTATTAGCTCTGTTACTGGAATTAGGCATTGGTTACTGCAGTGCTGCTCCAACAGAACTGAATGGGAGAAGACCTAATGTAATCAGTAATTTTCACTACTAAGTGGATGGAGCTGGTCAGTACCGGTCCCAGAGTCATTCTAGAACAGCTGATTGGCGTGGTGCAGGAAGTCAAACCCTAGCCTATCTGATATTTATAACTAGTGCTGAGCGTATCGAGCTTTGGATCATAGATCTTTTCGAGCTTTGGATCTGAAGTCTATTTTCTTAGAAATTCGTTTGAATGCTGTGAAGAGATTGTACACATTGACTGGCCCAAAGAGAAATGGCGCAACATTTTGTGGACTGATGAAAGCAAAATTGTCCTTTTTGGATCTAGTGGCTGCAGACAGTACATCAGATGACCCCCAAACACTGAATCCAAGTCACAGTACATTGTGAAGACAGTAAAGCATTGTGCAGAATTCATGGCATTGCATGTTCATGTTTCTCATACCATGGTGTTGGGTCTTTTTGTTGCATACAAGGGATCATGGATCAGTTTGAATATAATCAAAATACTTGAGGAGATCAAGTGTTATGCTGAAGAAAAAATGCCCTTGAAATGGGTGTTTCAACACCACTATGACCCAAAACACACCAGTAAAGCGAACATGTTGCAGACTAAAAGGATTGAGGCAATGGAGTGGCCGGCACAATCATCTGAGCTCAATCCCAAAGAAAACATGTAGGATGACATAAAAAAAATGTGGTTTATGAGGCAAAACCCAAAAATAAAGTAGAACTTTGGAATCTAGTCCAATTATACTGGACTGGAATACCTGTTCAGAGGTGCCAGAAGTTGTTCGACTCCATGCAACACAAACAATGATTATTAGTTCAGTAATTTAAAGTAAAGTGAAATCTCAAACATTGTTTTCAGTTGATAAATTCAATTTTTGCTTTTTTAAAGAAAACCGTGTGCCAACAATGCTATTTTTTTCAACAGCCTAATCCTTTTTTTCTCTCTGTAAAGAATTAACACAAACTGTATGAATGTTGTTATAGTTTTAATTTGGAATTGAATGTTTAGTATTTTCAGTACATTTGCATTTATAGAAATAAAAGTTATAATTTCATTTTGCGCTTTTTTTTAATTCACTGCTATTTTTCCAACACTAATGTATTACCTACCAAGCACATTCAGTTGTACTGTACAACTGATCTGTTTTTGGATTTTTCATAAAGCTAGAGAATATTGATAAAAGTGATAAATGACTGCACTCATTGTTTGTCGATGTGCAGGATTTTCTGCATGGTCCTGAAAGTCTTGCAGAAATTCTGCAGGGAACACAGGGGTTGAATTCCTGCTGATCTGTGCCTTTTTCACTAAGAAACAACTAAGGGTGTGGAGCTTAAAGGGGTCAGCTCTGAACCAGGACAACCCACATTTTCACCCAGGCAGCCCCCCTAATATGAATTGCTATCCTCTGGATCGCACAGGGAAAAGGCTTTTTTAGGAGATCCGGGCTCTCCATAGGGACTTTTAGGCGTGGGCTTCTGCCCAGGAGTAAGCCTGGTGATGTCAGCGACAATAATGGGTGGGCTTTAGTGCTCCCTAGCTTGTAAAACGGCTAGGTCAGCGCTAAAGCCATCCATCAGTGCCAGTGTAAAAACAAACAAAAGAGCCCTTGCCCAACATGATCCAGTGAAGGGCAAGGGAGAGCATTAGAGCATGAAATGCTCTGATGCTTAATATCTGGGGGCCTGCCTGGGTGAAAATGGGGGCACGGCCGGGTTCAGCTCTGAACCCAGACAACCCCTTTAACTAATCGTTTTATGAGAAGGGGTATAATGAGGGGGGTAGAGGGTGGACATGGTTGATTGTCTTGGACACACTGAGAAGAATTATATGATTATACATTGCTTAGTTTTAATTGTGGAATAACAGAAGTGGAGAAGATAGAAGGAGGAAGAGCTGGGGCCTTTTATTTTTTTTTTAAGAATAAGAAGACATGTAAATATTCCGGTATATTGCAATTGCATAGCATGGCTGAAAAAAAGACACAAATGCAGAACTACAGAAATATTTTATGCTACTTTGTTTATGGAACTAGTTTATCTATTACTATTACTATAATTTGACATACTTTATCAAGAGTATTTTCTCAACAGAATATGGACATCCCTCATTGGGATTGATAACCATTTAATGCTTTTCTGATGTGGTGATTTTCAGTTTTTGTGTATTCTTTTTTTCGCTCCCTGCTTTCACTGAGCCATAAAGTTTTTATTTTTACGTTCACATGGCCGTATGAGGGCTTGTTTTTTACAGGGCAAGTTGCACTCTCTAATGCCATTATTTAATATTACATAGGATGTAGTGGGAAGCAGAAATAAAATTCCAAATGGGGTGAAATTGGAAAAAATAAATGCAATTCTGCCTGCCATATCTTTACAGGTTGTTTTTTTTACGGCGGTAAAACTGACTTGTGCCCTTCATTCTCCAGGTCAGTACGAATTCGGTGATACTACATATGTATACTTTTTCTTGCGTTTTAACACTGAAAAAAAAAAGCTCTGGAAAAAATAATTTTTTCTTTTTCATTGCCATATTTTGACTTCGATAATTTTTTATAGTTATGTCTACGGAGATGTGTAGGGCCTATTTTTGCAGGATGATTTCTAGTTTCTGCTAATACCATTTTGGATTGTGTATGACTTTTTAATCACTTTTTTATCTTTGATCACTTTTGATCAATTTTATTGGGAGGTAAAGTGAATAGTGTTTTTTTTCCCCCACCCTATCTGGAATTGTTTTCCAGCTTCCCACTACATTATATTCAATATTAAATGGTGTCATTAGAAATTACAATTTGTTCCGCAAAAAAAAGTCCAAAAAAGTCCCCATACAGAAAAATAAAGTTATGGCTCCGGATAGGGAGCTCAAAACCAAATTGGAAATCACTGAGTCAGGAAAGGGTTAATAAAATAAGAATTCAAAAAATAAAAGGCGCAATATTCATCAATTTCTACATTAAGAGGAGGAGGATGTGGATGATTAAAAAGGAAATGGTTACACCCATTAAGGGTATATTCACACAGTGTGATCACATAACATTCTGTGCTGTGGTTTTCTAGAAAGAGCTGCCCAAAAATCAGCGGCTCAAAAACCAATGTGAAAACCAGTGAATATAACCTTAAGGGAAATACAATATAGCACGTTTGTGGCAAAAACAGCATGAAATGTACCGTAGTTTAAATAACTACTGTATGTGGTTTTCCTTTTTCTAATATATGCACAAAATAGTTTATACCAATGTATAGTTTATTACAGATTTAAGCAGCTATTTTTTCCTAATAATTTAATGTGCCCGTTTTTACATAAATAAAATTCAACGATGCAGCTAAATATGAGCAGCAACTTTTAGTAGTCACGCATAATACGAAATATGATCACATAAATGTTGTTAATTAAATCTTAATGATCATCTCCAACAATGTAACCTTCTGCAAGAATTACTGAAGTTTAATAATTTACTTAGCATTGTGGAGAATAAATTGCTAACAAAACCTTCATAATAATAAGTTGCTACCATCTAATTCTATATAGAAACAGTGCATCAGCCTGCCACTTCAATCATTACACTGAATGCAATATTCAATATCTCATCTTTTACTTCTACTTCTTAAAGGGATTGTCCCATGAAAAATATTCTACAGTTTTCAAACCAGCACTTGGAACTGAATTCTTTTGTAACTGCATGTAATCGGAAATGTAGCATAGCCACTGAGTTATTCAATAAAATGTAAAGCGCCACCTGCTGTTTCTTTTCATTATTTCTTTGTCCTGCGCACATGCTCAGTTACATCCTTGCCTCATGAGTTGTGATAGGGAGAGCATGGACACGCCCCCTTAGCTGCAGCAAAAAACACACTCAGCTAGGGCTGCCATCTTGATATAAATCTAGCAGAACAATGAATGGGAAGATGTCTTAATCCATGTGAGGTACAGAGAGGTAATAGTTATAGCTTGATTAGAAAGAGAATGCAATGTACTATATGTTCTCCGATTTTCATTTTTTACATTAGTCATGAATAACACTTTTAATTTACTACTTAAAGGGGTTCTCCAGCATTGAACAATTCATGACCTATATGTAGGATAGGTTATCAATATCAGACTGGCAGTGGTCCAACTAGACCAGTGTTTCCCAACAAGTGTGCCTCCAGCTGTTGCAAAACTACAACTCCCAGCATGCCCGCACAGCCTTTGGCTGTGCGGGCATGCTGGGAGTTGTAGTTTTGCAACACCTGGAGGCACACTGGTTGGGAAACACTGAACTAGACGACACAGCTTTGTCCATTCTGTAGTTGATGGAACTATGTACGTAGTTCCGAAGCCAGACATATTCCCAAACAGCGGATTGGTGTGGTTGAATGATGTAGGACCCGCACCAATTTGGTACTCACGATCTATCATAGGGTAAGTCATCAAAAAGAGAACCCCTTTAAGGAGATTTTCTGGTTTAGTAAACCCATAAGGAATAATAACTATATGAAGGTCCATCACTTAGCAGTTACCTATTAACCAGAGCAGAGCACAGCTACAAAGAGTCTCTCACTCAAGAGGGCCCACCACATCTGTACATTATATGGATGGCCCATTGATTCCACTGTTATGCATCATTTCCTCTTTACTACGGCTGTAGGTAGGTTTCCACACAGACAACAGTTAACCCCTGGATGAAACTACAAGTCTGAGGTGGTTGATGCACAGGAGTTGTAGACGGAGATGGTTTAAATTTACACAACCTATTAATTGGCTTTATGCCACAAATCATACACCATCACATCTTAAGCCAAGCCCCCATTGTGTATTTTCTCAACCGCATTTCTACTTATGACTACATATTCCCTATTGCAACCAGCACAGTGATACTGTTAGTGCCCGACATGTCCAATAATAAAGTTCCATGAGTGCCATCAGCTTCAGTTGTGTGTAAGGCCATATGCAGCAAGTTGCAGCTGTGTAATACCGGGAAAAGGCTAAATACTAAATAAACATAACAGGTATCAACACATCCAAAAATGTCAGAACTAAATATTGTATTAAAGGCTGTGTACACCTTTTGAATTGGTCGATATTACAAATATAAAAAACCTTTTTCTGTACAGGTCTAAGATGCTCTAATAGAGGGATATAAATTTTCTCTGTGCTCCGCCAGCCAGCTAATCTGACAGGCTCCTTATCTCTGCTCTCTGACATTATAAACACCTTATCAAAGCTCTTACTGAACCAAAATGGGTGCTTTTGGTGGGTTTTGAACTAATGGTGATCTGTGAATGACATTGCTATAGGGGCGATCTGTGGATGACGCACTGTTGAGGGGGCGATCTGTGGATGACGCACTGTTGTGGGGGCGATCTGTGGATGACGCACTGTTGTGGGGGCGATCTGTGGATGACGCACTGTTGTGGGGGCGATCTGTGAGTGAGGCACTGTTGTGGGGGCATCTGTGGATGACGCACTGTTGTGGGGGCATCTGTGGATGACGCACTGTTGTGGGGGCATCTGTGGATGACGCACTGTTGTGGGGGCATCTGTGGATGACGCACTGTTGTGGGGGCATCTGTGGATGACGCACTGTTGTGGGGGCATCTGTGGATGACGCACTGTTGTGGGGGCATCTGTGGATGACGCACTGTTGTGGGGGCATCTGTGGATGACGCATTGTTGTGGGGGCATCTGTGGATGACGCACTGTTGTGGGGGCATCTGTGGATGACGCACTGTTGTGGGGGCATCTGTGGATGACGCACTGTTGTGGGGGCATCTGTGGATGACGCACTGTTGTGGGGACATCTGTGGATGACTCACTGTTGTGGGGGCATCTGTGGATGACGCACTGTTGTGGGGATATCCGTGGATGTGTCATCCACAGATCCCCCCCATAACAGTGTCACTGTGTAAATAGTGACCCCCAATACAGTGGGTGGAGGCCGGCAACTGCTGTTGGAATCGCGGTGGGGCCCGGTGCAGTCACTGTACTCCAGGCATCCTCAAACTGCGGCCCTCCAGCTGTTGTAAAACTACAACTTCCACAATGCCATAGGCTGATAGCTGTAGGCTGTTCGGGCATGCTGGGAGTTGTAGTTTTGCAACAGCTGGAGGGCCGCAGTTTGAGGATGCCTGCTGTATTCTATTACGCCAGGCCCCGCGCACAGCAGTCTTTATATGTAAAGTGTAGTAATGGTAGCTTTGTTAAAGTATGGCAAACTGCAGTAGACAAATCCTCTGTAGTACTCACTATCAAACCTCTGTAGCAGGCAGGGCGGCCAGCAGCGTGATGTCACTTACTTCGTCACGCGCCTGCTTCATTCATAAAGTGTGAAGAGCATGCACGTGATGAAGTGAGTGATCGGCCGCCCTGCCTGCTACGGAGGTTTGATAGTGAGGATTTGTCTACTGCAGTTTGCCATACTTTAACAAAGCTAACATTACTACCCTTTATTACACCGGGTCCGCGCACAGTAATCTTTATAGGTAAAGCGTAGTAATGATAGCTTTCTTAAAGTATGGCAAACTGCAGTAGACAAATCCTCTGTAGTACTCACTATCAAACCTCCGTAGCAGGCAGAGCGGCCGATGCTACCAGCCTAGAAAACTGCACAGCGGGCGAACGGAGTGGTGCCCAGACAAACTAGTAAGCAATATTACATCCGTGCACAGTGCCCTACATACAATTGCTAGTTATTTTATAATGTCTGGACCCATGAAAGGTCCTCTTTAATGTTATTGCAGCGACTTCTGTTTTTCTGGTCGTCCAACTATAATAGCATATGCCTGTTCACGGAACACTGCAAGGCCAAAGATTCTTCAACTTTAGAGAGGAGAGTGTCCAAGGTTGGGGAAACTTGCACCTGGGTGGTCAGTTGAGTAGAACTATTACCAGGTCTGTCTTGACGGCCGCAATTGCCTGTTCCTTGACCCTTCGCATATTAGCCTCCAGATCATTTTTAGTGGGTAGGTTACTGAGGAGGGACTAGAAATCTTTAAGTTTTGGGCATTTAGAGTGTCTACTGAAGATGAGGCAGGAGATAGGGTCTCCGAGGTATCAGAGAAGGCAGTGCTTTGGAAAATGGCAGGCGTGGGTGGAAAGTCCGGGTTGGAATCCAGCACAGAGAGGGGCCTGCAGTCAGTGCCTGGAACAAATTCTCTTGAGGTGGGGGAGAGAGAGTGTAACTGCGCCACATAGAGGAGTGACGAGTCACCAAACTGTGAGGCCACAGCCTTGGGCCCAAGCAGGGTTCGCAGGACAGGTGGTCTCGGCACCGGAAAGCATAGGGTGTTTTCCAATTCAGTAGCACTCACCGGGCCTGGGGTCAATGTGGGGTTCTCCACTGCTACCGATCCAGCTTGGGGCGTCAAAGAAAGGAGCACAGGGTCCTGTCTTCCTGGAGCAGGATGCAGAGGGGCTGTCTGATCCGAGGTCGGTGAGCCTCGAAGGTAAGTGAGGCCTGGTTGCTCCGGAGCTGCTTCCACTGGATCTCCTGCGGCGCTATCTTGGATTCCACTGCAAGGTGCATTGGACCTGAGACTTGGCTGAAGTATTGTGCAATGCGCAGTTCTGGAGCCAGGTAACAGGATCCACGTCGACCTGAAGGCCTGCCCATACTTTCTCATGAAGATAAATATGGCTGGGTATGGCAAAAGTCTGGATAAAAGGGCCCAGGGTCCGGGAGCTCTGCAGGGTGCATGTTTACAGCGGCATGCTCAGGCCCCGCCCCCATTAGCCTCCATAAATTCTTAAATGGAAGAAGTTTCGAACAACCAAGGCTTTCCTAGAGCTAGCTGTTACACCAAACTAAGTAATCTGGGAGGAGAGTGACCAAGAACATAATGGTCATTGTAGCTGAGCTCCTAAGATCTTGTGTGCAGATAAAACACACTTCCAGAAGGTTAGCGATCATTGCAGTACTCCAGCAATCTAAGCTTTATAGCAGAGAGGCCAGAAAGAAGCCTCTCTTCAGTAAAAGACACATGAAAAACCACCTGGAGTTTGCAAAAAAAGCACCTAAACTAAAGTACTCTCAAACTGTGAAAGACCAGACTCTCTCATCAGAAAAAACAAGACTTTTTTGTTTACACTCCAACAAGGAAATGACCCTAAGCATATAGTCAAGACAACACAGGAGTGGCTTAAGGACACCCGGACATCTTTGAAAAAGCATGAAAATAGCTGTCCACTGATGGTCCTCATCCAACCTGACAAGGCGTGAGAGGCCTTGGTGCTTCAACTAAGTACTGGTTGATGGGTCTGAATACGTATGTCAATGCAGTATGTCCAGTAAACTGGCAAAGATATCAGCCAGTTTTAACTTTCTCACTATGGGGCATTATGTGCAGAATGATGGGGAAAAAAATAAATACCCTAAAATACGAGTAAGTAACAAAGTCCAATAATCCGTAACTTTTTCAATATAATAAGGGATTTCACGACACCAGACACAGTTACAGAGTAATAGTGCTCTCTCTGAGTCCCCTAAAGCCACCCTGTTAGTGACTCTCCCACACAGTCCTGTACAAAACCTTGGTGCTCCCCTCAGTACCCCCTACACTAATAAACTTTATACTCACCTATCCCCATAAGAAACAGAACTGAATGGTCTACAGACCTCTTCCAGCTTCTGCAATTTGTGGCTCGGTGCCGACAGATGCAATGACGGTAATTTATCAAGTTGGCTAAAGTCGATGTCCTGGCATCTAGAGATGAATGGACACCATCATGCCTGCCTGCGCAGAGTACCAGTTACCAGAGTGATGGAGCATGGAGCTGACAATTATTTTACTGTATCAGCATCTTGGGGACAGAGATACAGTTGACAAGTACTTGCTGAGGGATGTTGGGTAGCAGGCAATAAATTCAGGGGCCAATGCCCAAGATGCCTGGTACCTAATTTGCCGCTGTTAAAAAGTGAGGTTTACACAGTTCATTATAATTATTCAATAACGTTGGATATCTGATAATCCAGTACAGGTCATCAATGTAGGGTTATGGGAATTGTAAACATATACAAATTGTACACAAAAAGACAGCTTAATATGTATTTCCTCAAAAGCTGTAGGCAGATATTCTGCCACATATCACTGATATTTGCTTCCTCCAACAAACTACTCTTCAGTGATAAAATGCTGATAGACACTTGTAACACAGCAAATGTATCTGATCAACTGGAAGGTACCTAAGAAGGCAAACCAAAAAGCAAACAATTATAGTCAATGGTCCGCGAACAGTATTGATGGGGACACTTTATTACCAAAGGAATTGCTGCCCCTCTGCCACTGCAGCCTTACAATGATTATAACAAATATAAGCAATTTTGCAAATAGCAATTACACGTTAGTGGCCAACAGGGAGTAGTTGACTTTCAACTTCACTTCCATTGTAATTTTACAGGATTCCCCAATCTACTGCGCCCTGCTGATCAGACTCATCTACAAATGCTACAGAAAAAAAAAAGAGTGTCATGCAGCTCATTGCTTTGACAAACTCCTGTTAGATAGCAAAAACTCGATACATATTCTTACATTAGATTTCAATAAATCTATCGAAGAAATAATTAATCTTACTTGAAAAGAAAAAAGCAAGGACAACTCTTGGTAGGTCAATCTTCCAGATGATAGTTTTGTTACTCATTCCATACTAATAAATAGCAGGCTATCAAACAAAAATTATTATACAAGTGCCATAAAAGAAAAAGGTTAAAAAGCAGGGTCAATTTCTTCAAGTGACACTTCTTGAACTGAATATTTCTTCACTCTTTCCATATTAATAGACATGTACTTTCAGAATTTGAGAGTTGGTAAATTACATTTTGTACTCCAAAAGCTTTTTTTTTGTTACTTTCAAGTATAATAATTGCGGTAATGGTTGAATGTATTTGACAATGCACTTCAGGGATCAGAGGTCTATTTTATAGTTTTATGATAAATAATCACACTGAAATATATATAAATTAGAATGTAAATTATGACACTATTGAAAGTAACACTGTACATCTAAAAGTTGTCTATCCAGGGAGATAATGAATGGTTATTTTGTTTTGCTTTGTTTGGCACCAGGCTTTGGATACTTTATACTGCGGCCATATTCTATCAGTTTGAATACTGTTTTTGTTACCTTATAATCATTACATTCAGTATAAACCCTTGCTTGAAACTTTCATTCTAGAATGGCACTGTTGATGGAAAATAATTAAGTGTATAGTACAAAAGGAATTAGACTTGGTGGGTTATTCGTACATTTAAGAGCAAACCTTTCTAAAATAGAACGATGGAAAAATAAAAGGTAGAACTGGGGATGCATTGGACTAGCAGAGTCCTCATTTAACATCAAAGTTATTCGAAAATACATACAGTTGTGTTCAAAATTATTCAGCCCCCAATGCTGTAAAGGGTTTTAGTGAATTTAGTGTACATTTGTAATTGTGTTCAGAATGAAATCTTACAAGGACTTTTTAAAGAACCAAATGCAATTAAAATGACATCAATTGTTTTTGTAATACAGTATTAAATGTTTTTTTTGTGATTTCTTCATTGACACAATTATTCAACCCCTTAAAGACGACCGCTCTTAAGAACAGAGGTTTATTCAAGTGTTTTTTCGATCAGGTATTGAAAATCCCTGTGGATGTCAAGGAGCAGCAATCAAGCGAGAAACATTGACTTCTACCTCACAGGGTTTTGTTTTTTTTGCCTTCCTCTGGATCAACTTGCAGGATAACAGGCTGAACTGGATAGAAGGATGTCTTTTTTTGGCCTAACAAACTATGTTACTATATAACTTAATATAATTTATGGCAATTAGGCCAATAATACCGGGGAAAGTAAGAATACTGAAGTACCGCCAGTAAGATAACTTGGCAGCACTAACAGGAAAACACAGGATGTCCCTAGCTTAATGAGAAATGTCTGCTAGGTGAATTATAGCAAGCGAATGAATGTGTATTACATAAATTAGGGCACATTGATTTTCCTGTTTACATTCCATAGATTACACTATAACACAAATTAATATTGATCGAGACAGCTAATGTTTGGTCAAGTAAATGAAAAATAAAGCAAATTACTGTTCACACAACAAAATTAACAGGATACTGTCACTTTATTAATGAATCACTACTTATTCTCAGTGTGCTAAATAATGAAAGAAATCTGAACAAATTTATTTTTGGGGTTTTCAAAAGGAAGAAAGAAAACACATGCACCCTTCCACATTCAATGTCTGCCACTTTCAGGACCAAACCTTTCATACTTTTCTTCAGAATCTGTGCTGTTTACCGGTCCTTCACAATTATGTTTTATACTCCACAATAGCATAGTAAGGTCTGAGTCCTGGCCTCCAAACTCTCTCATTGTCCTATATACATTAAACATAGTCCTCTGATTGTACAGAGGGACATTGTCTGCACCTTCCTATTTGTGCATTCTGTGTGCTGAGGGAATGGAACGTGCTAATAACTTTGCATCATATGCCATTGCGTTGGGAAAAGGGAGGAATATGTAAAGTGTATAGCTAGGCAGACAGACAGATAAGGCAGAGATGTAAATACTTACAAGTGTGGTCTGACTGGACACTGGATCTTGCCCCATGAGGGTGTAATAATGCTTACCATAAAAACTCTCTCAGAGGCTACTTTAGGATAGTGCACCTCTTAGTGAAAGATCGTTGACTGCTAGACATGCCTGTACAACGCACTAAAAGACATTCTGCTCAGCTGACAGACTAAGTCCACTGAGGCTTCCATCTCTGAGAAGTAGGATGGTCATTTCAACAATTTGCCCGCCATCTAGGCTGTTTTGACCTTGCTGTTAGGAGGCGTGAGGAGGGCACCTACACACAGCGAACAGGCTCCGGATTCACCAACCAGGCCACCAATAGAGAGGAAAGTTTGATTTACCGACAAGCATGAGCAACTCCCACAGTCTCTGCCTGAACCAGTTCCAAGCACTTAACAGAAGGAAACCCTTTATTGCACCAATTACGTGTCCTGCCATTGCCAGCCAGGCATCCTCCTCTTTGTTTGCAGTGGTGTCGTGAATGAGAAATTTGGACTGCAAAGGACTGAAACTGTATCATCTTTAGCGACAAATCCAGGTTCCGTTTAGGATCTGACGAGTATGGCAGCCTGATGGTGGGCGCATCAAGCCCACATTTTCTTTGGAGCGCAAACTTTCCAAAGTTCTGGTGTGATGATCTTAGGAGCCATTGCATGCAACAGTTGGTAATCCCTAGTAGTAATACAAGGAACACTAAGATCTCAGTGATATATGCAGGACTTCCTGCGGCCACATGTGTTGCCTCTGATGGCAGCGCTTCAAACTGGCATTTTTTTCAGCAGAATAATGCTCGCCCATACACAGCAAGGGTTCCCTTGAAATGTCTCCACCAAATTGAAACTATTTTTTGCCCAATCACCAGATTTTTCAACAATTGCGCATTTATGAGTGCCGCTGGTATGCCAGCTTCGGTAACTTGCTAGTGTGCAGGATCTACAGGCTTAGCTGGTAATTCTCCAACTCATTGATTCAGCCGAGTATAACCCCTACTCTCTCATCCTTTTGGTTGGGCAAGAGGGTAAAAATCCAGTGCTCTAATGGTTAAAGTCAGTCTCTTGCTCGTTCAGTAGCTGAAAATTCACACCCATCTATCCCTTTTATTGGGGAGAAAGGGTAAGAAGCCTGCACTATACCTTTGCATAGATATGCATGCTTTAGTAGATTCAGAAAATTGATTTGATCAATATGCAAATTTCCTCTGAAAAGAGCGCAAGGTGTTGTTCCTAATGTCTCTGGAGCCCAGCCGTGCCCATTCTGAAGGAGCTCTGCACCGCCCTACCTCGCAAAGTCCCCTCCCAGCTCCCCCCAATGTCACTCAGAAGACTCTGCGAGAGCGTCTGTACTCCTGGTGTAAGAACCTGCCCAGTCTTCCAACCCTGTACTGGCATCAGCCTCAGAGAATGGACTGTGCATGCGCCACATGCCATACAGGAAAGAAGTATGGTCATAATCGAGTTACAATAATCCAGTGTGTATATCTTAGTGCTCATACAAAGCAATTGCATCTTTGGTGCTTGTCTGTTTTGCAATTGCAGTCACAGAAAGCAAGCGCCTGCACATTTATTTTATTTTTTCAGGAGTGCTTTGTTTTTTCACTGGCTCTATATTGTCAGGGAAGTATTAAATAAGTGAGGAATTGCCAGTAAGATTAATCGGGGGTTTGGTTCAATTTAATTGACCAGGAGTAAATGGTGCCAACTTCTTCCTGAGGCACAGATCATACATACCTTCAACCATCCTAGATGGACAGGAGTCCTAGATTTCAGCAGCTGTCCCTCACAGTCCCAGGAGGGCTGCAGTATATCCAATTTCAACTGTATCTGCATCCTAAGGATGCAGACACTATTGAATACAGTAAAATGGTGAAGCTCTCTGCTCCAACATTCACCAGCCTGTGTTCTCTCCAGCAGCCAGGTGTGATGCAGTGACATCATCATGCCTGTGCTCCGTTCATCAGGAGAGCGTGTCTAGGCGAGTATTACTTTTTATTTTATTAAAATTATAGAGCTTCACTATTGTGAGGGGGCACTAAAGGAACAACACTATTGTGAAGGGCCATTAAGGGGGCCATACTATTGTAAGGTGGGCACCAGGAGAGCAACACTATGGTAAGGGGAGCACTAAAGGGACATTCTATTGTTAGGGGGCACTAAGGGAGCATAACTACTGTGTGGGAGAACTAAGGGAACAAGTGTGAAGGGGCACTAAGGCATAACTACCCTGTGGGGCCACTAAGGGGGTATTACTACTGTGTGGAAGCAGTAAGAGGACTGTGAGGAAGTGGGTGAATACAGAAAGACATTGGGCAGCGTTAGTGGAGTGGCTTAATATAAAAAAAAAAATTGCCATGGTGCACTGATCTTGGGTTTTTCAAAAGTCGGGAGGTATGTGAATAAATTGACAACTGCGTGTTACCATTCCCCGTGTAAATCATTTCACAGCCCTGTATCTATCACTGGGCCACAATTTTAAATTACATATTACCATCACTACTCACCCATGCCTCTGCCTGGATCGGTTTAATGTTTTCTAATAGTACTTCTTCATAGTTCCCATAGTCACAAAATTTTACCACTGCTGTGGTTCCAGAAGAATGTAGGGCTTCAATTTCAGCTCTGTAATACTGTAAGCAGATACACATTTTATATAGTTAAATAAACACACTTGTTCATTTACAGTTTCGAACATTCATCAAAATGTGCACTTCAGTTTCTTTGTTTTCTACTAGCTTATTATCAAGTCAATGTTTTTTTCAGGGACACCATTACTAATGCATAACAAAGCCTCAAAAATACTTGTCAAAATGTCAACTTGTCATGTTCTTAACTTCCCCCATATTATACAAAATAAGGGTACTTTCACACTTGCGGCAGAGTGATCCGGCAAGCAGTTCCGTCACCGGAACTGGCAATCTGCATGCTAACGGAAAGCATTTGAAGACGGATCCGGCACTAATACATTCCAATGGGAAAAAATGGGCATGTGTTCCGGAATTTTGGCCGGAGCTAAAACCGCAGCATGCTGCGGTATTATCTCCGTCCTGAAATGTCAAAAAGACTAAAGACATCCTGAACGGATTTCTCTCCATTCAGAATGCATGGGGATAAAACTGATCACTTTTCTGGTATAGAGCCCCTATGACGGAACTCTATGCCGGAAAAGAAAAACGCAAGTGTGAAAGTACCCTAACACCACTTCTAACCTTTTGCAATACTTGTCATTTCAGAGTCCTAAAGATCAGATGATTTTAATACTCTCTTGACTTTATAGTAAAAAAAAACAACAAAAAACAAAACACCTACACTAAACATAGATGCTGCACCAGGACCTGCTACGCACAGTATAAAGCTTTTATAAGCAAGTACACTATATGGAAAAAAGTATTGGGTCACACCTCTTAATCATGGAATTTAGTAGTTTCATTCAGTTCCATTGTCACAAGATTGCAAAATCCAGCACCTAGCCACGTACGTAGTCTGTCTTTATAAACATTTGTGATAGAATGGGTCAGTCTAAAGAGCTCCGTGAATTCCAGCGTGTAATAGGATGCCACTGCTGGAACACGTAGATATCCACCATCAACTTTGTGCGGTATTATTACAAAGTGAAAGTTTGGAACCTCAGAAATTAAGCAAACAGGTAGCAAACCACATAGTTACAGAGCGGGGTCGCTGAGTGCTAAGGTGCATAGTGCATAAGAGTCACCAACGCTCTGCTGATCAATAACTGCAGAGCACAAAAGCTTCATGGCTGAACATGCAAGCCCTACATCACCAAGCACAATGCCAAGCATCGGGTGAAGTGATGTAAAGCACACTGCCCTGGACTCTGGAGCAGTAGAAACGTGTTCTGTGGAGTGACGATTCATTCTTCTCCATCTAGCAGTCTGAAAGGAGAACATTCCCTGCCTGACTGCACTGTGCCAACTGTAAAGTCTGTTGGAGAAGGGATAATGCCATGGGGTTGTTTTCTCAGTGGTCTAGATCCCTTAGTCCCAGTGAAGAGAAACCTTAAACAGGTTGTCTTGTATCAGCAAATGACATACATCATGTAGACATCATGTTTTCCATCACATTGTACACTGCTTATTTCTAGGGGTTATGGATACTTTTGCAGCAAAGATACCAGGTGGCTGAAATGGGAACTGCTGCTCATGCGCGCTCCCACCGTCTTGGCCACCAGAGAGGCCGGCGCTCTTTCCAGTAGTATGCAAGCATGACCACTACTGCTGGACTGCAGCTGAATATGAGCTAAGCGCTGCGATTGGCCAGCGCTCCAGCCTTGGGAGAAGGAGACGCCCAGGGCAAAAGAGGATGTCTCCGCCCCAGGCAAAATTATCAGAAGCACGAGCGCCGGTACCAGGGGCTACAGCGGACGAACGGAGCGGCACCCAGGGATACAAGTAAGTGCAGGGTCATCCCTGGGTGCCGCTCTGCATGTGGACCAGTGAAAGGTCCTCTTTAAGGCTTCAGCAGAGCAAGACATTTTGGAGAATTGTATGCTTTCAAATTTATGTAAATGGTTTGGGAGAGGCCCTTTTCTCTTCCAGCATGACTGTGCCCCAGTGCATAAAGTAAGGTCCATAAAGGCATGGTTGAGTAAGTTTGGTGTGGAAGAACTTAACTGGCCAGCAGCCCCACTGAACACCTTTGAGACTAGATTTCAAAGCTAGGCCAGATATATTCCATCAGTGTCTGACCTCACTAATGCTCTTCTAGATGAATGGCCAAAATACCCACAGACACACTCCAAAATCTGCAAAGGGGATAACATGTTCATAAAAAATGCCTATGCATTTGTCATAAAAGCTATTCACAGAAGAGATTAAACCAGCGGCTCTCACCAGTGTATAAAAAGGTACAAAACCTTATTGTAGTAATTCACAAGGACATGAGCCGGGCTTGGGGGCTGACGTGCTCTCCTCACAGTAGATTAGCGGCGACGGCCGTTTCGCGCAGTTACTGCGCTTCGTCTGGCCTCAAGCATAAAAGCTCCCATAGGTAAAATGTGTAGGTATTTTGGAGGGCAGATTTCACTGGGATAATTTTAAGTTGCCATGTCACATTTGAAGACTCCCTTATGCACCCCTAGGGTAGAAACTCCCAAAAAGTGACCACATTTTGCATAATATGGGATGAGGTGACAGTTTTATTAGTACTATTTTGAGGTACATATGATTTTTGATCGCTCGATATTACGCTTTTGTGAGGCAAGGTAACCAAAAAACGGCTGTTGTGGCACAGTTTTTATTTTATTTTTTTATGGAGTTCTCCTGACAGAATAGATCATGTGAAAAAAAAAAATCATGTTTTAGTGTCTCCATTTTCTGAAAGCCATATTTTTTTTTTTTTTTGGACGATTGTCTTAGGTAGGATCTTTTTTTTTTTTTTTAAATGGCAATTTTGGAACAGTTTTTATCTATTTAACTGGGTTTGATCCCCGTTTCAATTAACTTCCCTGCATAATGTAAACGGAACGTATCCGTTTTGCAGCCCATAGACTTCTATTATTACGGAATGAATAATGGAATGCATCTAAAGGCATTCCATTATGCATTCCGTCATAGAATTGCAAAACAGACAATTTCCAGGTCCGGCTTCTACCAGTTCGAGTGCTTTTATTGAAGATAGCGATAAAAACTCACATGTATGCAGGACAATAAAAGCAATGTGACGCGTTTCGGATCACCAGTAATATGGATCCTTCCTCATGACCATGGCCATGAGGAAGGATCCATATTACTGGTGATCCGAAACGCGTCACATTGTTGTTATTGTCCTGCATACATGTGAGTTTTTATCGCTATCTTCAATAAAAGCACTCGAACTGGTAGAAGCTGGACCTGGAAATTGTCTGTTTTGCTAAGTGTTTACCACCACTTACCGAAGAAGTGGAGTTCCGGGCTCCCAGATAGTGAGTAACAGGGTTGAGCTGCCTACAACCTTCTTTTTGTTTGTCATAGAATTGCGTTATGGTCAGTGGTAACGGAATCCAAAATGCAATCCACCTTTTACCAGTAAATGAAGTGTGTACTTATTTTAGCTAAAAATAATTTTTTTCAACTGGTTTGTATTAAAAATATGGAGCCCCCTTTTTTGTACATAGCTGAGATGCCGTAGTAGCTGCCTGTGGATTTTCTGTCTTTTCCGTCATCCGAGGAGCAGACAGACTTCTTATCTCTGCTCTCTGACCTTATAAACACCGATTAGAGCTCAGTCCTTATCTTACTGGTAGGAATGTGGCTTAATGGCCTCTTAGTAGTTTAGAGATCAGGCTTATTGGATAACACAAAATGAAAGTGCCAGTCACACAGTGAGGGCTTGTTCAAACGACCGTATGGTTTTGTGGTCCCTTTTTAAAGAAACCGTTGTTCCATTTTTTGGATCCGTTGTGTTTCTGTTCCCGTTCCTCTGCAAAAACAGGAACTTTGTAATCATTGCAAACACCAAACAC
Source organism: Bufotes viridis (assembly GCA_033119425.1). Taxonomy (NCBI): domain Eukaryota; kingdom Metazoa; phylum Chordata; class Amphibia; order Anura; family Bufonidae; genus Bufotes; species Bufotes viridis. The sequence goes on from CM065591.1 coordinate 388,336,881, forward strand.
ATGTGTAAAATGGGTTGGGCATGGCAATTCTACAGCATGGATTCGCAAAAAACGGATGACATACGGACATGTGTTCCATATGCATTTTGTTTTTTATACGGACCCGTTGACTTGAATGGAGCAACTGAATGTGATTTGCGGACAATAATAGGACCCGACAAAATGTTGCGGAACGGAAAAACGGAAACGGAAAGCATACGGAGTATGTTAGTGTATTACTCTGTGTAATACACTAACAGGTAATGCATTACAATACAGATGTTAAAGTGAAATAAAAAAATAAAAAAAAAAGCAGACATATTATGTATTGCCGCGTTCGTAACAACCTGCTCTATAAAAATATCACATAACCTAACCCCTCAGGTGAACGTAAAAAAAATAAAAAGCTATTTTTTGTCACCTAACATCACATAAAGTGCAACACCAAGTGATCACATAGACATATGCCCCCCCAAAATACTACTAATCAAACCATCACCTCATCCCGCAAAAAATTAGACCCTACCTAAGACAACCGGTCAAAAAATAAAAAAGCTATTGCTCTCAGACAATGGAGACTCTAAAACATTATTTTTTGGTTTTAAAAATGCTATTATTGTGTAAAACCTAAATAAATAAGTATGCAAAAAATGTCACATGACAGATGAACACTGTAAAAATAAATAAATAAAAACTATGCCAAAACAACCAATTTTGTGGTCACCCTGCCCCATAAAGTGTAATAATTAATGATCAAAGAATCATATTTACCCAAAAATTGTACCAATAAAAACATCAACTCTTCCTGCAAAAAACGAGCCCCTGCACAAGACGATCAGCAGAAAAATAAAAAAATAAGGCGTTCAGAAATTGGAGACACAAAAACTATTTTTCAAAAATGCTTTATTATGTAAAACTGAAACAAATAAAAAAAAGTAGACATGTTTAATATCATTGCGTCCGTAACAACCTGCTCTATAAAAATAGCACGATCTACCCTGTCAGATGAATGTAGTAAAAAATAAAACCAGTGCCAAAACACCCATTTTATAGTTACCTTGCCTCACAAAAAATGTAATATAGGGCAATTAAAAACCATATGTGCCCCAAAATAGTACCAATAAAACTGGCACCTTATCCCCTAGTTTCCAAAATGGTGAGACTTTTTGGGAGTTTCTACTGTAAGGGTGCATCAGGGGGGGCTTCAAATGGGACATGGCATCTAAAAACCAGTCCAGCAAAATCTGCCTTCCAAAAAACATATGGCGCTCCTTTACTTCTGCGCCCTTACATCAGTTTACAACCACATGTAGGGTGTTTCTGTAAGCTGCAGAATCAGGATGATAAATATTGAGTTTTGTTTAGTTGTTAACCTTCGATGTGTTAAAGAAATTAGAAATTTCATCTCCATTTTCCTTTAATTCTTGTGGAACACCTAAAGCAGGAATAGGCAACCTCTGGCACTCCAGCTGTTGTGAAACTACAACTCCCAGCATGCATACAGGGAGTACAGAATTATTAGGCAAGTTGTATTTTTGAGGATTAATTTTATTATTGAACAACAACCATGTTCTCAATGAACCCAAAAAACTCATTAATATCAAAGCTGAATATTTTTGGAAGCAGTTTTTAGTTTGTTTTTAGTTTTAGCTATTTTAGGGGGGTATCTGTGTGTGCAGGTGACTATTACTGTGCATAATTATTAGGCAACTTAACAAAAAACAAATATATACCCATTTCAATTATTTATTTTTACCAGTGAAACCAATATAACATCTCAACATTCACAAATATACATTTCTGACATTCAAAAACAAAACAAAAACAAATCAGTGACCAATATAGCCACCTTTCTTTGCAAGGACACTCAAAAGCCTGCCATCCATGGATTCTGTCAGTGTTTTGATCTGTTCACCATCAACATTGCGTGCAGCAGCAACCACAGCCTCCCAGACACTGTTCAGAGAGGTGTACTGTTTTCCCTCCTTGTAAATCTCACATTTGATGATGGACCACAGGTTCTCAATGGGGTTCAGATCAGGTGAACAAGGAGGCCATGTCATTAGATTTTCTTTTTTTATACCCTTTCTTGCCAGCCACGCTGTGGGGCACTTGAACGTGTGTAATGGAGCATTGTCCTGCATGAAAATCATGTTTTTCTTGAAGGATGCAGACTTCTTCCTGTACCACTGCTTGAAGAAGGTGTCTTCCAGAAACTGGCAGTAGGACTGGGAGTTGAGCTTGACTCCATCCTCAACCCGAAAAGGCCCCACAAGCTCATCTTTGATGATACCAGCCCAAACCAGTACTCCACCTCCACCTTGCTGGCGTCTGAGTCAGACTGGAGCTCTCTGCCCTTTACCAATCCAGCCATGGGCCCATCCATCTGGCCCATCAAGACTCACTCTCATTTCATCAGTCCATAAAACCTTAGAAAAATCAGTCTTGAGATATTTCTTGGCCCAGTCTTGACGTTTCAGCTTGTGTGTCTTGTTCAGTGGTGGTCGTCTTTCAGCCTTTCTTACCTTGGCCATGTCTCTGAGTATTGCACACCTTGTGCTTTTGGGCACTCCAGTGATGTTGCAGCTCTGAAATATGGCCAAACTGGTGGCAAGTGGCATCTTGGCAGCTGCACGCTTGACTTTTCTCAGTTCATGGGCAGTTATTTTGCGCCTTGGTTTTTCCACACGCTTCTTGCGACCCTGTTGACTATTTTGAATGAAACGCTTGATTGTTCGATGATCACGCTTCAGAAGCTTTGCAATTTTAAGAGTGCTGCATCCCTCTGCAAGATATCTCACTATTTTTGACTTTTCTGAGCCTGTCAAGTCCTTCTTTTAACCCATTTTGCCTAATAATTATGCACACCTGATATAGGGTGTTGATGTCATTAGACCATACCCCTTCTCATTACAAAGATGCACATCACCTAATATGCTTAATTGGTAGTAGGCTTTCGAGCCTATACAGCTTGGAGTAAGACAACATGCATAAAGAGGATGATGTGGTCAAAATACTCATTTGCCTAATAATTCTGCACTCCCTGTAATTGCTTTGCTCTTCTCAGAACTTCCATAGAAATGAATGGAGCATGCTGGAAGTTGTAGTTTCACAACATCTGGAGTGCCGGAGGTTGCTGATCCCTGACCTAAAGGGTTAAAGTTTGTAAAATCAGTTTTGCGTAACTTGAGCGGTGTAGTCCACAAAGTGACTTCAGACCTGAACTGGTCCTTAAAAAGTGGGTTTTGGAAATTTTCTTAAAAATTGTAAAAATTGCTTCTAAAACTCTAAGCCTTCTAACATCCTAAAAAAATTTAATTAAATTTACATAATGATGGCAACATAAAGTAGACATATGGGGAATGTTAAGCAATAAATATTTTATTAGGTACCACTTTCTGTTTTAAAAGCAGAGAAATTGAAATTTTGAAAAGTTAGAATTTTTCAAAATTTTGGGTAAATTTGGGATCTTTTCATAAATAAAGGTGAAATATAGTGACTCAAATTTACGACTATCATGGAGGAAATCGGTGCATGTAAATTCATCAGAGTATGGGGAGGAGCGATCGTTAATGCCATTGCTCTTCCCCATACAGTCTTGTTGTTTCCCGGCAGCAGATAGTATTTACACCAGGGCTGTGGAGTCGGAGTCGAGGAGTCGGAGGCAATTTTGGGTACCTGGAGTCGGAGTCGGCAAAAAATGGACCGACTCCGACTCCTACTAGATTTAAATTGGAATAAAAAAAATTGGAATAAAAAAAAAAGCAAGTTTAAATGTCCCAATTCAGATAAAGTTATAATTAGTTACTTCTCTACTGTAAGAATAAAGGCCAATGCATGCAGTGCGTCACGTTACCGCTAAACAAATACGTTAAGTGACCGTGAAGAAGCACGCTTTTCATATGCTTTACTATGCAGTTAAAGGGACACCGACAGGCTGATATATCTGCTGGTATTCATCAGAGGATTAGGAATACAACTAGACGACTGTTACCCCCAGTTGAGGTTTACTTGTGTTTAAAAACGTTTTAAACAAAATGCAAATTCTCTACCTTTGTGCCCAAGGGGGCAGGTGCACATGTAGAGTACTGGCAGCACTAGACAGGACTAGGTAGCGAGGAGGAAGAGAGAAAGCTGGCACAGCCTCAGCATAGCCAGACGAGGCTGCTGCCAGCACTCTACACGTGCGCCTGCGCAGGAATTCAGCGTTCGGCTAGCCTGAAAAAAAAAGGCCAGTGCAGTGAATAATAACGAGGGGAACAGCGCTGGGAAGCTGTACTCGGCGCGGCTGGGCACAAAGTCAGCAGGAGACGCTGCCCCATTGGGCACAAAGATAGTGAATTTGCATACAGATTAAAATGTTTTTTAAACACAAGTACAGCTTAACTGGGGGTAACATTAGTATAGTTTTATTCCTAATTCTCTGATGAATACCAGTATATATATATATATATATATATATATATATATATTTATATATATATCTTTAGCTGGAAAATCAGCCTGTCAGTGTCCCTTTAAGGAGCGGCAATACTTACACTTTCCATTGTCTTGTGGTCTGTTGTTACAGGGAACCCATGGTTATCCTCGCCTCTCATTGATAACTGATGAAGGACTGGAGACACTTGTATAAGTGAAGGGAATGGATAGTCAATAGTTCAAGACTGAAGCTGTAAACCATTTGAAAAACTGCTATCATTCAGCTAAGGCTATAAAACATGTAAACTCAGATTTTTAGCTTAAATTTTAAACATGACTATGGGATTCTACTAGGAAAATCATGTTTTAAAATAAATGCCCCTTCCTGGATCCTCCCACTGCTCTATCTTCAGCAGAAGATCAGCACACAAAGGAGAAGGCAGCAGCTTCTGCTCAACTACCTCTCTGTGCTAGAGGAGATTAGAAGAACTTGGTGGAACAGCTTCGTATTTGCATATTAAATACAGAGGAGTCGGAGTCGAGGAGTCGGAGTCGGAAGTTTCAAAATCTGAGGAGTCGGAGTCGGACAATTTATCTACCGACTCCACAGCCCTGATTTACACAGCACGATCTGCCACTGGGAAACAATGATCCAATTACCCAATGAACAAACGTTTTGATAGTTTATCGTGTAATCGGCAGCGCATTTACACCGCAAGATCATCGTTAACAAGCGTTACTAACAACACTGGTAAGTGTATCAATTGTCGGCTCATGTAAAGGGAATGCTATCAATCGCTGATAAGACTGCCCCTGATCACTATGTGATTGACAGCAATATATACACAGACTAAAGGTAGGTTCACATCTGTGACACAAACTCCGGGAGTCTGTTCTGGAAGAAGCGGTTGTGCCACAGATGTGAATCTACCCTTAAACAGGAAATGCTATTAATCAGTGATAACATAGCCTCCGTGTATAAATGAACTCAGAAAGAGTCAAGATTTTACAAGTCTTACTGAAGCTTTTCCAAAAAACGATATTCCAATCTGCTCAGCTTTTCCTGCTCTATAACATGCTGCCTGCAGATTACACTTCATTTTGAGGTCGTAGGTTCTTTTCAACCCCTTGCTGCTAGAGCAATTTTCCATTTTCGTTTTTTAACTCCCTGCATTTCCAGAGCTGTATAAGGGCTTGATTTTTGCAGGACAAGTTGTACATTCTAATTGCACCATTCAATATTGCATACAATGTAGAGGGGAGCTGGCAAAAAATTCAGAATGTGGTGAAATTAGAATAAAAAATGGAAATGGAAATTCTGCCAGTTTAATGGGTTTTGTTTTTACTGCATTCACTATGCATTAAAAATGACTTGTGCTCTTCATTCTTTGGGTCAGTACGATTACTGCGGTACCACATTTGTATAGTTTATATTGTGTTTTAATACAAAAAAAATAAATAAAAATAAAAGCTTTGGAAATATTCTGACCCTTTAGTTATGTCTACGGAGGTGTGTGGAGGCTTATTTTTTGCGGGACGATTTGTTATTTTTTTTTATACCATTTTTTAGGCTACTTTCAGAGTTGTGCTGTCCGGTTTTGAGATCCGACACAGGCTCTTCGAACCGCAGCACAATGCTTCAGTTTTGTCCCTATTCATTGTCATTAGAGACAAAACTGAACAATTCCGTGTCAGTTTGTTGCGTTCAGATGCAGTGTTTTTGTGTGTGGCATGGGACACGGATACGGTTGTATTATTCGAACAGTGGCGTTTTGCTGTGGTTTTGAGATCCCCTGACGGATCTCAAAACTGTACAGCAAAAACGCTTGACAACGGCATCTGAGGGGTTAAATGTCCGCAATCGCCATTACTGCTGTAATGGCCCGGGTGTCTGTTGTGTGAAACAGCAGGCACTCAGTTATTACGGCACCCGCTCCGCTCTTGAGCGAGCAACACATTTAAAGACCCGACATGTGACGTAACAGTACATCACATGTTGTGAATGATCAGTCAAGAAAGTCATAACACGCACTTACCACAGAAACCACTTGTTGTAGGGCGCCATTAGCTAAAATACCCATTCAAGTATAGTATTTATGAAGGGAACATTCGTATGTCCAGGACATTTTGAAACCAGTCCTACTGCCTTTATTGACTCAATTAGGAGACGTGGGGTCCAATAACATAACGTCTGCCTACATACTGCCATGCTTCTTCAGGGTACCACAGGAGGATATCTAGCATCTGTATGACTGATATCATGCCAGAATTAGAGCCTGTATTGCAGTAATGGGAGATGCCACTTAGTATTAACTCCTTGAGGACCCTGTGATTTCTGTTTTTGCGTTTTCGTTTTTCACTCCCTGCCTTCCCAAAGACATCATTTTTTTTATTTTTCCATTCACATAGCCATATGAGTGCTTGTTTTTTTTGTGGGACACGTTGTACTTTGTAATGGCACCATTTAATATTGCATAGGATGTAGTAGGAAGCTGGAAAAAGTTCCAAATGGGGTAGAATTCCGCCACAGTTTTATGGGTTTTATTTTTACGACATTTCCTATGAGGTAAAACTGACCTGTTACTTTTACTCTCCGTGTCAGTACGATTTTGGTGATACCACAGTTATTGTACATAGTTTTTTTTTGTTTTTTTGGGGGGTGGGGGTTCCCGCCATATTCTGACCCCAATAACTTTGTGTGAGGGCTCATTTTCTTGCAGAAGGATGTGTAGATTTATGGATACCATTTTGCAGTGTGTATGACTTTTTAATTACATTTTTTGAGAGGGTGAAGTGACAAAAAATGGTGCCATTTAGATTTTTTTCCATTACGCCGTTCGCCATATGGAAAAAAATATTTTTCGATTTTAACCGCTACAGGACCGCCTAACGCAGGGATGCGTCCTGCGGGCGGTCCTGTAGCTCTGAGACGACGCATCGGCGCGTCATCTCGTGAGAGCCGAGACTTCCTGTGAACGCGCGCGCGTTCACAGAGAAGCGCATCTCGGCAGCTGAGCTACAGCCTGCCAGCGATGATCCATCGCTGGCAGGCTGTAGATGCGAATTAAATCGCATCAAACAGCTATATCAGACGCTGTTTTGTGAACAGCGTCTGATATAGCTGCTACCTGGTCCTCTGGTGGTCCCATTTGCTGGGATCGACCACCAGAGGACCAGGTAACACAGTAAAGTTGCACCAAACACTACACTATAACCCCCCCCCCCACCTATTAACCCCTTGATCACCCCATCTAGACCCCCTGATCACCCCCCTGTCATTGATCACACCCCTTGTAAGGCTACATTCAGACGTCCATATGTGTTTTGCGGATCCGTGGATTCACGGATCCGCGGATCCGATCCGCAGATCCGCAGATCCTCAAAACACGGACACCGGCAATGTGCTTTCCGCATTTTGCAGATCCGCACATTGCCAGAACTATATAGAAAATGGTTTTTCTTGTCCGCAATTGCGGACAAGAATAGGACATGTTCTATATTTTTGCGGAACTGAAGTGCAGACCCGGAAGCGCGGATCCGTAATTCCGGATCAGAGCGGGACAAAGTCTGTCCCCATAGAAATGAATGGTTCCACAATTCCGTTCCGCAAACAGAATTTCGGACGTGTGAATGGGGCATAAGGGTCCCTTATCACCGATGCGAATGAAAAAATCTGTGCCCAGGGGTGTGGAATTCCTATCGCCCGACGCCCGGGACATGCAGTTCCGGGCGCCGGGCAAGTAGTTTGAACAGTTGCTTAGCCCTGTGCGGGCAAGTAGCAGGGACATGTCGGTTGGGCAGTAATAGGAGCGGTCATATGCTAGCCGCGAGTTGACCGCTCCTACATCTATGTCAGCCTGCGGCAGCCCCTGCATCGTGAGTACCGTACATATAACTTCCTGAAGGCGGCCCCCGCTCCTCCCGGCTCCTGTATTGAAGTCTCCGCCCACCTGCCAGCACGGAGCGCACAGTAACAGCACATCGTCTCCAGAGAGTGAGTAATTACAAGCCAAGACGGGAGAAGAGGAGTGAGAGACCACACGGCCCCCTGCAGATGAGCGTTCCTCCTGGAGCCTGTCCACATCGCAGCTCCCGGTCTGACCTGCAGGCGCTGACTGGGGTCACATAGCATTATACTGATTTATGATGCTATGTAACCCTTACAGTTCTGGAATGTTTTGGATAACACTGACAGCATTATGTCAGTGTCATCTAATACATTCCAGAACTGTAAGGGTTACATAGCATCATAAATCAGTATAATGCTATGTGACCCCAGTCAGCGCTTGCAGGTCAGGTGGGAGCTCCGTTGACAGACTCTGGGAGGAACGCTCATCTGCAGGGGTGTCAGAAATAAAGGTAGTGCTGTCTGTCTTCTGAGGCTCTGGCCCTGCCTGCAATCTGCACTGCACGTGGCACTTAATAAACTATAATGTCTCCCTGTTGCCCCCATACAGCATAACGTCTCCTTGTGGCCCCCATACAGTATACCGTCACCAAGCGGCTGCCCCCATACAGTATACCGTCACCAAGCGGCTGCCCCCATACAGTATACCGTCACCAAGCGGCTGCCCCTGCACAGTATAACGTCACCCTGTGGCCCCTGCACAGTATAACGTCACCCTGTGGCCCCTGCCCCCATACAGTATAACATCACCTTGGGGCTGCCCCCATACAGTATAACGTCTCCTTGGGGCTGCCCTAGTGCCCCATACAGTATAATGTCACCAAGCGGCTGCCCCCATACAGTATAATGTCACCAAGCGGCTGCCCCCATACAGTATAATGTCACCTAGTGCCCCATACAGTATAATGTCACCAAGCGGCTGCACCCATACAGTATAATGTCACCAAGCGGCTGCCCCCATACAGTATAACGTCACCTAGTGCCCCATACAGTATAACGTCACCAAGCGGCTGCCCCCATACAGTATAATGTCACCAAGCGGCTGCCCCCATACAGTATAACGTCACCTAGTGCCCCATACAGTATAACGTCACCAAGCGGCTGCCCCCATACAGTATAATGTAACCAAGTGGCTGCCCCCATACAGTATAACGTCACCTTGTGCCCCCATACAGTATAACGTCACCTTGGGGCTGCCCTAGTGCCCCATACAGTATAACGTCACCAAGCGGCTGCCCCCATACACTATAGCGTCACCAAGCGGCTGCCCCCGCACAGTATAACGTCACCCTGTGGCCCCTGCCCCCATACAGTATAACGTCACCCTGTGGCCCCTGCCCCCATACAGTATAATGTCTCCCTGTGGCCCCCGCCCCCACACAGCATAACATCTCCTTGTGGCCCCCGCCCCATACAGTATAACATCTCCTTGTGGCCCCCGCCCCATACAGTATAACATCTCCTTGTGGCCCCCGCCCCCATACAGTATAACGTTAGTATAAGTTCAGGACAAGTAGATGGTCATGAGGGACAAGTAGATTGAGCCCCCACTTTAGTCCTTCGACAAGTAGTTTTTTATTTTATTTCCACACCCGTGTGCCGTTCATTTTTTTTTTTTTTCAGCGCAGAGGCTGAACGGAAAAAAAAATCTCATTACCCGTATGCTCAATATAAGGAGAATCGCAGAAACTCCTAATGCTGGCCATACGTGTAATGATTGCGGAGACCCTTAAATGCCAGGACAGTATAAATACCCTACATGTGACCCCATTTTAGAAAGAAGACACCCCAAGGTATTCTGTGAGGGGTATGGTGAGTTCATGCAAAATTTTATTTTTTGTCACAAGTTAGTGGAATATGAGACTCTAAAAAAAAAAAAAAAAAAAACATTTCCGCTAACTTGTGACAATTTTTTTTTTTTTCTGTGAACTCGCCATAACCCTCACGGAATACCTTGGGGTGTCTTCTTTCCCCAATGGGGTCACTTGAGAGAATCCAAATGCGTAAAAATGGCCTGTGAAATCCTAAAGGTACTCATTGGTTTTAGGGCCCCTTTGCGCATCTTGGCTGCAAAAAAGTGTTACTCATGTGGTATCGCCGAACTCAGGAGAAGTAGGGCAATGTGTTTTGGGGTGTATTTTTACATATACCCATACTGTGTGTGAGAAATATCGCTGTAAACGACAAGTTTTTAAATTTTTTTATTCAAAGTTGTCAATTTACAGAGATATTTCTCACACCCAGCATGGGTATATGTAAAAATACACCCCAAAACACATTGCCCTACTTCTCCTGAGCACGGCGATACCACATGAGTGACACTTTTTTGCAGCCAAGATGCGCAAAGGGGCCCAAATTCTAATGAGTACCTTTTAGGAGGGCATTTTTACGCATTTTTCTTCTCACGCTTTAGGGCCCCTAAAATGCCAGGGCAGTATAAATACCCCACATGTGACCCCATTTTGGAAAGAAGACACCCCAAGGTATTCCGTGAGGGGCATGGCGAGTCCACAGAATTTTTATTTTTTGGCACAAGTTAGCGGAAATTGATATTTTATTTTTTTTTATTTTGTTTTTTACAAAGTCTCATATTCCACTAACTTGTGACAAAAAATAAAATTTTACATGAACTCACCATACCCCTCACGGAATACCTTGGGGTGTCTTCTTTCCAAAATGGGGTCACATGTGGGGTATTTATACTGTCCTGGCATTTTAGGGGCCCCTAAAGCGTGAGAAGAAGTCTGGAATCCAAATGCGTAAAATGCCCTGTGAAATCCTAAAGGTACTCATTGGTTTTAGGGCCCCTTTGCGCACCCAGGCTGCAAAAAGTGGCACACATGTGGTATCGCCGTACTCAGGAGAAGTAGGGCAATGTGTTTGGGGTGTATTTTTATATATACCCATACTTTGTGTGAAAAATATCTCTGTAAACGACAACTTTTAAAAAAATGTATACAAAGTTGACAATTTACAGAGATATTTCTCTCACCCAACATGGGTATATGTAAAAATACACCCCAAAACACATTGCCCTACTTCTCCTGAGTACGGCGATACCACATAAGTGACTGGGTGCGCAAAGGGGCCCAAATTCCAACGAGTACCTTTAGATTTTACATGGCGGCTCACAAATTAGCCCCGCCCAAAACGTCAGAACAGTAAACACACCCCACAAATGACCCCATTTCGGAAAGTAGACACCCCGAGGTATTCACTGAGGGGCATAGTGAGTCCGTCTGAGATTTATTTATTTTTTGCCAGAAGTTAGCAGAAATTGAAACTTTTTTTTTTTTTTTCTCAGAAAGTGTCATTTTCCGCTAACTTGTGAAAAATACTCCGCGAATACTTTGGGGTGTCTTCTATCTAAAATGGTGTCATTTGGGGGGTATTTATACTTTCCTGACATTCTAGCACCTGAAGAAACATGACAGGTGCTCAGAAAGTCAGAGCTGCTTCAAAATGCCGAAATTCACTTTTTTGCACCATAGTTTGTAAACACTATAACTTTTACCCAAACCAATAAATATACACTTATTGGACTTTTTTTTTATCAAAGACATGTAGAACAATAAATTTAGAGAAAAATTTATATAGAAATGTAGTTTTTTTTAAAAAAAATTTACAACAGAAAGTGAAAAATGACATTTTTTTAAAAAAATGTCGTTAAATTTGTATTAATGGCAAAAAAAGTAAAAATGTCAGCAACAATGAAATACCACCAAATGAAAGCTCTATTAGTGAGAAGAAAAGGAGGTAAAATTCATTTGGGTGGTAAGTTGCATGACGGAGCAATAAACGGTGAAAGTAGTGTAGTGCGGAATTGTAAAAAGTGGCCTGGTCATTAAGGGGGTTTAAGCTAGGGGGGCTGAAGTAGTTAATAGTACTGGTGTTGCCCATGATGTTTTTTTTGTAGGTTTTTTTTTATGGAAAGAGAGAGGATGATTTGAATTTTAATATTTTATTTTTTGGATTTTGTAAAACTTTTTAAGTCACCCTAGTTGACTATAACATACAAATCATAGGATTGCATCTTGTATTCTGTAATGCGTATCTATGCAATACAGAAAACTGAAATCCGTATATACCAATGCAGTGCTGCCACTTACAGGCCTACATTGGAACAGCTAGTACAGCTTTAGTCCTATTACTAGTACATGCCACATTCCCCTGATCTCAGCCAGGCGAACAGCGGCCCTGACCAGGAAGTACACAGCTGCTGGTTTTAGAATTCCCAGATGCCAAAAAAAAAATAATTATGGCTCTCAGAATATGGAGACAATAAAATATGATTTTTTTTGTTTCAAAAATGCTTTTATTGTGTTAAAAGTGAAAAAAATAAGAAAAGTATACATATTAGGTTCTGCCACGTCTATAACGACCTGCTGTATAAAAATATCACATGATCCAACCCCTCAGATGAACACCGTAAAAAAAGTAAAATAAAAAAAGTGTAAAAAAAGCAATTTTATGTCACCTTACATCGCAAAAAGTGCAATACCAAGCTATCAAAAAGTCATACGCGCTCCAAAATAGTACCAATCAAACCATACCAAATGAGACCCTACCTAAGACAATCAGGCCAAAAAACAAAACTATGGCTGTCAGGATATGGAGACACTAAAACATGATTTATTTTGTTTCAAAAATGCTTTTATTGTGTAAAACTTAAATAAATAAATAAAAAGTATACATATAAGGTATTGCCATGTCCGTAACAACCTGCTGTAAAAAATAAATAAAAAAATAACATGATCTAACCCCTCAGATGAACACAAAATAATAATAATAATAAAAATAATTTAAAAAAAACGGTGTAAAAAAAGCCATTATTTTGTCACCTTAGATCACAAAAAGTGTAATACCAAGCGATCAAAAAGTCATATCCACTCCAAAATGGTACCAATCAGTCATCTCATACCAAAAAAAATTAGCCCCTACATAAAACAGTCATCCAAAAAAATATGGCTTTCAGAATATGGAGACACAAATTTTTATTTTTTTTCAAAAAAACTGAAACAAACAACCAAAAAAGTAGTCATATTTGGTACTGTCGCATCCGTAACAATCTACTCCATAAAAATAGCACATGATCTAACCTTTCAGGTGAACACTGTAAAAAACAAAAAATAAAAACGGTACCAAAATAGCTATTTTTTGTTACCTTACCTCACAAAAAGTGTAATACAGAGCAACCAAAAATCATATGTACCCTAAAATAGTACCAACAAAACTGCCACCTTTTCCCGTATCTTCCAAAATGGGGTCACTTTTTTGGAGTTTCTACTCTAGGGGTCTTCAAATCTGATATGGCAACTTAAAATTATCTCAGTGAAATCTACCCTCCAAAAACCACATGGCGCTCCTTTCCTTCTGCACCCTGCCGTGTGCCCGTACAGCAGTTTACGATCACATATGGGGTGTTTCTGTAAACTACAGAATCTGGGTAATAAATATTGAGGGTTTTTTTGGCTGTTAACCCTTGCTTTGTTAGCGGGAAAAAATGGATTAAAATGGAAAATCTGCCAAAAAAGTGAAATTCTAAATTTCTAAGCCTTCTAACGTCCTAAAAAAAGAAAATGTAATTTTCTAAATTAGCCAAACATGAAATAGACCTATGGGAAATATAAAGTAATAACTATTTTAGGAGGTATCCCTATCCGTTTTAAAAGCAGAGAAATTGAAATTTTGAAAATTGCGAATTTTTCAGTTTTTGGTAAATTTGGTATTTTTTTATAAATAAAATGAAATATTTTGACTCAAATTTACCACTGTCATGAAGTATAATATGTGACGAGAAAACAATCTCAGAACGGCTTGGATAAGTAAAAGTGTTATCACCACATTAAGTGACACTGGTCAGATTGGCAAAAAATGGCCTGGTCCTTAAGTTGAAAAATGGTAGGGTCCTGAAGGGGTTAAAATGTGGTACCAAAGAAAAGCAATGCATCTCCAGTAGTCTCAGTCTTTAAAATCATAGAATGAATGGACAGAATGAATATGTACATTTAGGACATAAAATGTCAAGATTTAGTATAAAAATTACAATTAGAACTGTATGGAGTATGTTTAGTTGAGTTAGGTTAGGATTGCCATTCAGATATTGCAGAACTGCCACGGCAATTTACAGTACAATACATGTGGACTCGGCTTCAGTGCAGAAATGGGGGAATATTGAGGATTTTCAGACCTGCAACATGCTCATTTTGCTGCAGAATTGTCAAGGATATTTAGCATAGATTCCATCCTTTGCACTGCATAAGGCAGACATCTGAAGCAAATTTTGTGAAATGTGTGGTCAAATAATATATACCACATATGGATTTACCACATAATAATCCCAATCTAAGTAAATAAAAAGTATAAAATGTCTCAAGGTATTACCTTATTATCTTCCCAGTAAAGAGCTAAACATTCATCCCCTGGTCTCCAGCTAAAGGCCGTGTAGACATTCTCCTGAATTCGCTCTGGTTTTATCGGACCAGATCTCTTTTTAGAGTTATTAGTATATAACATTTTATTTCTATCTTCTTGTGTTGAATTCAGAATTGATCCTATTGGCTTTATAGGGCCAATTCTTCGTTCTTTTTGTTCAAGTTCTCCATTTGATAAATCATTATTAGCACCATCTTTTACTAATGTTGCATGATAGTTAGATGACTCCATGTTGGCACTAAAAGTTTTCTCGTTTGGTAAACTAGTGAATGCTTCACTGTTACTTGTCCGTGGTCTCCTGTCAATATAGAATTCTGAATTGTGTCTTTGGTCTTCTCTTCTACCACGTTTTTGCTGAGCAGCCTCTGTATTATTATTCTGAATGCCGGTGTCCTCTCTTGTTTCAAGGAGGCTGGGACCTTTTATGTTCCTACATTGCATAGCATTATCTCTTTTTTTAAATGTACCATCAGTTTGGTAACTAGAGGAAGAATGTGAAAAATCCTTTAATCTGTCATTCCTTTGATATCCTCTTTCACACTTACTCCTGTCTTCCATCCATGGCTCTGAACTATGTTTTTCTGGACCTCGACTTCTTGGATTCCCGTTACCTTCAAATGGTCTAGATGCATGTACTTCCCTTTGGAAACGAGGGGGTTTTTCATTCCTTGGACCTCTAGTATCATTTCGTGAAAACGGACGAGATTGGTTGTAATCCTTCACTCCATTCTGCTCCACATTTTGAACTCTGTATTGTCCTTGGCTTTGAGGTTGAGTTTGTGGCTTGCTGTCTGCAAGAAGTAAACATTTAGATTAAACTGAAAGTTTGCGACTATGAATATATTTTTCTTTTAAAGGGGTTGTCCTACTTATAAGAAAACTTTCCATTGCCCTAAGTGTGATAAAACAATAAAATAACATACATGGACTGCTAAAAGGGGTTGTCCGTTTTTCCCTCTCAACAAACAGCTGATCAGGATAGGTCAGCAGTATCGGATCAGCGGGGAACCAACTGCCAGCATTTCCACCGATCCAATACTGATGACCGATCCCGAGGCTAGGTCATCAATATAAAAAAGTGGGCAACCTCTATAATCCCCTACCGATCCTTGTGCTTCAGCTCTGGTTCTCACTCTCAGTTTCTGTTCACAAGCTATAGTGGTGACATTGCAGTATACAATATATGACTGCAGCAGCCAATCACTGGCCTAAACAGTATATAGCATTCGACTGCTAAGATCTGTTACTTCCTTCACCTACAGGACACTGTATAGGTCCAAAATTAACATCCATCCTTTAAATTTAGGAAGTGGACACTCATGGATGATTTTTTGGATTGAAAGATATTGCTTGAGAGCTACATGGCACTGTTACTTAGTTAGAGATGGCATGACACTGGGTTTAGGCTGAAAAATAGTAGCTCTAGGCTCGTTGTTCTCCTTCGGAGACTATTAGTATACACACAGACCTTGATCTTGGCTAGAGATGAGCAAAGTTATGGAAAATTCTATTCAGCTGCTTTGCCGACTTTCACAAAGAAATTTGATTCATGACGAATTACTTTGTTACAAAGACCATTTCTTTTTATGTAGCGGACGCAATGACGGAAAATGGCGATGGCGCCGCCCCCCATCATTGAACTCCTAAGATGCTGCGTTGATCGCTGAACACGGCATCAGAGATTAACATTGAGGGCTTTGAGAGGTTTATCTGGTAAAAAATAAAAATAAATACTTTATCCATTTGATCGCGTAGAGGCCATCACGGCCATTTTGATTGAAGACACTACGCAAAATCTTGCATGAGATTTCATGCAGTGTTTTCAATAAGGATGGCTGCGGTGGCCTCTTTGAGCGCAAATGGATGAAATACGTATATTTTTCTTACTTACCACCATTTCAGGGAAAATTGATTCATTGCCACAAAGCGCGAGGAAATTCGGCTTCACAGTGAATCAAATTTTTCCTGAAATTCAGTTGATGCCCACTTCGGATACGTCGCTCTAAACTAATCTTGACCTGCAAGATTAGTCTTGACTACAAACGTTAAATACCCGATAATCAATTCTAGGTGATTGGGTTGCTAATATACATACTTCTCATTTTGGAGACATATATACTATAATATCAGGTCCACAAGGAGACTTTAGTCTGAATATGATGCAATAACGGTTATAAGGCCATGTGCTTATGAGAATATTGATCCATACAGTACAATTTATTTGTAGAAAGAGTCTATTATATTTCAACATACAGTTCATGAAGATG
Organism: Bufotes viridis; assembly: GCA_033119425.1. Lineage (NCBI taxonomy): Eukaryota > Metazoa > Chordata > Amphibia > Anura > Bufonidae > Bufotes > Bufotes viridis. The sequence continues at coordinate 388,353,888 of CM065591.1, forward strand.
AAGACAAGGTTCGAAATGGACTAAAATCAGACAAGGCTTTTATCTTTTGTTGGCACCAATAACACTTGATGCTAGAAAACAGGCAAACCCAAATTAAAATCCATGGCAAGTTTCACAGCTGGACACAGTGAATCTAAATTTTTTGTTCAAAACTGCCAATACCAGTCACACCTTTTACATGTTCCTACTAATTTCAGCAGATTGCTAGCAGTCTATTTCTTTTGCTGCCTGCCAAATGAACGGTCTAAATTATTGATTCAAAGATTTACGTAAACCTTTCGAAAATGCAGGTCATCATTCAAAAAAAGAATGTGACATATCCACTACCTAACAAGTGCATTATGGACAAGTTTCCATGCAGTGTAAAGCCATTTTCAAATTATTTTATCTTTCACATTTTAACAGGTGCAATATTCCACCCCCCCCTCCAAATTCTTAACCTCCTAAAGAGTTGCAGCCCTTTACTGCATTCACTATTAGGTCATATAGATGTCATTGGGGGTGATGTGTCCTGTCCTGTTTATTCTTTTGTCACCACGACATTGATGAAGCCAGAAAAAATCCAGCAATGGTATAATTCATCAAGTCATATTTAGGCTGGTTACTATATGATTAATGTCCAGACAAATAGAATCAGAGCATCATAAAAGCCATTCCTGGTGAACATGCTTTCTGGACTTGACACACTTCAGCAGAACAAAAAAGCATAACGTCGAATGCTGGTATAAAAAGTCATTACAGGCCATTACTAGCTTTCAAGTGAATCGATGGTACAGACTGTTCATCTGTTCTCACTTCCACAGAAACATATCACGTAAAATGTCTATATCTGAACCATTTTTTCTAAAAGGCCTATTAACGCCAGGAATAAGCCACTATTTGTCATTGTCATATGTGTAATGTTGTACGCTGTCACATTGTCTCTAGTACTTTGCAATTTACTGTTTGCTTGTGGTATTTCGGAAAAGTTTTAATGGCTTGCTTCTAAGTCACAGTAATAAAAGTCAACTGAAGAAGTGCTACGCTAACAAAAATAAAAATACTGCTATAGTATACAGATAATCTACATTATCCTAAACTATACACAGATACACCTGAAATATAGTCTAGCAGGAAAGCTGCGTCCTGCTGTGTGATTGTATCACCCGCAATATAATGTAAAGGGCATGTAACAACTCATTATATCAAGGATTTTTATACCTATTTGGCAAAGTTTTATACATAAGTCAATAACCAACCCATTACTTACTTTTGACTATCAAACGAGGTGTAGTTCACTAGACAATGTATTTGGTGCTCTCTTAGGTTGGTCAAACAAATACATACATTGCTCTTCAACGGGTACTTTCATACAAGCCAGTAAGAAAGCACAAAGTACTGATCATTCTCACCTTATCTGGCTGTCCTGTGCTTTAGTCACAACTCTAAATGGTCCCATACACATTATTATATTGCTGGATGAAACCACTGTTTTTGGTGGGGCTGGTCAACAAGCTAAGGAGTATGGGGAGCTCCTGAGCATGTTGAATCCATCAACGGCTTTCTCCTCTGTTTCCTTTGAAAACACATACAGTCTCAGCCAAGCATGTATGGGGCAGTCACGAGAGATAGCCGTCAGCCAAAAGAGTGTATGGTCAACAGACAATGAAGATGTTAGGGCACCTTAAAAGAGGTGTCCACAGGATAGGTCATCAATCACGGATTTCACGTCCAAGTACTAAGCGGGTCATTTATTATACTGAAATATGCCTAAATTAGGGGCATTTCACGCCAGGTCTAAAATTGTAAGTGTGGCGTGGAAGAAAACGGGCCAGTTTGGAAGTTGTCTTAGGCCTCTTGCACACGGGCGTCATGTTTGACACCCGGATAAGAGGCGGGTGCGTTGCGGGAATCGCCACGATTTTTCCGCGCGTGTGCTAACGTTTGTAGTGCGTTTAGCACGCGCGTGAAAAAATCCGCATGCTTGGTACCCAGACCCGAAGTCAGACTTCATCACTGAAGTCCGGTTTCGGGATGAGTATTCTGTATATGTAATTATTTTCCTTTATAACATAGTTATAAGGGAAAATAATCGCATTCTAATTACAGAATGCAATGTTCCCCGGGCTATGAGGGTTAAAAATAATAAGAGTTAACACCTTCTCCCATTGTGCGCAGAGCTCAGAACGTCTTCTCTCTTGATGGTTGGGATGCTTCAGGACCTGTGGTGACGTCACAGGGTCCAATCATAAAAGCATTTGAGTGACCATGTGACACATGTGATCCTGTGACATCACGGCAGGTCCTTCATCCAACATCTGTTGGATGAAGGACCTGCCGTGATGTCACAGGATCACATGGGTCACATGGTCCACTCAAATGCTTTTATGATTGGACAATGTGACCCTGTGACGTCACCACAGGTCCTGAAGCATCCCAACCATCAAGAGAGAAGACGTTCCGGGGCTCTGCGCATACAATGGGAGAAGGTAAGTTAACTCTTTATTATTTTTAACCCTCTATAGCCCGGGGAACATTGCATTCTGTAATTAGAATGTGATTATTTTCCCTTATAACTATGTTATAAAGGAAAATAATAATGATCGGGTCCCCATCCCGATCGTATCCTAGCAACCATGCGGGAAAATCGCAACGCATCCGCACATGATTGCGGATGATTGCGATTTTCCCGCATCCCCATTCACTTCTATGGGGCCTGCGTTGCGTGAAAATCGCAGAATATAGAGCATGCTGCGATTTTCACGCAACGCAAAAGTGATGCGTGAAAATCACCGCTCATGTGCACAGCACCATAGAAGTGAATGGGTCCGGATTCAGTGCGGGTGCAATGCGTTCACTTCACGCATTGCACCCGCGCGGAAAACTCGCCCGTGTGAAAGGGACCTTACATTTACAACTGGCGCTGGATGTGCCAATCGTTATCGTGAAGCCTGCGACTTCATAACTTTGGCGGATCCTCTGTCAGCTATGAGGCTTTCTTAAGAACAGCGTCTAAAATGCCGGTCTTCATAAATGTGCCTCCAAGTGTGCAAAATGGGCACACAAGCCAAATGAGGCACGGGAAAAAATATCTAATAACTTCATAGGTGCTCTTCTGCAGTAGCAAGATAAATAATCCAGCAGATGGTTTAACCCGCGGTCATAGAAGGGGTTTGCTGTGGGTGAGGTAGCCCATCGAGTCCCCGCGCTGCTGTGGCGAGACCCGATGGGTGTGAAGGAAGTCAGATGCCGTGCAGAGGCTGCCCAATGCCTTGCACGGCATCAGGACCTGCCTTCTACGGGTGCCCAGGAGATCCAGCCTCAGGCTATGTAATAGTTTCTACAATGTGGTAATTTTTTGGGGGTTTCCACTGTGTAAACCCCACAAAGTGACTTCAGACCTGAACTGGTCCTTAAAAAGTGGGTTATGGAAATTTTCTTAAAAATTTTAAGAATTGCTTCTAAAATTCAAAGCCTTCTAACGTCCTAAAAAATAAAATGACATTTACAAAATGATGCCAACATAAAGCAGACATATGGGGAATGTTAAGTAGTAAATATTTTTTGAGCTATCACTTTCTGTTTTAAAAGCAGAGAAATGAAAGTTTAAAAAATTGTGAAGTTTTTGGTAAATTTGGGATTTTTTCATAAATAAAGGTGAAATATATTGACTAAAACTTATGCCTATCATGAAATATAATGTGTCACAAGAAAACAATCTCAGAATGGCTTGGATAAATAAAAGTGCTCCAAAGTTATTACCACATAAAGTGACACATGTCGGAATTTGCAAAAAATGGCCTGGGCAGGAAGGTGAAAACTGGCCCGGTGTTAAGAGCAAATATAAGCCTCATGCGGCTGTTGAAATGGAAACAAGGTAATGTTCAACACTGAACAATATATAGACACTAATACCCACTGTGCATTCTGTAGGAGGGTGCTTATGAGGTAACTTGATTTTCTGCCTCATTTACCTTGTGCCCAGTTGGGAACATAGTAGATTATAGTACAAATATGGACAAGACTTCATACTACAAATATGAACATAAAACACGTGTACCTGTGTTAGTGCAGAGTGACCAAAGTAAGTTTTAATAAAAAATTAGACCTTTCTATATTGTCTGAGGGCTTAGTCTAGTACATCCAGCAAATCGAAAAATGTTTTAGCATTGTACTGTGTTGGCCTATGAGGAGGATGCTCGTTTTTCTGTTGCACTAAAACTCACTTGCTAGTACAGTATGAGGATGAGAACAACAGTGGTCTGGGATAACACATGGTTGTGAACTGTGTCCACTGTAGGTCCATCAGAAGGAAAGTAACAAGGAAACGGCATAGGCATGAACACATAGGGGAATTTATTATTCTCTCTGTGCCAGAATTCTGACAGAAAAAAGTTGTCATATTTTAGCACACCCCAAGCAAATGGAGCAGCACTCAAATGACCAGATTCAAACAGTCAGTAGTCCAACCACAACAGAATGGACTAAAGCAGCACTCCAACAATTTACAGACAAATATAGAATTATTAGTCCACAGTTTACTGTCAACTATAAGTTAATACATCCTATACTTGGCTGGGAGCTATTAAAGTGCTGCTTTATTCCTTTCTATTGTGGTAAAACTGGAGGAGCTGCCCACTGCAACCAGTCAGGTTGTAGCTTCACTTTAACCACCTAACTTTTCTCAGCTCCGGCAGTGGGAAAAGTACTCAACTGTTCTGCCTAAGCTGAGCTCGGGCAGAAGTGGAGGGGGAAGGGCTGCTTTAGCTGCTGATATCTCCTGAACGGTAGCAGCTAGAAGCTTTGAACGTATCTTGTTTGAAAGCTGGCATTCCAGTCAGCATTAGTCTACGCAATACTGGAGATATCAGTTAGAAACCTGCTTTTACTTTCAATTTCAGGTCTATTCACTGCATCCAGATTTCTAACAGTGATATCTTCCCATGTACTGCAGATATTGCTGTCATTCCGGCATTGTTTGAAAGCCCATATCTCTAGCTTGTATCAAACCAGAGATATAAGTAACTAAAGCAGCCGCCCCCCCCCCCCCAGTCTTGCAGAGCTGACAGGCTGCAGGCGGAAAGGAAAAATAGTAACAATATATAAAAATGTGGTGCCATCATCAATGTAGTAACGCACATAAAAATAGCTTTTTTTTAATCTTTCCCCCTAAAAATAAAATAATACAATTTACTTAATACACTGTATATACCCCAAAATGGTTCTTAAAAAAACTACAACATAGGGTCCATTCACACATCCGTAAGTGTTTTGCGGATCTGCAAAACACAATGTGCAATCCGCAATTTGCGGAACGCACATAGCCAGCACTATAATAGAAAATGCCTTTTCTTGTCCGCAATTCAAGAATAGGACATGTTCTATTTTTTTCAGGAACGGAATTGCGGATCCTGAAATAACGGAAACCGAAAAACGGATGCGGATCCTGAAAATGCAGATCTGGATCCATTTCAGCCCCATTGAAAGTGAATGGGTCCTGAAATTGCGGAATGGATGCGGACCCAAATTACGGACATGTGAATGGACCCTAATTCTGTTAAATAAAAGAAAAAATACAAAACTTATGACTGTCAGAACACAAAGGGGGAAAATATAATGTCGTTAAAATTAATTAGGTCACTAAGGGGTTAAAAATGCAATAGTGTCCAACAAGATTTACTGCAGACATTTTTGGGAGGGTTTTTCCAGTTTTAACATCACCGTTAGGAGGTTGAAGGGGTTATTCTGGCATTTATATTGATCTATCCTCTAAATCCGACAACCAAAACCCTCACCGTTCAGCTGTTAGAACAGGCTGCAGCTCTGTGAACACCTCTGCCTCTTCCTAGGCCATGTGCTGTCACCGTACATCAATCATATGGCCTAGTTACAGCTCAGGGCCATTTAAGTCAATGGGGGTGAGATGCATTACCAAGAACAGCTGCTGAACAATGTACGGCGCAGTGCTTGGAAAGCTGCTGGGAGCCTTGTGTGCTCACCAGAGCTCCCTGAAACCGGTGATTGGCGAGTGTGCCGGGACTCGGACCCTGGCCAATGTGATAATGATGACCTATCCTCAGTATAGACTATTATTATCAATTCCTGGATAACCCTTTTAAAGAAGGGTCTCTAATGACTTAATGGCAAGTGTAAATAAATGGGAACTACTCAGCTCCGTTCCCATCATTTAAGTGCTGAATCCGTCATTTCCATTATTTTCCTATAACGGAGCAGAACAATGGAATTAATAGTGAAGATGTGCATGTGCCCTAAGGTCTTAGAGTCCTCCTTTGATTTACAGGTGAGTGATACCTTCTTTGATCTGCACAAAAGAGAGGAATGTAGGAAATACCATAGCTGCTAAATGTCCCGTTTATCAGAAGATTATGCTGCAAAATGAACTCAAAAGAGGTGGATTAATGCAAACTTTCCCCAAAGTGAGAGTTTCTGGGAAGGTTTGTAGACAGAACAGGATGGGCTTTATGGAAGTAATTTATGATGAGGAAAATTTTTGAAGACAGTTTTGATGGAGTTTGCATTGAATTTACACAAAATGTATCAAATGTTACACATTGAGAAATCTGATGCATCTTAAGAAATAAACTTTTTGTCTTGCAATGTTACTTTTAACACCTCCCACCAGAGTAACACCTCATCATTTTTGCAGCTTTTTATAAAGTTGAAATTGATAAATTTGGTATTACAACTAACATAGCGAAGTACGGCCCACTTTCAAAAAGTAATCAAAAAAGTATACATTTGTACGCAAACATGGCATGTGCCAAAATTTTTTACTTCTTTAAGGCAGAAAATTGGCACAAATTATATGATAAATTCCCCCCAATATGTCTAACAAATGGGGATTCAATGTGATTCCTGCTTGTTGGTTGCAGTGCCCTGTACAGGACAGTGTTAATTTTATACTACACTTCATCTTTCTTTAAAAGAGTTGTGCAAAAATGGGAGAATTTTTGGCAGACCCCCTACTTGGCCAGACCTGTGAAGGGAAGCTTACTTAATTGCTTCCCGATGCTGGCTTCCCACTCCTTCTCCTGACCAAAGACATCCGTCAGCCAATCACTGCCCGTGGTGGCGACCGGATCCCCTTGTGTCATGTGACTATTTCTTATAAAGTAAGGGGAACTGGTCACTACCGCAGACAGTAATTGGTTGGAGGCGGCAAACTGGATGTTCTTCCAGCAAAGGAGCGCAGCAGGGCATTGCAAACCGGAAGGAGCAGGGGTGTGGAAATTTAAAAAAAAACTACTTGTCGAAGGACTAAAGTGGGGGCTCAATCTACTTGTCCCTCATGACCATCTACTTGTCCTGAACTTGTACTAACGGTATACTGTATGGGGCGCGGGCCACAAGGAGACATTATGCTGTATAGGGGCAGGGCCACAAGGAGACGTTATCCTGTATGGGACGGGGGCCACAAGGAGACGTCATACTGTATGGGGTAGGGGCCACAAGGAGACGTTATGCTGTATGGGGGCAGGGCCACAAGGAGATGTAATGCTGTATGGGGGTGGGGGCCACAGGGAGATGTTATACTGTATGGGGGTGGGGGCCACAGGGGGACGTTATACTGTATGGGGGTGGGGGCCACAGGGTGACGTTATACTGTATGGGGGCGGGGGCCACAGGGTGACGTTATACTGTATGGGGGCGGGGGCCACAGGGTGACGTTATACTGTATGGGGGCGGGGGCCACAGGGTGACGTTATGCTGTATGGGGGCGGGGGCCACAGGGTGACGTTATACTGTGCGGGGGCCACAGGGAGACATTATAGTTTATTAAGTGCCACGTTAAGTGCAGATTGCAGGCAGGGCCAGAGCCTCAGAAGACAGACAGCACAACCTTTATTTCTGACACCCGGGCTTTTAGGCTCCCTGCAGACGAGCGTTCCTCCCAGAGTCTGTCAACGGAGCTCCCGGCCTGACCTGCAAGCGCTGACTGGGGTTACATAGCATTATACTGATTTATGATGCTATGTAACCCTTACAGCTCTGGAATGTATTGGATAACACTGACATAATGCTGTCAGTGCTATCCAACACATTCCAGAGCTGTAAGGGTTACATAGCATCATAAATCAGTATAATGCTATGTAACCCCAGTCAGCGCTTGCAGGTCAGGCCGGGAGCTGCGATGTGGACAGGCTCCGGGAGGAACGCTCGTCTGCAGGGGGCCGTCTACTGTGCGCTCCGTGCTGGCAGGTGGGCGGAGACTTCACAGGAGCCGGGAGGAGCCGGGGGCCGCCTGCAGGAAGTGATATGTACTCATATGCACGATGCAGGGGCAGGCTGACATAGATGTAGGAGCGGTCAGCTCGCGGCTAGCATATGACCGCTCCTATTACTGCCCAACCGACATGTCTCTGCTACTTGCCCGCACAGGGCTAAACAACTGTTCAAAGTACTTGCCCGGCGCCCGGAACTGCATGTCCCGGGCGTCGGGCGATAGGAATTCCACACCCCTGAGGAGTACGAGCAGGAAGCAAGCAGTGGGAAGTAAACTTTCCTCTACAGGTCTGGCCAAGTGTGGGGTAGGGGTTTTACAAAAAAAAAAAAAACATTGCCTTGCACAAACCCTTTAAGCCTTTTGATGTGGAAATTCCTTTTTATGAACTGGAACATAACAATTAAATAAATAAATATATATATATATATATATATATGAGAAAGAGAGAGAGAGAAAGAGAGAGAGATTGTGTGGGGGGGGGGGGGGGGGCTGGATTGTCAATTTAGCACTGAGGCAGCAATATTACATTATTTTTGGGATTTTAAGTATACTTTGGCTAGTATCCCTATACCTCAGCTGCTTATCCAGATTAGGGATGTGCAGCCCTTATTATCTATGTTTTCTAATTAAAACCAGTAACAATCAGCACAGCCACATTTACTGTAGGAAAAAGCTGTTGCTTTTAGGTTACAGGTGGCTTAATGTATTGTGCAATGGTGCTTAAACTAAACACTTTCCCGCAGTATATAGTAAAGCCCATACATTTGTCTACATTAAGTGACACATGAAAGCTTCCAGCAAGTAAACCGAAAGATATATTCCAGGTACTGTACATATAACACTCCAAGTGAATAGTAATATATTCATCAGTCATGACATTTCCCTTGCCTTGCAGCTCACAGTTTATGTGGTTATAAAGCTGTAGAGGAGGTTTGCATTTCATTAACGACCCATAACAATCTATCAGCCAGAATATTTTTCACACAGGCATGACTGTCAATAATAGTTTTGGGAAAAAACTCCTACAAATTGACTGGCAAACTAATCTCACAAAGAGCACAGCCAGACAGTGCTTAACACTTAGATGCTATAATTTGAACGTCCACAGCAGTAATTATATTCTGTAGACAATGTGTATATTGAGGCACTAATAATGTACTTGGAAAAAAACTATTTACCAACTCACTCGCCTTAGTACACAGCGTGGCTTTACTCCCACAACGATTAGGAAAATGACTCTTTCTTAAGAAATAAAACTAAATTATGGCTGAAGTTCCCTTTAGATTTCATAAAGTGAGATTAAGAACATCCTAAAGAATCTCTGAAATCTTCAGCTATAAATCCAAAACACATAGATCAGTGTAAAACGGTTTTTATATGAGTGTTAAAGCGCCAGGCAGATCCAAAGCTTTATTTCTCTTGTTGCTATCCCACAAGCCTATGTATGGCCATGATCATGCACAACTTTAGAGATAGGATCTCCTCTTGTAATTGCTTTCACTAATCAAGTACAGTAATTCTCTATGATTACGCTTAAACCTGTTTGGGCACTCTAGCAACATGGTTAAATGTCTTTGGCTAACATAACCTCTATAAGTCATGAAGAGCATGATTTTTACAGTTTGTAAGGAAATAAATATAGGGGGTCATTTACGATAAAAAATACGCCTATATTAGGCGTATTTGTGACGCAGATTGCAACACAAAGGATATTTGCACCGCAATCTAGGTCTTTTTTCCCGCTCACGCCAGGTCTAAAAAGGCCCGTCTCAGTCATCATTCTCTACGCCTGTTTTACCCACTAACTCGCCTTACTGCTTGCAGATTGCAACACAAAGGATATTTGCACCGCAATCTAAATGTAAATGGTCTAAATGTAAGACAGCAAGAAAGCTTGCTTACATTTAGATCGTGCCTCTACAAAACTTACGGAGGGCTCCACCACATGCGCAGGGGCTTATTAAGACCGGTGTCTAAAACAACAGTCTTAATAAATGACCCCGGTAGTCTGTTTCCTTTAATTCTGTTTTGTAACATTTATAAGGAACTTAGACACAGCAAATAGGGAACTACTCAAATATTGAAACATTATGAAATAAAGAAAATGAAGTATTTTGAGTTTGACAGACAACCGGTGTAGGCCCTAAGTTTGGGACTTGTCAGTGACAATGTCAGGGGTGGGAAGCACTACAATAATAGCATTTTTGAAACCAAAAAATGATGTTTTAGTGTCTCCATAGCCATAGCTTTTTTATTTTTTGACTGATTGTCTTAGGTAGGGTCTCATTTTTTGCGGGATGAGGTGATGTTTTATTGGTACCATTTTGTGAGACATACACATTTTTGCACACTTGGTGTTGCACTTTTTGTGATGTAAGGTGACAAAAATTGATTTTTTACCCAGTGTTTATTTTTTTTTTATGGTGTTTATCGGATGGGGTGGATCATGTGATATATTTATAGAGCCGGCCGTTATGTCTATTTTATTTATTTATTTTCTATTTTTTAACATTTTTTTAAATTACTTAATTAGGGAATTTAATTCATTTTTTTACATGTGAAACCTTTTCTTATTTTTTTTTTTTATAAAACACTTAATTTTTTTATTTTTATTTTACACTTTGCATCCACCCTAAGGTCATACAAGACCTCTGGGGGACATTTAACGTTACTTTTTTTTTTCTTTACTATTGATTTCTCCTGTAGCCCCAGTTACAGGGGAAATACACCCCCCATTGAGGCTGTACAGCAGAATACTATGCTGTACAGCCTCAGTGCAGGGCTGATCGAGGTGTGTGGAAGACCCGACAGCTCCTGCACTCTCCCAGCCCCGGCGGTCACATGACCATTGGGCCAGGACAGGAAGCGCTATGCATTGAGCGCTGTCTATACAGCGATCCAGAAGGCGAGACATCTGGGAACTGTCCCTGTCTTCTCCCTGAGCAGCCCTGTCCATTTAGAGATAAACAACCACCCATAGGACGTTTATATCCTATGGGCGGTCGGGAAGTGGTTAAAAACAGGCTACAGTCTCATCTGAAATAACTCTGAAGAGATGTACAAGTCCAAACCAGAGTCGTTAAACTAATTAAAATATAAGTTGTCACAATAAAAAAATCCAGCTAACAATAAATACAATCAATTCATTATACACAGGAGCTATACATCCTTTAAAAATACTTTGGAAACATGGGAAGAGAAGGAGCAGTCACAATTACCTATACAATGAAATGTACTGGCTTTATGACGGTATAACTGTACTTCTTATGGCTTCTCAACAGCTTATTAAATGCAGTGCAATGTATTTGCCCGAGATAACAAATAAAACTGTGTGTTCAAGTGTAGTGAGAGGCCACAATCTCGTTTTTATGTTAAAAAATACATTGCCAAATAGCAAATAAAATCTTGAGGGAGAATTGTCTCTTAACTTGGCAAACTCAAAAATTAACAGAAAAGTGACTTCAGTCATTATATATTGCATTGGACATGTCCTACAACATTCATATTAGAATAGTGGTTGTCTCCTTCACTCTGGCTGTGCCGTACTGATCAACAGTTTCAAGGGGCTACGGTACTCAGACAACTGCTGCTTCTGTGTATACCAAGAAAAACATTGTCCACTGCATAGCACCTGTGCTTGGTTTTCCACCTCAGACACTTTCACTTGAATCGGTCTGAGTTGCAGGAAGGCCATGTGACCAATAGACATGAGGTTACAGGCCTATAAAAAGCCACAGTGTTCATCTGAGCACATCACCTCCTAGCAGCTTATCAACATACAGCCAGGAGTCAGACTCCCACTTATCAGATATTATCTATCCTTAGGAGAGGTCATCAATAGTTCAGTCTCAGACAACCCCTTTAATTTTTGATATGTCACTGAGACGCTAGAAGATACATTGGTAGGGTGTGTAAATTAGTACCCTTGCACCTGGATAGAAGGGTTGTGGTACTCTACAAAATACAACTCTCTGTTTAAGTGAGAGGTTCTCCCTCAGGTAGCACCCCTAATACTTCTCTTTACATCTGCATCCTTTCAGGAAGATACACAAGCCCTCTAAAAAGAAGTGTAAAAGAATATAAAAGTTTAAAAATCAGAGAGTTTAGTGTAAGCAGATGAAGAGAGGACTATGGTCTCTTATGATCGGGCAGACTGTTTCATGAGAGCTCTGCCAAATATTTAAAGAAATAGTCATGGTTGTCTGGTGCGGTTAGACCCCTTGATTGTAGACTATAAGAAAATTTCTTTTTAGCAAGATTTAAAAATGCATTACAAGACATGACGAGAATTAGTGATAACTGCTTCTAACTGTAAAGCATAGATATTAAATATAAACATGTTAAATTAAGATTAAATTACAATTTTATTTTTACACCAGCTTTTACATAAAATTATCAAATATATGTGCACCACTCTCACCTTCGAGTGAAAAAGTACCCATTTTGGACTCCAGAAAGTCAAACAGCGTACTAGGTGCAGAAGGTCTAGCATTAGTTACTTCATCGTCAGCTTCTGCTCGTGTTCTTCCTCGACCTTTTCCTCTACCTGTCCATAGTACATTTTACATATTAAACACAAAATGATTACATTCAGTTGTATTTTGCATTTAATTCACATTTAAAAGAAGAATATCTAGGGAAGTTGAAGCTGGCCCACAATAAAAAATTTCTCTGTCTCGGCTTGTACTTTGCCTATAACGCAGTTACTCAGGGATTCAGATTTTTCAGTCTAGATGACAGTAGTGGTTAGGATGTGAATGGAGATGTGTCAAGTAAATCTCTGAAAAGGCCACAAAAATAAAGTACAAAAAGTAACAATTTTAACCACTGAAAGATGCTATACATTTTGGGCCAGTAGAAGGCAGTTTTTTTTCTATTTTGTTTTAGCCATGAAACCTTTGTTATGCATGACAAGTTGTATTTTTAACAGGGGTTTTCCAAGACTTTTATACTGATAACCTACCCTCTGGATAGGTAATCAGTATCTGATTGGTGGGGGTCTGACACCTGGGACCCCCAATGATAATCTGTCTGAGAAGACACCAGTGTTCGCAGTAGCGCCAGTAAGCCTCATCGCAGCTTAGCTTAGGCCATGTGATATTACGTCCATCGGTCACATGGCCTAGGCGCAGCTCAGCCTCATTAAAGTGAATGAGGCTAAGCTCTGATACCAAGCACAGGCGCTATACAATGTACGGCATTGTGCTTGATGAGCTGAGAGAAGGACACAGTGCAACCACCGGTGCCTTCCCAAAAAGCTGATCGGCAGGAGTCCCAGATGTCAGACCCCCACGATCAGATCCAGAGGATAGGTCATCAGTATAAAAGTCTTGGAAAATCACTTTAATGGCATCATTTTGAGGCCTTGTACAGTTGGACTGCATTGTGAACCTCTTAAAAACAAATACAAAATTACAGAATAGGAATTTTTGCACAATAATAGCATTTTGCATTTGTGTCGACAAATTCAAAGAGTCACAACTTTTTAATAAATGTTTGTAGTTGTAGCTTTTCATTATTAATTCTGCCACCATACAAACATTTTAATATTTTTTTTTTTTAAACACTGTCTAGACACAGGCTGTCTAGACCTGCACCAAATGTATTGCAGTGGGTCATGCTGGATGATAAATTTACTATTAACCAGGGCAGGCCTGGGGGCTTAATGGCAAGACAATGCAAATCTGAAATCCTATTGCGGGGGCAATATTATGGTGACAGAGGGTTCCCCAAGGCTATATCTCATCACAAAGATGCTGCAGCCCTTACTGAATGTGCAACTAAGGGGGTTAAACCGCCAGGGCCTGATTTATATCTGGTTTCGGCTGAGGTGGTGGGATGTCAGCCGTGCACTGTGCCCATAAAATCTTTATAATTGTACAGTAAAACACTAAGATAAAATACTGTCTATTCTCCTAAGCAGAATAAATTTATATGCAAATGAAAGTAATACTACAATTATTTATTGGTTTACTGGTAAGTAGTTGAGTTATAACTCACTCATTAAAGCCTTAAGTTAAAGAAACAGCAATAACAAAACTCTATAGGTGCAACGGGTTTAGAAATTATGACTAAGAGACTTGTGCAATACAAGCAGTGTAAAGAAATGGGTATATGGTTCATAACTAGAATTAAGCCTTTTATCATTATATTAAAATCATCCCAGAAAATAATTATAATCCGAAGAATCTACAACATCTAGACATCAGCCATTAATTATTATCAGTGATATATATATATATACCTCGAGGGGGTGGCCCTTGAACAGGCTTTGGTTTGCTGCCAGCTAGAAGGAAATTTAAAGCTGCCTCCAAATTGTTGCTGAAGTCCATGAGTGCCTGTCTGGCTGCTTCTTTACTGAAGCCCATCTCTGTGATGTGTCTCAGAGCCTTCTCATCAACCTTTATCAAAAGGAAGAGACATATTGATGTCAGGAACAAGAGATATCATTTTCTACTCCTGTGCAATATTTTCTTCAATGCTGTAATCGCATTCAACTTGGCGATTTCCCAAAGCATTTACATGAATCAATCCAAGGAATCAAAACACAAAATCTCCCAAACAAGATAATGTATTTAATGGGATGGTGCACTGATAAAACATGAAGGCTTTCTCAAGAAACAGGAAATCGAGCATTCAAGCAACGTACATGACGATTCTGTACAGAAATGCAGACTTTTTATTGAAAACATGAAATGGCATCAAAATAATCAGCACATGGCCTAAAAAAAAAGACAGAAAGATTTACTGTCGCTCTACAAATTTGCACAATAAAGGGGAAATGTTATATTGATCTTGAAGTCTTCAGGGCCATGTATTTTCTTGCACTACAAAAAACGCTTATTTAGTTGGTTAGGGCTAGAGCAATTTTCAAATGCAATTACATTACTGAGTGACAAATCATATTTAGCAAAAAGCTACTGGGATCAAATGACTGAGAAACAAAAAAGATAATTAGAACAGAAAATCTATTCCAGAAATGTACAGGCTAAGCATTACATGGTGTTTAGTTAACGTGTCCAATCGAAACATTATCAGCATTGTCGTGCAGCACTTACAATGCAGCTAGAATTTTGAAAAATAATATTTCGCTCCTGAGGGACAGATCAATAAAGTTATATTTCACTTACAGTTAGAAAATAATGGTCGTATATTGTAAAAATACTGCACAAAACTTTATTAAACTATGCAGCTAGTAAAGACTGCTTATTATTTAAATGAGTTGTCCAAAACGTGATATGAGGTCAATAAGACATGTCATAAAACCCTAATCAGTAGGCGTCTTGCATCTAAAAAAAGCCCTGTGCGGATATCGTTCATTAATACACCGACCACGTTTCCGCTAATGAAATTCATATAAGGAATAATGTTGCATCAACAACATGACAGAACTACATGTGCAGAGGCTCGGACCCCCTTCATAACAAGACAGACGTGACTGTTCAAATAACTTTTCAGAATGAGCAATTGTTTGTGTACATCAAGAGTAGCAGTGTTTCTGGCAACGATATGACTTTTTTTTTTTTTTTGTCTTCCCTTCTGCCAGTTCCATCTCTAGTTGTAAGTTTACCCAGAAGGGGCAAAGATTGCTAGCTTCCAAGATGTCTCCCATATACTACACATAAAAAGAAGAGAAAGTCCTGTTTCCTTATATCTCAAACACAGGTGCATGGAGGTCATTATACATACAGTAAGTAATGAGCAGTGTTCTTGTGAATTCAGCACTGGGGAGAGATAGCAGAACACTTACTAAAAGTAGAAGCAAAGTCTCTAGGTGTATATCTGCCCCTTTTTTCTGCAGCAGTTTCCTCTGCCTCATCGTTTCCTCTTCATAGACATATATGGGCAGCAGCTGAAACCTGATCTCTCAGTGAAAATCTGTCAGAACTCTGCCTCATGTGTAGGGACTTTATCAACACATGTTGAGTCAGTAAACAGTTATAGTCTGTTAATGAGAAGGCAGAGGGCAGAAATAGGCATTTTATTATTATTTATTATTAATTTATGAAAAAAAAAGTTTCCTTTTTAACGGTCACTGTACTTTCAATGAATGTTGCAAAATCACTAGTACAGGTGAAAATAAGAAACTTTGTTATGTCATCAGGGTGGATAAAAATCGGATTTTTTTGATTTAAATCAGATTTTTTTAAATATAAAATGCTTTTGGAGGAAAATATATTACCGTCCAAAGGATATTCTATCATGAAATAAAGATTATTTTTTTTAATTATATAGAATAACGCTATATATGTTTTTTGGTAAATAAATATCATTAATCCATTCACAATGTCCGGCTCTTCCAGAGGTTTTTCTTAGATTATTGGGCAGTTTCTCTGCCTACAAGATATTATCACAGATGCCTGGGTTACTTTTGCAGTTCTCAAAACTGAATTTGACTCAGCAGGGATCACAGGCCTCTTCTTCACAGCAAAAATGTTCTAACATGAACAGAGTTGAGAAAAAGACCTTAATCCTAACTTCTACAAACCTATGAATACTGAATCAGCCCCCTTCAGTGCTAAGTTTAAAGAAGTTCAGTGAATAGAATAGAAACAATATTTTTTCTCCTTCTTAAGTACAACAGAAAAGTTGTCCAAATATGAATGATTAACCTATTAAACTGGGGTCTTTATATAGAAAACTATGATTTAAATCAAGCCTTACTGACTAGTGATTTAAATCAAATCCACCTTGAATGTCATATTAAAAAAATGCCCCTTTCTCCCTCTACCTGCTTACTCCTCACCTCTTAACAAACATCTATAGGCAGCAAAATCAATTCCTTCTCCACGCAGCTAGTAAAGAGAGTATGCTATGCAAGTGCTTCTCACTCTCCTAGCTCTAATGATCGTGGGGGGGTCTCAGCACTCAGACTCCCACTGAACAAAGCTTTTAATATGTCTCTATAACATATCAAAAGTTTTATGAAAACTCAGTGACCCTTTAAACCACAAATAGTACATATGTCCCCTTAAGTGTACCCCAACATTAATACAGATCTCAGACTAGACTCCATAAATGCAGACAACAGACAAAATACCTAAACAAATGCCAACTAAGGCCTCTTTCACACTTGCGTTCTGAGGATCCGGCGGGCACTTCCGTCCAGCCTGAAAGCAGGATCCTGATCAGTCTTCGAAATGCTTTCAGGTTACTATGGCAGCCAGGACGCTATTAAAGTCCTGGTTGCCATAGTAGTAGTGGGGAGCGGTGGAGCGGTATACTTACAGTCCGTGTGGCTCCTGGGGCGCTCCAGAATGACGTCAGAGCGCCCCATGCGCATGGATCACGTGGTCCATGCAATCACGTGATCCATGAGTGTGGGGCGCCCTGACGTCACTCTGGAGCCGCACGGATGGTAAGTATACTGCTCCCCCGCTCCCGACTACATTTTACCATGGCAACCAGGACTTTAGCGTCCTGGCTGCCATGGTAACCATTAAGAAAAAGCTAAACGTCAGATCCGGCGATGCACCGAAACGACGTTTAGCTTAAGGCCGGATACGGATTAATGCACTTCAATGGGCATTAATTCCGGATCCGGCGTTACGGCATGTCTTCCGGATTTTTGGACGGAGACAAATCCGCAGCATGCTGCGCTTTTGTCAACATCCAAAAACGTTCACATACTGAACGGAAGACATCCTGATGCATCCTGAACGGATTGCTCTCCATTCAGGATGCATTAGGATAATCCTGATCAGTATCTTTCCGTCCTAGAGCCCCGAGGACGGAACTCTAGGACGGAAAGCAAAAACGCTGATGTGAAAGGGGCCTAAACACCACCCCTTAATAGACACACAGACCTTGAAGACCAGGTGCCTGAAAATAAATGTAAATCCCAGACTATATACACCCCAAAAATCAGACATCCCAGAAACCCTAAATATAGACTACAGACCAGACCACCCTAATAAACCCATAAGGACAGACGTTCTACTAGTATAAACTGCAGCCCAGGCATCAATTTATACAGACCTCAGACCAGACACCAATTTAGACAAAGACGCTGCAGATTGCTATGACCGTGCTGTTTTTAGACTACTGCGGTCACAATGAAGATCTCAACGACTAGCCGTAATGGTCTCCAGACAACGATCCTTTGTGGAAAAAAAAGCATATAATGCAGCAGGGGCGCATCCGCTACTGGCTGTAAAGTGAATTATGATCCTGCTGTCCGTAAACTAACCCGTTATTGCTCTGACTGTGGCAGAAAAGGGTTCTTTTTTTTTTTTATTAAAAAAATAAATAATTAAAAAGTAAACATTTTAAAACTTAAATAAATATATAAAATGAAAACTAATGAAAATGTTACAGTTATAGGTATTTGTTTTAGTAATAGTATAGCACACTACGTACACACGATTTTTTCCCTTTTTCCTTCATAAAAAAAATATATAGCTATTACCGTAGTTTTAAAATATAAATATTTTAGCTATATTTAGTATAGATTTTTTTTCTTGGGTGCAAAATATACAAAAGCACACATTTATTCATTTTTTAAAAAAATTCAAAAGCTTAAAAATTTCCCTAAGATGAATACCTTAAACATTAAGAATGAAAATATTCACTTTGAAGGAGTTTCTAATGTTTTGGCAGTGTACAACATGTGCAGTACGGTGCCATAGAACCAGCAATAGAAAAACAGGCCTCCAAAATGCTCTTTTGTCCTTTGACGTCTTGCGGTGTGCCCAGCTCTTAGGTAAATGACACAAGTATTATCCATTTTCACAGTACAAACCTATGATAATGGTTTTAGAAATGTTTTGTATTGAAATCTTTTTAATGTTAGGGGAAAAAAAAAAATTTTCATAATTTTCACAGTTTTTTCTTAAATATTTAAAAAACCATATATCTGTCAACTAAGTCATAAAAGAAAGGTCTAATGTGTCGTGTAAAAAATATCAAATGCATGTAGGTTGGCTCAAAAATAAAAATACTTATTTGCGGTTAGATTGGTCCATTGCAAAAATTTTCAAATTGGCTTGGTGATGAAGGGGGGTAAAACACTGATAATGAAGTACTTAATCCAGTATTCTACAGGGACACAAAGTATTATATACAAATAAGCAATTTCTGATTCTTAGTTCTCCCAGGAAGGAGTTAGAGATACATACATTTTGAATATGCAAATAAAATTAAAGTAGTAAATAAAGATGTAAATAAAATTAAAGTAAAATATAAAAGAACCTCATGTCCAAGGAATATTCTGTGGTGTACAAAGGCAATGCAAACAGTTCAAACACAAACTAGGATGCTCTACTTTCCATCACTACCTATTGATCGACAAAAAGGCATAAAAACCTGACAAAAGCTTCAAAACAAAAGACTCAGAGAACGGTACAGAGAAAGCAGGGAAATGCTGCATTATCAGGAATAAAAGCTCCTTTTTATTAGTACAGATGCTGGAGACATCCAAAAGTGGAGAAAAATGGAGAAAAGTACGGTAAAGGGAACAAAAAGATATACTCAGAGCGATTTGTTTCCTGTACCATTGCAAATTAGACTTTAGCAATTGTCCAATGGACACCTTCTACTGCTCAGAAGGTTAACTGCACGGAATACATTCATTACTTGGACTGTTCATTACCCTCCATCAGCGGCTGAGTGTTGGGTTTGCTAACAAAATCTAACATGCTTTGTTCTGTAGCATTTCACAGGGCTTGCTCCGCCTGCAACACTGCTCTATCTCCAGTAGTCATGAACCCTACGCCCTCCTTCTCCAACTTAGGCAGAGAAGGCCTAAGGATATCCCATAAATGTCCCAAATGGGACAACCCCTTTAGCATTATATTTCACTTTTATTTTACTTTATTTTTTTACTCATACTAGGGAACTTGACTGTGTGCATGTGACAGCGTGTTATTCCTATCAGTGTTACATCGTAGACATCCTATTAGGTGCTGACATAGCAATCACGTGTTAGTCTACTTTCACGCGTTTTGGCTTTCCATTTGTGAGATCCGTTCAGGGCTCTCACAAGCGGTCCAAAACGGATCAGTTTGCATTCTAATGCATTCTGAATGGAAAATGATCCACTCAGAATGCATCAGTTTGCATCAGTTCAGTCTCCATGCAGCGTTTTGGTGTCCGTCTGATGAAACAGAGCCAAACGGATCCGTCCTGACACACAATGTAAGTCAATGGGGACGGATCCGTTTTCAGGGACACAGTCTGGCACAATAGAAAATGGATCCGTCCTCCATTGACTTTCAATCGTGTTCAAGACGAATTCGTCTTGGCCATGTTAAAAATAATACAAACGGATCAGTTCTGAACGGATGCAGACGGTTGTATTACCTGAACGGATTCGTCCATGACTGATCCGCACAAAACGCGAATGTAAAAATAGTCTTAGTCATGCATATGTTACCACTGAGGCCAGTGACTTGCGAGCAACATTCACGTCCACGTAGACTGCATGTCACATTTCTGGTATGGTGAGGACAGGACTTGCAGTGCTGAAACCAGAACACTTGGAAAAATTTCTATTACACCCTACCGATGTGGCCTTGACATTTTACTGTGCATTGGAAAAACCCCGTAAAAGACCTATAGTGTACTGGGCAGCTACTGTAAGAAATCTGTATTTCAGGTAGCAGAGTGAACAAATTAATGGTGCTGGTATGTTAAATGGAGACTGGCAGCATTTTTGACAATGATAAATTGCTGACAACAGGAGACAGAGGCTGGAGAGAGCAGGAAAAGCTTCTACCATCAGGAGTAGTATGAATTCAAACTTGTACTGTACCAAACGTTGTTACTAGTGCCTAGGAGGCGGAGCTTCACTGTGAAGTGCTCTCTGATGTCTGCATTTGGCTGCGCTACAACCCCTCCCCTCTGCGCTGAGTGACAGCTGTAGTGGTCTCCCGGTAGGATGTTACAGCTGTCACTTAGAGTGGAGGGTCTGTGAAGTAGCTTAATGCACTTCACCCTGGAGCTCTGTCTCTTGGGCACTTGCAGCAGTAGAACCTTTGAGGATAAAGTTTTATATTCACACTACTCCACATATTAAAGTTGTCCCACGAAAAATATTCTAAAGTTTTCAAACCAGCACCTGGATCTGAATACTTTTGTAATTGCATGTAATTAACATTTTTGTATAGCCGCTGAGTTATTCAATAAAATGCACTGTATAGCGCCACCTACTCTTTGTTCTTTTTCTTATTTCTTTGTCCGGTTCACTGAGATGGCCGCACATGCTCAGTTTCATTCTGCTACTGCCTCCTGAGCTGTGATAAGGAGAGAGCTGCCTCCTGAGCTGTGATAGGGAGAGAGCTGCCTCCTGAGCTGTGATAGGGAGAGAGCTGCAGCAGAATGACACGCCTCCTGAGTTGCAGAAGAAAAGTCACTCCCTTTGAGCTGCCATCTTGATATAAATCTAGCAGAGCAATGAATGTGCAGATCTCTGGATCCATGTGAGGTACAAGGCTG
Source organism: Bufotes viridis (assembly GCA_033119425.1). Lineage (NCBI taxonomy): Eukaryota > Metazoa > Chordata > Amphibia > Anura > Bufonidae > Bufotes > Bufotes viridis. Next base: position 388,375,546 of record CM065591.1, read on the forward strand.
GTACCAGCTTTGTTAGAAAGAGAATGTCATGGTCATGTCTGATTTTTATTTTTTACATTAATCATGGGATAATCCCTTTAAAAGCTCCACAAAAAAGTATGCTTGTCCTGCTCGCCCGCAGTTTAGGATAGTCAAAACTGCGGACAAACCCCCTTGAAATTTCCCTTTATAGGGGTTGTCTGGTGGTTTGAAAAGGTGTTTTTTTATCACGCTCCTGTCTGCCCCTGAATTAATTACACCAGATCCCTTTTCCCCACCAACTGACTGCAAACTCTACTGGTATATGCATTTGTATGAATAAAGCCGTCAATCATAAGTATGTGGGAGTTTACTGAATCAAATTGCAAAAAACTATAAATGACTAGGTGCTGCGCTCTCCCCCATGCCAAGCCGTGACCTGACAGAAGTACTGTTGCTTTACAGCAGTTTTGCATGTTCTCCCCATGTTTGTGTCACTTTCCTCTGGCTACTCCGATTTTCTCGCACTTTTTAAGACCTAATGTTAGAGAATTTAGATTCTCCACTGGGGACGGCGAGTGATGAAACTATCCGTATAAGCGCTGCACAATATGCACAATATAGACAAGAGAAATAAAAGTCACCAACAACAGAGTAGTAGGATAAAATAACTTGCACACAAAAAGTAGCCTCTCTCTAACCTCAGATAAGCAATACTGTTTACCGGTCTATTCATAGGGAATGTTTGGAATGCCTTTTCAATATACAAGCTGTTCATGAAGGTAGCGACAGATAATGTACTATAGAGTATCTAGACCAAACAAAACCATTATCCTGGCCATTCTCCTGATGAATATGTTCTATATAAAATCTCTGGTTCCCGACACAAACAAAAGCTGCAAAAAGTCAGCAACAACGTAATAAAATCGCAGCTAGTGCGAGGTTATCTATCTGACTACATCCCAAATATCAGCATTTGCAGCTCATGAGTGAATTTGAACAGTTCTGCACTATATTATGTTAAACTTCAACCAGTTTGAAAGGCAAATTAAGAAACATCTATGCAAATACAAGAGAGCATTTTTAGACTGGTAAGACGCCAAGACATAACAATAATACATGTAACAATTGCTCGATGCGACGGGCTTCACGATGCCAGTATAACTGCCAAGAACGCTGCTCAGTCCAAATAAAGAAACTTGGGGGGAGTGAAATAATAAGGACCAGAGAGGATATGCAGATATGTAAAACCTTACCAGCTCACGATACACTCCTTCCGATCTACCGTCACTTCTGATTATCTTCTCTTTCTGGAACACTTCCCTATTACGACTCCCTCCAGCAACGGCATTGAGATTGCTTCCAGCATTTCCACCTCCTCCAAACGTCTTGGTCTGAAGATCAGAAAGGCTGCGTTAAGGTAAACAACTCCTAATAAAAAGTATCCTAAAGAGTATGCCATTAATTGTATTGCGATAAATCCCCGGAAGCTGCTTTCTTTTCTTTACTGAAATGTACCTACTGATAAATAAAAAGTTAATTTCCATAAAACGGAACAGAAACCTACTCATTGCCTCTTTAGGTCCTGTCAATGTTTCAAGTAGTAAAAAATATGTTCTATAATGTTCACAATTATGAGCGACTCTGAACTGAATCATAACAATAAACCCAAATGGAAAACTATATAGCAGGATATAAAATAACACAAGCGTTAAACTGGGAAACTTCCAGAGGAGTTTTACACCGAATCCAAGTTTCTGCAGTTTAGAAACATAGCCAGAAAATGGGATCACTTTGTCAATGATTGTGTCCAATGTTCTAAGGATTATTAGGGTTTGCTTATGGAAGACAAGAGGTGGTTGTGGCCTCCATATTTGCAAGAACAGGCAAAAAACATCAACACAAGGGACTAGGTTTAAAAGAGGATCTGTTAGGGCTCTTTCACACTTGCGCTTTTCTTTTCCGGCATAGAGTTCCGTCGTCGGGGCTCTATGCCGGAAAAATCCTGATCAGGATCATCCCCATGCATTCTGAATGGAGAGAAATCGGTTCAGGATGCATCAGGATGTCTTCAGTTCAGGACTGGAACGTTTTTTGGCCAGAGAAAAAATACCGCAGCATGCTGCGCTTTTTGCTCCGGCCAAAAATCCTGAACACTTGCCGCAAGGCCGGATCCGGAATTAATGCCCATTGAAAGGCATTAATCCGGATCTGGCCTTAAGCTAAATGTCGTTTCGGCGCATCGCCGGATCCGATGTTTAGCTTTTTCTCAATGGTTACCATGGCAGCCAGGACGCTAAAGTCCCGGCTGCCATGGTAAAGTGTAGTGGGGAGCGGGGGAGCAGTATACTTAACGCCCATGCAGCTCCCGGCGCGCTCCAGAGTGACGTCAGGGCGCCCCACACGCATGGATCACGTGATCGCATGGATCACGTGATCCATGCGCATGGGGCGCTCTGACGTCATTCTGGAGCGCCCCAGGAGCCGCACGGACGGTAAGTATACTGCTCCCCCGCTCCCTACTACTACTATGGCAACCAGGACTTTAATAGCGTCCTGGCTGCCATAATAACACTGAAAGCATTTTGTAGACTGATCAGTCTTCAAATGCTTTCAGGTCACTTGCGTTATCACAGATCCGGCGGGCATTTCTGGCGACGGAAGTGCACGCCGGATCCTAACAACGCAAGTGTGAAAGAGGCCTTACCAAAAAATGCTATGCAATATGACAGCACCATGTTATGGAGCAGGAGAAGGCGAGCAGATTGATACAGGGTGGAGGGGGTATCTTTTTCCACAAAACTATACATCAATCTGCTCAGCTTCACCTGCCTGCAGATTGCACTGCAGTTTTGGTGACAGGCAGGGGTGTAGCTAAAGGTTCATGGGCCCTGGTGTAAGAGTTCATCTTGGGACCCCCATCCCTCAGTGCTTTGTGGCCAGAGAAGCACATAGCAATTGTGCTGCTTGAGGCAAAAATTGAAACAGCACCCCCTCCTCTGACAAATTCTTGACCAAATCCCTTTGCGCCAGCAAGAGGTGTAACTTCACCAGCATGGGCTTTCTATAATACCGGTGTCTTACCGACGCAGCACAAGGGTCTTTGGGTTCCCTCAGGCTCCTGGGCCCGGTAGCGACTGTCACCACTGCTGATAACAGGTCCTTTTTTTTTTTTTAGCAAGTAGAGCTTGCAGAGGGACAGCCAATACAAGTGCTCACCTTATTGCTGGAGAGGATGGTATCTAATCAGACAAGTACTTGGTAGGCATGAAGTTGTCATCTTTAAAATATCAAGTTTTTTTAAAAAAAATTCTACATAAATCTGTAAAACCCCTCACTTTTAGTTAAAGACCCCTGACATGCCATTTGTATACCCCATGAAATAACATCTTTAAATACAATCTGGGTTGCGCCGTTCCTCTGTAAGGGTACAGCCACACATGGCGTAAGGGCCCCACAGCGGGTAACACAGAAATCTCTCCCACACGCTGCAGAGAAACCCGGTGACTTGCATCGTGAGTTTTCAATCCACAGCATGTCCGTTTGTGCTGAGGGGTAACATTTTTGCAACCTAGGAAGGTTGTATAGCCTTATTTACATTTTTGAAATAAAGGAAAAGAAATAATACTGTGTTTATTTTTTAATAAATACTGTAGTCAAATACATATGCACAAATCTCACTAAATATGAGGAGCAATATGTAGTGTGGACTGAAGTAGAAATTACAAAGGCGTATAACAATTGTAAATGAAAATGTAGCAGCAAGGGAAGGTATTATCAAATAATACATTTTGGTTAAAACAAATTTTTCATGCTTGTTTGTTTTTTGAGTGACTATGAATTGACTATAGTCACAGGAGGATCAAGACTGGTGTATGGGAACGCCAGTCATGACAAATGTCCCCCACAGATTATATATGGACTTGTAAGTGGGGCTTTTGGTTGGGTATATAGCACTTGACAGCTGCAGTAACACACCGTGGCTGCAGCCCAGTGGGAAAGGACAGAATGGCACTGGATCAGAGAGGACTTTGGAAGGTCAGTTTTTTATTATTATTATTCTAACAGCATCACTGCTATTTGCCACAGAAAAAAACCCTTTAAAGCTCCTGTGGACCTAACGTGTGCCCAATATATAAAAATAAAAAACTTCATCTGTGGTCCTGGCATTGCCCCAGTCCTGGTTATTTGTGGTCTCTGTAGGACCAGAAAGTGGCTTAGTCCTGTAACTGCTGGGTCAATCTCAAACCTCAGCTATCACAACTGTCACAGCAGTGATGTACCATTCAAGCAGATGTGACTGCAGAGGCCTTTGACTGGCTGCAGCAGTCATGGAACCAAGCCACTTTCTAGTTCTGCAGGAACCTTAAAGGGCTTGGCCACTTTCTGGTTATTGTTGGCCAATGTGTATATAAGATAGTTATACGACACTTACTAATATAGCCTTTGTTGAAACTCTGCCCCATTTTCTGTATTTTATAAGGTACACATATTTCACACTGTCCACACAGAGGTCCTGTCCGTAAAATGGCTGCTGATGGAGGGTCATGTGACTAGGCAAATCACCTCCATCCAAACACACTGCACTAAACTCCCAACAGAACAAGTGCAGATGGCAGGGGGAGTGTATCTGAATGGAGGAGACATCAGCAGCCATTTTATGGAAAAGACCTCTGAGTGGACAGACAATAGACTTTGTGTACCTTAGGAAATATAGAAAATGGGGCAGAATTTCAACAAAGGCTATATTAGTAAGTGCCATATAATCATCTTACATATACTTTGGTCAAGAGTAACAAGAAAGTGGCCAACCCCTTTAAGCGCCTACTGGGCAGCAACTGTTTTTACCATGTTTTATTTACCAAGCTGCAAACATTTTGACCCAATCAAAAGTGCATTTATACAGTATATAAAACACTCAAGACTACATTCAGGATTTTTCTATGTAACTCTTTATCACTCTAGGTCACCGATTAAATTGAGCCTTCAATGAGAGAACTATAAGAAAATCACTAAGCATCTCACTGATCACAGTGGGGTCTACACTTTCCGAATCAGCAACATATTAGTGAAATTTTAGTTTATGCAAACTTTTCCATCCAGGCCTATGGCACTTTGTCACAGTCACGAAGCAAGCGCTGTAAGGCAAATATTCCGGCTCATTTATAAAAACGGAACAGAGTCAGAGGGCATAAACACATTAGGAATGACGGCGTTTCCGTGGAGTGAACTAGGTGAACTACTCAACTAAACAAGGATCACAAACCTCTTTGCTTTTTGCCACTTCAGCAATGGCAGCAGTCCTTTGTTTTTCAAACTCATCATTCTCCCCCACAGATTTGGTGGCACTGGGAGCCTGCAGCGTTTTTCGGCTGTCAAGTTCTCTGCTGTCAACTGAAGTAACAGATGCACAACGCTAAAGGGAGGAATAAAAGGTGATCATCAGTGGCCAAGATTTGTTCAGTAAATTAACTTACTTGTGTGTGTGTGTGTATATATATATATATATTTATTTATTTGACACACTTATAACGCTGACATATTGCACAGAATATGAGAGAGAGAGAGAAACGCCACAAATACATCGGTGTGCTCTATAAATGCATTGTAAGATATGGGCATTTTGCATGCTTCATTGTTCAGACTGAACACTTCTTCATAAAGAAGTGGTTTCAGTGCAGGCAGTTAATATGAAATTCCATTTCCAGTTTAGGAAACCCATCCCCAAAATAGCCTATTAGACCATTCTGAAAAAAAAAAAAAAAAACACGTAGAAGTGGTCCCATGTTGTATGCAGAGCCAAACTGGCAGAAGGTGTGGCCAAGCAAAATAGGTGGGGGTTTTTTTGCACATTTTATTGATACCATTTTAGAATACGCCTTTTTGATCATTTCTTTTTATTCAGTTTCTGTTAGGAGATAAAGCAAAAAAAGTTTTGATTTTTTTTATCCATTTTGGAGTTTACTGTATGGAATAAATACATTTTGATAGTACGAGCATTTGTGAACAACACTGACAATGATCTTTATTTTTCATTGTTTATTTTAGTTATTGATAGGTGGAAAGGGGTGGAGTTGAATTTTACAAATTTTAAATGTTTTATAGTTTTAAAAACCTGTTTTCATTACTTTTCACTTATTTTAAGTCACCCTAGGGGACTTTAATGCTCCCATAGATATGTATAGTGGAGGTTGGGAAGGGGCATGCTGGGACTTTGGGCACAAGCCTGACACTTCTCTTGTGGTCTTTGCTCAGTAGAGGCTCCGTTCCTGCCATGCTTTCCCTTCATCAGCAGCCGGTAATGGCGCGTGCGCAGCCCTTTTTCATAATAAATTAAATAGAATCTGCTGCTGCTGTGTTCAGTGCGCGGGAGAAGGGGTGTGCGAGAGGAGCAGCCAATGGCACGGCAGCACGCTGATACTGGCCAATCAGCAGCCTCACTAATAACAATGCTCTGTACTGTACGGAGCTCTGTTATTGGATCTTTCAGGCACCAGCGGTATTGCTGTGCTGCCTGTGCTATTCACAGCGCTCAGTGCGCTCATGACTGGCAGTGAAATTAGCGTGCGTATACATACGCATTTTTAGGGAGTAAAACTGCCTGTACAGGCGTCTATGACGCTTGTACAGGCGTTACTGCGACCTCTGCGCAGACACATAACGCCGTACATGTACGGCTTTATGGGTTAAGGGGTTACAGCCATTCCTGGCCTGGTCATTAATCGATTAAGGTAAACCAGCCACTAACTACTGCATATACACAATCACTCGGTCTATGCGCATTGGCATGTGAGACCCTACCCAAAGAAAACAGCTACAAGTAAACGCACTGTGATCTTATCGGTTTTATTTTTCTAAGACATTTGGAAACCCTCTTGAACTGAACTTGAAAACCTGTTCATTATTTCACAAGCAAAACAGTAGTATTTTTCCATTATACATATGAGAGCCATATGAGGGCAATCCTACCTGTCCAAAAGGCACAAATGGTGGAGGACCTCCCTCAGTTCCAATATTGCTTCGACTGTGCTTTGATAAACTCTGTCCAAAAAATAGGAGAATAGGAAAAATTAACCTAAAAGCTACTGGTTACTATTCATGAAAATATAGCAGTAGAGCAAAGCAAACATGTCTATAATATTTTCACGGACTTCCTGGACTCCTGTGAGTGAGATATTGCAGCCATCAGCAGTCACACCCAAACCAGGGATTTGTTCCCAATAATTGGCCATCGCTGGGAAGAGAGGTGGGCAGCAATCATCCCATCTGTATGGGAATAAGCAATCAGTAGTGCGATCATTTGTCCCTATACTGATCCCGGTTTACACAAGGCAATCTGCTGCTGGCAAATTTTTGGTACTGCATTTTTCATTCGCCGGACGATCAGTGACGCATTTACACAGAGCAAATATCAGTAAGGACTAGAGATGAGCGAACTTTAAAAAAAAGTCCGGTGTTCGGGTTGTGGTAAGTCGCGCATCCCGTTATGGATTCCACTATAGCGGCATATGGAATCCATAAGGGGCGGCTGCCACCAACGTGAACTGTTGAACAGCCGAAGGACCTGGGGTGACGTCACTGTCATGTGATCAGTGCAGGGGGCGTGGCTCAGCACAGGATCAAATCCAGTGCTGAGCCACGCCCCCCTGTACTGATCACATGACAGTGACGTCACCCCAGGTCCTTCGGCTGTTCAACAGTTCGGGTTGGTGGCAGCCGCCCCTTATGGATTCCATATGCCGCTATAGTGGAATCCATAACGGGATGCGCGACTTACCACAACCCGAACGCCAAACTTTTTTTTAAAGTTCGCTCATCTCTAGTAATGACATTCCTAGGAACACTCCTTCACTATAAGGTATAACTGGACCGTTTCTAACTCAGCCCATGTAAAAGGGTCTTTAACTCCTTTCTGCTCCATGCTGTAAATGTATGGGATAGCGAACTGAACATAAAAGGGGTTGTCTCACTTCAGTAAGTGGCATTTGTTTTGTAGAGAAAGTTAATACAAGGCACTTACTAATGTATTGTGATTGTCCATATTGCCTCCTTTGCTGGCTGGATTTATTTTTTCATCACATTATACATTGCTCGTTTCCATGGTTTAGACCACCCTGTAATCCAGCAGCAGTGGGCGTACTTGCACAGTACAGGAAAATGCCTCAGCTTCTTTCATGGCTAGGACTGTGGGAGCGTGCATAGGGATGTATGTGCTCTCATCCTGACCACCTCATATCTGTGCTGCAGTGGTGGCCATAAACCCCAGAAATGAGCAGTGTATAATGTGATGGAAAAATGAAGCAAGCCAGAAAAGGAGGCAACATGGACAATCACAATACATTAGTAAGTACATTGTATTAACTTTCTCTACATGATCAATAAAATTTGCTAAAGTGAGACAACCTCTTTAACGCACCATGCCATACATTTACGGCATAGAGATTTCAGCAGCTTAGGAAAAGAGCCACCTTCATCATCAGCCGGTGTTAGATGTAACATACAGCTAACACCCAGCAGCAATGGCCCAGATTGGTGCTAGAGTTGAACCTGGTCGTTTAACCCCTTAGATGCAGCAGTCTATATTGACCACGGCATCTAAGGGGTGTACAGAGAGTGTGATCTCCCTTCTCTTCCCCATTAGGCCCCCAAAATGCTATTGCTGGGTCTCGATGGTTGCCATTGCAGCCAGAGGCCTTAAAAAGGCCTCCAGGTGTGTCACGTACAGAAGCCTACCAGAGGCAGAGTCTGATTAGGCAAAATGTCAGAATAAAATTGACAGTAGAATACACTTAAAAATAAAAGTGAAAAAAGTAAAAAAAATAAAAATGTCAAGTAAAAAACTTTGTCAATGGGGACAAAACTGAACAAACCGGAATGCAGTGCATCAGTATGCATTCTGTTCCAGTTTGCTGCGCTCCCAAAGCAGCGTTTTTGTGTCCGGCATGGGAAACTGAAGAAGCCGGATCCGGCACCAAAAACCATGAAAATTAATGGTACCAGATCCGGCGCCCATTGACTTACAATGGTTTTAGTGCCGGATCTGATTTCCTCATTTTCGATAAAATCCAACCGAATCCATTCTGAACAGATGCAGCTGGTTGTATAATTATAACGGAAGCGTTTTGCTGTGGTTTTGAAATCCCCTGCCGGATCTCACAACCGTACAGCAAAAACGCAGATATGAAAGTAACCATAATTGGTATCACCGCATCTGTAATTACCTGATCTATAAAAGAATTATGTAATCATGACATCAAAAAGTCGTATATACCACAGAATGATACCAATAAAAACTATAGCCTGTCCCGCAAAACCAAGCCCTCGCACAGCTATGTTGACGGAAGTCTTAGATGTGGCAATGTAAGGAAAAACTGTTTTAATAAAAATTTGATTTTATGATGAAAAAGTAGCAAAACATGAAAATAAACCAATATAAACCTGCTATCACCATAATTATATCAGTCTGCAGAAAAAAAGTTATCATATCATATATACAGTATGGTGAACCTAATAAAAAAAATTTAATAAAAAAGACTGACAGAATTGCAATTTTTGCCACACTTACCTCACAAAAATGGTATACAGAGCAATAAAAAAGCCAAATGTACCCAAAAGTAGTAAAAATAGAAACAGCTTGTCAACCAAAAAAAAAAAAAACAACCCCTTACAGAGCTCAGTCAACAAAAAAAAAAAGATCTTGAAAATTGCTAATTTTTCAGATTTTTTTTTTATAGATGAAAACACAAAACATAGCTTCCCAAATTTGCTGCTAAAAACTACAATATGTCAAAATAAATGTCAGAATCGCTTGGATACGTAGAAGCGCTCCAAAGTTATTACCACATAAAGTGATACGATAGATTAAAAAAATGGAGTTGCGAATTAAGACCAAAATGGGCTTCGTCCTTAATTTGTTAAATACTCATTCAGCGAATCTTGGCCATTTACTGCTATTACTTTCTGGTACTACCTAGAAATCTGCATGCTGTAATCATGACTGCATGGTCCACAGAACAACTAATGTCCAACTGGAAATGTTTCACTAATGTTAAACTTTAAATCATAGCCCCAGCGAAAAATAAAAATCCATAGTGCTTTCGGACTCATGCATTATATCTTTCTAAAGCCTTTTCCTTTGAAGATTGGTGCTTTGTGCTGCAGACATTTTATTTTTCCTAATTCACTAAAAAGAAGTTGATATATGGTAGTTGCCAGTCATGTCACAACTACTGTATAGTGAAAATTTTCTACAAGGATACAAACACAAATTAACTCTTGCCACTCCTCCACGTCCACTCTTTCCTGTTATATCACTGGGCATCCCACTGCATGAAGGCTGCTGTAATCACAGGACATTCAAGCTCACACCACAAACAGCTTGTAAATCCTTGTTGGGGTAAGAAATGATTTTTGCCTAATCTCTCTATATCTAACCTATTCCATGTCAGTAGATGAGCAGGGAGAAAGTAAAGGGCTGCAGAAAAGCAAGTCACCTCTTACGCACTTACCTACTAAATGAATCATGGAGCCTGTACATAAATGGAGCTAAAAACAGCATGGAGAACTATTTTTATTATTCTAGATTAGGGCAAACCTACTGTTTAAACGGAATCTGTTATTGATTTTATGCTGCCCTAAGTAGCGACGAATATACTTATTTCAGAATTATGTCTGAATGTGTTGTACTTTTGCTGAAATTTACTACAGATCAAAATTTTTAAAAACTGTCATTTGCTGTGGTTGAAATTTGAATGGGGGTTTTCTATATGGAGACAAAAGCATATAATAAAAATGAAAAAACGCATAAAATCAAACTAGGCAATACAAGCAGGTATAATCTTAGACCATACACAGAAGAGCCAGTTCAATGCGAGAAACTCGCAACGTGTGACAGCTTCTGTTCTGAACTCTGCTCCTCTGACAGGATCGCATGTCATGTCAGTGCAATTCAATAGATTCCAGGTCTCGCAGGGACCCAAAGCATTATAAATCATTGTAAGGGCTCATTCACACAAATTAATTTTTTTTTTATAAGAAAGGATAGGGGCAACACTGAGCTATATCTGGGCTGTGACACTATCAATAGAAAATATTAAAAAATGTTAAAAACTGGATTTTATTATTTCTTAAAAACCAATACGCATCAATCAGGTATATAACCGTGTTCCTTGTTGGATAAAACCACCTCCTTATTTAGTATAAACGGCAACGTGAGGAGAATACCTATGCACCTGGACTGTGCATATAAACAAACCAGGGCTGGGTCTATGTGCAAATGAGCTGTGCAAACAAATTGTGCAAATACGCAATAGGCAAAGAAAAATAGTGCAAATTCACAATAAGCAAAATTGAGATGACATTGTGCAAATAGCTGAGCACCTCAGTGCATAAACCAGTGCAAATAGTAAAATGTATCCATAAAATGTCCAAAACACGGGTCCGTGAAAATAGTGTGAACAAAGTCAGAGATCCGGTTTTTGAAAATCTCCTTCAGCAGTGTACAAGCCGCCACTGTATGTATTTATATATAAACAGTTTATGGAATATCCTGCTCGTTCTTGATAGAGGACCCAAATGGTTTCCAATTGAATGAGAAGGAGTCTCCGATAAAGTGCAATATAGTGCAATATTAGTATAAGTGCGATCTTAGCATATCAGAAAAGATGTTGGCTTGCCTCCTGTATACCAAAATATACCGGTGTGAACAGGCAAACGTCTACTTCTCCCCGGCTTGGTAAGTCGTCGGCCGTTGTGTTCACTCCCCTTTTTTTCTCCGTCCCACCGTCCCCAGCTGCCTTACCTCCGCTCCTATGCTCGGTCTCTGCTGCGAGCTCTGCACGCCAGCGGCGTCCGCTCGGCGTTCTGAACACACGTGGCGTCCCACGTGGTTACCTATATGGAGTCGGTTGGCGCTGGGTCCTAAAGATCGTAATTGTATCTCTTCGTCCGTACTCTTTTGGTGAAGATTCTTTGATTTTTCGTGAGGGACGTGGGAGGAACAGTTATCACAAGGTCACCGCCAGTATCCCAGGCAGCGTTTCGGGGTTTAACCCCTTCTTCAGTGGATGTGAACATCTGAAGCGCGTCTGGGATACTGGCGGTGACCTGTGATACTGTTCTCCGTCCTCGCGAAAAATCAAGAATCTTCACCAAAATGCGGACGAAGATACAGTACGGACTTTAGAACCAGCGCAACCGACTCCATATAGACCAGTGGACGCACGTGTTCAGAGCGCCAGCGCGCGACGTGCAGAGCTCGCAGCAGGCCGAGCATAGAAGCGGAGGTAGCAGCTGAGGACGGTGAGACGGAGAAAAAGGGAGTGAACACAACGGCGACCTGCAAGCCGAGGAAAGTGGGCGTTTGCCTGTTCACACGGTATATTTTGGTATACAGGAGGCAAGCAACATCTTTCTGATATGCTAAGATCGCACTATACTAATATTGCACTATATTGCACTTTATCGGAGACTCCTTCTCATTCAGTGGAAACCATTGAGTCCTCTATCAGAACGAGCAGGATATTCCATAAACTGTTTATATATAAATACATACAGTGGCGGCTTGTACACTGCTGAAGGAGATTTTCAAAACCGGATCTCTGACTTTGTTCACACTATTTTCGCGGACCCGTGTTTTGGACATTTTTGGATACATTTTACTATTTGCACTGGTTTATGCACTGAGGTGCTCAGCTATTTGCACAATGTCATCTCAATTTTGCTTATTGTGAATTTGCACTATTTTCTTTGCCTATTGCGTATTTGCACAATTTGTTTGCACAGCTCATTTGCACATAGACCCAGCCCTGGTTTGTTTATATGCACAGTCCAGGTGCATAGGTATTCTCCTCACGTTGCCGTTTATACTAAATAAGGAGGTGGTTTTATCCAACAAGGAACACGGTTATATACCTGGTTGATGCGTATTGGTTTTTAAGAAATAATAAAATCCAGTTTTTAACATTTTTTAATATTTTCTATTGATAGTGTCACAGCCCAGATATAGCTCAGTGTTGCCCCTATCCTTTCTTATATCAAGTTTTATTCTATGCCCAAGTGGGTGTGGGCACATTAGGTGAGCACCTGGGGATACCATTATATATCATACCAAGTGTAGCCACCTTTGTATTATTACCTTAATTTTTTTTTTGCATCCAATCCGCATTTTCTGCAGGTCAGATGTGGACCCATTCACTTCAGTGGAGCCACAAAAGATGCCAACACCGTGTGTCCGTTCTGTGGCACCCACAAAACAGGCTACAGTCATATGCATGAGCCCTAATGCTGTTCAATCCTGTCAGAGGAGCAGAGTTCGGAGTGGGACCTCACACTGCCACACACAGGGAGTTTCGCGCATTGAACTTGCTCATCAGTATCTGTCTATAAGCACATCCAATTTGAAAGTCAATTATGATCACCAGTGTCAAGCCCTCTTCATATATCATCAAAATAATTGGCAACTTTGTTGTTCGGATATGAGACCCATGGAAATGTGGGATATTAAATTTGCTGCTGTCATGAATCCTTTAGATTGCTCCATTTATGCAGAAAAAAAACTAGTACATTATAATTTTCCTGTTCACATCTTTGAGTGACTTCTGGTGGGTGCAATAGCCGAATCAAACATGAGATTACTATGCACAGCCGAAAATACTGTACAAGCCATTACTGAGCACACTTTGCAGATTATCTGAGCCTCCAGCCGAAGTGACAAGCCTATTTTGAAGAAACGAAGGAAGCAGAAAAAATAAATTGCAGCTCGCAATAGACATATATTAAACTTTGGTGAAGTATTTCTAGCAATTTAGATGCAATATAAGACATCATATTGGAAATGCGTCAGACAATATATAGGAGACACATTTTGAGATTTAGTGAGATATCAGATTTAGAATGGCTTGTCCTGCCCTGCTATATTAGTAACCTTCGCTTCTTGTTAGCTATGTGACATGCATGCAAAAACCTGATTGAATAGAGCCATAAACTGGGCGAAATAGAGGCAGTGGCCGCAGCAAGAGACAGACATTAGTTCTTTGAACTGCATTAAATGTATATTTATCTGTCCCTGTTCAGATGACACACATTTAACACACACACAGCAGATAACCACTCTCGTGTCACAGTTACTGAATTTAATGTGTGAAATGCGTCTGTTTATAATATATGCAGTACAAGAATGATATTTAAAAATCATTTTAAATGTGAATTTTTTATATTCCATTTCTGTAACATCTAAAGGAAAACTCATCCAAAACAGTGTCTAGTTTATGGATAAAGTAATGTAAAGGCATTTTTACGTTTACGATTTTGTAAATGCCCCCCAAGAAATAAGGGACCTTATTATTCTAATTTATGTGCTTCCTGAACGTGTCCACCCATGTAGCCGTAGTCTTATTCCTTGTTATGTGGCATCACTGTGACCATTACTTCACTGTAATCATTACCTCTGTATGGTGACATCACTGTTTAATACTCACACGGCAGACAGTACTAAAGTGCTCTACTCGACCTACATTATCCAGTGTTGTCCCTGACACTGTCACAACAGTATTTAAATGACGAAACGCGTAGGTGGAGAAGAGGGCCAATGTAACAGTGAGTAATAATTACGTCAAGTCAGTCAGCAAATTAATCTTTCTGCCTCTCTTTAGTCTTTCTTTTTCAATCATTTCTCCTCTTTCATCCCAGCTAAAAGAAAGGCAAGACACAATGTATGACCAAGTGCAGTTTAATGGCTTCAATGGGAGCAGCATTACGGTAACCAGCTCTGCGCACTACACAACGGATGGAGCAGTTCCAGTGCTGGAGCTACTGCAGAACAGCATATTGGAAGGGGTGCAGGGTGTCGGACCACCGCCAATCAGATAGTGATGGCCTATCCTGAAAATAGACCATGACTTGTACATAGTTGAACAACCTCTTTAACAGTACACCCTCTGTGATATAAACAGTGAAGCCAATTCAAATAGGGGAAAGAAATGCACCAGTAGATCCATTTCCTTAGATGTCAGCGTGCTTATTACCCCAAGGGCTGGACATCACTGTGTGCGATACTCCAGAAGAAAAACCTGGCTGACATTAGTATCATTTTCACATTACATATGTCACGTACGTTGTATCTAAAAACATCCAAAGAGCCAAAATGAAAGAAAAAGAAGTAAAAACCTATCAATCTAGGACAGGGGTCGGCAACCTTTTATGTACGGATTGCCGGAAAACTAAAAAAATCTAAGCTGAAGCGCTCACTGGATGCCATACAAAGTCATATAACACAAACCACGAATTTAATAGCAACATCCCAAAATTCTCAACCATGTCTGACTTGCACAGTTTAGAGACGTTTCCAACTTTTTGGAAAAATGCTCATCATGAATCTGACTAAGGGACCAATTTATGGGGGACTCCCCACCAACCACACTTACTGACAGTGGGGGAGTGCAGTCTTCACTCATTTTAACTGACTGTGGGCTGCCCTCCCCCACCACTGTCCGCCATACACTGATGCCCCATATACTGGTCAATAATAACAATCAGAGCTTACCCCCATGCACCAATCTTATCCAGATCTCACCCTCCCACACACAGAGTAATCACCTTTATACTTACTATCCCCACCACAAGCCCCAAAGTAGTAAAAGATCTTGTTCCCCATCCCCCCAGCAATTTTCAGGCTCACCACTTCTCCCAAATCCCCCAAAGTAGTCAGAAAGCTGGTTGCCCATCATCACCAGCCCCTAATCCCCCCAGAAATCACGTTCAGGCTCACCATCTCCTCCACCCCCAAGTAGTCAAAAAGCTTGCTCCCCTTCATCACCCATCAACCAAATGCTGGCTCACTCCCCCCCCCCCCCCCCACACACACACACACACCCCAAAGTAGTCAGAAAGTTTGTTCCTCATCATCCCCCCCAGCAACTACATGCAGGCTCATCATCCACCCCCAAACTAGTCACATTGCACGTTCCCCCATTTTCCCAAGTTCACCATCCTCCCCGTACCCGCAAACTAGTCACAGTGCTCGTTCCCCCATTTCACCATGCACCACGCCCAAACTAGTCACCAAGCTCGTTCCCCCATTTTCACAAGTTCACTATTCTCTCCCCCACCCCTGAACTTGTCCCAGTGCTTAATATGATTTCAGCATGACCTTTTGTGGAGAGGGGAGTTGGGGCATCTAAATCAATTTTAGAGGTCAGGGGTCTAAATTGATTTTTGGATCTATCTGGGGCGTTATTTCAGTATGGATTTATGTCGGCCTTATTATTTATTAAGGGAACTGCTGTGGGGTGTGAATTAATTTAGGGATTTCCCACTCCCAAACTAGTCACAGTGCTTGTTCTCCCATCTCATCATCCTCCCCGCACCCCTAGCTAGTCACAGTGCTTGTTCCTCCATTTCATCTTCCTCCCCCACCCCCCAAACTAGTCATATAAATGCAAGCTTTGTTTGTTATTTTGCGCAATTCATTGCTGAATGAGTCAAGAGACAACGCAGGCCCGAAAAAGCCCAAAGAACATGGTCAGCGCTGAGGTTTTTAGTAAGTTACATGATCCATACTTCTAGTTTTAATCATTCTATTAAATTTAGTAATGACAATATGTTATGTCATTATGAAGTAAGCGGGACTGTAAATCATATTCTGAGTAAACACACCAGTCTGACATTCAAAGAAAAGAAGACCGCAATCTACATAGTGTTGTGCAACCCATGAAGATATGTAATGCCCATGCTTGGAATGCTTACTATTCTTGCTTCACAAAGACTAAGTCTTTCACTAAAAAAGTCTAATTCTTTCTTAAAAAGGCCTGCCTCTCGCAGATAAAGTTTACGTACAGATCCTAAAGGAGTGCTCATTTCCCTTTAATTATTTTGTCCAAGTTAATTGGAAGATACAGCTACCAACAATTACATTCCTAATTTTAATGAATGTGGGGGGAAAAATCCCTTCCGTGACTTTCCATGCTCATGCAAATTGGCCACAGCTTAAGCATCCTCTCAGCGCAAATTAAATTGTCTGTCTAAACCCATGTACATCATTTGCCCTTGTGCAAATTAATGAGATAGACTATTCAGGGATTAAAAAGACACTTAAATATAATAGTAAATACGGAGAGACAATGCAGACCTGGCAAACCAATTAGTCAAACAAAGTGATAATGGCTGGAAACCTCTAATGCATTAAAGGAAACATGTTCACAGCTCCACTGTTACAGCCAAACAAATAAGCTTGACTGGTAGAACGGGACTCCGATTACTGCGTGTAAACGACTGTGAACTGGAAGTATATGAAAATAACATTTCTCACTCAGAAATCTAAAATTGCCTATTTTCCGGTATTGAGATCCATCAGAGGATCTCCATACCGGAAAAGAACGCTTCCTTTTTGTCCCCATTCATTGTCAATGGGGACAAAACGTAACTGGATGAAACTGAATGCTCCAAAATACATTCTGTTCCGTTTGGTATATCATACCGGAGAACAAACGGCACCAAGCTGCGGTTTTCTTTCCGTCATGGGATGCGGAGCAAAACGGATCCGTCATGACCCCCAATGCAAGTCAATGGTGAAGGATCCATTTAACTCTGACACTATCTGACACAACAGAAAACGGATCGGTCCCCCATTGACTTTCAATGGAGTTCATGACGGATCCGTCTTGGCAACGTTAAAGATAATGCAACTGGATTGTTTCATAACGGATGCAGACGGTTGTATTATCAGTATCTGAAGCGTTTATGCTGAGCCCTGCCGGATCCAGTAAAAACGTTAGTGTGAAAGTAGCCATAATTAAAGTTTTTTGTAAGCAGGTTAAAAACACAGAAGAGGTACAAATCTTTAAATTACACATGATCTCTGATTAGGCTTCAATGTTGGTTTTGGCTCACAATAACTGATGGAGCTAACTGACCAAATAAGTCTACTTTCACATCAGCGTATGCCAAAACCTGAATAAAATGTTTCTGTTTCATTTAATACATCCGGATTAGGACTGAAACGACTACTTGATGGAATCGATTAATTCGAGACAAAAAAATCCTCGGATTCATTTGTGTCATTTGACCACGGAGCAGGAGTGAAGCGCTTGCTATTACTCAACGCTCCGCAGTCACCCGCCGGCCCGCACCGCGCTGCACTTTCCTCCTGACACATCATCAGGACAGAGTGCACCATGACCTGGCGTTGTGTGACGTCAGGACGACAGTGCAGCACACAGAGAACAAGATGGACGAGCTGTGGAGCGGCACCCCTACAGGAGAGGTAAGTATTTTATTTCACTGGCGCTGGGGACATGGCTAGCAGGGGGAGATGGTGGCACTGAGGGGCAGCTGGTGGCACTGGGGGAGCAAGCTGATGGCACTGGGGGGCGAGCTGATGACATTGGGGGGGCAGCTTATGGCACTAAGGAGGAGCCTGATGGCTAGAGGGAACCCGATTAGTGTTTTTGTTATTTAATCGTACTTAATTTGTACTTAATTGTTGGATTAATCCAGGGATGCTCAACCTGCGGCCCTCCAGCTGTTGTAAAACAAAAACTCCCATCATGCTCGGCTGTAGGCGGATAGCTGTAGGCTTTCAGGGCATGCTGGGAGTTGTAGTTTTGCAACAGCTGGAGGGCCGCAGGTTGAGCATCCCTGGATTAATCAATACTCGATTACAAGAATAGTTAATAGTTGCAGCCCTATTCGGGATGCATCCGTTTCATCCGGATCCGGTTGTATTAAATAGAGATTGAACAATCCGGATCGGGCATGAAAATTATTGAAAATCAATGGGTGCTGGATCCGTTTTCTTCATTACTGAAAAAACTGGATCCAGCATCATTGACTTACATTGATTTTTATGCTGGATCCGGTTTGTTAAGTTTCGCAGACCAGACACAAAACCGGAGCTTGCAGAGAAACAGATGCGGAACCCGTTAATTTCAATGGCGGTCCCACAAAAAAACAGAGCATGTCCTATTCTTTTCCACAATCATGGACAAGAATAGACATTTCCATATAGGGCT